>CM067298.1:60345300-60964724 GCA_034231615.1 Meghimatium bilineatum
AGGACGATGACTATGATGATGACGATGATGATGATGACGATGACGAGGACTATGACTATGATGATGACGATGACTATGATGATGACGATGATGATGATGACGATGACGAGGACTATGACTATGATGATGACGATGATGATGACGATGATGATGATGATGATGATGATGACGATGACGAGGACGATGACTATGATGATGACGATGACGATGATGATGATGATGATGACGATGACGATGATTATGATGATGATGATGACGATGATGATGATGACGATGATGACGATGACGATGACTATGACTATGATGATGACGATGACGATGATGATGACGATGATGATGACGATGATGATGATGACGATGATGATGACGATGATGATGATGATGACGATGATGACGATGACGATGACGAGGACGATGACTATGACTATGATGATGACGATGACGATGATGATGATGATGACGATGATGATGATGATGATGATGATGATGATGATGATGATGACAAAAATACTCGCTTGTGCAGCGGATGGAGCACGGTACGTTATTGGTCGACACTAGGATTTTATCGTATAGTAACGTATCTAAAACATGGTGTGCCAAATAAGACAGTTCACTATGTTGTTCATTGACAATACCTTCTAGCAAAGAATATCAGCGGTCGTTTTCACTCCCTTCTCAATAGAGTTGTATCTGTCATTAATAAAATCAATGCCCATTCGCTGAACTCACGTTTTCTCTGTCAGCTATTTCTTGATAATGATGAAGACTATGTAAGATTCTAGTTACGCACGGAAGTAATGTCACTTTTAAAAAGTGATTGCTGGTAGCGTCTTTTCTCTCTTTATGAAAGTGTGATAGCATCAATGATAATATATTGTCACTGATTACTAATGCTTGTTTATTTGTTTGTTTGTTTGTTTGTTTGTTTGTTTGTTTGTTTGAGAACCCCAGGAATTACATGCGATTAGCTCTTACATTCTATGTGCAATGGGTGGTATTTTTGAGCTTTTTTTCATACCCAGGAAACTTCAGCTTTCGGCTTAGTGCAATGCCTATTGAAGGAGTAATCTACACAGAGGGGGTCTATAATTGTATAGAAGACATGTTACAAAGCTTCCATAAGGGAGCCTCAATATAACTAGATGACATCTAATACGGTTTTCTGTTGCATGGGTGGTTTGTCCAGTGGGCCATTGTTGAGACCCACAGACGCAACCGCATGCGTACTATTACTAGTAATCAGTAGCAATAATATATCATCATTGATTTTATCACTTCTCGTTTTTGTTATTTTGGCACTCTCCAGTTTATAGGATATCCTCTGATAATTTGGTTATTATATCAGAAGCGGATGAGTTCTTAAAACTGGGGAATTCTCATACTGGTCAACAACTAGCAGCTAGTAAACGTGATGGTTATCTAGCTGACATTTTCTCAATATTAGATGCGCTCAACTTGTAGCTGTTTATTATTTGTCATCGATTTTCCCACATCATACTTCGTGAGATGCTCTTCAGTGTTGCATCACAGCTTCTTACGGAGACAAGAAATCGTTTGACAATGTTAAGATATGCGAGCTACGCCTTGATCTTACCAACATGAGCTCAATTATTGAGGAAACATCTTCAAGCATCATTTGTATCCTGGCCGTTACGATATATTTAATTAACATCTTACTTACAGTCCGTGACTGACTGGTGTTCAAAAGATAATGGTATTGTTTGACATTGCTTTAAATGTATATCTTCACTTTCCCCTACATTTCATATTGCACGGGTTTAGTGTGTAGAATAAACGGTACAGTACAAGTATACGCCATCACATGCTTAAGTATTTCCTATGTAGTTAAATTTCATTTTCATCATTTAATAATTAAAATATTTATTTTTATGGTTAGGGTTAGGATTAATTATGTAAAACACAACTATCCAAACCCTAACCCAAACCGTAAAATAAATTAATATTTAAATTATTAAATGATGAACATGAAATTTACCTAGCATAGACAAGGGAAATAACTCGACCATGTTGTGGTGTCTACTTGTATTGTACTGAATAAACAGTATGAAATTGAAAAATATATGAAATTGTGATAGGGTGGGAGTGTGTGTGGGTTGTGACGTTTGTCTAAAAAATGTATACGAAAGAGGGCAGTGGCACGAATAAGCTTGAGAAACACTGATTTACCTCATTAGCCTTCAAAATTCTTCCAACTTTCATAACTTTATTAATGAAATAATAATTTCCAATGAGTAGGATACTTCTGTTCTTCTATCAATGCACTTCTGCTTTTAACTGTATTGTGTAAGTTTTCTCAAAAGTTTGAAGTCTGATGCCAAATTGTTCGTGTGCCCCATGATTGTATTTGGAAATAGTGGTTATACGCTAAGCTCCAGATAATAAAATAATATTTGAAGAATCAAATAACTGATTCAAAAACTCCCTAAAACCTAAAAGGTAACTGAAGGCAACTTAGGAACCAATGTCATAGCATATTGTTTTCCAAAAGTGCTCTGCTATCTAGTCAGTTTGGCTAGCGTCACCTACCTATCGTGTTCAGTACTGATGTTGCCATTCCTCGACCTTCAAACGGCATGAACTCTGATACTTTACTTCCTGCACGCTGAGTGAATCACGGTATCAATTTTTATTATATCTATCTATTGTCTTTTTCACAAGTGCTGTTAGGTGTCGTAGGGAGTTGAAATTTTATGTCTTTGGTCATCTTTGTTGCTCTTGCCATGGTTATAACAAGCTATCTGATTGAATATTCCCACCTTGTTCTTGGTCTTCATCTTGCTTTGTAGCCATTCTTTCTACTGTTGTACGCCTGGATGGCTGTTTGCAATGGTTCCCTTCGCATAAGGTGGTCGAACCAGTTGATCCGTTGTCTCTCTATATATCGTTTGCGTGATGTAATCTTTACTATCTTTCTGATGTCTTCATTTCTCATTCGGTCTCTTCTGGTGACGTTTATAGCTTTTCTCGAGCATTTTATCTCACATGGTGTAATCTTTTCCATGAGTGTTTTGGTCAGGGACCATGTCTCGCACTGGTAACATAACTTTGAAATAAAGATGATGTTTATCATATGTCGCTTGGTCGCCATGTTGATCGCTGGATTTTTAAGCAACGGTGACAGTTGGTATTATGTTACATCGCTTTCTTTTTGACACTTCATCTCAATTCAATTTCTCTGTCAATTTTGCCGTCTTTTGTAATAATGCTTCCTAGATATTTACATTCTGATGTCTGTTTTAGTTGTGTGTCGCTAACATGCACATTTAGCTTTTTTCTGCATATTTTCATAGTTTATGTTTCTGATGTGCTTTATTTCTTATTGCATTGTTTACAGGCTGCCTGTAATAAATGTGTGTGTCTTTGTAGTTTATCAATTTTTATGCCAAACGACACATAACGATTGAATTCAAAACTCGGGTTTGCTGGTCAATGGGTGAATGACATCTATCTCTGCAGTTTCATCATCAAGTGCCGTTTTCACGTTGATGATTGGCTGCAACGGACCTCTAACATACTCTCTAACTTTTGCCTTGATGGTGCACACTGAAAAAATGTATCCTGTCTATCTCATGATTTCTTCGAAATTCGTGCAAGAATAATGGAAACGGATACAAAATAAAAATCGGTATTTTGTAAAGTCCAAGAATTATTTATAAGATCACTCCAACTGACACATCAACATCACTCAGCTGGTATACTTTGAAGAACGTTACTGAAACGAAATTGTTCGTCTTCTAACGATTCAGTGTATGCTTTGTAAACTATAACCACATAATGATTTATTCCAATCGAGAAATCCAACGGTTCACACTAGCTTTAAACCGTCACTGCAATTAATGTAATCGCCTTAATAATGCTAAGGCGTCTTCAAGCGTCGTGGGAGGGGGGGGGAGAGTTGGAGTTGTCTGTCTTTGGCCAAATTAATTTCGTTGTCCACGGTCAGCCAGTGTCTCTAATGTGTTTTTTTACTGTCATGGCGCATCTAGTTCATGGTCTTCCTTGTGCCTTTTAACACGATCTTCTGCCGATGTATGCACGAAGTGTTTGGTGCGTTGTTTCTTTTCTCATGGGTTGGCACGCCACCTGGTTTGCTATCTCTCGATGAAGACATGAGATGATCTTTGTTTCTTTCCTGACTTCTTAATTCCTCCTGAGTATATTCTGGTGACATGTATAATTTTTCAAATAGTCTCTTAATACTTCCAAATTGATTTGGCAGGCCGAATGACGTGTAACATGTCGGTTGTCACATACATTAAAGTCACAAGCACTATCACCTCCTCTATTGCCATACTTATATAATATACACAGAGAAATAGTTATGAGGAAAGTAAGGAATGACAAAGAGACCCAAAAAATCCATCCTCTAAATATAGGAGGATATGAAATACCCACTTGGAGTCGACAGCCAATAAAAAATCAATATAAATGTTATTGCATCACTTTAGAAGGCTAAATCACAATTTATTGCACAAGTCTTGTAATACCAATGTGACAAACAAAGGAATACTGGTCCACCAGTATTAAATGTATTATATAAGTAAGTAGGAAGCCAGAGGATAAATTAAACATTCTTGAGACTAACAGAAATTGAACTAGTTCGTTCAACGGCACCAAATCGTGCAATGGCATAAAATCTAAATTAAATGGATTATAAGTCTAGCGCTACGATCTCCGGTTGACCACTGGACCATGACGCTGGTCACAGCTGGCCATAAAATGATTGTATTGTATTCATTTTCAAACAAAACCACTATCTAGTTGACATATGTATTTACCAAAGTGGTTTTCCAGAAAAAAATTCAAATCCTCTGTGCTAAGACTTGGGTTAAATCTTATGTACAATCTAGATTCCAGATAAAACCGCATGTACACGCAAATGAGTTAAAGAAAATAGAAGGCGTTCTAGAAAAATATCAAACATTGCAAAGGCATGTTTCATATATTAACATTTATATAACTATTTTAGAAGTAAGGAATTGTTTTGTATGTGTGTTATTAGCCTATTCGGTTGGGGGGGGGGTGGAATTGGTGTTATCACTAAAAAATATAGGCAATATATTTGGCAAACTGAGAGTGTACCCACATTGTTTCCTAAAAAGAAAATATATATATATTACAATGAATAAAGGTTTGAATTAATTCATGCTTTCATTATATGGGATAGTGTGAAACTCTTTTCCATCCAATTAGTCTTCTAACGTATATCAGCATATAAACATAAGTCTACGATGATGAATGCTTTTCTGATGCTAGGATGCTCCGTGAATATTAGCAAAATTTGCGCATGTTTATTTCAATGAATAGTTTCAGTATTGAGTGAATCATAATAGGTCTAGTAACAGGTATGAATATTGCGAGGAGAAAGCTTACCCCTCTATTACATGATTTAATGTGTTCCTTGATAAAAATATGATTACTGAATATATTTTAATTGTTTTAATAGTTCAGGTATGCAAAATATTATGTAAAACAATTTAGGAATATTATGTTATTAATATACACCAATATTAATATGTATATATATATATTATATATATATATATATATATATATATATATATATATATATATATATATATATATATTATATATATATATATATATATTAATGTTCTTATGGGCGTGGTACACATCTGGTATATCTATAATGTGTTTTTAGATGTGTATTAATTTATTCCTTTGTTTACTGATAGGTTTGTGTCATTTATCCGAGGCCTACCTTTTTTAGCAATAGAAGAGAGTTTCCTCTTAAACTAACTGAAGTGACACTAAATGAGAAATATATACCTTGTAATAATTTTGTATTTCTACAGTTTGTTTGGCAAAAATTATTTTTACAAACATGTAGAATATTATTCAAATCTAGTCTCATCTTGAAAGTTTGAATGATCCAACGAAAAACATATGGCTTTAAAGGGAAGCAGCCGTTAAAATTGTGAACACAGGAAAAAAACGAGGCATATGAGTTGAATTTGTTTCGTTGTAAAACAAATAATACACCGTGTAATGTACCAGATCTGATAGTTATGATAATGAAATTTATAACTTATCGTCAAGCGTGAAGACAGGACAATATAATCCACAACATATGCGTAGTAAAACTGAGTTTTAAAATAACAAATAGTTTCTACTTAAATGTTTGTAACATATATTTTAATTAATTTCATTGGTATAGAAAATTATTGTGGATGTCAACTTTGCTAGCCCGACCCTCCACCCCTTTCTTGTTAACAACTGTCAAACGTTTTCAGACTATCCAGATACGATTTCATAAAGGAAGGGGTTTACCCCGTCCCCCCAAAGAGGTCATTCGCCCGTTTCTGCTTATAATTCCCTTTTGATGAGAAATGTGAGGACTTGTTTGCGAAAAATCGTTAAATAGTTAGGCTATATTCTTAGCACTAAATGTCCTACTCTGTCTGACATACTAAGGAGAAAAGGGGCGGAGAAGGGTTAACACACCAAATCCCCCCCCCCCCCCTTATCAATGGGCTTGGATATTTCTCATGTGGGTATTATTCTTCTTCTTCATCGTTCATTCTCAAACTACCGCTGAATATCTCTTGTAGCAGGACAATGACCCTATTGGATTTGCAGCAGTATGTAGTCCAGAGAATGGAAGTATTACTCATGTGGGTATTATTAAACCGAAGCATTACTCATGTGGCTATAATTAAACAAGGAATTATTACTCATGTGGGTGTTGAGCATAAAAGATTGGTCCATACAATTGGTATCTTCAGAAACACCCCATTAGATAAGGAACGATTCAAACCCTCTTCCCCTTAGGAAACAAAAAATAACATTAAGTACAATCGAGAAAAACCAAAATGACACATTAATGCTACTAGAATCCCCCCCCCCTCCCCCCGCTTCTTATTAGTTTCCTGTTTAAAAAAGTCTTCAAATCTCACGGGATAAGAATAATAGAGATTTACCAATCGAAATGAAGTAGTCGCCCACAGCAATTTTTTTTTTTTTACGTAAACACTCACCCAGTACTGAAACGTAAATAAGGATAATAAAGTTTTGCCAACCCATGTTAATACACATAATCAGAGCCGTCTTTGCACCATTTTGGGCCCCTGGACAAAGAAATAGTGTTGGGCCCCTGGGCAAAGAAAGTATGCCCCCCCCCCCCGGGAAAAAAATAAATGGTTGATAATATTAAAAATAATGTATTATTTATTTTATTGTCACTATACTAATTTCAACAAAATTGTTGTTAAAACTTGCTGTACAGCTGCAACTATAATCAACAGTAAACATGAAAAACAGAGAAAAGAGATTTTATTTACGTGTTTTATAGACATGGTTCAAGATTGGAAGTGATTGATAAACTTGAAGGGCCCGTTCGCATATAAACACAAAATTATGAGATTTTTATAAAATAATACTACATTTTATATGTGTTTTCCGAAACCCTACAACATATTCGCATGGGGCCCCTATGTCAGTGGGCCCCCGGGCAAATGCCCAACGGGCCTATGCATTAAGACGGCATTGCACATAATAATACAAACAAAATCGAATTTTAGCCCATAAGGCCTTTATCAAAAACACAAAATAACACCCGTCGACTAAGAAACGTACAGTCCACATCCTCCATCCTTTTTACGGAAGACGTTTCTACGGCCCTGTGATGACGACACGGCATCGGCAGGGAAACAACAGCGAGCTTGATACATAATACAGGAGACAGAGAGCTGTGGAGAGCCATGATCGCCTACGCCAGCCGGCATGGCACCTGATGATGATAACGACCAATTTTCCCGGTACTTTAACTGTATACAATTGTTTGAAATATAATTTTTTTGAAATTAATAATTTGTAATGCAATATGTAATACAATATGAATACAGTAGGGGCCTATGTCATACACGATGTAACACGATATGTAATACAAGATGTAAAACAAGATCTATGAAAACTGTACGTCTGTCATACAATGTGTAACACGATATGTAATACAAGATGTAATACAATATGCAATACAAGATGTAATAAAATATGCAATACAATCAGGGCCGTATATATGATTATCTTAAGGAGAGGGTTCTACCCCCCCCCCCCCAATTTTTTAAATTAAAGTGTTGGTCAGTTTCCGTGTGTAAATTTCCTCATTCAACAGAAAATGTGACCTTTTTTCAAACATTCGCTAATTGGAGGGAGGGGGGGGGGTTTAACCGACATTTTAATTAGTTCCTAGTACTAAAAATCATGTTAAGTTTTGCCATTGGGGGGGGAGGGGGCTGAACTCTCCAAAAATCCCCTGCCCCTGATATTTGGGCATGAATACAATATGTAATAGGTTGATAGTTATGGTTAATGCACTTCTTGATTTTTTTTTTATGCCCGTAGTTTTTTTTTCGATGAAAGTTTGCATTTTAGTATCACCATCTGTGACAGTTCACAGCCGTCTCCATAGTGGAGACATACACGTGTTACTCATTGGAGTATTAAACAAAGGCATATGAAACATAATGGTAAATTTAAAAAAAAACCCAATAAAATATACTCTTATCAACTGTAACACGCGAGGAATACACACAAAAATAGACCGAATAACGCAGCACATCATAATCTATAGTGGCTGGAAACGCCACAGCCAATAAAATAGAAGCGAACGTAACGCGTTGTGAACTTGACGAAGGCGGGCTTTGAGTGCGAACTAAAGTCCGGATGCCATGCCATCAAGTGTTCACGGAACAACGTTGAGCCAGGTGACAGCAGTATTTTCTCGTGTGTTTCGCGGTCTACGGGGTATGTGTCAATTATAACACACCTGAGGCAGCTTGGTTATATTAACGCACATTATCAACGCACATTCGGGTAAGTTTCATAGGTTTATTTTGACGTTAAAAGTTATCTTGTAGACGAAGGATACATTTCTTAATTAACTTGTAGAGAAATATGTTTGCTTGATTTTGCTTCTAATTTTAGTCATTCGTTTATTGAGTTAGGAATTCTGGGTGTAGACCTACTTTTATTCCCAGGGTGAAAATCGAAGATGCGTTTATCACTGTGATTGATTAGTTCAGATTAGGCATAGTAATCAATGTGAATGTAATGTTTGCTTTAGAGAAGTCGTTGAAATGTAGAAAAAGGTGTAGGTGACAGATGCTCCCAATATTCTATATTATATACGTATTAAAATATCATTTCCGTCATTCAAAATATAAAAAAATATGAGTTAAGAGTCGTTATAGTTATTTCCAATGTCAAGGATGTCCTGCGAGCTCCTTAAGATATGGCGGATGACCAAGCAAAACATTAAAAGGCTGCAATTTTCCGTGTAAATATGCCCGAGTAAAGTTCTTCGATAAAGAGAATCGCTGCTTTCGAAATGAGATGTTACAGAATAAGTTTACATATACCATGGACAGGACAGCTAAAAAGACAAATCAAGAAGTGTTAAGATTAATAAATGTCGAAGAGGGATGGCTCCTTAACAATAACATCTTAACAAGAAAGCTGTGTATTTTTTGCCGTATAAATGACATAGCATCACGAAAGATTAATAGCAGATTTAGAGGCAACAGGGAAGGAGGGCGCCCAAGACGACGTTAGTGCAGTGATATATCAGATTGCTTAAGCATATCTCTAGCTGCGGCTGGTCAACTCGCCCAGAATCGCGGGGTGTTCAGAGGATTCATAAGGAAGATCACTTATGGAAAGAATATGTCACATGATATTCTTGATCTTCTGAGGTTTGACAAAATAAAACATGTACCTATGATAAATGACATGTTTCCAGGTGACTTAGTTACCGTAACTATATATATATATATATATATAAATCAGTGGCGCCCGGGATGGAATCATAATTTTCCGCCCTTGTGACATTAAAAAAATGTCAGTGATTGTGAAAGACTGGACAAAAAAAATTTGCCGCCCTCCCGGGATATATATTTCATATATATATATATGAATATATATGAAGAATGAAAACGCGAGAAATGCTAATGTTAGGGTGTGGCAGTAATGTTAGGACTTTGGTCTCACAATTGTCACGCCCGTGGTTCGATTTTAAGTAAGAGTCATGGGGGCTGGGTGTTTATGATTAAGTTGAATGGGAAAAAAACCTCTACCTTATACGTTTCAACAGTAAAATAATGCACGCTTGATCACACTGACACAACAACGTCCCGCCCCTCTTTCTCCACCTTAATGTAACTATGGCCGTAAAAACTACTTTGGTAAAATATGACAATGAACACAAGGTAATTGCGTGAAACGTAACAACAATTAGACTTACGTAAAACAGGTTTATATATCGCTTCAATGAGACACGACAGACTACAACTAGTAGGTAATGATGAGCTAAAATATGGGGTTGAGTTATTAGAAAGGAGTTCATTTTTAGAGAATTTTTGCATGATCGTTAATTATAACGGGGCGATGATAATCTCCTTTTGCTTTTTTGTCAGTATTAAATGACATTATATTTTCCTAAATTGGTGGGAGATTTGAACTCCTCAATTTCCCACCCCCCCCCCCCATAGTCCCTACTGGTTTATATGCAACCCTTATATGAACAAAAATCTGCGTTAAAAGTATTCTATATGTATAAATATGAGTGAGGAGGAAATCGTCAACATTCCTTCTCTTTCAAGAAAATCAAACGCAATGAATAATCTGTATATTTGTCCCTCTATGATCCAAATACGTGCTAATAAAACAATGCATTTTGATTAGTCATGCAGATTTGTTAGTCATTGTCTTATCGCCATTGCACTCTGAACACGCCCATAGGTGCTCCGATCTTCTTTTCAGTGTATCTACCATTACACGACGGCTGACAGTTTCAGTTCTCTGTTGTTTGACAAAAAAAATTCTTCTAAGTCAGTGGTTCTCAAATTTTTCTCCCTTAGAAAAATTTGCAAAGGTCCCACCCTCCCCCTTCTCCGCTTTTAGACCCTAATTTAATCCTACCCACTAATTTTAAATCACTTCATAATTCCGGGAATCTTCAAGTCAAACTGCGCATGGTGATGGTGAAGATAATATTATAAAACAATGTCTTGCTGTTTTCATCAGTACACGATTTTCATATCATGCATGGCTATAACAATTATTTGTATTTGGAATAATAGTCGTTATTTCTTTAGCTTTTTCTGAAATACATTTTGTGAAAAATGCTTTTATATTTTTAACTGAGAAGCAATCATACCTTTAATTCACTAAATTCCCAAAACCCTTTGCTTCCCCATGGAGACAACCTTACCCCTTCACCCAGTTTGGGAACCATTGTTTTAAACGCACAATCAATAAAATGTAATACTGTTAGTAAAACTATGAAAATAGTATATAATCTAGACAAATAACAATAATACATTTACATAATCAATGATTTTGTCGTCTATTATTATTTGTTTGATTTTGCTTGTTTCCGTTGTGTGTATTATTTCACGTGAGCTTGTGATATTGTGTTAGTCGTCCTGCAGTAAAACTTCCATCACCTGTTTTCTACGACTTAAAGTACCGTTTTAAACCCACAATACACTTAGTTAATTCTGGCAACGACGAATTTCTAACCTTGTTTCTTTACCCAGGACACAGAAAAGGAATTATCTTCTTTCCTTCTTCTTTCCTTCCTCTTTTACCTTTTACGGGTATCGCCTTTATTAATTTAATTTGTTTTTGGTCTATTGTCTTTCCCCAGGTGAATGATTGTTGATCGCATTCACACTTGCCGTTAAGCGTAGAAGTGGGAGCTTAAGCTGTCGTTCCAAGACCAGATGTCACTGTGGTTGCATTTAGTCCATGTTTGTTCAAGGCTATCGTGATGTTTTCTATCCACCGTTTTCTTGGTTTACCTTTGGCTTTACGCCCGGAAAATCTTGTATTATATGCTCTTATTGGTATTTGGTTTGGTTTCATTCTCATAAGGTGACCGAACCATTTTACTTGCTGTCTCTCAATATGTTCGATACATGATATTATACCAACTCTTTTCCTAATTTCTTCATTTATTATTTTGTCTAGTTTAGTAAACATTGCAACTGTTCTCAGACACTTCATTTCAAATATGACAATTTTTCTTTACTGCGAAGCTGTTAAAGACCATGTTTGACATTGGTAGCACAGTGGTGGTATAAAAATTGTAGATATTATCTGTTTTTTAATGTCCGTCTTGATCTTTGGACGAAGAAGTAATGGTGAAAGTTTGTTTTTGGTACGGAGTTCAAAATATCAACACTCTTTGCTAAATCGTCCGACGCAATGGCTGTGCAAGCCAGTTGATCTGCTTTCTCATTCTCTTGAACATGCATTCCAGCATGGACCTGCTTCAAGCCACTGTTCATGAACGCAACCAATTAGGGGTTATCTATTAAATTACATCAACCTTTTCTTGCCAATTTTCTTCCTACACTTTATCACCAATTGTCAAAAATTCAAGGACCACCCACCCCGTTGATGTGAAATTTTTTAGCCATCCCCTATTTGTAATAGAAAAGTACGAGAAAATGCAGTTTTAATTTAAACAATTTTATTGGTGTATAAAAAATAATATTGCTGACGTCAATTTGTGACAACTCACCCACCCCCTCTCTTGTTAATAACTCTGACACCTCTCTCATCATTAAGAGCTGTCAAACTTTTAGACACCTTTTATAATCCAACCCCAATATTGTTATCGAATGTAATTTATGGGCATTCTCTCTCTTTGTATAAAAGTGAACACAAATAGGTAAAGGTGTTTCTAATATTAGTAAATAAAACAACATAGCAACGAGACACCGTGATAGACGACGTTTCGACTGTAATACTTTTTTATTTGCCTGATGTTACTCCAACCCCCCCCCCCCCCCATTTCTAGTTTTGAGTTGTTACCGGTCACTTGTGCTTTATCTGTCTTTTTGTATTTTTATCGAGTCACTAATGATGCAGACATGTTACCCTCAATATACTTACCCAGTTCAAGGTCTTGGTAACAGCCATAATCTCCGTACTCACACTAGCACAGCTCTCCTCTTTGATCTTCCCTACATTTTGAGCTGTTAAGGTCCAGCCCAAGTGTTAATCACGTGTCTAACGTGCCAACCGAAACATTGTGTCCCTTTCTCTGGATTATTCGCGGATCACTGCGTGCATCTCATGGTCTACATTTACAGGGCGCATCTCTGTGCATTGTCTGAGAGTTATTATTATTATTGAGAAGGAGGTCTGTTTTACCGACATACTTATCCATTCCGTACCTTGTGCTAGTCTTCCAACATGCACACACTTTGTAAATAGTTACCAAAAATCCAGAGAATATTCTACAATCAGGTAGTAGACTGTCATCATCATGTGACATTCTTTCCAGAACTTGGTCTTTCTTCCTTATGGATTCTCTGAGCACTCTGCGATTCTGGGCGAGTTGACTTGTCGCAACTAGAGACATGTTTAAGCAATCTGATATATTACTGCACCATCGTCGTCTTGGGAGCCATCTTCCCCTGTTACGGTTAACTCTGCCTTCAGCTATTAATCTTCATATTTACCATAGTAATACAAATACCAAAGTAAATATTGCCAATACGTATATTTAGGTAAGATATATATTTGTATCTTGGCCTCTGTTGTATATTGTATTGATATCTTGTATCTATTGCTTAATTATCTTCTGTGTTTGTACTTATAAAGTAGACCACTGCAGTCTCTATAGATGTATAATTAACACAACATAGATTCTCCATGAAATCTATATAATGAAGCAACATTTTCACCGTGGGCATTTTCATTCTTGTCGTTAAAGATTAAATCTTAGATCACGTCCTGTCTCTTTTCGAAGGTTGCTGCAATTTTTAATTACTGTGCATCAGATCAATATTTTTCACGACTATGCCGATGTGTTGTCAAGTCCCAATGGGGGAGTAAATAATATTTTGTCGTTAGACTAAGAAGGTTTTTTGGGGTTAAGTAGTTGGCCGTCCCATCCCAGAGTGACCAAGAAGCCATGTTGAAGTCGGATGTGTCGTGGTGAAAGGCATCGATATCACAGCTAGGTTGCAAACACCGATACGACGTTTTCTGGACTACATCTTTCTAATGTAAGTAACCCATTGAATTTATTAATGCTGTAGGGGTGTGAGATGTTAGCGATCTCACATTTTAGTGGCTCTGCTAGCCATCTCCTCCATACAGTCATCCGGTACCCATTTAAGGCTGGGACCACCCGGGATCGCCGTTGCGATCTGAAAATCATTTCCGTCTCAACTGGGGGATGAACCCAGGACCACTCATATGCGAAACCAGTGCGCTAACGACTGCGCTACGCGGCTCTGTGTGACTTTCATGTATAGAGCAGTTTTAATGTAAATCAAAATCAATCGTAGGTTTGCAGAGACGTGGATCAGATTGTAGTTCTATGAATTGGATCAAAGGGCATGAGCCCATAGACGCTCGACGAGGAACCAGTTCTGTGAACAGCTAAGTTAGGATAATTCTGCAATATGCATTGTTACTCTGCATGCTGCCGTATCGCTGACGCCGATTCCATGTAAGTATATATTTAGATAGCATAGTGGGTAAGCTGTTCGCCTTGTGTTCAAGAGGTCACTGGTTCGAATCCGGCTCGTGTCGTCTTGTTTATAAGGTGGTTTTTTTGGAGATCCCTGTGGATTATCACTTGAAGCTACGGAGTTACCTGTTAGGAGTGGTACTCTCGGCGTGCCGCTTCGTTGAGAGGGATGGAGTATATATGGGGAAACCGAGTACAGTGAAGTCAATCTTCTACGGCTTTTAAACCCTTTAAACCCTTTTATATATTTAGATGGCAGTGTCCCGTTTTATCTAAATATTTTGATTTGTTGGTTTCTATTAAGTTTGATGATCTCCGTAGGGTAGTGGTTAAGCTGTTCGCCTTGTGCCCAAGAGGTAGTGGGGTCGAACCCGACTCGTGACGTATTCTTTAAATAGTGTAGTTTTTGTGAGATCACTGGGGATTATCACTTGAAACTATGGATTTGCGTGCTGTGAGTGATTCTTTTTGAAAATATGGATTTGCGTGCTGTGAGTGGTACTTTTTGAAACTATTGAGTCGCATGCTGTGAGTGGTACTTTTTAAAACTATGGAGTTAGGTGCTATGAGTGGTACATTTTAAAATTATGAAGTTGCGTGCTGTGAGTGGTACTTTTTAAAACTATGGAGTTGGGTGCTGTGAGTGGTACTTTTTAATACTATGGAGTTGCATTCTGTGAGTAGTACTTTTTGCAGGCATTGTGCTGCTTCTTTGAGAAGATCAGAGAGTACATATGGAGAAACTCGAATACAATTAAGTCAATTATGTGCTCCTTTTGAGCTCCCATTTGAATATTTGTTGATGTTGCCTTTCTCAGATAGGTGTTTTCCATTTATTTCTCCCAGCTGGTCGCAATTGTTTTAGAGGAATCTTTGTTTTCCTGAAGTATCTGGCGCTGAAAGGAAGGCGGAGTTGGGGGGTGGGTTGTTACCTCCCGCTTTTGTCAATTCGTCGGATTTTTTGTTGCCAATGCTGCATCAGTGAACTGGTATCCATTGCAGTAATGGTGTAGTCTTCATCGTTATTTCTGAGATGCTTTGTCTAATTCTGCTTCTTCTTTCGTTCACTTGAAACATGTTTGTGTCTGTAATTCTGTCTCCTGAATAAAACTCACTGGTTTTTTGTAGTTCATACAGTGGCCCATAGAACTTTGATTCCAGTGTTGTTTCCTCTGGCCAATATGTCTGCCTCAGCGTTTCATACTCAGAACACTCTTGAAGTATATGCTTTGTACTCTGTGCTACCTGCGCACATGACCGTGTTGCCAATCTTGAATTTTGTGTAAATGTTACTGCGGAGTCGGTTGTGTCGTGTTCTGAGGCGTAGAATTATAACTTGTTCTGATCTATTCATAATGTGATAGATACCTTGTGTTGGTGTTTGTGTCTTTCTTATTGACTTGAACATCTGTTTTTTTCTGATTGCTTTGTCTAATATCTTGAATGAGTAATTGATGTGTTATATTTATTTTCCATTGATTTTGTATCACAGATGATTGCAATGAATATGCAACGTGCTTTATATCTCGCAAGATCGCATATACGAATTCTTGAGTGGGAGTGGGAGGGGCGGTAGGAAAATGAGGGACTGAACAAAAGGAACAAAAATGAAATCACTTGTTTTGTGTGATCTTTTTTGCCGAAGTCACGTAGGGGGTATTTTTTTATGCAAAGACGACAGAGCGTATTATAGTGATCTCCACCGAAACTGAAGTTTTGGCGCCAATTTTCATTAACATAAACTAACTTCATGCCCCTGTTTGTATTGATTTTGGCGTTTCCTCCCATGGTGGCCATACTTTTTTGCTGATGTAAAGAGTAAAAGGACTTATCCATTCATATCTCAACAATCAGGTTTGTGCCTTGCGGCGATGTGACTGAGATATCACAACTGACTGAGAGTTATCAACCATGACGATCTGTCCAACCACCAATTTAAAGAACTTTTGTAACTGTTTAGATATCCGCTCTCATACTGAGGGATCTTGTATTGTAAGTTCCATTTACCTTAACCATTACTTTCCCGTTTTTGAGAGGACATATTTCAACCTCCTTACATATGACCGTTACCAATAAATAATATGAGACCTGCTAGTACATTGGAACAACAACCTTCTGAAATGACATTTGACATTTCCCACCATTTTAATTATTGGTCACTTTTTGTATACCTTGTGTTGACAGCCAATGAAAATCAATGGAAAAATCAAATAAGTAACTTTGGAAGGTTGATTTCTAATAAGCCCACGTCTTATATTGAAAATTGGCCACATAAATGAACCCACCGAATAAAAACAACTACATCATCGTCCCGGAGCACATTCATATATCAATTGTTTGATTTGAAGTTCAGCTTTCCTAAGACTCCACTCTGTATTCTCCCTCATATGTAATAACTTGCTTCATTAACTTCACGCATCAATAGTAGTCTTTTACTATTGAAGGGTGACCGAACGTCCGGATTTGGTCGAACATAACCTGCTTTTGAGATGCCTTTGAGATATAGAAGGAATAACGAGAATATCATGAAATGAGAAAAAAAAAGACAAAGAGGTTCTAACAACACATATTATGAAGAGAGAATGATTAAGGGAAATAAAGAGCAGGCAAATAAAATATTTTGGACACATTTAAAGACATGACACCTTGTTGAAGACCTTACTTGAGGGTAACATCGAAGGGAAGGGAGCAAGAGGTACGCAGACAGAGATACAAGTGGGAGAGTAACATCACAAGATTGACAAGTTACAGTCTAGCAGAGTGCAACATCAAAACAAGAGAGAGAGAATGTTGGAGGTCTGTTGCAGCCAACCTTTGTTGCGAAGACGACACTTGATGATGACGAACCTGCTTTTAACATGTTTTTCGTCTGACAGGTTTTCTTTTCAATCTTCTTTTGTTCCACTTTTTCATTACATTTAGAATTATGACTGAGATATCTAGTGCTGGGCTAAGTAATATTTTTACTGATTGTGTACTTACAGCTGTTGTGGAACTCCACTAATTTATGTTAATTATGATACATAGTACTTAAGTACAGAGAGAATATAACAAGAAATATCAAGGGATTACTGTGTGTGTTGTCGTCTGTGTCTTGATCGACAGGTACATATTTACTGTGTGTGTTGCTGCCTGTGTCTTGACCGGCAGGTACATATTTACTGTGTGTGTTGCTGCCTGTGTCTTGACCGGCAGGTACGTATTTACTGCGTGTGTTGCTGCCTGTGTCTTGACCGGCAGGTTCATATTTACTGCGTGTGTTGCTGCCTGTGTCTTGACCGGCAGGTACATATTTACTGTGTGTGTTGCTGCCTGTGTCTTGACCGGCAGGTACGTATTTACTGCGTGTGTTGTCTGTGCTTGATTGGTAGGTACATATTTACTGTGTGTGTTGCTGCCTTTCTTGATCGACAGGTACATATTTACTGTGTATGCTGTCTGTGCTTGATCGACAGGTACATATTTACTGTTTGTGTTGTCGCCTGTGTCTTGATCGACAGGTACATATTTACTGTTTGTGTTGTCGCCTGTGTCTTGATCGGCAGGTACATATTTACTGTTTGTGTTATCGCCTGTGTCTTGATCGACAGGTACATATTTAGTGTGTTGTCGTATGTGTCTTGATCGACAGGTATTTATTTAATGTGTGTGTTGTCGTATGTGTCTTGATCGACAGGTATATATATATAAGGTGTGTGTGTTATCGTCTGTGCCTTGATCGACAGGTATATATTTACTGTGTATGTCGTTGTGTGTGTTTTGATCGACAGGTACATATTTACTGTGCTTATTGTCGCAGGTGTCTTGATCAACAGGTATATATTTACTGTGTGTGTAGTCGCATGTGTCTTGATCAACAGGTATATATTTACTGTGTGTGTAGTCGCATGTGTCTTATCAACAGGTATATATTTACTGTGTGTGTGTAGTCGCAGGTGTCTTGATCAACAGGTATATATTTACTGTGTATGTGTTGTCGCAGGTGTCTTGATCAACAGGTATATATTTACTGTGTGTGTAGTCGCAGGTGTCTTGATCAACAGGTATATATTTACTGTGTATGTGTTGTCGCAGGTGTCTTGATCAACAGGTACATATTTACTGTGTGTGTTGCTGCCTGTGTTGATCGACAAATACATATTCTTAGTAAGTTCAGAATATTCAAGTTGGATGTCTTGACTAAAATCAGTATTTTAGGAGAAAGTCTAGTCGAATTCAGTAAATGTTATGACTCAAGTCAGGCTGGGTGAATCGACGTGAGCTGAACGGACTTGATTAGAATCTCTTCTGCCAACTTCAGATAATAGTGCACAGTAAAAGGCAATATTGGTCTGAAAATCTTTCACTTTGTATTGAAATGCGATTGGATGGTTGTATTAGTGGTGCCTAAAAATTCAACTATAGTGAAATAGCAAGCCAACTACAACAGTGGTTCTCAAATTTTTTGTGACTGATTTCCCTTTTTGAACAAATATTCTTTTGTGGCTTCCCTAGTGCTTAAGAAAGAAAAAAAATAATTTACTCTCTTTACAAGCCACCATTTTTTACTCTTCATCAGTATAATTCTTATTGTTTATCGTTGAAGTATTTACCTTCATGTGCCCCAACTGGTCTGTGGCCCCACAATTTCACAAATTGTTTTTATAGCCCTCAGAGATCATATGACCCACATTGAGAACCACTGATCTCCAAAAGTGCACTTGGAAACAATTGACAACCTCATATTTCGAACTCGTGACTTCGTGCATACAACTGTGGTCCGATGTGCATGACCAAATGTCAGTAGCCGTGACATTACAAATATGATTTCCTTTCATGATTAAATTATATCCACATAACAAAAGTATCAATATTGTCCCTAACATGCATGTTCATATTCCACGCTTCAAAGTCATTCATTAATATACGGAATATATGTTGCAAATAATTTCCACCTTTAGTTTGTGATTTGTTTCCACATGAGTAATTATCTCATGTTATTGAAAATTCTTTTGACATTTTCTATATTATTTTTTTGAAACCTGTTTAGCATTTGCCATAATTCGTGACCATGTTTTCTAAGATATAAAATCTCATTATGAATGATTGCCGTTGTTTTAAACCCGCTGAAGACCTTTTTTAGCCTGTCGTTGTGCCTTTCCTTGCTTTTCGTTGTTAGCATATCGTGTTTAAAATATTGTAACACTGTACCTATTTCCGTTCATATTTGCATTAGTTGTCCTAGTTTAACACATATTTCCAGCTTGTTGGGTTATTCATGACACTGATGAATTTATTTCTATTTAAATTATAGGCATACTCGTTGCTGTATCTCTCAATGTTTAGCCTTGGTTTATCCTCTACTTAGCTAATTACCATTTACAATGTGTGTTGTTTTTCGACATTATCTTTATGGTAATTTTTTAGCAAATTAGTTCATTATGTTAACCAACAAAAGAATGTTCTTTAGCTTGAGTTTAAAAAAAATATAAAAAATGTATTTTTACATGTGACAAACATAGGGAACAATACGAAAGCAAGGAGAAACAGCAGTACAAAACGGTGCGCCGTGGGGCATTCAGTGTTGTATTGTTCGAATTAGTTACAAGCAACCGAACCAGCTGGGAATTTTGATATTTTATGTTTTACTTTATAACAATACACAGTCGCCGGTTTTGTTTTTTCACGCATCAGCAAACACAAAGCATGTCAAAAGTGGCCTTTAATATATTTTATACAAATAAACCAAATCCTACACCGTTATATAGACCCTGCCATTTAGTTACATTACAGCGTCACCCATCTTGGCTGATTAGTCTTTTTATTAGATCTGACTTTTTTATCGGCAACACACATACAAAAAATGGATAAGTGAGATCAGTCAAGATGAATAATGTTATGTCTGACTAAATGGCAGGTCTATTCTAATTTGGACTTTAGAGTAAACACTTAATCCCTTAATAAACAAATAAAAATATACGGCCTCCCGTCCACTGTTAACGAACAAGAAATCCCGACAATTTTAGTACCAGCCACCTCTATATATTACTCGTGCTAACACTATGTATATCTAAGATCCTATGCTTATGCCATTTATTTAGTACCTAACATCACCATCGTCTATGGTATATTGACGGGCCCAATGGGGGAGCAAATTAATAGCAGCACTATTAAGTGTACTCCGTGTTTGCACTATCAGATACATATTCAAATATGAACAATTTGTAATGTATTTGTGGATTTGATTCTTATTTTGATAATGTTCAGTTTCTGCAAATAAGAATGTGAGACTACACTAATTATATTAGGACGTATGGTATTAAAATAAAAATCTTGGGCTGCTGTACAGATGGATAAAATCCTCAATATGGCAATCACGAGAAATATGAAAATAAAATAAATCTGGGCTAAACAGCATCGTTCTCTTAAATATATATATATATAAATTTTTCCATATTAAACCATAGGTTTCCAAACTTTATCTGGCCACCGCCACCTTTGCAAGACTAAATGTTGTAACGCCTGCGCCCCTCCATTATAACAGTTTTCGGCAGCTGTTGGATATTTTCAACGTAAATAGTAACTAAGGATACACGACTGCTTATGTCGTTACATCATTGAAAAAAAGAGTGGCCAATATGTGCTTCATCTCGAACACAGTTATTGTTATACTGATTTTGAAGAAACATAGCTCATATGCAAAGATTATAAAAAGTATGCTCGAATAACATTATGAATAGTTTCATACAATCGTTTAAATTTGAAAATTCTGAATATATATTAAGAGATTGCATTACACTAGAAACAATCTTATTGTAATAATTAAAACACCATCAAATATATTACAAATTTGTTCATTTCAAACTAATGAAATAAAAATACTAAACAAAAATAAATTAATGTGAAGGATGAACTCGATACATTTTCAATATTTTTAAAAAATATCTGGTTTTACTGTCTTTAAAAGCAGTCATAAATCGTCAAGCTCAGTTATATGTAATCGGTTTCTTTTCTTAGACAGTCATTTAGCTACAGAACTAAACCCACGCTCAGCCAAATAGGAAGATTGAAATGCAATTAATAATTGCTGTGCTATTTCCCATAATCCAGGGTAGAGTGTTGGTACTGATTTTTAAAGCCAGAACTTTTGGTATCCACTGCAGAATTTTAATTTAATTCTTCATTTGTTGCATGTTCTTTGATGATTCTGCCGTGTATACACATGAGAAAGGATCTAAAACCCAAATTGGTATAGGCCTATTAATGTTTAGAATATCCTTGAATCACTCATTGAAATCAGCATGGAGAACCTCCAAGTGTTGACAGTATATAAGTAAATCTTCCTGTTTGAGAGACACTGCTGATAAATTTGAAGTGTGTCTATATTCCCCTTGGGCTATATTTCGCTTGAACAGAAGATTATTCCCCATAATAGCGACAATAACGATTTTTGTTTTAATTAAATCCAATTCACCGCCTTGTAGTTAGTTGTAGATTGACTTCATTAAATAATTTATATAGGTCTGTCAAATAAGACATGTCATTTTTGGATGTAATCATGTTGGCCGACAATCTTTCGTCTTCTGTTTCCTAAGAAATCTAGTACTGAATCAAACAAATTATAAAATTATTCAAATACCTTTTGAAAACCAACGAACTTCTGTGCGAAGCAGCTAACTATTGAAATCTTCATCGTTTTCTATACGAAGTTGGCTAAAAAAAAATGTCACTCATTTGCTTCTAAGCTCTAATAACGTAATGGAGTGTCGTGTGTAGGCGTTGACTTAGATTTTTCGCAACCAAATTTTGACGATGCAGTATATAATGTATATCGAATACATTTGGTACTGATTGTTTCAAAACAGCTATGAAACCATTGAGGCACCCTGTCATTGATGGGGCACCATCAGTAGAAGCAGACCAAAAAAAAAAATACAAATATGAATGTCTTTCTCTTGAAAAAAAACTTATTCATGGTATTAAATATAGATTCTCCCTTCGTGTCCACTTACAAATCATTAACTAACAATAATTCTTCACACATTTTTTCCATCTTTGATGAATCGTACGTATGATAAGAATAGTGCTTCACTATTTAGAAGAGTTGAGTTGAGCTGAATGGAAAATTGGCATGTCTGCGAATAATCACACAATGATTTTTCAACGTCTTCAGCCATTTCATAGATTCTTCTTTGCACTAAATTATTGCGCAAAGGAATTTTGCAGATGATATCTGACGCTGGCTACGAAGCATAGTGTTTAGTGCTTCTTTTACGGATAAGATTAATTCCTCATCGTGTGTAATTTTCCAGCTTTTGTGATTAATAACGAAATATTATACGAAGCGTGTAATTCATCAGTATCTTGTCCAGCGGACTAAGTAAAAATTTTTGATCAAGCTGAACGCTTAAAATATTTTTCTTCTAGTACTTGAAAATAGGACAAATATTTATCCTTTTTCTGTCAGAATGTATTTTAATGAAATGATCTTGTAATCTAGAAGGTTTCATTGCTTCATTTGAAAATACTTTATGACAAATCAAGCACGTAGGTAAGTTTTGCTTTGTACCAGATTGAATGAATCCATATTTCAAATACTTAATAATATACTGTCGACATTTACTCTTAGATCATGAAATAATAAAATGTGCAACACTATTCACACAACAATATTCACACAACAATATTCACACAACAATATTCACACAACAATATTCACACAACAATATTCACACAATAATAGATTTAATTTACACTTTGTATGAGTCCTCTTAATCACAATTATCGGTTGATAATTGTTGGAAAATTACACACACAATACTGAATATTATTCCTAAAC
Source organism: Meghimatium bilineatum (assembly GCA_034231615.1). NCBI lineage: Eukaryota > Metazoa > Mollusca > Gastropoda > Stylommatophora > Philomycidae > Meghimatium > Meghimatium bilineatum. The sequence continues at coordinate 60,368,652 of CM067298.1, forward strand.
AATTGGTATTTATAGATTTGAAATCCAACCCTAATCAACTTGTATATATCGACTTGTTTACGGTACCATCCTAATATGTTTTAGTATATACAAATCGAAGTTAACTCTTCTAAACTGCCGATATATCTAGGGTTACCATACGTCCGGGTTTCCCCGGACACGTCCTATTTGTATGCCCCTGTCCGGGCGGCTTTCCAGAAAAATGACTTTTGTCCGGGTCTTTCTCCGTCCCCGACCGTCCGTCCGTCCCCGATCGTCCGTCCGTCCCCGATCGATCGATACTTTCTTACTTACTTTTCTGTGCTATATACTTTAATCTATTATGTATAGTGAAATAAACACGCACGCCAGCTATATTTAGCTCAATATTAACATTAGCCATCAGAACTCCTGGTTTCGTTAGCCATTTTCAATTTTTCGTAAACATAACGCATTTCGCATAGCAGACGGTAACGCGAGTTCGTTAGTGATAATTATTAATTAATAAATTTTGAATTGAAGATTGAACTTAAATTTTAAAAAATACCGAAACTCAGTTAACACTCAGTTAATACAAGTTTATAATTAAATAAGAACAATATTTTATGTAGTTTAACTTTAATTTTATCTGTGCAACACTTAATATTGGCCATATTTCATGAAAATTTAGCGTATCCTCTTTTTCCATCTGACAATTGTGGTAACCCTACAATAAGGGTGCACTGGATTTAAAGGCGCACGTCGAAACGTCCTCTTTTTCCATCTGACAATTATGGTAACCCTAGATATATCGGCTATCTAAAGATATTTTTATAAATCACGAATATATATTTTTATATGTTAACAAAGTATTTTACTGCTACATGCGAGATTGCTGTCAGTTGTTTTCACAAAACAAACGTCCTTTAACTTTAAAACTGATTGCTCTTAAACATTTGTTATTTATTTCTGAGAAATAATGGCAAGTCCAACTGCGTCTAGGTACGGTGTAAAACCATCTGTTGCTCTTATTTGTGCAATGCAATCTTACTATACTGCACCCTTTTATAAGAAATTACCGTATAGTACAACACTTTTCAAAATCCCCAATTATATTTATTCTTTATTGTTTATACTCTATATAGCGAATTCCTTTAATTACATACATATTTTGTCGTTTCGGGCAAAGTTGTTATAATGGGATTCCACTGTAACTCGTTCATAGACAGAAGATTGCAGTAGCAATTATACTTATGGTTGTAATCAACTAAATTAAAAAAATATCAAAGAGGCTTGTATTAGTTTTAGATACTTTCGATTCTGGTCCCTTATACATGAGCTGTCAACACATCTGAAACACCAAAGAGCAATGATGACATAACTAATTCAGAAGATAGAATACCTAGTTCATTTCAAAATATTGGAAGTGGTAAATCTGTATGAGGAGATATCTTACCGAGGAGCCACCACCCCTCCCTATGCCACCTGAACGCCCCCCCCCCCCAATTTTTCTGAACCCACTATCGACCTCCTAGACGGCTTCAGCGCCCACTGGGTAACGGTACCGCCAACGAACCTATGTATTAAATGAATGACACCATAGAAAAGACCATATGGGTATGGTACAAAGACAACGAAAACACGTCACAGACCACTTGAACATGACATTCGTAGAATTGGAAACATTAGCTCGAATTCGGCAGGAGTTTCGTAAGGCTGTGAAAAAACACTGCAGGAAACCGTCGAATGTAAAACAAGCAGAAGATGACAAATAAAAACATGGACAGACATCAAGAACTGGACAAGATAAGATCCCCCCCCCCTCATTCGGTAAACATAACTATATATTATATCACGAATGTGTACTCAATCACCAGATATTTTCTTCCTGTATAAAGTAGATATGCGGAATATCGAAAACTCTGGTTTTAAGGAAAAGCAGTTAATGATTACAATCTGATTAATATGATATACGCTAATTGTACACTTCGTATTAAAGAGAGCAAACAAGAACTTCACGCCCTTTTAGACATGATAGTACCAGAAACTGGAAATAAAGGCTTCAGTCTAAACAATAAGAAAACCGAAGTAATGGTTGTTTCAAAGAAATATATACCACAAGATACAGTATCACGATCAATGATGGGCCATTAAATCAAGCGGGTAAAGTCAAGTATCTTGGCATCAGATGGCAGCAGCTCCAATGAGATAAAGAGCAGGATATTACAAGCTATCATCATCATCATCATCATCAAGTGCCGTCTCCGCAACGAAGGTTGGCTGCAACGTATCTCCAACATCTCCTGTCTCTTGTCTTGGTGGTGCACTATGCTAGACTGTAACCTGTCCATCGTGTAATGTTACTCTCCCACTTGTATCTCTGCCTACCTCTTTCTCGCTTCCCTTTGACTTTACCCTCAAGTAAGGTCTTCAATAGGGTGTCATGTCTTTTAATGTGTCCAAAGTATTTTATTTGCCTGATCTTTATTTCTCTTAGTAGTTCTTTCTTCATATTAAGTGTCTTTAGCACCTCTTTATTTGTTTTCTTCTCTTTCCATGATGTTCTCCCTATTCTTCTATATACCCACATCTCAAAGGCATCAATTTTGTCTTCTAATTGTTTATTTAGTGTCCATGTTTCTGAGCCATACATTAATATGGAATAGATGTAGCATTTTTAACTTGTTTGTAATTTGTTTAGATATTAATAATTTCCTCATGTCATTGAAGGTACTTTTAGCCATTCCTATTCTCCTTTTAACTTCTGTTTCACATCTGCCATCATTTGTGACTATGTGTCCAAGATATTGATACTGTTTTACTTGTTGTAGTTTCTCTCTCTGTATGTTTATGTTTATCTCCTGTTCTTCTGTGTCTTTGCTGATTATCATGGTTTTTGTTTTTTGAATGTTTATATCCAGTCCATATTCGTTACTTGATTTATTGACTTGATCTATTAGTCTTTGTACTTCATGTTCACTTTCTGCTAAAAGAACAGTGTCATCTGCATATCTAAGGTTGTTTATTATTTTCCCATTGATCTTAAGTCCTGGTGTTTCTTCTATATTTTTAAAGATATTCTCTGTGTAGATATTAAATAGGCTTGGTGATATACAAGCTATATCAGCACATAAAAAATATTTCAAACATTATATCGAATACATTTTTTTAATGCAGTGGATGTAAAGTATGGACTAAACAAAAAAGTTCATAAGTAATCTGGACGTTACTGAGATGTTACTTTTGAGATGATGAAAATACAATACAAATAAGACAATTAACAAATAATGTAGAAGTCCTCATATATATATATATATATATATAATTTAACAAAATCCTTTTCATTCACTCAATATATCTGCAATATATATCGTCAAAGTTGGATGTGCATTAGAGCAAATGAAAAGTCGGCACAAGGCATTTCCGATCTATGAACTGCATTCTGCTGAAAATTTAGTACAACCATTGTCCTTCTACAGTAGAGATCCGGTAGGGATTTGAGAGCGAGCCCCCCCCCCCCCTCCCAAAAAAGGCCTACAGTTTTATTTAGCTAAGAGACATGTGACAAAAAGACCTGGTTTTATAAAGCTCAGAAAGAATTATACCAGGAGGTATAAATACTACCCCAATTACAGAAGTGGAAACAAAAGAAAGACTCAAAAGAGGTAGCTTCCTACACTCCGCTTAACAGCTTCAGAAATCACTCACAGATATAGATCTACAAAACCTAAAACCACCAAACACCTTTAACACCTGGAACATGAAAAACTTCCCAAGAATTATGGACAATGTACCAAGCATTATTTCGAAAACAGAAACTATTATACTAGTACTAAAAGAGACAACTAAGAATCACATACAGAAAGCATACCCAAATGATATATGGACACATGTATATACAGATGGATTAGGAAAAGAAACAGTATTAGATGGAAGAGCATGAATATATATAGTAACACCAGATGGAACAGAAATAGAAAAACCCATATCCAAAGGCAAACATTCCACAAATTTCAAAGCAGAAATGGAAGCCATAATAGAGGCATCCAAATTGCTCATAAACTGCTTGCCGAGTAACAACATACATTTAGTATTTCTAACTGATGCAAAGGTAGTGAAAGATCCAAAGAGCACGAGCATGAATGAACTTATGGCTTACTACACCTCAGAGTACTACCAAAGAAACAGTACAGTAGTGGATCCCTGGTCACTGTGGCATACTTGGAAATGAAAAAGCTGATCTCCTGGCAAGGAAAGGGAGATCACTAGAACAAATAGATAGTGATAAACGTATTATTAATGTAAGACTACGGTAAAAGCGGAACATAAAAAGTGGAAGCAGTTGCACCCAACTGCAGAACCAAATGATCCCTACCATCAAATGTCACGCAAGGAACAAACCATTACCTTCAAACTAGGAACTGGCCACAACAGACTGAGAAGTTGCAAGTTCCGAAAGTTGAAGATTGAAGAGACAGACATGTGCAACTGTAGACTGAGCCCAGAGACTGCAGCATATTATTCATGCCTGTCAACTCTACCAAAAAGAAAGGGAGAAAATAGCCTACTGAGACGGCACTATTTCCAGACTTGAGGGGTTCCATTGATGACCCGAAGCGAATCACACAATTCATTGAAGCTATTGGCGCTGTAACCTGATTTCTGACTGAAGAACTACGACGAAGAAAAAATATAGCCCAGAGAAGTGTGACAAAAAGACCTACAGTTTTATAAAGCTCAGAGACATGTGACAAAACAGAAAGATCGAAAAGAACTTCAAGTGATGAAGAAAAAATTAGTAAGAACAATATTCCGACCACTCAAAGACCAACATTCAAATTTGATGAATTAGGAACAACACAGATTATCATGATTTATGGAGGGCATTTATAAAGTAACAGTCTACTTTTGTTAAATTTATGGCGACACTATGTTACATGAATTGCGGGGTTTTAGTCAGTGCAGGATTTACCTATAAGCTAAACAAGCTATAGCTTAGGGCCCCCACTTTCTTGGGGGTCCCGTAAAAAATCATAGTTGGCACTGACATATATTATGGCCCCATATCTCAAATAGCTTAGAGCCTTACCATGTCTAAATCCTGCGCTGGTTTTAGTGCGGATCTGCTCTACGCTATTGACGCTACAACATTTAATAAAAATACTATGTTCATGTTCATCGCATAATGGTGAAGTGTCTCGTAGCGCATTGAAGTTGTTTATAGAACATATGTTTTCCGTATATCTACATCCATTATTAACCACATAACCACGCCTCTGAGTTATAGAGCTTTGCTGCTCATTTGTTGTCCATGCATCTCTTCCATATACGAGAACTTATCCTTTGTAACAATGAAGTATTATCCGGCTCTTATTCATAAACCACGTGCTGCATATGATTTCCTGAGGACATACACATTAAAATTTCATGAAATCCTATTCATGTACCCAAGCTCACAAAATATAACAGAAACACAATTGGCATGACTCATCCTTTCTAAGGATAATACCGCGTCCATCTAGAAGTCTATGACAATACACACATTTTGACTTTCATGTTTGTTCCAGTTCATTAACGCCAGAAGCAAATGCAATATTGACATTCAGAAAGGCTCATTAATTTCATGAAAATCTGCATTCCGTTTGGCTTTTTATAGATAGCACACTCACTTTGACTTCCATTTTTATTTCAATCAAACGTCATGCTGAGTGGCGTAGGTGATCATGATTCTCCACAGCTCTGTCTCTTGTGTTGTTAATAAGTTCAGTTGGTGACATCTTTTTCTGCCATAGTGACAACCCAGAGTTTTCTCTCTTTGTCTTCGTCTCTTCTCAACTTTGATCTTTCAGGTGATCAAATTTTGCTTTTCTCATCACATACCCTAAAATCTGCTTCTAATTCTTGCTATAGTTTGTTGTTTTACTCCAGCACCTCTAATGACTTCTACATTCGTTTCTTGGCTTTCCATTTTTCTTAAAAAACACATCTCGGTTGCCACCAGCTTATTGTGGGAACTTTTGTTCACCATCCATGCTTCACATCCATAAAGAATGATTGGCTCAATATAACACAATAACATAACTCGCGTTTGCATTGATATTATTCCATTGCAAATAATGTTTTTTATTATTTTAAATATTTATTTGGCCTGTGTTTTCATTCTCTTGATCTCATGGGAGCACATGCAATCTGATGTTAAAATGGTGCCACGTTACATAACTTTATCCACCTAATTTAATTTTTCATCATTGATATTAATACTGCATTTTGGCGGTATTTCTTAGTAACAACCATTAATTCTGTTTTCTTCGTATTTAGTCTGTGGCCTCTGTTTTCACTTTCTTGTACACTCTCTCTGTGTGTGCGTGCGCGTTGTTTTTTTTCTCATCACAAGTGATCTGACCATTCTTACATCCACCTTTGAAAATTCAGTTAGAATTATGACCATGAATTATAGTTCGTAGATGGCTAATGAATCCTTTTCGAGCTGTAAATGTTCTTGGATAGTTCGGACATGGAATGACGACTGTAGGCGGATTTGGATGTGAAAATGACTTGCACTGGGGATTTTGATTAATGTGAGGAGAAATTGTGCAAAGCGTCGACCTCACTCTCTTGTCGGACCACATTTGAAACCAGTGGCAAGACGAATCGAGACGACTGGAAGCAAAGTACGTACTTTCTTGTACTACGATGTCTAACAGGGCTTGAAGTCATTTTTACTCCCTTCAATCAAAACTGTATCGTCAGCATTTCTCAGATTATTTAGATTGTAACCCACAACTGCTATATCTGGCATGCTTTCTATGTTTCGCATAATATCCTCTGTATACAGCGAGAAAAAAAATCTGGTGACATTACACATTGTCTGATACCAGTTTCTATCTTTTGGAATTCTCCTACATTACTGGCAACCCTCATCGCAGCTGTATATTTATAATACAAGAGTTTTTCTCACATTTTTTATTGTTTCTGAAGTCTTCACCTTCCAAATTTTTTAAAACTATAATCTATAAAGCACAAGTGCGGGTCATTTTGTACTTCTATTGCCCTCTCCGTCAATTTTCGTATTATATATAGAACATTTCGTGTACCTTTCCTTCCACAAATCCACATTGCTCTTCTATAATTTCTGGTTTTATTTTTCCTCTCAATCGTCTCATGATTATATGAAGTAGGATTTTGGTCATCTAGCTCATAGGTCTGATTGTTCGGTGGTCTTCACCTTCTACTGCACCAAGTTTCTTCAGTAAAGCTATGAATATTGATTATAATAAATCAAATGGAATATCGTTACTGTTATAGATGTCATTTAGCATTTTGCTGATTATTTCTATGCCGTATAAGACTTCCCCCATCACTTCTATTTCTTCCTTTGTAATATCTAGTCCAGGAGATTTATTGTATTTCGAGTGTTGTATGGCTTCTTTCACACCCGCAGGTAATATATGGGGGCCTTCGTTGTTGTACTGTATTTGTTTTATTTCTACTATCTTTTTAAAGTTCCTTAAAGTATTCTTCCCATCTGTGCATGATTTCATTTTCTCCTATTAACATATGCTCCTGATTTGACTTCAGGTACACAGTCTTGTGAACTTGCCTTCTATCTGCTAATTCATTCATTTGTTTGTGTGTATCGCTAGATTTCCATGATATTTTTCTATTTCACAGGATTTTTCATTTAACCATTCTTCTTTAGCTGTGCTGCATTTATGTTTTAATTTCTTTGCTTAACTTCTTATGTTCTGTAATGTTAGCCTTCAGCTTTCTTATTTGTTCCATGAAGTTTCAAGATATCTTCTGTCATCCAAAATTTCTTTGCTAGATGTTTCTTAGCTGGTAGGATCTCTGCCGATGTTTGCTGTGTATATTATTTTAACATCATCTACTGTTCATCAATAGTGTCTATTTTCTCTATTTTGTATTTTGCATTTTACCTATTTTGTATTGCTATATTGTACTTGTCCTGTAAATCTTTGCTCTTTGTTAATAGATTTACATCTTGAGTATTATTTTTCCTGATAGTTAACTTCCCTAATTTTTATTTAGCAAAGAATAAGTTGAAAATAAATTAGTGTAACCTGTTCTTCTTCTTCTGCGTTCGATATCAAGCTCCGGAAAATTAGGATGTAATCTGGAAAATGGAATTAGTTGTGTCATGGTTTACATGTTTCCTGCGATATCTACACCTATTGGCCTGACACATTCGATTTCAGCATGGCGTTGCCCACTGTGACACTGTATGAGATGGGATAGCCAACTCCACCCATACCTCCTTAGTCGCCTTTTGCGACATGCATGGAAAGTAAACTGTTGCTATTCTTTGTTCCCTTTCGGGCACGGCAACACACGGACGAAAGCTTCACCAATTTTATGTCCTTGTGTATTGTTGTTAGCATGTCGTGCTATGTGGACAATTATGGACATCATGGATGTCCAGTCATCAAATGAACAAAACAGTAATTAAAAGATCAACTAAGCTGGAGCTACAAGAAAACAAACTGGTACATGTATAAACACAGAGTAAAACTTCCCACACGAGACATGCAAGTAACAATCAGAGATGTCAAAACAGTTGTCACGGAGAGGAATGACAGATGCACACAGAGAATTGTGCACCATGACGAGGTTCTTTTGGGATCTTGGTTATCTGCTAACCCTGGGTCCGCCGAGAGCAGTGCGGTACCCTTTGCACCCCAAGATGGGATAAAATCCAGTGTATATGTGTGTACTCGGATCATGAAAACTTAATTTGCACAAATGGAAAGAGGCATTTAAAGGTCAGATTCTACGTGTATGTTCATATGTAATCAAATAGTACAACTTTATTTTGTACAAAACGAAATTAGTATTTAGAAGTCAGACTCGGAGTTTATGCACGCGCGTATGATTATGCGTTTATGCGTGTACGTGTGTGAGGCCAGATTATTAAGTTATACTTTGCACGAATAGAAAGAAGCATTTTAGGATCCACCTACCTGGCGTAGTGGTTAAGCCGTTCTTTATTTGCTCATACGGTCATGTTTCGAATCTCGCTCGCGACGTCTTTGTGTATAAAGCGTATTTTGTTTGATGTTGACTTCATAGCCGCGTGCTACGTTTGAAGCTAAGCTGACTTCAAACTATGTTGCTATGTTTGAAGTTATGTTGACTTCATAGCTGCGTGCTATGAAGCTAGCTGCGTGCTACGTTTGAAGCTATGTTGACTTCATAGCTGCGTGCTATGGATGACACACTCGGCAGGCTCCGTATATCAGAGTACTCATTGGGTAACCCGAGTTCAATAGGTCAATCCTCTAGGCCTTTTGAATCCATTGAGTAGTAAAGACAAGTCATATTTTATTTCTGGAGCTCGAGCTTCTTACGTCTGCTTTGCTTGACCATTACTTTCGTTGTTAGGACTCCTTAGACATTTTATGCCTCTGCCAAAGCTAGACTATAACGCGGTTCCGCATGGATCGTCAGCTCAAATTCTCCCTAAATGTTATCAATTATAAAACTCTTGAAAGATGGTCAGCACGGCTTGCTTATACACATACAACTAAAAAGTTCTCATAATCTTCTCTACCTTTTCACTACAGAATTTTGCCTTTTTTAATATGGAATTTACTCACTTGTAAACTACAAAGGAAAAAAAATAATGTTCAAAATTGCAACATAAATCCTGATATGAGTAATGTGCTTTGACATTTTATAATGGTACTTGTCTTTTTCTGATTCATTCTAGTATCTATACACTATTTTATGATAATAATTGATTATACGGAGATTATTCTTGTTAAGCAAATTCATTTCGTTCTCTTCTGCGCTCATTCTGAAATACCTGCGGATTGGCAGGATGTTGTCATAAGAACCAATGCGTTGAATCACGTTTTACAGCATGGTGTGAAATATGTATCTTTCAGTTGATACATCCAATTCTAGCGTGTTTTTGTTGATCACTATTACATTCTACATGCTGGGGGTATCATTACTCACTACCTCGTTCTACATGCTGGGGTATCATTACTCACTACCACGTTCTACATGCTTGGGTATCATTACTCACTACCACGTTCTACATGCTGGGGTATCATTACTCACTACCTCGTTCTACATGCTGTTGTATCATTACTCACTACTTCGTTCTACATGCTGGGGTATCATTACTCACTACCTCGTTCTATATGCTGGGGTATCATTACTCACTACCTCGTTCTACAGGTTGGGTGTATTATTACTTGCTATCTCAGTCGCCTTTTACGACATGCATGACACGTGCTAGTGTTAATATTTTTTTAAACACGGGTGAAAAATTGCTCAGGTCGTCTAAAATGTCATGCTGGCTGATCCCAACGAGCGTCACCTACCGTGGCTGATTCGACATGCTCCTTGTTTTTCATTTGTTGACAACACAAAGCATACAACATGGACCAATGACCTTTCGTATGATCCAAGACTGTTTTGTATCAGCCCGCAGGACACTTGTGAAAGACTTGGACTACATGCGATTATGAACGTTTTATCACGTGTATTGAAAATATCAGTTAGCATAACCATATGATTTGGTTGACAAGGAACAGCCAGTTCACATTTTATATTTGTTTTAATACATTCTGGGCCTAGTTCTTGATCACGCGATCTGCTCGTTGAGTCTAGGGTTATGTTAGATAGCAATCCATGCAGTTAAAATCTATACAATCAGTTACGTAATGTATATATATGATTTGTAGAAAATGTTCTGTCATGAACAACTGCTGTGTGTGTACCTCGGAGATTGTGATTCACCGAATAGCTTCTTCTACCGTATTCTCCAGCCGAAGAGGTCAGACGCTGATATGGATTTCATCAATGAACTGTACTGTGGTCACCAGCCTCAGATATGGCCGTAGAGTTTGTTAGTCAAAACTGTTTCAGATGACCATAGGGGCGGAAAGGGATATGCGTTGTTCTCTATCAATCCCAGTATTGATAACCAAGTATTACCAAGATTCTAAAAGCAACTCTTCGTGATGCACCTTGGAAACAGATTGCTTCGAATCTCGCACGAAGCAGTTTGGCTGACGCTTTATAGATATGCTTGTGCAGTGTATACCGAGATGGAATGAAAATGTGAGTACAAGACAAACATTATCTCGGAATAGAACCTCTCGGTCCCCCACAGAACACTGGCGTAGCACAGTTAAAGGCAGCGACTGGCTTGGGTTGCCGGGTTGTCATATCCGAAAGCTCACTAAGTCAAGAATAGGGAGAAAGTCTCAAGAAATATGATTTTTCTGTTGAATACACGTGAAAGCACCACACCGGTAGAGGACAGAGTCGTTTGCAAGAATAAGTTAGAATATATAATAAAAGCAATGTTAATGCGTAAGTACAAGCTTCAGCTGTCCTATAGCAGCTGGTTGTGAGGAGAAGTTAAGGCAAGATAACATATCGACTAGGTACGAAGAAAATGTGAGTAGACGATCATTCTTTGACGAGATGTTCACGATGTTGGTGAACAAAACTCCGGCTAAGAGGAAGTGCGAACGGTACTGTACCAGTAGACAGCACCACATGTTTAATTATTTCCCTTGTCTATGTTTGAACCCTAGTTCAATTGTATTGTTTGAGTAATTGTCCATACGAAAAGAGATTCACAGTCGAGATAAAGGCCAGTACCCGAGAACACAGGGGGCAAATACTTATAGTTTATATATAATTACACCAGGAACGTTTACTGGCAGCGGAACACCTCGTGCAAGATAGACGTAGTCGACCTGTCTAAATCTCTGCTCACAAGTCTCCTCGGAAACTGCCACACAGGTGCACGTTTTGGCATTAAAAGACCAAGGGTACATTTAATGATAAACTGTCACGATATGAACAAGTACCTACTCCTTTGTCTAGCAACATATTAGGAAGGCTGTCACATGCTAGGGAAGCTCACTTTAAAAAAAAATTGCCGATAACGGATATTCTGGGCTCGAAGGCGCAAATAATGCAGCTTCGCTGTGAAACTAGCAGTACAACGTTCTTCACTCTCCTCGGTGGAAATCTCATTGACTTTTGTGTTGGATATCAGAGTTCTAACGCAGAAGAAGATAATACATTTATTTGTTTTGTTTTGTTGTGTGGTACAGTAGCAGTTCTGCAAAATATGTTCTGTGTTTTCTTTTGATTACCCATATGGTTATATTTCTGTGTCACCAACTCTAAACTTCCCGTGCATGTGTAAATAATATAATATTTGTCAAATAACAACCTCCATTATATTTTTTTAGTGGTTAAAATCTCGAATATATCCAAGTTGGACTAACCCCCTCGTTTGAAAGGTGCGTACCACACCATGCGAGGCACTTTTACTAATCCTAATCTGTCATGATACGTTGATGAATCAAGTGTGAAAACTAAAGATGTTCAATATGTATCATTTATCCACTTCTACATGGGAGCTTGATCGCTGGAAATTCTACTTTAGATTTTATTCAGCCTCAGAAACTGAGCCAGTTTCTTGATATTCTATGTTCGTTTTCAAATTCCTGCTGTCTTGTAGAATGTATTTCAGAGAAAGGAGTGCTTTTGGTCATATTTTATAAATTGACTACGATATCTTCCCGTTCTGCCTGATACATCCGTCTTCAGCATGATGTTAGGTCACTGTAGCCTTTTAAGGGATGGTACAGCAAACCTCTCCCCCTCCATCAACAATTTTCCTTAATCACTTCTCACGACATACATGGCAGATCACGATGTTGATATTCTTTACTCCCCTTTCGGGTCCCAACAGCATACATGGGCAAACACTTTAGTAGATTGTTCCGCCAATCAAAATATCGTCATAGTTGTACATTCATTTCCTATATTCGATTCATATAAATGACAAAAGAAGCAAAGTGCAGAACTATGACGGCACACAATACAACAGTTAAGATTTATATATTATAACGAAAGATTTATATATTATAAACGAACACAGTAAAAGTGTGTGTGCAAGTGGAAAAATGGACTTTTAAAAACCGTGTCAGAATGAAAGCGGAACAAAGTAATCTGATAGGACAGAAAAACCAAACAATATATTAGTCTAATGCGCTACCTGTAACAATAAATAACGATTTTTTAGAGCAATAAAAAGCTGAACTCTCTACGCGAACATGATTCCTGTATAGGAAAACATCGACGGTAGAGTTAGGCCTGATTAACACCTTAGTAACCACACTCCTTTGTTACGACATGCATCACTTCAGTGCGATCTCGAACTGAACAGCACTTTAGTTCAGGTTTCCTTTTAATGTTTTCCGTTTGCACGTAGCGCTGCCCTCTGGCTCTGTGCTGCACTTTCACTGTACACCAGATCGTTATATTTTGGACTCCATTATTTTTATCTATTCGTCGTGATATCTCCCCATTTCCAGACAATTGTATTGGTAGTCCAACCAATGTTCGATCCGGACTGAACTGTTTCACTGTGTCGACCGTGACTTTGTATATGTTGGCTAAGGAGTGTAGGAGATATTGCTTGCCTTTTGTAGCAAAGTCAAAACATATTATATTTACAGCCTCCGCATTACCGGACACGATCCCAAAAGTGTTTACCAGCCGCATACTTCTGTTTACAGGGTGCACCACGAGGAGGTACTTTTTCAGATCTTCGTTATCTGCTAACCCTGGGTCTACCGAGCGCAATGCATGTACCCTTTGCAACCCGTCAAACTACTTAACGCATTTATATTGCTGAGAAAATCACTACAGCCAAAAATGCTGAGTTGATGGCTATGTCCTGAATAATATACGCTAACCATGTTTAAAACCCTATGATATTCGCACAATCGGGGGCGGGGGAAGAAACTAATTATTCAGTAAACACAAGAGATTCAACAACACGTCTGAAACTGTTGTTATTACCGCTTACAATAGACTGCTATTATTATTAGCCAACCACAAGAGGTACAAATTAACCGTAAACAATCATTAATATAAGACCTGCATGATCATTGGAAAACAGCTTTTTATAGTGACTCATTTGACTTTCTCCTTGATTTTCATTGGTCATTTTGTATATACGTTGTGTCGGCAGTCAATGAAAATCACGGGAAGATCAAATAGGTCGCTTTGAAAGGCTGTTTTATGGTTGCACATGTCTTACATTAACTATTGGTCTAGCAATAACTGACCATGATGTGGAAAAAATCAAGGGAAGAGTCAAATGAATCATTTTAAACGGCTGGATTCCATATTAACCAGTAGGCATCGTAATGTAGACCAGTGTTTCCCAAAGTTTTTTTTAACCATGCCCCACCTAAGTATTTATAAAATTCGAATGCCTCTCCCCCCCCCTCCAAATGTTCAAAAATTCAATTATTAGTTATATGAAGCTTAGAATCCCCTCCCCCTCTCTGAACAATAAATAAAATTACCCCCTTGTGGGGCCTGAGCCCCACGTTAGGAAACACTGATGTAGACAGACGGTCATGAGCAAGCTTACCAGAAAATATTTTAAAAGCACTTATATCAGTTACTGTCTAAAACGTCGTAACAGTGCACGTATTTGTATCCTGAATACTGTTGACATTAGCAGTATACATTCATTCGACCACGTGTGATCAAGCGCTTTTAGGAATTAAAATAAAAATTTAATGTACCTTTTCAGTTTCACACTTGACTTTGTCATTATTTATTTATAACTCAGGTACTGACGAATATACTTTTCCATGTAAACAACAGTTTCGAATAGTCAATATGGTTTCTCAAAAAGCGGTGATACTATTCTCCTTATACTTCTTATAAAAAATATAACAAATATAACAAATATATAAAAAATATAACATTGATCTAGAACCCAATCTGGTCTTGTTCCCAATGTTCTGCTGGTTAGCAGGCTGTAGTCAAGATAATGGAATACATTATGTCGCAGTTTACAGCTTGACTACAATAGTTGTGTCTTTCGATTTGAGCTATCCAATTTTGCGCAGAATGTTTGGGTGTAACTTTGACTGTCTGTAGGATAAGTAGCCACCACTCGTTGGTTACTTTTTTCTTCTGCATCCTCTGTCTGATAACCAGCACGAGAATTCGCGTGATTTCCACTGGGTAGCGTGAAGTACGTTGTGCTGCCAGTTTCACAGAGGAGCTGCATTATATTGTGCCTTCCAGCCCAGCACATCGTTTTCTGGAAATTTTAAATTCTGGTGAGCTTTCATTGTCTGTGACAGCCTTCCTATTTGTCGCCAGCGACAAATGTGTATCGACTCTTCTTCATAGCTGTCTATCACCCACTGTACCATGGAACTTTACAGGCCACATTTCCCTGGGTATCAGTCTCCAAGGAGACTAATCAAGGATTTAGGCTTGGGTCGACTACGTCTATCTCGCACGAGGTTTTCCGTTGCCAGGACAATTCTCACATAATTAGACGCATTCTATCTTTGCCCATTGTGTACTGAACCTTTTCTCATCTGTGAGCATAATTCCGGAAACACTGTACAGTAGGTTCTGCTCCGGTTCGTTGCCATTCTTAACCGAGGTAACATTTACCAACATTTTGAATACTTCGTCTGAGTCTCTACATATCAACGAGAAACGGGAAACTTTTGCTGCTTTTTTCCCCACATTCTTCTTGATGGTAACTAGAGACGTGCTCTCGAGCTGAACAATGCCATAGTTATGATTTCCATTAGCGTTTTATCCGTTCTGTTCGTACATATTGCTGGCTTTTAGCTCTATGCGGCCCTCACATCGAGAAATAGCGCCATTGCAACTGAGCAAATGCTTTTGGCGATGCTATTTCTGACGAACAACTAGCTAGACAACTAAGCAATAATTGGAAAGCGTGTTCTATGACGCTGGTTTATAACTCATATTACCTTTACCATACACAGTTTGACATACACATATCTGACATGAATAAAATACATAGCTTACTTATGTAACAGGACTCTTTCTTTCCTGTGACAGGTGGAGAAAATGCATAACTAATTTAGGAAATTCTTTAACTGGAAGATATAATGGTAATTTAGTACCCTTCCTACTTTAACTTGTAGATACATATATAATTAGTACATAATTATTGTTCTTAAATGACAGATACACAGATAATTTCGTAAATGAATACTGTAACAGGAATATACATAGATAATTTAGTACATGAGTTTTTAAAACCGGAAGGTCAAATATAAGACACATAATATGGTTTTCATGAACATCGTTAATGTAAAGGCTTCAGACATCACATAAGGCTCAAAGTGTATCTCACCTTGCAATACCAGTTTTGAGCATTTGAGCAAAAAACAGTCGCCATAACTCTTGCCAATATTACCTATGTTACCACATCGTCCGTATGTCAGACAAGCGCCTTCCAAAGAGATTATTCTATGGGGAGCTGTGAGAAGGTAAACGTTCTGGAGGGCAGAAAAAAACACTTCAAGGATCACATAAAAAGCTCTCAAGCACTGCAGCATTGATCCTAGCAGCATTGATCTGGGAGACTACAGCACTTGATCACTCAGCCTGGCACACCCAGATCACTGCTGGCATCACGAAATTTGAAAAAGTTCCGAAAATTCTCCTACCCCGAACCTTCAGCACTCCTGCATGCATTGCAATAGAACTTTCCGTGCACGAATCGGACTCATCGGGCATCTACGAAATCACAAACCACATTAGTTAATTATCAATTTTAATTATTTATTTTTTTAATGTGAGAAAAACATGGCATACATAATTATTGATTGTAATGAATCACTGCAATCAAATATATTTCTTTCTTCTCCCTTGCCTGTTTCATTTGTTCCGTTTTCTTTCATATAGAGGAAGTTGGTGAATTGTGTTTATCTTAACTTCTCCTGCTAGTGGTTTTGTTTTAAACTAGAATTTTACTAATCACAAAAATACATAGAACAAATCAACGTTTTAACAGCAACCTTTTTGAAACAAAGGATACGAAACACAAAAGAAGCAAAGCGCAGAACTGTGACGGTACACAATAAAGATTTATATTATAAACTAACTCCGTAAAAATGTGCGAGGCAAGTGGAGAAATGGACCTTTAAAAACATTGTCTGAATGAAAACGAACAAAGTAACCTGATCAGGACAGAATAACCAGAAAATATATTAGTCCTAAGCGCTGTGTTATAAACCTAAATCTGTAACGACAGGGCCGGTCTTAGGCCATTGCAACCTATGCGGCCGCATTGGGCCCCACACTTCATAGGCCCATAAATTAATATTATAATTTATTTTATTATCCTCTTCCCTACCCAGAGTGAGCCCCGCGCAATCCGTTTCGCATTGGGCCCCTTAATTGTTAGGGCCGGCCCTGTGTAACGATATATAACGATTTTCTAGGGCAATACAAATCTGAGTATCAGTGAATCACGATTTATTGACCGTGATTTGATACCACGTAGGCCTTGATTATCCGAGTTGAAATGAGCTGCCACAAGCCTCAATGATCCATGCTTAATAATGTGCAGATGTTGGGGAAAACAGTCGTCATAACTCTTGCCAATATTACTTATATAAATCATATCACAAGTTAGAAAAACACGGTATACATAATTATTGATTGTAATGAATCATTGCAATCAAATATATTTCTTTCCCCTCCCTTGCTTGTTTCCTTTGTTCCGTTTTCATTCTACCACGGTTTAACAAAAAAATCTCAGCATGAAGTAATAGAAAATTTGGTGAAATACAACTAGCTTCCTTTCCTTAAATGCTGGAGCTAATACTATAAGATCTCAAATATAAATAATATAGGGTGTACAATTAATAGCTACGTTGTTGTGAAAATATTGCTGTTCAAACTGTTGTATTCCCAACCTGCAACATATACTGCTATTGTGTGCCATATTTTCGGTAGTTTTCACATTATAGCTCTATTCACAAAATATGTTGGAAATATCCGTCACCGTTTAGTTAGAATATAGGTTCTCAATCTTTTTCAGGAATATCCCCCCCCCCCCCGCCTTTGAAAGACATAAATGTTATAATGCCCCCTCCTCATAACAGTTTTCGGCAGCCGTTTGACATTTTCAACGTAAATAACGAATGATACATTATTGCATATGCCGTTAAATCATTGAAAAATAAGTGGCAACTACGTGCTTTATCTCAACACAGTTATTGCTATACCGATTTTGAAGGAACATGTCCCATATGTAAAGATTATAAAGTGTATGCTCGAAAAACATTATGAACAGTTTATACTATTGTCTATTGTCTTTCCCCAGGTGGTTTGTGATCCACTCGCCGTTAAGCGTAGGGGTGATTTGAGCTCGAGCTTGCGTTCTATCGTCAGATGTGTGGCCTCGGCTGTGCTATGACCGTGTCTGTACAGGATGTCCCTGAAGTTTTCTATCCATCTTTTCCGTGGTCTTCCTCTGGCTTTGTACCCTGATCTCATTTGGTTATATGCTTGTACAGGCAACTTTTCGTGATGCATTCTCATAATGTGGCCAAACCACTTGATCTGTTCTCTCTCTATGTAATCTGTACAAGATATTATACCTATTCTTTCCATAATATTTTCATTTCATAATTTATCGAACCTGGTGACCCCCGCAGCTTTCATCAAGCATTTCATCTCACATGTCACTATCTTTCTGTAATGTGAAGATGAGTTTATACAGTTTATACAAAGGTTTAAATATGACAATTCGGAATGCATATTAAGAGATTGCATTACATTAGTAAGAATCTTATTGTAATAATTCAAACACCATCAAATATATTACATAATTGTTGATTGAGAACTTAAAAAGTAAAAATACTAAGCAAAGATAACAAATTAATGTGAAGGATGTGTCTGCATTTTAATTATTTAAAAAAAAAAAATCTGGTTCAACTATCGTTAAAAACAGTCGTAAATCGCCGCGCTCAGTTATATGTAAACGGTTCCCTTTCTTAGACAGTAAATTCACAACAGCACTAAATTCGCTAAATTCTTATTCGCTCAGCCAAATAAGAAGATGAAAATGCTATTAATAATTGCTGTACTATTTCCTATAATCCAAGGTGTGGTATTGATTTCTGAAACCAGAACATTTGGTACCCACTACCTAATTTTAATTTTAGTTCTTCATTTGTTGCGAGTACTATGAGTTCCTCTTTGAAATTTGATGATTCTGCTTTGTGTAAATAAGAAAGGATCTAGAACCCAATTTGGTATGTTCATGTTTAGAATATCCTTTAATCGCTCATTGAAATCAGCATAGATCATCTCCAAGTGTTGACTGTATGTAAGTAGGATCTTCCTATTTGAGAGACACTGCTGATAAATTTGAAAAGTGGCTATATTCCGCTTGAACAGAAGTTTCCCCACAAAAGCGGGAATACATTTTTTGTTTTCATTAAATTCATCATCTTGTAATTGCAGATTGACATCATTAAAATTGTATATAGACTATTTAAAACTATATGTATTTACTATGAGTACGAGTAAGAACATGTGCTAGTATTTTACTGTCATAAATCCTAGAAGTATTTCTTTATAAAACCTTGTTCACTCTGATTTGAAAGTGTCTATAATTGTTGCTTGTATTATCTATTAGATAATTTTGGCCCTGAACTGCAACAGCCAAATTACATGAACCAAAATGTGTTGAAAGTGATAATAAAACTAAAGCAGATTGGTTACATGATATTAAGCTTGTATGAAAAAGATAATACATGCGCATACATGAGATTACGTCAAAAATTAATATTTTGATATAAAATTGACAAATGATAAACTCTTGTGATCTTCATTTTGCACATGAATTGACATTGTTTAGCCCAACTCCTGTTAAGGCACAAAATATATTGCATCAATTTTGTCATCTTTCATAACAAATTTCGCCTTCCAGCTAACAATTCCAAAACTAAGATCATGAATGTTACTAACTATAATTTTAATATTATTCTTAGAGAAATAATTCAGACAGTTGATACATTTTTCTATTAAGACAGCTACATGACAAGATGATATACAAAAAAATATATTTCTACCAGAATGGCTGACATAAAGTGCGCATAACAAATAAATAGGAAAAAAAATAAGTAAATATAACCAAACTACGACTGTTTAACACCAATGTAATACCCGTAGTAACACAAGCTAGAAAATAACAAAGCATTGGAAAAGTAATTAAACTCATTTGAAAGTAAATATCTTAGAAAACGTAAACATTTGTTGGAAAGAATTCAAGTCAAACAAGTAAGAAAGGACATGAAACAACATGTTTCTACAACAATAAGAATAGATTTTTCAATCGGACATGTACTTAGAATTAATGAAAAAGACTGCTTTTAGTCCCTCTGAGTGTGAAGCTTTTGAAAATATTGCACACTGCTAATAGTTTTAGCTTATTTGGTATGAAATAAAACTCTGAAGAAACTATTTACAATAGGATACAAGAACTCTATTGCTCATACATTCTGGAGATTGAAACAAACAAACATATTCACGCGCCGTGTATCCGCTTCTCTATGTTTTTAAATTAGATCCTCAAATTTATATTAAACATATACTTTCTGTAGGAATACATTTGATATACAATCGGTAAAAATACAATATGAAAAACAAATTGTATGCATTTGTTGTTATGGTCGATTATTTTGAGGAATTATTTGAAACCACTCACGTAAGAAAATTTCATAATTTGGTCAATATATTTTGTTTTTACAGAACACAGAGGATGGCGATCAAGCAGAATGGACATCTCAATGGTGTATCCAATGGCGTATCCAATGGCGTGTCTGTATCACACAGTGAAGAGTCTTCTACAGTTACATCTAATCACAAAGTCAATGGCGTATCTAAGAACACGTTTAAATGGTTCTTTGGTTTCCTTACTTTGAATTCTAAAATGGAAGGAAATGATGATGATTGGATTTATGCAGAAGAGCCCCACAGTGAGCGAAGAAAAGAAATCATAGACAGACATCCAGAAATCAAAGCTCTCATGGGACCAGATCCGTGGATCGTAGTTCCTGTAACAATCTCAGTTCTCTCGCAAATTGTTTTGTGTTGGCTGATTCAAGATGCATCATGGGTAACCATATTTGCCATGGCATATTGCATAGGTGGAGTATTCAACCACTCATTAGGGTCAGCGATTCATGAAATTGGACACAATCTTGCATTTGGACACGGGAAATACGCTTGGTTAAATCGTGTGCTAAGTTTATGGTGCAACCTGCCTCTGGGAGTCCCTATGGCCATATCATATAAGAAATACCATGCTGATCATCACAAATACCTTGGTGAGGAGATGCAGGACGTCGACATTCCAACACGTCTAGAGGCCTTCTTATTCCGTCACCCACTAACCAAAATTGTCTGGCTGTTTTTTCATCCTATCATTCATGCCATCCGGCCTTTCTACAAAAGTCCTAAACCTCTAACAGGCTGGGAAATGATCAACACTGTTGTGGAGGCCATTTTTGATATCATAATGTTCAAGCTGTTTGGAGTCAAAGCGATTGTATACATGGTTGCTGGTACTCTTCTGTCCATGGGTCTGCACCCTCTTGCTGGTCATTTCATATCTGAGCACTACCTCTTTACTAAAGGACAGGCCACACACTCGTACTACGGACCACTGAATTTTATCTTGTACAACGTTGGATACCATAACGAGCATCACGATTTCCCATACATTCCTTACACACGTCTGGCTCAGCTCAAACGTACAGCACCTGAATACTACGACAATTTACCGTACCATTCTTCTTGGATAAAAGTTGTGTGGGATTTTATTTTTGACAAAAACATGGGACCGCATGCACACGGTCTCGGCTACTTGAAAGATTCTGCTAACGCAAAGAGTTCTTAGCTGTTTTATTTATGTAAAATTTACAATGAAACTCATTTTGCATTCTGAAGTTGCTTCTTAGTTTGAAAAGGACATTGTTCCAAATAATTTTCTTTTATTTCATTTTCATATTACCAGCACAGTCTGACAGGTCTTTCTAATTACTAGACACACAAAGTAGCTGGGTCAGACGATTAATACAGTAAGATAAATGATAACTTTGAATGAGAAAATTGTGTTTTATGGTTCATTGATGAATTTTGCATACTACATACACTTTATGACATAATGATAAAATGTCATACATAATTACATGTCATAGAAGACTGATAACATGTCCTACATACATACATACATTACATAACAGAATGGTAAAATTTTCAATCATACATTTCGTCCAATGATTAAAAAAAATTTCATTAAACAATTCTCAGTATAGTCAACAAAATACTCCCCTTTTGTTAACCATATAGTAAACACATTTTAGCAACAACAAAAAATGTATGAAATAGCAATTTTCGCACATAATTCCTTGTATTGTCCAACTTGAAACTGCTTTTTAGCCAATGGTTTTTGGGGTTTGTATTTATTTGAAAAAATGATACCCATAGAAATTTCTCCATATAAATCGCCCAGGCAAGGAAGCGTGTGGAGCACCAACCCAGGGACGTGACATACCCATGCGTATTCGACAGAGAAAATCTCCCACGGATCGGCAGATTCGGTCATGAGAAGTCTTGCCCTTTTAGTACCACCTCAACAATTGACGCAATCTTACTTCAGATCGTATGTCAAAACTTATAAATGCATATAGCATTGTTTCATTATCCTATTTAATAATTAATAAAAATAATTAATAAATATTTAATAAACGAGTAATAACTATGATAATAGGCCCTATAAATTCACTGTTATCCCAATGTTTCAGCCTTATTTTTGCTGAATATCTTGAAGCCAAGTTGATGATTTTTCAACTTGTTTGCGAATTCAACATTTACATACATTGTAAATCATTTTTTTATATTTACTGTTATAAATAAATATATATTAATTGAATATGAAATTCAATGTTTAAGATATAAAACTATGAATCATAGTTAAATGTTTGAAGTTATGAGTGAAATTTATTCGTCCATACCGGTCAAGTATATAGCAGATCCGATCCTTGCAACAGTAGTTTCATGATAGTATAGTGGTTCATAAGTTGACCAACTGTGTCAACCAACCATTTTTAAAATTTTATATTTTTCAGTCATCAGTCAGAAGTATTTCTATTAAGCAGCGCCTGATTTAGACTTGATAATGCCCTAAGCTATTTGAGATATGAGGTCCAGATATTACATGTCCGTGTCAAATATGATTTTTTGGGGGGCCCCCAAGAAAGTGGGACCCTTAAGCTATAGTTTGTTTAACTTATAGGTAAATCCTGCAATGCTATTAAGGATGTTTTGTCAGGAATGGGAAGCTACATGGTGTGGTTTTATATATATATATTACAGCATTTTGTAATATTTTTCTGTGTTGGCGTCCACTCCTCATTTAGACACCATTGGTGGTCATTTGTATCTTATGATGTTTCTCTTCCCGAATTATTCCACTCTTTTCCCTACTCTTCCGTTTGTCATAAGATCGACAGTGATTCATTCATTCATTTTCCTTTTGCGCTGAAGTTAGCGCATAGGGTAGAGGTCAGATCTATCCAATTCTGTCTGTTCAAAGCTATTCTGTGTAGTTCTTGAATAGTATGAATATTGGTTGTTTTACTTTCTCTAAGTAGTGTTCTTCTGAGTGTTTCTTTTGGTCTACCCCTTGCTCTTTTGCATGTAGGTATCCATTCAAGAAATTGGTGGTGTATTCTGTTGGTGTGCGCGTAGGACATGCCCGATGTAGGACCAACGGCGTTTTCTGATAACATCTGTGATGAAATTTTGATGTCTCTTCTCTGATTTTATGATTCGATTTGAATTCACTCCAATGGGTGTTAGTTATCCTACGAAGACATTTGTTCTCAAAACTCAGTAATTTCTTTTCTGAAGATAAAGAGCTTTTCCAGCTCTCACATCCATATGATAGACAGTGATTGACACTGCTGAAAATCATGTGAACAGAGTATATTAGTACATAGAATATGTCATCAGAGTATATTGATGCACATTTGATCAACAGTGGCAATACTCCCTAGAATGTCATCTCGTTCATTAACCTCCACTCCCGCATATCCTAACACGTAAATCTGGATTAAATTGTGTAACATTTCGGCAGAATATTGTTCTGTTCTTGTCAACCTTTTACTATCTCGGATTACTGAGTGCTTAAGAAATTACGGAAACAAGTAACAATAAGAATGCAACATTTTGATGACATTTAATTATCTGCTGGTGACTTCTCTAGAGTTTTTATCATTTGCGTGTTTGTGAATGGTTGTTTCTTCAATAAGTGTGCCTTTGTGTATGCGCACCCACATCATGATTGATAAAAAGCATCAGCGTACATTTTCTATTCATGAAAATATGATAATTGACACATTTTTCTAGATATTTGAAGTTAATAAATAGTAAATCTGGCGCAGAAATGTGTATTCTAATAGCTGCTATTCTGAAACTATTAAAGGGCAAGTGTTCGTCTGTATTCTTTTTTAACAGTAGTTTAATTGAACAAGCAAATTGCATTCATCGTATATGCTCATTCTCAGACTCCTGCGTTTATCAGAGTGTGATTCTGAGAATACATTGTGTTGTATCATAGTTTACGGTAGTGTTATAATATCTACGACTTTCTGTGCAATACATTCGTATGTGGGTATCTTTTCGTTCATAGTTTAACATGTTTACACAGCAAGTCCGGTTTTCTTGTTAAATGTTGCTGTATTTGAAAGCTTCTGAAGACTCCCATTCCGCTCTCTGTAGTTTATGTGGGTATCATTTTGAGTTTATATTTGCCGTTTTTTATACATTCCTATTGTTCAGACTACCCTGTTATCAAGAGGGTGAAGGGTCTTGTCAGATCTGGCTTGCTTACCCTAAAGATAGCAGTCAACTGTGAGTCACAGTACACTATAGTCCGTGCGCTGTCCAGCATCTTGATCAGGAAATTGACAAGGATGCTTGGCATTTAAAAAAAAATATTCTATACTTTTCACTAACCGTATAACCGCATAATTAATGTATATAGTAATTTGTTATTTTGTTATATCAATTAGATTATTATATTTTTATATACAAAATTATATCTCGTGAATTTACATTTGTCTGTGGTTTAGCGCGTCAATTTGTCTTTTTCGTCAGTTATATACACAATAATTATAAAGATATTTCTCTGTTATAAGAGTGTTGTTTGTCCATCACAAGTTATGTTGACCATTTGTTAGATCCGCCTTATGAAATTCAGTTAAGAGATATATCCTTGATTGAGTTTTCAGATGGATAATAAACCCTACCCTGGCCGCAAAGATCCTAGGACGAGCGGAAATTGGATGATCACTGTAGATGGTGTTTGATATACTCAGACTTTCTTGCTACTCTCCGCTGTATATAGTAGTACATCTTTTCACATGACCCATCTAAAGAAAAGCTAAAGGATTTTTAGACGTAACACAACTAATCACCAATTTGAGGCTGCTTCCTGGAAGAAACAAATGAAAAATATATAGTGTCATGGATTAATCACTAGACCATCGACCAGGGGATTCGTATAATAATTTAATGATCAATAGTGTGGGTCAGTAGAGGTTTTGAAAAAATAAAACAAAATAAAATCAATTCTGTTATCGCCCCAGATATCAGGAAATGGGTACAAAGCCTCAATATCTGAGAATGAGATAGGAGTACGTACTGAAGGCGCCAAAAGTTAAAATGTGTTTGGCTAACTAGTGGTTAGGCAATTGATCACTTAAGATAAAAGACTAAGATAACTGAAAACCTTACCCGTAACAAATAAAACCTTACAAATAAAACGGCGACACAACGCATTTTCATTTTCTGGACTACATCCTGCTGGAAATCTAATAGGATCATTGTCCTGCTACAAGAGCGATTCAGTGGGTGTTTGAGAATGAACGTTGAAGAAGATTATTTTCATTTACATTTATAATCTCACACAGTGCATGTTGCAAAGTTTAGATGTTTAATCAACATTCTTGATTTATAATTTTTAACATTATTAAAATGTGTCTATGTATTATTTATGCAGGCCATAGCTGAAATTTGTCCCGTTTTCAATATATTTGTGACAAAGCACTTTTATTATGTACGGGGAAAAAATTACTACAAAATGGGTTTATTGAATATGTCGGAATCCATATTGGCCAGCAGTAAAAGCAGTCCCCATTGAAATGGAAACAATAGGCAGATGAAGCCCAAGAAGGTAGAATAAAGGAGTTACCAACGTTCTGAAACCTCACAATATTACTGCATATCAAGTGACAAAACTTGCCATATCCCGTAAACTGACCGTCATTCAATCCTGCGACGCCTTACAGTAAATACAGAGAAAAGACATAGAATATATTGACCTAATTTACCGATTCTCTTGTCTGGAGCTGCAATTGAGTTCTTTATTTGCATTGTTAATGTTGTATTTCCAGCTGCGTTAGTGCAGTAAATAGGTCGTCTGTAGACGGAAACAAAAAAGGTGTGGGGAAAGGGGGGGGGTAACTGTAGTTTAAACATCATTTACCAACTTGTCTTTGTGGGATTTTTTTATTTTGTAAATAAATATTACAACTGTTTGAGAAATCCCTGTCAAAGACGGATGTGCCGGGTCATTGGCGCAAATAAAACGGCGACACAATGCATTTCCATTCTCTAGAGTACATCCTACTTGAAATCTAGAATGGATCATGGTCCTGCTACAAGAGAGATCCAGCAGGAATTTGAAAATGAACGCTGAAGAAGTTTGGGAAATCCACTAAATATGTGTATGTGGAGGGGGGAGGGCTTAACCCGCGTTTAGGCGTATTTCCTAGTGCTAAATGTCATGTTCTAATTTCTTTTGGGGGTGGGGGGGGGTATACATCAGCTCGCCCCCTTATCTGCGGCTTGAGTTGCATTAGCGTTGATATCCAGGATTGACATATTCTTACAATTTGAGAACTACAAATGGATGTAAAATAGCTCGGAAGGTGGACAAACATGCAGGCTGTTCACATCTCAGAAAGCTAAACATACAGTAGAGCATGATCTCCACTGCTGCCATCTCAACTGTAGAAAAAACATGCACTTTCTCAGATAAGAACAACCGTGTAATAATTCTGAGGCATGAGAAGACTTACATCTCATGTATGAACAACCGTGTGATAGTGGCGAGGCATAAGAAGACTGACATCTCATATATGAACAACCGTGTGATAGTTACGAGGCATAAGAAGACTGACATCTCATATATGAACAATGTGATAACGACGAGACATGAAAAGACTGCCAGTTTAAACATTTGTAAACCTCGGGAAGTTGTGGAAAAATAGAAACAAAATATAGTAACATATTTTTGTACTCATTTATATTGTGATAATTATACCGTTTTGTTTACAGCTTTGTGCTAAATTGATTTTACTATTGATTTACAGACAACTGATATGCAAGTGATATGACATTTTGCAAAATATAGCAGGGTCTATATTGCTTGTATTTGCATAAATTATAAAATATAAAAATGAATTAATAAGACAAGACTGGTAATGCATGCACGGTGATTCGATTAACGAATCATGGCCTATTGATCGTTTAATATTCTAGGGCGTAGTGTTTCATCTGACTTATTATTTTATATTTACAGTAAACCTTGTAATGTTGCTGGGAATACTGCATATACAATAAAAATAACAAAGAGGTTCTGACAACATTGCGTAAAAAGTATTTAAAAAGCTATAGATGAAATACAAATTAAACATAAGTAATTTGGACCAAAAGACGTGAAATCTTGTTGAAGACAATGTTACTTGAAGGTAAGAGTTGTGGGGAGGCGAGCACGGGGTCGGTAGAGAAATAAGTGAGAGGGAAACAAACATTCATTACACAATGGACAGGAAAATCTGTAAAGAGTGCCCCTCGAAGTCAAGAGACATGATGTTGGAAATTCATGGGGGCTGTCCATAAACTACGTCAACAATTTTTGGAACGGGAGTTTGAAAAACTTGACAGTTGACAAGAGGGAGAGAGGCATTTGACAAAAGTTGACGCCAACAAAGCCTTTTCAAATACTTTATACAACAATTGAATAGTTCGAGTTTGAAACATTCTTCTCAAATTTGAAATACATAATGAAGTATTTTCGGACTGTTCAGCTCAAAATCGTTTTTAGGGGGGGGGGGTGTCCTTGAGTCCCTTCATTCTTGACAGTTGCTGACAAAGGGGGGGGGGGGTATAAAGTTGGTACAATATTGTTGACGTAATTTATGGACAGCATTCAAGCTTCGTTGCCGAGACGGCCCTTGATGATGAAAAAGTCAATGATAGTTCAAGATTAAGGTTTGATACATAATATGCTTCTATTGTTGTTATTATTAAACACATGGCCTGGTTCACGAGTGAATTAGCTGTTGAATTTTTTTTATTTTTGAATATTGTGATTCATGTA
This sequence comes from Meghimatium bilineatum, assembly GCA_034231615.1. Lineage (NCBI taxonomy): Eukaryota > Metazoa > Mollusca > Gastropoda > Stylommatophora > Philomycidae > Meghimatium > Meghimatium bilineatum. Next base: position 60,396,937 of record CM067298.1, read on the forward strand.
GCTGTTGCTGCCTTAAGGAATCAGTTCATGTTTCCTAGTCTTACGTTTCATTTGTTTTCATACCATATATAATCCACAATTGAGTATATCATTCCAAGAAGACGTATGGGAAAGTAATAAATAGTCTGCTGATGACCATAATGCAACCCCTTTGCTATATATATTGGTCATAGAAAATGCTCAAAACTCTTCACCATAGGCCTCAATGATCTGAAATGGGATGCAGTAACAATATTTACTGGTACAGTAACTCCCAACCAGAGAGACTCAGATTCGTGTCATACTCTGTAGAACTGTCTATTTTGATCTATAAATAAGTGAAGAATGACTGATGTCCTTTTGTTTGCATGTGTTAAAAATATGCACATGTATATGTTTCGGATACATCTCTCGGTTTGCACACGACCTTATATTCAATTTACAAAGCTTAAGATTAACTTTCTCAAAAACTGTATGCATACTTTGGTAAAGTAATGCAATTATGTGCATCTAAAATTGAAGAAGTGTCATCTGTCAATTGTAGATTATTTGAATTAAAGTTAGGACAAGTTACGCTATTTTTCTACATCCCTCTTTTGTCTCCGTCTATTTGACACTTATGGCAAAACAAAAGTCCAGTGGAAATAGTTCATGGTGCAGTGAATAACCAAAGCATTTTGAATGTTTTGCCGTGCTATATGAGATCAATTATAAATATATTTTTGAAAAGTAAATATTTTACTAAGAAATATAATTGTTCATTTTTATCTAATGATAAAGAAATTATGGTTAGAAGAAAATGAACATTTATTACTTATTATATAAAATGCCTTATTATTCCAACCATTTGTTTTGTATATAATGAGTATACTGCACAGTTAGATTTCCACTTGATGAAGATATCAAATAAAACAATAATTGAATTCCTCCAAGGAATAGACATAAGGATCCTGGATGAGAAAACATCGGACTAATTAAAAATATATATCGTTAACAAATTGCTTCAATAAGGTGTGAAAACAGTGACTCACCATACATAAAAATAAAAAGAGGTGTAAGACAAGGATGTATTTTATCACCCAACCAGTTTAATATCTACACTGATTGATCAGTGGGAAAATAATAAAACAATCTAAGATGTAGATGACACAGTGCTCTTTGCAGAAAGTGAACAGGAACTACAAAGACTAGTAGATCATGTCGAAAAATCAAGTAAAGAATATGGACTAAGTATTAACATGTTTAAAAAAATACGATTATAATCAGCACGATCACAGTGGAACAGGCACCAAACATACAAATTAGATAATTACCAATATCTTGGACACATTATCACAAATAATTATAGATGTGAAACATGTTAAAAGGAAAATAGAATGGCTAAAAACACTTTCAATGACATGTGGGAAATATAAACATCTAACCATATCACAAGCTAAATATAAGAATTATAAAATTTTACATCTATTCTTCATTAATGTATGACTCAACATGGACAATGAACAAATAACTAGAAGACAGGATTGATGCCTTAGAGATGTGGCTATTTAGAAGAATAGGGAGAACTTCATGGAAAGAGAAGAAAACGAACACTGGCTTTAACAACACTATATAAGGAAAAAAACTCAAAGGAAATAAAAATAAAACGTAAAATAATTTGGACATATTAAAAGACGTGACAATTTGTTTAAGACTTTACTTGAAGGTAGAGTTAAGGGAAAGTGAGCTAAAGGTAGGCAGAAATACATACAAGTGGGATGAAAACACTACAAAATGGACAGGATACAGTCTAGCTAGCAAAACTGCACCACAAATACAAGACACAAGATGATGATGGAGGTTTGTTGGAACTATACTGTGCTGCGGAGACGGCACTTGATGGTGATAATGGTAAAGATTAAGCAGGCTACAGGAAGAAATTTGTGATGACAATGATGATAGTTATGATGTATTGTAGAGTGAGATAGTTAGGAAGGTGGTGACAGTGTACAAGTTTGAAATAGTTGGGAAGATAAGAATGTTGTGGGAAGATGGTCAGTAATGGACTCTGGGTTTCCATGTGGTTGGCAAATAAAATAACTCAATTATGAAAAAGTTCAGGTATTATTATACTTTAGAATTGGGTTTTGACTGTCCACATATCAGATGCTTGTGGTCCATTGGGATCGTTACATGTAGTAGTTCAGTCTATGTGTTGTTAGTAAATCCGCCAGATCATCATCATTGCACTACAGACACACCAATGAGTGACCCGATGACAACTGACAGTTCCAGGTTTCTGCTTGTTAACGAAAATCCTAAACCCAAAGTAACGCTAATTCATGGCGACGCCTTATTTCACACCTTCCTTTATTTTGGACATAGAAAAAAGAATGATCACCTTAATTAATCTCATTAGCCCATGTTGTTTCTCGTAAGTTAAACCTCTCGATCTACCACCCAACATAGTAGATGTGCAAGCAAGGCGATCTCCTCTCTCATTGTCTTGAAGACCCGCATGACCTGGTACGAAACGTAATGTGATGCTTTCCAACTTCGACCTCTCCGTTGAAGTTGTAATGGTGGTATAGTTGCAATGACCCACAAATGTAATTTGAAGAGCTCATAAATAGTAACTGGAGCAATGGTACAAGGGAGTTTGTTTTTTTATCAATGAAGCAATGTTCACCGTTCTGACAAAGAAAGTCTAATTTATTGAGAAAATTTATCATCTTTGCTGCTGTAAATGCTCTAACGCCGACACTTTCAGCTAGCAGAAAATAATGATCACATCTTGTACACCGAGCTCATAGACATCGATTTTATGGCAGTTTTGTACCAAAATTTCGAGTTTGCTACAGTATTGATATAAGGACCGAGGTAGCCTAGTTGATAGGGAGCTTACTATCATCGGGTTACAGAGTGCCAGGTTCGAAACCACGTCCGGACAAAGAAAAATCCGGGTTGTGATTTCTCGCTTGACACGACCTCTCCTCCATTCGACTGTAAATGAGTACCTGACGCATGAGTTAGGGGAGGTAAAAACAGCAAGGATGGGAACTGACTCAGGATGGGAACCCCACCTAATAGTTGCTGCAGCTTAGTACATGAAGAGATTTATCTTCATCCTCGACGGCAGATGCCATAGGGCCTATCTTTTATTGATATAAACAAACTACAATATTACCGCAATAGATACACTTCTAAATTAAACATTTCAGACTTTAATTATAATATATATATATATATATATATATATATATATATATATATATATATATATATATATATATATATATATATATATATATATATATATATATATATATATATATATATATATATATATATATATATATATATATATATATATATATATATATATATATATATATATATATATAAATAATCTTAATTTTCTGTATATCTATAAATATGAAATTTGATTGGTATATGAAACATTTGCCTTTCTATATTTACGTTGTGTAAATTGTTTCAGTTACATAAATGGATATAAATCTATAGGCATATATATTGATATATTGTTTATGTATGTGATTCAAAAATACTGAAATCTAAAATGAATCCCTTTAATATAAGCTATATTTTATTTTTACATTGAATAAGTAATTATTTCTTTATTTGTGTCATGTATATATTTATGTAACATGCATTTGAAAAAAATGAGAATGTTATATTTTTTTCAAGCTTTGGCATTTTGTATAGTGTACATTTTGTAGCCATCTATTGCTGATTTTTGCTGATTCATGCTTGTACAATATCTAGCTTTGCTGATATGTAAATTGCCTTCATATTATCACTCAGGAATGCTTTGTTACGTTAATATTTTTTAGTTTATTATTTATTAGTTTACACCCTCTCAAATACAATTGAAATGCTATATGTGATAGACATATAGATAACATTAACTTAATGATAACATTTGATTATCTGAATGACATAGCATATGATCATAGTTTTTGAAGATGTATAACATTATTTACTATTTCCGTGATATGTGTGTTTTTAAAAAAAAAATAACTTATAGTGGTAACTGGTATCATCATGTGCTGTGCCTTGTGACATGGACGGGAAAATCGTTGCATAATTATGTAGTTTTTTTTAAATATGTTAATTATTATTGCAATAATTGTTTTCTTTTTTTCTGGTCATTATGATGTTGCGACCAATCGCCAAATAAGACCTATCGGTAGAATGAAAACAACGCAGAATCTGTCATCATACATGATGTTTTTGATTATTTGTGTGATCTTCGTTGGTTACTATTTATATACCTTGTGTCACACGGGTGTCGCTTGCCGACATCGACCAACTAAATGCAAGAATATAATCGAAAACATGACTCAAAAGGCTTAATTTATTTCTGTTGATATGTCTTCTATTGCGAAAGTGACGCCTAGTTCCTTGTCAAAAACTGTCACTGCTGCATGTTTCCCGTTAGGGAGTTGCTGGTAGGTAGTACTTGTAGCTGTGTGATAAAAGACACATGCTGTTACTATTACTATGCCATGTACAGAGCGAGTATTTTAATTTTCTAAAGAAAAAAAACAGTCCTTACTGGAAGTCGAAGCCTGGACCTCACGAATGTAAAATAAAAGCTCTAACATCTCGGCCATGCACCTCACTCTGTTTTCTGACTTCCGTTTATTTCCATCCCCATATTATGTTGTTCGTCCATCACAAGTTATGATGACCATTTGTTACATCCACTATTGAAAATTCAATTAGAGTTATGTCCTTGATTATGAATTCGTAGATGGCTAATGAGCCCTATTCGAGCTGTAAGTGTTCTTGGACAGTTCAGGCATGGAATTACCACTGTAGACGGATCTTGGTCTATCCGTGACTTTCTAGCTACTCTCCGCTTTTGAGCTGCTGTATTTCTCATCTTTCGTGGATATGAAAATGAATCCATCCCCACACTTGTTCGAAATCAATGGCGTCACTAGGGTTGGTATTTTACCCAAGTGCGGTAAAACATGGTGTCACCCCCTCACAGCTAACCACAGAGACCTCTTCCGAGTCCACCAGTGCCAAATAACGGGACCATACAGAATCATTAGTAACGTTTGTAAATTTAGGTCCTATATTTACAAAGGCCATAGAAGAAAAATTGAAATCAAGTTTGGATGTAAAATATTGTAATAAGTTAAGGACTAAGTACTATATAGAAAATCTGTTACTTTTTTATTTTAATATTAAACTTAAAATTTAATTGTTACAGGAGAGTAACCTGCTGGATTGGGCTTACACACAATCAGCAACTGCAAATTACAATGTCACATTAAATCTCGACTAAATCAGAACTTTCATTTCCTTGCCTTTAAAGCATATTTGAAAATGTGTTAATTACTTCATCGAAATCAACTCTTGTTTTCAAATCACTTTAATTGATATTTCAAGATCAGAAAGTATTGACTGTCCCATGGTAGATCGCAAATAGTTCTTTACAAAATTCAGCTTTGAAAAACTCATCTCACATGAACCCACTTGCACACAGATCGTAAGAAATAAATGTAGGCTCAATGATAGATATGGGAGATGATAGATATGGGAGAGATATGGGATAGATATGGGAGAGATTCTTGGAAGTCCCATTCAGCTATGAATTTCAAAACTTCAAATACTGACTAGTCTTTGGCTTCTTCGAGATTAATCTCGGCTGCCTTCAGGTGCCTTCTCTGCCTTGGTATTTATAATAAAATCTCTTCCTCGGATAACTCATCATAGAAAGTGGACAATTTTGGAATGGACACTAGTATCTTTTCTTCAGTGGCAGATATCAAATTCTTGGCTTGAACATCCTTAAATATGGCTGCTACTTCCTTGATGACTCTTGATCTGATCTGGAGTTCAGAATGGGAACGATCAATACACTCAAAGATCGCCCTCTTGTTTTATTCTTGAAGAGTTAGTTCAGCGACTTGTCCAGGAAAAGAGTGTTGGCTGCACAAGTTAAGAGAATGGTCCACATATCCATTAAAATAGCTTTCCTGTTCCTTCATTTCGAAACGTATGTACACCATGGATTCCAACCATACTGGCAGCATTATCGTAACATTGAGCACGACAAATCATAATGTCGAGTCCATCACTTTCTAGATTTTTAAGAATGTCAGAACTGAGGTTAACAGCTTTTTTCCCCATTTAATGGAAACATTCCAGAAACACTTCTCTTACTTGAACTTTCCTACTGTGGATTTTCACATATCTGATCACTGCGGATCGAGAACATCAAAGAGACATTACACGAACACCAGAATACATTATCTGAAGCTGCCAGAAAAGCAAGACAAGAACATTGTATCTCCCTCGACACCCGTAAAGGTTAAAAGAGGATAGATAGATAGACAGGCAGACAGAGACATTATTATTTAGTTTTATTACAATATCGTATTATTTTTCTATTGTTAATTTCTTATACATTATAATCTTTAACCCATTATATGTGTGTTTGTTTGTTTTGCGTTCGCTCCATTGTAACCAGCACGGATATCCGTGCGATTTCCGCCGGGAGCGTGATTACGTTGTGCCACCGTTATGCGCCGTGTAGGCCTAGCACATCCGATTTCGGCAGAGCCCATTATATGAATTGTGTTGCCCGCTCTCGTGAGGGGTAGGGGGATGGTAGAATTAGCAACCTTCTCACTTTATCAAAGTTATATGTAAGCCTCTGTGTTGTCTCTTGTATGATTATTTATCCTACAAGTATCATTGAAAACGGGGTATTCCCCAAAATACTGTGCTTACCATTTCCCCAGTTATATAAAAGTATATAAGCTCATTGTGCCAGTCAGTTGTTCGTTGTGGGTTCTTCAGATCTTTCCAGCAAGGAAGCACTTTCTTCCCTGGTCACTCTCATATATCACTCTCTGAACATGTGCATAATCTCTTTCAGCCTCATATTCAGCGTTAGTAGTATATCCATGACTGCTCGAATTAATTCAGTCCTGCCACTTCTGATTACTGTGCCATCCCCTATAACTTTACCTACGAAAGTATCAGATCTATTTATCTACATATGTCCAGTTCTCTCGATAAATGTTATGTTATGAGAAACTACTTCAAGGCGGCCTATTGCGGTTGTATGTGGATGATGTGTGCGTATGTAGGGCCATGTTCAGTCAGCAGCTGGTTTAGATTGCATTAATTTTGAATCTTGTATATGTTTCGACTTAATTGCCGAGAGGTTTGGAGACATTAAATAGTTCTCACCTGTGTGTTGCCGGGGCCCGAAAGGGGAGCAAAGAATATCAACACTGTTTACCTTCCACGCATGTCGTAAGAGGCGACTAAGGAGGTTATGGGATGGAGTTGGCTGTCCCGCCCCATATAGGGTCAGTGACCGAAAGTCATGCTGAAATCGTATGTGTCAGGCCGAAATGCGCAGATATAGCAGCAATGCTGTAAACCATGACACAACGCATTCCGTTCTCCGGACTACATCCTGCTAATTTGCAGGAGTTTGAGAACGAACGCAGAAGAAGAAGAAGAAATAGTTCTAACTCGCATGAACGCCATAGGTGAGCGCGCATAGTATGGTACACCGTTTGATACGGTTCTGGCAAGGTTACTGCATGAGACGTGTTAGCATGTCATAGAAAAATTCAACAACGGTTAAGAAACACCCATGTTCTACACTGAGAAATATTCAGTTGTATATTCACAAATTTAATAAAATTAAGAATAAGTCTCTGAATTTCTTCTTCTGCGTTTTTTCGCCTGATATTTCTAAATCTCACAGACGTGAAAGTCCGCATACAACTCTCAGCATACAGCTTAGCACTCATATGAATTAGCTAATGTAGTATACCACTCCAGTTCGTCTCACCAACCAGTAATATTTATAGGATGTGTTTGACATTTTGTTTGTCATTCTCGCATGGATCCATTGCACTTTAACAGACGTCAATACAACTGACAGATAACGTTAGAGTCAGAAATATGTTAAGGACACTGGCAGTGGTCATCTTAGTGCAACAAGAAGTGAAATAGATTCTACAAAAGCTCTTTAACAATATCTTACACGAGAATACCAATATGTGAATTTTATGTTGAATTATTGCTCATAATATTGCATGTAACTGTTAACATCGTACACTATTTATGATTATTTACTCTTTATATGCAATATATCTGTTTATTATTTTTGTTTTTAACTATGAAATCCAAGCTGACTGCTCTGTTCTCATGATCACAAATATAATATCTTTAAATGTTCTATTAAGCAAATTTTTTTACATGAGATTCTACATAAGAAATACGACAAGTCACTGTCCGTGCAATAGATTGAGCTGTTACATAATACATTAGTTCTTGAAACACACAAGAATAAAAATAGATCTTGATGGAAAAACCGAAAGTAACTTTTATAATTCCAACAACAACTTGACACAGCATATTATAAAGAATTCTTCCTGTGGTTCTGCAGAAAGAATGAATATTACCTCCTCAAAGATACTACATTGAATTCTATGCTCAGTACATAACTTTAGTTCGAAATTTATTTTTTCCTGAGAAGCTCATTCTACCACATCTGAGTAGAAGCTCCTTCAATAAGCATTGCGCTAGGCCGAAAGCTGAAGTCTCTTGGATATAAAAAAAATTTCAGAAAAGCAATTCCATTGCACACAGGAAGTACGAGCTAATCTCTTGCAATTCCTGGGGTTCTACATGAATCGACCAGAGAAACTCATTTTTTTCCATTATGTTTCTGGCGTACTTGCTGTTTAATTTATAAATGCAACATGAGAGATGTTTCCCCGTCTAGTAGGTAATTTTGTGACATGATCTGAATGAAGAAATGTCAATGCTGAATTCTTTTGACATAGCTCAGTGATTCCAATTTAATTGAACGGTGTCAAATTCAAGATAAAGCTGGTCACTACATAACTTTCGTTGTCTGGATTTTCTCATATGAAGATTAACAGCCAGGACCGTATGTACGCTTTGAGTGAAGAGTGGGTTCGCCAGTTATTGCGTATAATTCCTCTCTTTGTGATGAGAAATATGATGACCTGTTTTTGGAAAAATCGTTAAGTGAGATGGTTTACCTATCTTTTGGCTGCATTCCTAGTTATAAAAGTCATGCTTTGATTCGCTAAGGGTGGAGGGGGGTGGACCAATTTTTTATCTACAGGCTTTTATAACAGTATAGTTAACTGATCTAGTGTATAAATAATTATCTGCTGACACTTTAAACTGGTTGACGGAGACGGAACATTTATAGGACCGCTAGCAAAGCAAATTTTTGGATTTCATTCAGTTGTAGTTTTTATATAACTTCTAATATAAATTGAATTAACTTGAATTTATATTAAATTAAATTTAAATTGAATTAACACTGTTTTCTTAATGAAATATAACTACTGCCTACATGTGTCAAATAATAATAATACAGTATAATCCCTCTATAGCGCATTCTTTTGTAACAACATTCTTGATTTAACAACACTTTTCAAAATTCCCAAATATATTTATTCTTAATTGTTTGTACTATAGATGTGAATTATTATTATAGACATATTTTTCAGTCCTGACCAAGTTGTTGTAATATAATTTGATTGCAATAGTAGTAATTGGTGTATTATGCGTTTAACAAGTAGAGCACCATCAGAGCTATAAATCTATATAACTATCGGATCAGAGCTATCAGAATTTGTCATTACGGTAAAGTTACAGAAATATATTTAATCATTTTACTAAAATTTCCAACTGCAAAAATGTGATTTCAGTTATTCTATTGTTTTTTAAAATAAAATCTTCTGATATAACATTTTTATGTCATTGTTTCACATGCAAAAGGTCTCACGAGTGGCCCCTCAGAGTAACCACCATCCTAGTTGATGACATGCATATGTGGAAGCCTCACCGTCATCTATACATGTATGTTTCTATCTCCTCAAAGTATGAGGTTTAATCTTAAAGCATTTCATACAAGAGTTTGAGCCTTCTGGGTATGAAATTAAGCTCTCGACAAACCTCCAGTTGCGCAAAAGGATACAATAGCTATATTGCTTGCAATTTTAGGGAACAAAAAATACGCTTTTTGTTAAAGTTGCTTTTCTTTAAAGACTCAATATTTATGATTGTTGTGTATATTTTTAAAAGAAAGAAAAACCGAGCCATTCACAATATTGAATGTGTTTTTTAATAATTTTTTCTTAGCTAGTTTTTTTCCTTTTAATATTTGGTTTATTCCAGAAAAAAATACTTGCTCATGCAGTTGCAGCTTGCTCGCATTATATAGGGTAAACATGTAGATGCTTCTTACATAGATTGACCTAGACATAAATAAGGATGACACTTGTGGAAATGGACATTCCGACTGTCTGTATTTTTTTCAAAATTTATTATGATTTGCAATTAAAATATCTACTATCAATGTTCTATTGAGTTTTCAGTTTGTATGTCTTATACATGTTGTACTGTTCTTTGAACAGTTGTTCTCTTTTGAACAATTTGTAAATTATGACTTAGTCAAGAAGCTAAGGGTCCGTGGACATAGCGATCTAGCAGGAAATGAAGTAGTAGGCATACTTGGCAAAAGAAGCGCATCAAAACAACAGAAGGAAAGACTTTGTTGTATGGGACAGTAAAAATCACAGATTCTCAGGAACAACACCATGAAAACCCGGCTAAACAGATGGACAAATGGGCTGACTAGTCGAAAATGTATTTAGTGAAATGACACGGCCAAGGGACAGTGAAGGACAGTAATCATAGAAGGTGATTATATACGTGACATAAGGTTATCATAGAAGGTGATTATATACGTGACATAAGGTTATCATAGAAGGTGATTATATACGTGATATAAGGTTATCATAGAATGTGATTATATACGTGACATAAGGTTATCATAGACGGTGATTATATACGTGATATAAGGTTATCATAGAAGCTGACTATATACGTGACATAAGGTTATCATAGAAGGTGATTATATATGTGATGTAAGGTTATCATAGAAGGTGATTATGTACGTGATATAAGGTTATCATAGAAGGTGATTATATAGTACAACAATGATATATGACAAATTTACAGAACAATCATACACATTGACAATATTTGAGGAGGAGGCTTCATTTCAAAGCATTGCATGCCGCTGAGTATTTGAGGTAACAAGGAAAGCTCTGTTGCATCGCCAAACATTGTTGCACATAGGGAACAAGAACTTCATTGTTCTCAATTCATGGGGATAGAAACAGAACGTCGTCATACCTCGAGATAGCAAGAAAGTCTTAGCAAAGTCCGTTGGAGTAGAAGTGTACCACTAGCTCGTCGGAGTGTATTTTTATCCAAACATTGAATACAATCCACCTGGCACTTGCAGTAGTAGGCACAGTTCCGTCATTCCAGACGATAGTATCATTGCTGTGCTATAAGAAATGTCATCTACAATCTTCCCAGACGACAGTATCATTGCTGTGCTATAAGAAATGTCATCTACAATCTTCCCAGACGATAGTATCATTGCTGTGCTATAAGAAATGTCATCTACAATCTTCCCAGACGATAGTATCATTGCTGTGCTATAAGAAATGTCATCTACAATCTTCCCAGACGATAGTATCATTGCTGTGCTATAAGAAATGTCATCTACAATCTTCCCAGACGATAGTATCATTGCTGTGCTATAAGAAATGTCATCTACAATCTTCCCAGACGATAGTATCATTGCTGTGCTATGATAAATATCTACGATCGTTCCAGACGGTAGTATCATTGTGCTATAAGAAAAATCATCTACGTTCCATGGCGATGTTGAATGTGAATCACAAGACCTATCTGAGCCACAGGGAGTCTCCAACCGTATGTACAAGAAAACACTTGGCCACTTGTACCATGGTATGCTGTTGTGTGTCTTCTTAGACGGGCATCTGCATTCACTTCCTCTTTTGCCTTGGTCATATATCTGGGACATACACATTTCTGAGACACATTATCTAAGACATATATCTGGAACATACATTTGTCTGGGACGTGCAAACACTCTGGAAGACTTCCCCATTTAAATAAAAATGTACAGCACCAATATGGAGCCAGTTCTAAAACTCCACCTGGAACATAACTAGGAGTGACAAACCCGTACTCCCTCATTGTTCTTTTATTATCATACAAATTTCTTGTATCATTGAACTGTATGATAGCTGCTTGTCTTGAAAAAAAAACCCCTGCTTATCTTCCTCTATCAATAGTTGATTATTTATTTTGGTGATTATTGATTAGGTTACCTCAATCTTGTTTACACTGTGAAGTTCTGGAAGGGCGCAGAATGGAGTGCATGTAATCATTGGCAGCACTAGTTACACTCACTTTAGTATAAATAACGCGTGTGTGTTACTGAGACGCGAATAACACAAAGAATAATTAGTGACACTGTTACTTGTTATGCATGTCGTAGGAGGTGAATAAGGACGTGGAGTTGGTTCATAGACCTCTCATATGAGGTGAAAGTTACCAAGAAGTAATTCTGAAGTCTGTCGGGTTGAAATTGCAGATATCACATCCACGCTGTAAGCTATGACACAACGCATTCCGCTCTCATAACTATACATATCAAAAAACGTTAATGACCATTTTTGGAAGGGCGCTAAGTCAAACGAAAATAATTAAACAGAATTTCAAAATATAACATGACAAGCTTATAAGTTATAATCGACATTATATTTCATGACGATAACATTAACGTCTGTACAATCATCATCATCTTTTTCTCTTATGACAAGCTTGACACATAGGGTAGATGTCATAGCTCTCCATGCCTGTCGATCAACAGTCAATTGTTTCAGATCGTCATTTTCATACCAGCTGCTGTGAATACAGCAATTTTTGTCATTCTGAATGACAGAACAGTAATCAATACAACCTGAGCTTTTTTTTATTCGATTAATTTTGATGAGTGAGAAAAACTACACAGGTCAACATTATCAGTACCGTGTGTGTCGTCCATTAAGTACAACACATTCAAGGTATCGCTCAGTACCGTGTGTGTCGTCCATCAAGGTATCGCTGCCGCGTGAAATGATGAGCTCGCGGTGAAATATTGGGACACAGCTTGACACTGATACTGAAGTACCAGAAGCAATTCATGCAGAGTTGCAGGAGATGGCTGATTTTGTTGCTTAACTAGTCCCCCAAACTCGTCCCAAAGTTATTCTATGGCATTCATATCATGGCTGTTTGCAGGTCAATATAATAGATTACTTGCATTATCTTCTTGAAGGACAGAATAACTTGCAGTTCTGGTATGCAAAGGGGGGGGGATGGACAGATTCTGTGGAATAAACTAATGTCTCCCCACATCATTACTGATCCCCCACGGTATTGGTTGCATTCAACGATTGCACATCACTAAAGCGTTCACCGCTGCGCCTCATACTCTGATTCGTTCATATGTATCCTCCAAGACAATATTCTTATATTCAATATTATCGAATATTCTGATCATTGACTACAGCGTTGGTAGCATCTGTAAGGAACTGTCTGATATTAATATCTGCACTTGCAGTTCTCTGTTGCAGTGCTTGCATCTGAATTAAGCTATCTTCTCGAAGTGTAGCGACTCTGGAACAACCTGTGCTTGTCTTTCCTCGACGATCCCAGTCTGGGAAAAGCTCTGATGCAATATGGCACTAACTGAATGAGATACTGCAAGCCTCTAAAACCACATTTCGGACAGCAACACCTTCCTGCATCCTTTATGCACTACACACAGCTTTTGTCGTTGAGGCACATTATTATGGACTGGTTATGAAGCAGTTGTATTGTTTAAAAAGACACTATTGTGAGTACAGCTTGCTGTACATATAGTGAAAACATTTTCAGCATCAAAGTGATCTATACAACAATTTCATTGTTTTACAAAGGCCTTTGGTCGTGTTTGGAATGATAGTCTGTGGCACATACAGAGACAATTTAATTTTTACACCACAATGATAGACATTTTTCAATCACTTTACAAAAATGCAAGTAGTGCTGTCCTATCAAACAATACAATTGGAGAGTTCTTTACAGTAAATGTGGAGTTCAGCAAGGATGCATAATGTCTACATTACTTTTCAGCATATATCTAGAACACCTCATACAGGAGACACTACAAACTACAGCACGCATATATCGATCGGAGGTCGCCTTATTTGCAACTTGCGTTTCGTTTATGATATTAACCTTATAGCTCGGTCAGAACAAGAATTACAAGAGTTACCAGCAAGGACAGAATGGAAATCAACACAGAAAAGAGCAAGATCTTGGGGTAAATATACAGAAACAGCAGAAACACAGAAGAACAGACCAACATCACGACGAATGGACATAAGATTGAGAAGGTGAATACTTTCAAATACCTCGGATCCAGCATATGCAATGATGAAAAATGCAAAGCAGAATTAAATATAAGGGTAGAGATGGCCTTAACGTCTATGTCAAGGCTAACAGTGATTTAAGCAACATCAGAGATGGATGGATATCAATCTGTATAAGTCACTGGTGCTTTCTGTTGTGTTGTATGGTTGTGAGAATTGTACACTCACTGCGGACATGGAGAGACGATTACAGGCTTTCGGGTACAAATGCTAGAGACGAAATCTACGAATTTCCTATATATAGAGCATAGGAGATTTGTGTACGTAAGACATAACATAGATATGTATGCAGGTGTACAAGAACCATTTCTTTCAATAGTCAAACGACGAAAAATAGCATGGTTTGGACATGTATACAGAGATGATTCTTTGTCACAAACAATACTGCAGGGAACCGTCGAAGTGGGGAGAAGCAGAGAATGGCAAATAAAAACATGAACAGACACGGCAAAATTTTTCCTCACTCATCCGCATCGCTGAAGATAGAAATCGCTGGAGGACTATATGCTGAAGCATTGAATGTGGTACATCTACGACCCTGACGGGTAACGGGTTTATAGATAGAAATAATTAAAACATTTAATTTTGCCGTCCCAGCAGTAATATTTCAGCATTCTTGAGGAGTTTAACAGTAATCACACGCTCTGCCGGTAGCAAGCGTCTTCCATAAAAGTTAATTCAAGATTAATTGGTTATTGAGTATAATTTTTAAATAAGTTTTTGGTTCATTTCCAGCTACTGGTTTCTAACTTTTTAAAATAAAAGGCATACATCGTACTAATAAGTAGTACGTAGTAATAAGAGTTTGAGAATGAATGTAAAAGAAAAATTCCACTTTGTATGGATGCATAGGTTGGGAAAATTAAACAGCGCGTTTCGAAAATAGTGAAATGATAATACCAGGGATAATGTTCTCATTGTGTTCACAGGACATAAATCTTGCATGGACGAGATATCGATTGCTAGGCCATTCACATAGCGCATCAGAGCATACACGACATTTATTTCAAGTACCATGATGCAGATCAATCACTCACTGTGACTTTATTTACTAAAGGCATTTACATATTTACTACAGATCTTACAAAGTCCAGGCTACAAATGTATGGAAATATTTTGATCTGCCCAAAACATTTCATATTTAGTCGGTGTGATATATATATATATATATATAGGCAGCCCTAACGTCTTGAGTTTTATCAACTTTAATTTTAATATCATTCTCAACGAAAAAACATTTCAGAAAGTTGATAACTTTTCCTATTAGAGTAACACAGTGACACAAGATGAAGATACAGAAAAAAGATATTTCTACGTTAATATGTTGTAGCATTCAGTGCACCTAACCACCAAACAAACATCTAGAAATTTGAAAAAAGGAAATATGACAAACTATGACTATTTTATTACAATGTAATATTTATAAACCCTCCCCATATCTACGAGCTTTGGCGGAATTGGGGGGGGGGTGTCATTTGAGATGTTAAGTCTATTTAAATGTTTATTGATTTGATGTGTCGGGTTCTTCTTAGAAGATTGTATTTACCCCATTTGTCCAGTTTGTTGATATTGTTATTTTGGTATCAATTAGCCATTTCTCTGTACATGAAGCAACTGGCAGTTCTATTTGCTCATCCGTTCAACATTCGTCATTTAAAATTGTATTTTAAAATATTTGTTTCGCAGAATGCACACGGATTGGGATGTTTACTAGAATCCATTAGCTCCCAGATAGTGTAAACAGTTTATGACAAAATTTTAAGTAAAAACTACCGGTAGCTCAAAATGTTCAAACTCCTTATTTGTTTACAACTATTGAAAATATAATAAAACGAGCTTGAGTTCAGCGAAAGGCAATATGTTTTAAATGATCTAAATATAATAGTTGAATCTTGTCCGTGTAGCAACCCAGATAAGCCTGGATACAAGTATGAACCGATGGACCGGTAACCAGAGCAGTGAAGAATGGAGGTGATGGAGTTTACATAAAATATCAAGAAAAGAATATGAATCCACATGTTCAGTAACTGAAATATTCTGCTCCAGCTATTCTGCAAAAGTACAGACCCTAAACATTGCTGCAGAAATAATTAAAAAGACAAGTTAATGTCAACAAGTGGTGTTTCTTACTGATAAAATATCTGTCCTAAAAGCACATGACAGCGATACATTTCCAGACCAGAAGGAAGCCATACGAGAAGTGAGCATCCAAAGAAGGGTAGTACTGCAGTGGATACCTTCTCATTGCGGCATACCAGGAAATGAGGAGGCAGATATGCTCGCAAAATATGGAGCAACACAAGAAAAAAAAAGACAAAGAAATTACCTAAAAAGAAAAGAGAATCCTCATAAAAGCTATTAGGAAAGTCGACCACCCAAAAGACAACTATCAATATCTTGACAGAGCTGAGCAGGTTATTATTTTCCGCATCAGAACTAGACACAACAGATTAAACGCCATCTCCTCCATCCGCTGATCACTTTCACTTCCATCGTTGAAAGATGGGTCGGTTGAGAGACACATCAGAAGTTCCTGGGCTTTCAAGGCTCAAAGCTGAGGGAAAACCATCAGAGGAAAGTGGTGCTTTCACTCAGACCACAAGCAGCATGACAATGGAGGTTTCGGCAGTAACCAAAGCTTTGCAATGGGTCTACTCGGAGACTATCTGCGAGCATGCCTGCATACTTGTGACTAGATGAGCATGATTGTGAAAGTTCAGGCGGGATACATTCGGGAACAGTGGCTGGATGCAGTGAAGAATTCCTGTATGCGTAAAGTGACTTTCATTTTTGCGCGGGACATGCGGGAGTCCGGGGTAATGAGAGAGCAGATAGGTTGGCCGCATACGTTTCTACTACGGCTGTTGGTGGAGCGATGGATCGAGCAGACATTTTGAACGCCCTACGGAAAAACATACGAGCAAATGACTGTATAAGTGACGATGACTCTTGTTCCATGACTAGAATAAAGGAATTTGGTTTGAAATGTGGTGTCGCTAGAACGGAGCGGTTTCGTGGGCAAGAAAGAATGATGGTCAATCAACTGCGTCCTGGGACCGTCAGTCAACGTGTACTGGCGGCTACACTCAAGGAGAGATCTGAGCACGGACTTGTCCGGACTAACTAACTAACTAACTAACTAACTAACTAACTAACTAACTAACTAACTAACTAACTAACTAACTAACTAACTAACTAACTAACTAACTAAACCTAACTAAACTAACTAAACTAACAAACTAACTAACTAACTAACTAGCTAACTAAACTAAACTAAACTAAACTAAACTAAACTAAACTAACTAAACTAAACTAACTAAACTAACTAACTTCCATCGTTCTCTGAACATGTACATTGTCTTTTTCACCACCCACCTCATCATTTTGCTGTGTATTCATTGCTACTCTAATAAATTCAGCGCAGTCTATTCTCATCACTTTACCACCACCATCATCATCATCATCATCATCATCAATAACTGCATCTACGATATGTTTTATTATGTTCTGTGGTTGTGTTTTAACATCAGTTATGAGAGAACAATTTGCCACCAAGAACATTGCTTTATATTGTCTTATTACAGGATTTGTTAAGGCCTAATACAATTTACCAATACACTAAATTCTACCAATTTTTTCATTGTATGCGTGTATGTTCCTATATGTGTTTGTTTGTCTGTCTGTGTATGCGTTGATGCATTCATGCATATATTTTGCGTGCATGCATTTGTCTTCTAAATTCGTTCTTACACTCCTGCGTGTTAGCAGAATATAATCCGGATAATAAAATGCTTTATTTCGTGGTTTACAACTTGACTGCGATATCAGTCCTTTTCGTCCCGTCACATCCGACTTGAAATGTATACGCGGACAATCCAGCTCATCACCCAATCTCGCGCAGCTGCTGTTCAGCTGACACTAAAGCTAGGTTGTGCATATATGTGTGATTGTCTAAAGTGCAAGATCGTCGATTATTACGGCACGTTTTATACTAGGAAATATGAAGTGTGGAAGGGTTTCAATTGCCTTTTAGATATTCGTTTAGTTGTTCAATTTCCCTTGAGATATTCGTTAAATTGTTCATTTGATCAAAGAGGAAGGTGAATATTGTCATCACTAATCAATAGATTCACAAGTACTTCTACATGTCGCATTCAGCTATGAACGATTTTTATAAACTACAATCTTGACATCGAAGTTTTTAAGTCATTGTAACGATTTATTTGTCGAAAATGTATTCCAGTGCAGTGGTTTTCAACCTATTTTTTTAACTGTGACCTCCTTTAAGGACAATTTTGATTTCCCGTGGACCCCTACTATGACCTAAAATTAGTCATTGACTTTCTTTAGAGCTCAACCATGGCCGCCTTTATATAAGACCCAAAGACCCACTATCTAATGGAAAATAATGCTTTCTTAATAACTCATTTAACTATTTTCGTGATTTCCATTTGGTCATTATGATTATATTTGCATGATAGCCAATGAAAGTCAAGGGAACAATCAAATGAATCATCTTAGAATGCTTGATTTCTCAATAGCCAATATTTCTTATATTTCAAAGGGTCACGAAACAGCAAGGCATAGTATTATATATATATATATATATATATATATATATATATATATATATACTCTTGCTAAATTCTGCTCAAAATAGTTACCCTTGTGGTTACTTACCATAGACGAGCATGTGGTCCCCAAAATGTGGTTTTCAATTTTTTCTCTTCGTGATATATTTTTGAAAATATCCATCTCTCTACCTCTCTATCTGCGTATGGTTATTCCCATGCTAGTTTGTATTTTCATTTACCTGCCTGTTTTTGTCTTCTCTCTGTCTAATAGTCTATGGTTTGGGTATGTCTATTTGTTTGACTAACTATATTTATGCCTGTATATTGCTAATTATTCTTACGTGTTTCTTGTCGTTTGCCTGTGTATGCAATCTTATATATGTCGGTTTTTGTCTGTCTGCCAACATGCTTGTTTGGTTGTATCTATGTCTGCCTATCCTTTTTAATGCATTATCGAGTGTTTGCCTTCCTTTATATACGTTTGATTGTCCTGCTTGCCTGTTTGTCTGCCCACTTCTGTCTTAATTTATATGTGTGTGTGCGTGTTTGTTTGTGTGTGGTGGATGTATTCATACATTTATGTATGCGTGTGTGTATGAGTTTGATTGTCTGTCTGCCGGCATGATATATGCCCATCTTTCTTCGGGTCTGGCTTCCTATCTGTCTTAGTCCTTCCTGTCTGGTTTACCTATCTGTCTATGTATTTCTTTCATTGTTTTGTTTTATTTGCAGATAAAACTTCTCGCTACAATAAAAAATAATCAACTGACTAAACAGTGGCGGCAGCTTGTAGAATATATTTATATATATATATATATATATATATATATATATATATATATATATATATATATATATATATATATATATATATATATATATATATATATATATATATATATATATGTAATGTGCTATTACATATATATGCAATGTGTTATTTCTAAGCGGGATTATACTAATCTCGTTGTGAAGATCGAATATTTATATTTGTGTGTATTCGATCTGTGTGCAACAGTGTCGTGGACACGTTATACTTATTAAACAACCGGCCATATTAATCGGGATAGAAGAAATATGTGATGTGTAACTCGACATCACCCCGATGTCAGTTCAAGCTGGGACAAAATCAACATGGAATGCGATACAACTACATGTTTGCATACCTGTTAACTTAATATGTGCATACTTGTTAACCTTATATGTGCATACCTGTTAACTTCATATGTGCATATCTGCTAACGTTCAGATGGATTATTTGTACTTGATACCAAAACATACCTAAAATGTTGTATCTAAAATCCACGCCTAATAACCTTTAGTCATATAGTCAACATAGTCATATATTCAATTAGACATGTAAAAAAGTAAAGTAACTCATAGCATTTATTGGTGTAGGGGTGTGAGATGTTAGCGATATCACATTTCAGAGGCTCTGCAAATGAGGGCGGTAGCCATCTCCTCTCCCTCGCAGTCTTTACTTCCCGGATTAATCCGGTACCCATTTAAGGCTGGGTCGACCCGGAAGCCGTTGCGATCTGAGAAACATTTCCGCCTCAACTGGGGAATGAACCCAGGACCATTCACATGCGAAGCCAGTGCACTAACCACTGCGCTATCGCGGCTCCCAATTAGACATGTATCAGTTACCCATTACGATTTTGTTAATATAACAGATTGCATATGTATCCTTGTTTGCATATATCTGTTAGTTCTCTTACAGTAGACATGAAGCAGTAAGACAGGGCCGGAGATACAACCGAGGGGTAGGTGTTAACGTAAGAAAATAAAAACAAATTTCTTTTCTAAGGAATTTTGATCATCTAGGAGGGAATGTAAAGGGGGACTTTTAGCCTGATTTTATAACTTATTTCTCAGTTAAAATTGTTGTGCTCTATTTTGCTAACGAGGAGGAGGTTTGAACCCCTCAAAATCCTATCAAAGCGGAGTAGCAGATAGGTACATATTAATTTGCGAGTGTATGTTAATAGTTGCACTAATTTAATTTTTATGGTACACTGTTGGAACTGCTCGTGTGCTGTCGAGGCACGAAAGGATAACAATGAATTGTACTATAACTATGTCTATGATATGCCGTGCATGTCGTAAAAGGCGATTCGAAGGCGATTTTTGTCTCTGAAAAATTATAAACATTAGAAGGAAAGAGAAGATTCCGAATACTACTGTCCTTGCCACATCTGGTATCCGTAGCATTGGCACTATTCGATGCTGATACTGAGTTTCTAGGTCATATGGTACACATTCATAATCATTGCCTGCCGAAGATACTCATCTATGGTGATTTGTAGAAGTGCATACTTTCTCAATGTGGCCAAACGAATTGCTACAAGGACTCGTTAAAAGCTTCGAAGAAAGCCTCTGATATAGACCAAAATACATTGTAAGAACTTGAACAAAATGGAGTTACATTGCGAACTACTGTAAAAAAATTGGCAGCATCTTGCGAAAAGAGGAGTAATGCAGCAGCGCAACAGCGGAGAGTAGCTAGAATGTCACGGATAGATCAAACACAATTTACAGTGGTCATCCCATGCCCAAACTGTCCAAGGACATTTGTGACTAGAATAGCGCTTATTAACCATCTACGAACTCACAGTAAGTGATATCACTCTAACTGAATTTCAAAAGTGGATGTAATAATCATCCTACATCATCATCATCATGTGATGAACAAAAAAAGCATTAAAAAGCGACTAAGGAGGTTTGTATACACAATCCTGTAGACAGTGATGCAAACATGCCAGTCTCATGTCAATTATGTCGGACCTAAATGCGCAGATATCGCAGCCAAGCTGTAAACCACGACACAATGCATTATGTTCTTCAGAATATTATTCGTGTGACATTTTATTTTCAGAACGTGCTCTTCTCTATGGCATTTCTGAATTTCTCACAATTCTGGGCGAGATGGCCTGATGCAGTTGACGATGTGCCAGGGAGAAGGGGAAGGGAAAGGTACCTCAAGGACATGAGAACCCCCAGAGGACGTTGAGGACGATAAGAACCAAGTCAAAACAATCACTGTAACGTTCGCGAGAGGACATAGGCACAAAGCCATTACACTAATATAAAATAGCGACACAAATATATCGTTGCCAAATACGGTATAATGCTTTTGTGTAGTCATATAACGCTTTTGTGTGGTCATTGTAAATGTTGGGTACTTAGCACTTACAGAAGTGGCTCATGTAGCTATTTTTCGCATAGTCAGTGTTATGACAGACAAATAACAAGGCGATTAACTGTCCAGACTACTAGGAACCATCTCCTTGTAGTCCGTGACTGTGGCCGGTTGTACTGGGTTAAATGTTTATCTAGATTGCCATAAAACTCATAGCGACGTGATTTGTTGACATTACCATATTAACTCACACCGACTTAATGATTGTTACATCGAGGTGTTGATCCATTGAAGTACATTAGAAATGACCAATGGCAATTATTATTATTTACTCATTTACGTTTGTGTCGCCATCACAAATGAAAATGCCATTTTTATTGCATGTCCTTTGTTTGACTACTTCAAAGTCAAAATTTGATGGAATTGATTATCTAGCCGTTTACTTGGTGAGTTAGAGAAGATGTGATCGACATGTCTTGAAGAGAAAATATTGTAAAATGATTGTAGTAGAATTATGCCAGGGATGTAATGCTATCACTCGTTCTAGATTAGGAGGGGTTTACATGATGAAACATATTCAGTCACGGGGATTGGGACTCGAACGCAAGTCCAGCAGTAGGGGCAGTCAAGAGTCGGGAGTGGCAGTCAGGCAAGTTGGCAGAAGAGCTGCCAAATTGTTCAAGTGAAATAGATAGGTTTGAAACATCGGGAAAACGTCTCGAATTCCAGGTGTGAGGATTAGTTTAGAAACTTCTAAATATGTCTAGGATTCTAAGTGTGAGGATTAGATAATAGTGTTTTTAGACAGTGAATACAAGTGCAAGAGATATGGCGAAAAGAAATTATAATATCATACAAGTGAGAAAGAAACTGAATTTCTTCTGAGAACGAAAGCTTTGGGTTGCCCCCGTGAAGATTACTAACCTCCGTTACGAGCAGCGAAGATAGATATATGACGATTCTCTAAAATACTATAATATCGACCAACAGTTCGCAGTAGCGAAATAACTAAGACGAGTTGTAAGAAGGACGGTCAGAATAAGTAGATTAGTTTGCGATAGCGAACCGTTGAATGCAGACGTTAATTCTTAGCAGTAGATCTATATCTATTGATGCAACTATTTGATTTCTAATTTATGTACATAATTGATGCATTATGTTGTGAACTAGTTGATGTATCACAAAATAAACATGTCTTCGAGTAAGAAGACGCTGGATGAGACACGTATCGCTTGTATCGTGTTCCTGTTTGAAAGTACATCAGTTGTCAGTGTTCACTGATTACTTTATATCACTAAATTCACACGTCCACGCCATCGGTTACTTTGAGAGGGGATGTCATCGAGACAACCAGCACAATGAAGTAATTGGAAGGTTATCTTGGACCGAAGTCTGAGTTTCAAAGATCATGTTGACACACCATTGTAAGACGTAGAAAGGTCTTGCAGCGATGAAAATAATGACTGCTGCTAAATGTGAACAGAGACTGCTATTTCTTCTGTATCAGGGATTGGTAGTGGTGGTGGTGGAGTACACACTGGCGATTCTGACACTGAGTAAGACGCAAACAGAAAGATTGGATAGAATCTAGAATGAGGCAATGCGAATAACTTTGGGATGTACGAGAGATACGTCGGCATGGGCCATGCGATACTTACTTTATTGCCCAACTGCAGAGCAAAGAATACAAACGTGCAGGGCCCGGGACTACCTACAAATCACTGCTGATAAACAACACCCTTTACACACTGAAATTCTCAAAGTGAAAGGCAGCCGACTTAAGAGAGGAAAGACGTGAATGGAGCGCGCAGAGGATATTATATAGAGTGCATGCAGATTGGAGGATGTGCTCTCTGGTGCGGAATCAATTCATGCGCCCTTAGATTGCCCAACATCCTTCAAAGTAATAATAACACTTAATAGAGAATGCAGGGAATGGTGACCGAGAGTGGTGGAGTTGGAGGTGCTCGTTCTGATCGGTGAGAATTCCAGAGAGGGTGATATGATTGTATATACAGAATGGTCGGGCCTTGCCGGCTCATGGTGGGAAGGGGGGGGGGGGAGACCACCAGAGAAGAAGGTGATGCATTCGCTCAGACGACAAGCAGCATGACAATGGAGATTTTAGCAGTAACCATGGATTTGAAATGGGTGTACTTGGATGCCTGTACACTCAGTGAATCTATGAGCATTATTGTGAAAATTCAGGAGGGGCACATTCGAGAACAGTGGCTGGTTGCAGTGAAGAATTCCTGTGTGCGTAAAGTGACTTTTATTTTTGTGCCGGGACATGCCAGAGTCCATGGTAATGAGAGAGCAGATAGGTTGGCCGTACACGCTGCTACTACGGATGTTGGTGGAGCGATGGATCGAGCAGACATTTTGAACGCCCTACGGGAAATGCACGAACAAATGACTGTATAAATGACGATGACTCTTATTCCATGACTAGAATACGGCAGTTTGGTTTGAAATGCTGTGTCGAACTAAGCAGAAGAAGAAGACAATTCAAACGTATGATCAATTCAATGTTAAGACTATTTTTCTATAATCAATGACGCACCAAGTCCGATGTGGTCATAATCTAACCTAGTGTTTTCCAACCTATTTCTTACCATGCCCCACCCAAGTCTTTCTAAAATTCTGATGTCCCTTCCCTATGTAACATATACATATTTTTAATATTTTAAAAATTCAATTATTCCCCAAAATATGATGAATAATTGCACCCTGAATCCCCCCCCCCTAAACAATCAAATTGCCCCTCTGTGGGGTGTGGGCCCCACTTTGGGAAACAATGATCTAACCAATCTGTTATCTGGAAAAATCCTGCTGGGTGGTATCAAGCACAGTTACTTCTCAGGATGATCCGAGTTTTTCTGTGCTTTTCATTGCTAACCGACACAATGTATACGCAAAGTGAACATTTACCAGCCAAAATAAGCGACGCTGTTTAGAATCTGCCACGGACATCTAGATGTATACATGGGCGTACTACGGGCGTCACAGAAATGATCAATTTTTACCAAAATTAACTGAAATCCAAGAATATGTTTGTAGACGAGCTCACAGGGATAATCTGGAGACGGACTTGTTATAGACTGAGCAAGTCATGTTATAGGATGTAATCAAGTCATGTTATAGGATGTAATAAAGTCATGTTATAGGATGTAATAAAGTCATGTTATAGGATGTGATCAAGTCATATTATAGGCTGTGATTAAGTCATGTTATAGGATGTAATCAAGTCATGTTATAGGATGTAATAAAGTCATGTTATAGGATGTGATTAAATAATAGACTGTGCTCAATTAATTTTATTGGCTGTCTTCAAGTCATGTTATTGGCTGTGCGCAAGTCATGTTATAGGATGTTATCAAATCATATTATAGGCTGTGATCAAGTCTTGTTATAGGCTGGGATCAAGCCTTAAGTAAAGTTATACTGATATAAGTAGGAACATATTAGAATATAGTATGTATGGAAAAGACTGACCAGATGAAGTTACAGGAAGCAAGTAAACGAGTGGTTGATGTGAAACACACCTGACTAGACGACCTATTTGACCAATTGATTATAACCATGAAATGCATTACTAATACATCGAGGATCATGCTTCTCAAGTGACGCAATTGATTTTTCCTGCCGCCGTATGTTGCCGGGACCTAAAGGAGAGCAAAGAATAGCGACACTATTACCTGCCAAGCATGTTGTAAAAGGTGACCAGTGATTTAGGGTGGAGATGAATGTTCATCCAATATATGGTCAAAGTGACACAGAAGCCATATTGAAGATATTATGTTATGCTGAAAGCCGTAGATATCGCAGTAGACTATTGCACAACGAATCCTAGTCTCTGGACTAAATCCTGCTGATCTGCAAAAGTTTGAGAGGAACGCAGGAGAGGAAGACTTATTCCGTGATTTTTATTAGTCACTATGTGTATAGTTTGCGTCGTAAGCCAATGAAAATAACTGAGAAAATCAAATTCATCACTTTAGACAGATAATTCCCAATTTACATGTCTTATATTATCGATGGTCTGAGTAAACAACTGTCAATATTCGAATATATTATTTCAAAATTCATTTTTTTTAAAAACGGCAACAGAAGAAGAAAGGAAGAAAGAGATATAAAACAGATGTACAAATAACAAATAAAAACATCAATGATATTCATTATTGTATCGAGTATATAAAAATATGCATGCTTTTTGATCAACTTCAAAAGAATATGGATCAAGTATCAAGTACAGAATACATACATACTTTTTATTTCAAGGGATGGAGCAATACGGGAACAAAACAAAAACAAAAAGAAAAGGACCCTCATCAGGGCTGTCAGGAAGGTCTATATAGGCCTATACACTGTGGCCCTTGTTTACCGTGCGGCGTCAGGGGTGGAAGAGATCTCTGGAGATGGCCTTCTTGTGCGCTGTTTGTAAGCTTGTTCTGTGGTTTTTTTTATTTCTGTGATCCATCTTTTACATGGTCTGCCTCTGGCTTTATAACCGTTATGTCTATGTGTCATAGCCATTTGTGGCATGCTATCTGTCGGTAGTCTGGAAGGTCGACCACCCAAAACATACCAATCGCTATCTTGACAGAGTTGAGTAGGTTGTTATATTCGCATCATGATAGGGCACAACAGACTAAATAACCACTTGGATACATTATGACTAGTTCCATTACCTCTGTGTCATGTAGGAAGGAAGCACCGGCCGCGAAACATATCCTGCACGACTGCATTGCACTAAACAAGTTAAGGGAGGAACACTTGTCCACAGAGACGGGCATCTACAGAAAGTTGCATGGGAGCACCGAGGAGCTTTCAAATACAACAGCATGCATTCAGAAAACCAGACTTTCTTGTGTAGACGTGTAAACAGTGAATACAAGAAGAAATAAAATACATATATAATAATTTAAACAGATAATGTATAGGACATTACTATTTTTGAATGTTTACTTGTCATATGTCAGTGTTATTCACCAAGATGTTTCACTGCTATATATATATTTCTATATTACGCGTAGAATCATTACCATTGTACTGTATGTGAAATGTCATATGTACTTGGAGGTAACAGTATTGCCATTCTTTTTTCTCCGCTTTCAGACCCAGGCAACCCTTTGGTGTTAAGTGTACTATTAACTGTGATTTACATAAGAAAATCCCAGCAACAGTGTCATAGCACAGGCGAGAATAAACCAATGAAATTGATGTATGCATGGAATTATATTTGTAAGGATTTTTAAAGTTATATTTTTTGTTTGTCTAACGTATTTTGGAAAAAAATATATACATAAATATCCAACTGACAATAATGTTTTTTTATGTGCACAACGGGGCTGGATAAACATTTAGTGTCTGGACCGGACATCCCGAATCCAGGACAAAGATTGTGACGTGAATTCTCAGCCACTCAAATCCAGATCCAGTTCACCTTATAGATCCTGAACAATTTGTCTTCTTTCTAAACCTTGACGGTACGCCAGAATGTCGTCTGCATATGGGAGGACTCTGCCATTTCCAATCAGGTAAATCCAGGAATATGGTAATGAAGTTTTGCAAAGAACTAAGAACACACATAATAACACACACAAATCGACGTTTCGACGAAAAGGCTTTATCAAGACAGAAATAGAGCAACATAAAATATATAACAAAAAACAGACAGTGAGAATTTGTATGTTTACATTTGCATGTGTAATATCAAATAAATTGGATCCTGGGTGTATTGTTGTCGGATCAGATGTCTGGACAGAAAACCTGGGTGTATTGTTATCGGATAAGATGTCTGATCAGAAAGCCTGGGTGTATTGTTGTCGGGTCAGATATCCAATCAGAAAGCCTGGGTGTATTGTTGTCGGGTCAGATATCCAATCAGAAAGCATGGGTATATTGTTGTCGGGTCAGATATACAATCAGAAAGCCTGGGTGTATTGTTGTCGGATAAGATGTCTGGTCAGAAAGCCTGGGTGTATTATTGTCGGGTCAGATATCCAATCAGAAACCCTGGGTGTATTGTTGTCGGGTCAGATATCCAATCAGAAAGCATGGGTATATTGTTGTCGGATCGGATGTCCGATCAGAAAGCCTATCAAGTTTACTACTTCAATTGAAGTAGTAATCATACTTTCATGGAAACATGACAATGACATTCCAGTTCATATGGATTCAGAAGTCCATGCTCCAATGATTGTAAATTGCTCAGATCTATTATTGTCTACATTGATGGGTCTGTGTTTGGGCATTCGCGGCTCAATGCAGAGGAAAGTGTATTAGGGAAGAAAGTTGTGCCTTCTATAAAACCACCAATAGTATGACGATCGAGGTGATGGCAGTGACAAAGGAAATGATATGGCTGCAGTCCCAAAGTGCGCCATGTGTATGTCTTCTTAATTATTCTATGAGTATGCTTCGAAAGATTCAGTCGGGCTATCTACGCCGTCAGTAGTTTCAGTAGAAGACGAAATGTGCACTGAAGAGAATAACCTTCATTTTTAAAACTTGGCACTAGGGTGTTGAGGGACATGAAAGAACAAACTTCTGTATATATGACTACAATGGGAGTGAAGCGTGGTGTTACAAGAAATGAGTGCATATAGAAATAAAAAGTACAGTTATCAACCAACACAGAACCAGAAAAGTCAGTTACCACATGCTCAAGGACATACTGAATATGAGATTAGAGAACATATAGCTTGTCCGACGTGTCATAATGATGATCTGACGTCTAACTAACGAACCTAACCTAATCTAAACAACACAACCAACTAACCCACTAATTACTTAACAACTAAACTAACTAACCAACTTCAATGCGAAGACATTGCTTTCATCACAATGAAACAGTCGAATACCTCCTTAGGAACAGCTCTTCCCTCTCGACTTCCAGGCAAATACTTTTACAGATACCCTTTACAGTCATTAGTTATCTGTATGGATCACTAAGTCAACTTCAGAAGACCTGTACTTTTTTTTTTTAGAGAATGGTATTGAACTGCCAATAGTAGAATTACTCAGTAGGAATTGGATATAAACAACAACAGCAAAATGTGCGTAACTGTTCCCACTCCCCCGATTGTTTTTGCTAAAAATAATACAAGAGTTCTACTGCTCGTAATTCTTGTGGATCCAAACAAAATTAACAAATACATACAAACGCATAAAAAAATCTATATCATCGTATAACATATTCTCTTCAGAATTGAGTTGCCAGAGTTTACACAATTGCATGGCAAAAATTCACAATTTTTAAATCTCACTAACCATTAATTTTATGTTTTGACAATTTTGTATTTTATTTTTTTTTTGCAATTTGAGAATGTATTAAAAGTAGGACGTTTAACCATTTTTTCCATATAATCAATTCCTACTATATGGTTACTCTACCAAAATGAACGGAAATAGTTACAAGTGTTACCAATATTAGTCAATAAAACAAATTGCCAACGGCACTGTGACAGACGGCTTTTCGACTAAATATCTTCATCATGACGAAAAACAACACATGAAATAAACAATATACTGAGTGTAAGACAGCACACATGAAGATGGTAGGAGGACGAGATTAAAACGTAGTAAGTAATGTCATAGGGAAGAGAAAGATCGAAGCTGGAAGGGTCTAGCAAAGTAGAAAACAGACTTAGCATCACGGGAATATGAGATAGTGATGATGAGGTAGGAGGTAAGATGACACAAAAATAGTGCGAGAATAAAACAGGTTACTTATCTCAGTGCGGTCTGGGTAAAATGGATAAATACTCAGTGTTAGAGAACAACCTAACGAAAAATTAACTGGTCATGTTATACTTTACTAAAGGATAATGTTTAAATGATCACGTGCTGGATAGGAGAAGTTCGAACGTGAATAATGGACAAAGGCTAGTCGGAACGATAAAAGACCACCACCTCTGGCTAGCAAAGACAATAAAGAATGATCAGAAGTATATGAGAAAGAAGGGGGGGGGTAATGAGCTAGGTATAAGGGTTCACAGGAAGAGTCAAAGTGACTCAGAGTGTAGGATATTGCCGAAAGGCGCAGACGTCGCTATCCATCAAACCAACTATGACGCGAATATGGTGCATAAAGAAACGGAGAGGTCGGTGAGCGGACATAGAAGGTATTTTAAAAATGCTAAGTGAAGGAAATGAGTAGGAGAAAAGATGCATTCAGAAACAGTAGTAGCGAGCTGGTGAGGGCCCACGAAATCTAGCAGAAATATGCTAAAGGTGGTGAACGTGCGATGGGGAGAAAGGGTCAGAAAAGGCACTACTAAAACGGTGGTGAGCGTGCCGGACAAGTACCAATGAGGCATACCGGAAGATGAACACAGAACACAACACCAGAACACAACACGAAGTACCTTATTAGGTCATGTACCGGAAAATGTGACCGGTCTCAAAAACCGATGATGTAACTGAGATGAGCAAGCTACACGTCACACGCATTTATCTGGCTAATCTGATAAAGAACGTTTTCTTTACTACAACTTTATTTTCACACTATTGAACTCAAGTCGTCACGTGGACAAAGTGACTGACATGCGATAAATTATTTCAGAATTTCATATGATAGCATCTCTGCATACACAACGGTGGAGCATACCATCTACACATAGTACGAGGCCTCTCAAAGCATTCCATATCACTGAGAGTCTTCTAGGCGGGAAAGCAAAACTGGAACCCCCCGTCCTTTTCCAATTACTTATACAAACAATATCTTCATGGCTTACAATTACAAGCGCCAAAACCAGGAATTGACTAGCTCTGTGCAAGTCCTGTCTCATTTAGATCCAGCCATAAACCAAAATGAACAAAAATATGTATACGTGTTACCAAAATAAGTCGATAAAACAACCTAACGAGACACATTAACATGCGACGTTTCTACTAAAAAGCATTCATCAGGACAAACTAAAGACCACAGTAAACAAATCTTAGATACGCAAATGGTGGTGATAGGAAGAAAAAAAAGGGGAGAAGGACAATAGGGAATTGACATCGTAGGAAGAAAAGATAGAACAGAATGACAGGGAAAAAGTCGGCGTGAGGAGAACATAGAGGTGGTAAGTAAGGAGGGGAAAGTGCACAGAAAAAATAAAATAGATAATATATTCATTCATTTATTTATTTATTCATTTTCTTTTTGCGCTGAAGTTAGCGCATAAGGCAGAGGTCAGATCTCTCCAATTCTGTCTGTTCAAAGCTCTCCCGTGCAGTTCTTGAATTGTATAAATAGTGGTTGTTTTACTTTCTCTAAGTATTGTTCTTCTGAGTAGATAATATATACTGCAAGTAAAATAACATAAATTCAAAATAATTATCTCGATAGTAGTCGCCAGTGAAAAAGGAGTATGAACCAGAGATACCTGGTTCAATAGCAAACAGTAGCCAGTTCCCACCCGTTGAAGGACACGGAGGCTAGATAGACATCTGCGGAAAATAAAATTGGATAAAAGCCGAATCAACAAGGATAGGGAGTTAAGAGAACGCGCTACAAACAAGAACCTAAGCGTAATTCAGGTGCGTAGCAGAAAAAAATGACAAGTAGCAATATCCATGACGCGAGCCAAATGACTTATAAAACAGATAAAAAGAGGTGAAAAGAGATGAGTGGGGGGGGGGAGGGCTGAGAGAATGAAGAAGAATAAAAAAAAGAGTAAAGAGGCGAAAGAAGAAAAGAAGTCACATCGACGGCAGATCGACGTGGGCCCCAAAACTAAATCGAAGATACGTCACACAAGGAAGGAATGTGAAGGTGGGCACAATGGACGCATTGAAGACACAACAGCAGAGGAGGAGGGTAAGCGAAAGCGGGAAATCGCGTCGTACGAAGGTATAAAAAAGACTCATATACAAAGACATGGGAAGAAAGTGCCGAAGAAAATAGCACCAGTGCAAGCGTAGAATAAAGGGACAGGAAACAAAGGCTGTGGGGGAAGTAGGCAGACCCAGAACTACAACCAACGCATGTGAAATGGTAGGATGGCGCAAGGGGGGGGGGGGGGTTGTAGGTCGTCGCAGATGACTAGTTGGTATCATGGGACCACCATGTCGTGATCAGTGAAGGTCGGTATAGCAGAAGTCCCGATGAAATATAAAGGAAGATGGACCAACGTCACAACCGCAACAACAAGTATATTTTAGGCCAGGTGTTGGAAAATGTGTCCGGTCGCATAAACCGAAGATAATATAAGGATGAGTCAGCCGCACGTCGCAACTCCAATATGGGTATTGTTAGCACTGTACACTAGCTCATCTATAAGGAGAAACGGACATAATCTCGAACCATAAATACACGCCCCCTTAGTGTGGGCCATGTAACGTAGGAAAGAAAATTTAACATGAAACGAGGTTCATGTCTGTTTGAGACCAACCATACGTCGCAACCCGTTTGTAGGCCTTGCTCATACTGCACGCTGACTCCATAGAAAGATATAGGTGAGACCACTGTCTCTGTCCCACCTTAATTAGTCTCACACAGACATGAAACTCGTTTAATCTGACATGTTCCTCCCCACGGTACATGGCCGGTTTGCCCATGTCCCATACAAGCTAGATACCATGATACAACGAATGTTATTCTCTGGACCGTATCCTGATAACCAGCAGGTTTTTGAGAACGGACGCACATTTGACAAAGTAACACATGTAGGAATATAGGATATTGTCTAACAAATGCAATAATTGTTATGCTACTCTATGCAGCTACCTGTATTACTATTGCGTCGAGGGTTTCACGAGTTCAGAAATTGTGGACCAAAGACCTTCTTATCTAAAGGCGAGGTATAATTAATGCATTAAATGACGTGCTTCGGGTCACAAACACGTGGTTAATGCTAACATGACGGATGGCAAACACTTCAGATGAATGAATATAATGATGTACGTGTGTAGACTATCGACACGACACAGCAGGCATATATTGTAGAGTAGACGATAGTCGATATTGAACCTATGATTTGACGTGTCAGCAGCCAAAAACGAATGTTCTTGTTCTAGTGCAGATGTACTCACCTTTTTTTAAAAACAGTGGCTTTCTTTTGGAACAATTTGTCCCCCCCCCCCCCTCCCCCGGAACCTTAAAAAACTTATCGACTTTCTTTAGTGTTCAACAAGACCTTTTAAAAGTAGATAAATTGATTGATTTCCTCCCAATAGTCAAGGCATAGATCTTCAGTAGGCAGTAGATCTTCAGTATACAGCGAAAATCATAGGGTGGGACTTTATCTTGCTAAATTTTGTTCAAAATAATTACCATCCTGTGGTTCCCCTGGAATGTATCCCTGCCCCACCTGCCTTTTAAAGTCTCCGTGGCTCCCAGTGTCGCCACATGGTCCACACTGATAATCACTGTTCGAGATTAAACTAGATAATATATTTTGTTAGGTTGAAATTTAAAAAAAAAGCTTGTCCATCAAATGACTAAGAAGGATGGTTGTGGAGTTAAGTGCCCCACCATATGATCTTCGCTGTGTTAAAGCTTTCTGAAGATCCATGACTTGACTGCTGGGAGAAAATCCATGTATCTCCAGTATGCCTCAAGATTACAACAAAGTCACGGCAAAGTTCTCTCCAGAGTTGATCTGTCCAGCTCATGGGGTGATACATCCTACAGCCACATTGAATCAAACAATCACTGTATTAAAAATTACTGCAATACTTCCT
Organism: Meghimatium bilineatum; assembly: GCA_034231615.1. Lineage (NCBI taxonomy): Eukaryota > Metazoa > Mollusca > Gastropoda > Stylommatophora > Philomycidae > Meghimatium > Meghimatium bilineatum. The sequence goes on from CM067298.1 coordinate 60,430,677, forward strand.
CATTAAAAAAAGGAAGAAAAATGTCAGATAAACAGCAATCTGGAGCAGAATGTAAAACTACACTATCGGGTCTGTTTTTCATCATCAAAAATAATGATGACCATTTGTTACATCCATTCTTGAAAATTCAGTTAGCCTTATATCCTTGATAATGTTTTCGTAAATGGCTCCCCTGTTCGGGCCGCAAATGCCATTGGACATTTCGGGCATAGAATGGCAAATGTAGACGGTTTTGTTTGTTTACCCGTGAATATCTAGCAACTCACCGCTGTTGAGCAACTCACCGCTCTTTTCACAAGACGCTGCACCTTTTTTGACTGTAGATCGACATGTAGCTTTATTGTGTTCAAGCCCTTTCCATATTTTTGTCTATTTCAAAAGCTTTTAGTGAGGTCTGTATTATTGCGTCATTTTAGTGCCACCTTGAGATCATATGCCATAATGCAACTCACCATAGAGAAGTATCTTTGTCAGGTGATGTTCTGACATATACCAGATGACCTGCTCAGCGAATTTCTGTCTGCACCAGAATAGTGTCAATGCTATGGATACCAGATCTGTCAAAGACAGTAGTATCTGAAATCTTGACTTGCCATCTGATGATCATAACTTTCCTGAGGCAAGTTATGTGAAAGTGATTGAGTTTTCTCACATGTCGTTTATACACAGTGCATCTTTCACTAGCGTATAACAACACTGGAAGTGCCACAGCTGTGTAAATTTTCGGCTTAGTCTGTAGATTAATGCAATTTCAATGCCCCACATTATCACATAAACTTCAAAATAATTAAATAGAATCGCTCTTTATAATCAAACAAATACATCAATTTGACAGCTTCAATAAGTTTGCTCAATAACACACTCTTGATGAGTGCTATCTCAACGACTATGATATTTACACACAGTTTTGAAATAGTCCACACGATACTGGAAAAATATAGCGCTATATTGATATGCAGTGTAACACAACTTGTGTATAGGGAACACGTTTGATCAACTCATGATACTTCTTTGTGATTCTATTCTCATCCACCATCCATCCATCATCAAACATTATTCATCTATGTGTTCACCCAAAATCTATCGATCATTCATCCATTCATCGCTCACTATCAATACCACCATAAATACCACAACCATCATTAATTTGTGTCTTTCAGTTAAGTTATGAAATGGTTATACATGCTCATTTTTAGAAACAAGAAACTTTGTATTGAAGTCCTAGTTATAATCTCTTACATGTTATTTTATTACATGTACAAGATTCCAGAAATAAGATATACGGATGACATATTTACTACACATCATGAGGGAATGAAACAGCTAATTACAACAATTATAAAGGTTACTATAATATCCTATTAATGTTAAAAACAAATTCATTCATTCATTCATTTTCCTTTTGCGCTGAAGTTAGGGCATAGGGCAGAGGTCAGATCTCTCCAATTCTGTCTGTTCAAAACTATTCTGTGCAGTTCTTGAATAGTATGAATATTGGTTATTTTACTTTCTCTAAGAATTGTTCTTCTGAGTGTTTCTTTTGGTCTACCCCTTGCTCTTTTGCCTGTAGGTATTCATTCAAGAGATTGGTGGTGTATTCTGTTGGTGTCTGCGCGTAGGTTATGCCAGATGTAGGACCAACGGCGTTTTCTGATAACATTTGTGATGAAATTTTGATGTGTCTCTTCTCTGATTTTATCATTCGATCTGAATTCACTCCAATGGGCGTTAGTTATCATACGAAGACATTTGTTCTCGAAACTCAGTAATTTCTTTTTCTGAAGATAAAGAGCTTTTCCAGCTCTCACATCCATATGATAGCACCGGAATAACGCAGGAATTAAATAAGCGCATTTTCGTGAGTGTGCTGATTGACTTTGACTTCCAGATATTAGACAGTCTGTTAAATGCACTTGATGCTAGGGCAATGCGAGTTGTAATTTCTGTCATGATATCACCGTAGAGTGTTAATTTGCTTCCTAGATAGGAGAATTTGTGTACTTTTTCAAGTTGTTGTCCATTTAAAGTAATTTCGTTAGGTGAATTTGTGAAGTCCATAATTTTTGTTTTTGATGAATTGATTTGGAGACCTATTTGTCATGCGATGAGTTTTAATCTATCAGTTTTTGTTTGTGCATCTTGATGGTTTTCACTCAATAGTGCCAGATCATCGGCAAAATCCAGATCTTCTTGTGTTGTTTTATTTATCCATATGATTCCTAAAAACAAATAGCTAGCAATAAAACAAAGATAATTTTCCACGTCACAGTCCAACAGGGACCTTTCTCAAGGAACACATAATTTTAAAATACCAACAATAACCATACAAATATTTAAAACTGGGATGACTTGGACACGTTTCTCTCACCGCCAAACAATAAATGAAGACATGCATGTCTAGTAAACTGTCTATCAATAACGCGCAAACATGCTTACATATTGAACGCACGTAATTCGTCATTTACTAGACATGCATTGCACGTCTTCACTTGGTAATGTTTTGTGGTGAGAACAATGGCCTCCCAGTTTTAAACATTTTTATGTATTTGTGGTCTTTTCCCCCCATTGTTATGTGTTTCTTTAGAAAGGTCTCCGTTGGGCCGTAACGTGGAAAATTGTCCTTGTTTTATTGCTAGTTATTTATTATTAACATGAACTAAAATTAAGGCTGGAGATGGCTTTAGCGTCCTTATCAAGGCTAACTGTGATTTGGAAAAGCAACATCAGTGCTGGAGTGAAAATCAAACTGTATAAGTCGCTGGTGCTTTCTGTTGTGTTGTATGGTTGTGAGAGTTGGACACACACTGAGAACATGGAGAGAAGATTACAGGCTTTCGAGTACAAATGCTACAGACGAATTCTACGAATTTCCTATAGGGAACATAAGACCAATGTGTACGTAAGAAATAAAGTAGAGATGTGTTCAGGAGCCATTGCTTTCAATAGTGAAACGACGAAAACTAGCATGGTTCGGACATGTATGCAGGCACGATTCCTTGTCAAAAACAATACTGCAGGGAACTGTCGAGGGTGGAAGAAGCAGAGGAGGAAAAATAAAGGCATGGACAGACAACATCAAGGAATGGACAGGGCAAGATATTTCCTCACTCATCCGAATCGCTGAGGATAGAATTCGCTGGAGGACTCCGTGTGTTGAGGCATCCAATTTGGTACCCCTACGACCCTGAAGGGTTACAGGTTTATAGATAGATAGATAAATTATTAACATTGATAGTTAGGATTTTATAGTAACCTTTTTACTTGATTCAGGATTTACCATTTATTCGATTGGTTACTGCGGCACTCTCCATTTTGTTGGAACAACCTCTGACATTTTAGTTACTTATATTCACAACAACGAAATACAGTGAGATCCAAAATCTAGGCCTGTATCTAAACGCACAGAAAACACAAATTGTGACAACAGGCAAAACAACGATCAAACCGATTATCAAAAGAGACAATATAGAACTAGTATGTGTAAACAAATTCAAATATCTGGGAGCAAATATAAATAGTTCCAGAGATTGTTCAGTTGAGATTAGGAAAGGACAAGCAATTGCAACACTCAAATGAACACAAATGCGGTGACAAAGTAGTAATAGTGACACTAAAGTAACTCATCTAAGATCATGTGTTTTCCCACTGGCAACATATGATGCGAGACTTGGACTTTAAACAAGACAATACCCAAAAGAATAAATCCATTTAAAATGAAGTGCCACAGAGAGATCCTTTGAGTATTATGGACATAGAAAAAGAAGAACATTGAAATTTTGAAACTACTGAAGCTAAATAAAGGGTGGTTTCTAAATGCAATCATAAGAAGGAAGTTACAGTAATTTGAACACTTAAGGGACACGATGTTATCGAAAGGCTGATTCTGGAGGACAGAGTTCCAGATGAGAGAAGAGGAAGATCAAGAAGACGACGGACCAGCAACATCAAAGAATGTATGAACATGTCACTGGCCAATATAGGCCTGCTTGCCTGGAACAGAGAGGCGTTCAGAGTATCCATGATGAAGACAATATTCTGGCAAGAATATGCCACTTGAGATATGCCACTATGTTTAAAGATATTATCTGTGTAGATATTAAATAGGTTGGGTGATAATTGTCTTAACCCTCTGCTTATTTCTATGTATGATGAGTTGCTGTTTTCTCACCTTATTGATGTAGTCTGTTCCCAATATATATATATTTCTAATCAGTCTGGTGCCTTTTCCATCTATGCCTATTTCTTGAAGACTTTTGATTAATTTTACGTGTTGGACTCTGTAAAAGGCCTTGCTGTAGTCTATGAAGAAAATATAGGTACTTCTTTGTACTTCTATATATTTATCTATCAACAGTCGGATACTTAGTATAGCTTCTCTGGTTCCTGTTTTTTCTAAAACTGAATTGCTCTTCACCTCAGTGTCTATTCTTGTTTTTAATTCTTGTAAGTATTATTAACATGGAATAGAAGATTATATACATGAAAAATTCATGGAAACAGAAAGAGGAACCAGATGGATTTCATTATGATCAACAATAGATTTAGAAATAGTGTCAAGAACACTAAAACATATCCAGGAGCTGATATCAACTCTGACCATAATCTAGTGCTGTGCAAAATACATGTTAAACGTAAAAGGATAAAACATAGAAGAAATCAATATCCATAGGTAGACACATCAGCACTAAAACAACAAAAACAACAAGATATACAGCAAAAATACCTTGTAGATGTGAGGAACAAATATGAACATCTAATAATATAGTGTGTGGAACAATACAGAAGGGAGAATGCAGAAGAGAAAATGGACAATAAATGGGACATCTTAAGGACATTCAAATATCAAATGAAAATTTACCAATAAGACAAGCCAAGAACAAACAAACACAGATAATGGATATAATATTAGAGAAAATCTCAGAAAGAAAGCTAAAAATACCCCAAAACATTCACTTATACACAAAGAGATATGCAACTGGTGCGGAACAGCGAATGAATAATGGCTAGAAACAAAATGCAGAGAAATAGAGAAGATGTCCCTACAACAGAAGACAAATGAAATGCATAAGGATAAGACAGATCACAAATAAGAATTTGGGGATCTCCCTAGCGCAGTGGTTAAGATGTTATTCCTGTTCAAGAGGTCATAGGTTAGAAGGATGAATTTTTTTCTGATTCCTGTGGATTATCACTTGAAGTTACAGAATTATGTGTATATTAGTGGTTTTGTCCATGATATTCTAAGAACCTCTCTATAACAATCCATTTCGAATGCCAATATTTTCTTTTCCATTGGAGATGTCATTGCCCACATCTCACAATCATATGTTGCCAATGGAAAGATATTGCTTCTTAATAATTGTAATTTTGTTTTATGTGGTCATCATGAGTTTCTTGACATTGTATACATCTCAATAGTTTTACATTGCATTCTGAGCCGGTTCTGGTCGTGTATAAGTTACCGTCCTTTATCCACCTTCAGCTCAATATAGGGCCTTTTCAACTGCTGTCTTCGAAGCCGTTGTCAATAATACAATCATCTGTCTTCTCCACCAGCAGATATGTGTACAAATAGTAATGCAAAATGATGTAAAAAGGTTACAAAAACACTTACCTAGCCTATTAATAAAAATATATTTTTAAGAAAAAAAAAAAAAAAAAAAAAAAAAACATACAATAAAACGAAACAGGACAATTCTCAACATATCGGCTCAAATTGAACCTTTTTCAAGAGACAAACAACAGAAAACGACAAAATAAAAAAATAAATAGATGTCTATATTTCATCAAGCCCTCGTCTCCATAATAGCGCAGGGATGGCAACGCATCTAGTCAAAGTGAAAATGCGTGCATTCATTATAAACAAACCGAAAGTGGGAAATTAGAGACACTATAGATGAGTGCAAGAATAATAAAAGAAAAAGATAAGAAAAATACCCCTTTTGTCACTCTATCAGACAGGCAGGTTTTAAGAACATAGTCACAACAGGCACGACTGAAGGGAACAGAGACAGATGGGGACGTGAGAAAATATTCATGTGACAACCTAGCAAGGCTTGGAAACAACGATCCTGATAACAATACTGTGAACAGAGAACCATGGTCACCTACGCCAACAAGAATGGCATATGACAATGACAGATGAGTAATGATGAGGTTGTGTGGTGGTGGGGTGAGTGGGTTTGGGGAAGGAAGGATAGAAGAAGAATCAACATTTGAAAACGTATGGAATGAATGTGAAACCAAATATAGACATAAACATATATATTAAACCAAACCTAAACATACATAGAAATGTAAACACACACCAAGAGTCAAGAAATAAACACATAACAAGATGGACACAGATGTGTGAAGGATACCCACACAAAATGCACAGGCATGTAAATGTATCCACACACAGGAAAGGGCTCACACCAGAATAGGTATACACGTTGACACAGAATGGAGATACGTGCATTAACATAAAAAAGCGCTCACATAAATATACATATATATATCTATACACAAATATGAACTTTCATGCACATAAACACTTTCTCGTATAAATAATAACATGAACATTCATACACATAGAAACATATACATATATTAATGTAAATATAAACGTTCGTTCACATAAAGATAATGCTATAACAACTGCATATGTATACATACAAATGTGTGGCCCAAAGTAATTGTGTGGATACATAGAACCATGTAAAACGAAATGCATATACAAATAACTATATATGTGTGGGCACCCATCGAAGAGACAACTGCAATAAAAACGAGGAAATCAAAATCTAAATATGTAAATGATTTAACAATAACAAAATGGCAGAGTACAAAATAATCACATATTGACATACACAAACGAAAGAAGACATAAAGGAATTATATAGAAGAACGGCAAACACAAAAATAATAATTATTCACGAAAGTGTACAAAGACAAATAATTACAAGAATCAGTGCAATACGGGAGTAGAGGGTATAAAGAAAAGGTGGGTAACTCAAACAAAACGGTGATTAATGTTCATTCCGTTTGGTTGCAAGACTCCCATATGACAAATGAGACGATATTCCAAGGACTGACGTTGCCGGTCACCGGTATAACAACGTAACAAACCGGTTACAGAGACATCAGAGCTACCATGATGTGACGGGCTGTTAAAATGATTAGCCACTGGGGAGTCACGATGATTCGTGATATCTCTCAAATGTTCGGCGAATCTATCAGCTAAACGTCTACCAGTCTCACCAATATACTTCATATCACGAATAAGCGTTGTGATATGAAGTATATTGGTGAGACTGGTAGACGTTTAGCTGATAGATTCGCCGAACATTTGAGAGATATCACGAATCATCGTGACTCCCCAGTGGCTAATCATTTTAACAGCCCGTCACATCATGGTAGCTCTGATGTCTCTGTAACCGGTTTGTTACACCGGTGACCGGCAACGTCAGTCCTTGGAATATCGTCTCATTTGTCATATGGGAGTCTTGCAACCAAACGGAATGAACATTAATCACCGTTTTGTTTGAGTTACCCACCTTTTCTTTATACCCTCTACTCCCGTATTGCACTGATTCTTGTAATTATTTGTCTTTGTACACTTTCGTGAATAATTATTATTTTTGTGTTTGCCGTTCTTCTATATAATTCCTTTATGTCTTCTTTCGTTTGTGTATGTCAATATGTGATTATTTTGTACTCTGCCATTTTGTTATTGTTAAATCATTTACATATTTAGATTTTGATTTCCTCGTTTTTATTGCAGTTGTCTCTTCGATGGGTGCCCACACATATATAGTTATTTGTATATGCATTTCGTTTTACATGGTTCTATGTATCCACACAATTACTTTGGGCCACACATTTGTATGTATACATATGCAGTTGTTATAGCATTATCTTTATGTGAACGAACGTTTATATTTACATTAATATATGTATATGTTTCTATGTGTATGAATGTTCATGTTATTATTTATACGAGAAAGTGTTTATGTGCATGAAAGTTCATATTTGTGTATAGATATATATATGTATATTTATGTGAGCGCTTTTTTATGTTAATGCACGTATCTCCATTCTGTGTCAATGTGTATACCTATTCTGGTGTGAGCCCTTTCCTGTGTGTGGATACATTTACATGCCTGTGCATTTTGTGTGGGTATTCTTCCCACATCTGTGTCCATCTTGTTATGTGTTTATTTCTTGACTCTTGGTGTGTGTTTACATTTCTATGTATGTTTAGGTTTGGTTTTATATATATGTTTATGTCTATATTTGGTTTCACATTCATTCCATGCGTTTTCAAATGTTGATTCTTCTTCTATCCTTCCTTCCCCAAACCCACTCACCCCACCACCACACAACCTCATCATTACTCATCTGTCATTGTCATATGCCATTCTTGTTGGCGTAGGTGACCATGGTTCTCTGTTCACAGTATTGTTATCAGGATCGTTGTTTCCAAGCCTTGCTAGGTTGTCACATGAATATTTTCTCACGTCCCCATCTGTCTCTGTTCCCTTCAGTCGTGCCTGTTGTGACTATGTTCTTAAAACCTGCCTGTCTGATAGAGTGACAAAAGGGGTATTTTTCTTATCTTTTTCTTTTATTATTCTTGCACTCATCTATAGTGTCTCTAATTTCCCACTTTCGGTTTGTTTATAATGAATGCACGCATTTTCACTTTGACTAGATGCGTTGCCATCCCTGCGCTATTATGGAGACGAGGGCTTGATGAAATATAGACATCTATTTATTTTTTTATTTTGTCGTTTTCTGTTGTTTGTCTCTTGAAAAAGGTTCAATTTGAGCCGATACGTTGAGAATTGTCCTGTTTAGTTTTATTGTATGTTTTTTTTTTCTTAAAAATATATTTTTATTAATAGGCTAGGTAAGTGTTTTTGTAACCTTTTTACATCATTTTGCATTACTATTTGTTCATTAGGTTACTGCGGCACCATCCACTTTGTCGGACACCCTCTGGCCATTTGGTTATTTAGATATGTGTACAGTAGCTTCAGGTAGTTCAGCCGACTAGCCAAGGTCATTGTCCGGGGGATTGGAGCAGCTGTACACAAGCAGATTCATGGAGCCATACATGAGCGTGGAGTGTGGGAACCAAATAGAATCTTGGCCTTCCCGAGGGGAAGTGGCTGCTACTCACCATGAGGTACTATCTCTACACACTATAATAGACCTATTAGTATATTTTTGTCTTGAATTAGGTCTCACTTCCAAATAATTACTATTAGAAATACACATGAGTGTTAATGGCACAAATAAAGACAGTTTCACTTAATATAATTAAAATATAAAAAGAAAACATAATGGTACTATAGGCCCATATGTTTGTAAAGTTTATCTTTATTATCCACAGCATGCACTTCACACATGAAATTCCTAATACTTATGTACAACACAAATTTAATGAGTTCTACAATGAACGCACAGACTATACTGTATTGGCACCGGAAAAAAAAATAACAGTATACAAGACATTTTCAATGTATGAACCTTAAGGTCTTTTTCAAGAAAATAGTGAACAAACAGTAAAAATAATGGTACTATCACAAAAGCATTAGACAGCAGGTATTAAACAATAGAGATGTCCAACATAACAATGACACTTGTGTACACAAGTATTGTTAGAGATGCACAAAATACAAGGGAAATGAGAAAAGAATAAAATAACTATACCTGTAAACAACATAAACGATAATACAATGAGTCCTACCACATCAAAATCTAAATAAATGAATGATCAGAATTAAGACCAAAAGGCTTATGGGTATCAAACTGAAACATATACAGATATGCCTATATATTAATTTCCTAAGCATGTCTCGTATCGGGTGGGGGGGGGGGGCATTAAATGTATGTATGGCCTGCCAATACATGCATGTGAGATACACAATGCTGTAAATCTGTATCAATATGGAAAATTTGTATTAGTTAACACCTATGGCCTTGTGTCATGAGGTTATGGGTTCAAAATCTCCTTCTACTTCAGTGGTTTTCAACCTTTTTTCACATATAGCCCCACTTGTTGATAAATTTCTTCTGTCGTTCACCTGAGACCTAAAAGACCTGCTTATGAACTTTGTTAAACGTTTATTATTATATATTGGTTAAATATTATACAAATAGTTATATTTCTGTGGCTCTCCTAGATTATCTGTATCCTCCCCCCTACAATATTTTCTTTGTGGCTCTCTAGGAAAATGCTGTGGCCCATGTTGAAAATCACTGGTCTAGTGTACAAGAACATATATTTACATGCTGGAGATTATTGCTTGAGCAATTTATGTGTTTTGAGGGATACTCTTTGTAGCCAGTGAGCTGCTTTATTGAAAAGGACAGATCCGGGGAAATCTCAGCAAATGAAGTCAATTCTCTGCACTTTCTAAACCACATATTATATATTACAAACTAAACCTCCTTGATTAGGCGGAGCAATATACAGCAACTTTCTCTCCGCTGAATATTGTGGGGTCATCTTCTTCAATTCTGCACTTGAGGTTACAACCTCTTCTAACTTCTCCTTAACTCTTCTTATCTAGGTACTCTAAGCCTCACCACTCTTCTCTTACTCTGTAGAATCTGTGTTCTTATTAGTTATTTGTTGTCATAATGATAGAATGTTCAATGCATTACCCCTTTCTTTAAACTCCAGTTGAATCAGTTTTTGACATGTTCTCTTCCATAGATCTGTATTTATTATCATTTCTAAACATCTGATACAGGATAGCTTATGTGGCAAAGACATAACAAGAAAGACAAATAGATACAAAATATCTTCTAAGTCAGATGTGTTGGGTCATTGACACAAATAAAAAGTGACAATGCATTTCCTTTTGTTTGACTAGATCCTGATGAGACATCTAGTAGGACCATTTTTAAGTTCATATTGCTTATTCCATATAGTCATAGGCTTTTGTATTTTTTTGTTTACACTCTGTAATAAAAAGATTTGTGCTTAAAATACTCAATTACTAGATGTATGTAAAACTGATCCTACTTCCTACTTTCTGAGTTTGTTCTGTCTCAAACATAGGCATTTGTGACTGAAATGATAGGAAAGATTTCACACAGGAGAGTTCTACAGAGTAAGAGAAAAGTGGTTCTCAGAGTACCTAGAGAAGAATAGTTAAGAGAAGTTAGAAGAGGTTGGAATCTCAAGTGCAGAATTGAGGAAGATAACTCCTGAAATATTCAGCAGAGAGAAGTTGCTGTACATTGCTCCACCTAATCAAGGAGGTTTAGTTTCTTCTGTCTCGAACAGAGGCATTTATGACTGTAATGATAGAAATATTTCCCTCAGGAAAGTAGAATAAGTTACATAAAACTATTAGAATTGATGGAAAATGTTGGCAACTCCTAAAGATCAGAAACTTCTCAAAAGGGAAGAAGCATATTTTTTAAAAGGAATCCTACCCTGCTCCTATAGCAAATTCATACTTATAGCCCTGATTATAGAGCATATTTAAAGCTGCCACTGCTCTGCTTCTTCTGTTTGTTATTATTTGGAAGTCCTCATTGTATTTTTACAAATTATATAATTCCAATACCATCATAAATTACACCCAGCTGAAGATGGATGTGTCAGGTCATTGACACAAATAAAATGGTGACAACGCATTCCATTCTCTGGACTACAACCTGCTGGAAATCTAGTAGGACCATTGTCCTGCTAGAGGAGTGAGAATGAACACAGAAGAAGAAGAAGATATATCACACAGAGTTAGTACTGCATTTTGCCATGCACCTCTATTTTGACTGATCATCTTAATCTCAGGAAGGAAGTTGATGCCTTTCATCTTAGATTTTCTTGTCAGTGTTTTTTTCCGCAGTCTTTCTGAGTCAACTTTTCTTTTCCATACTGTTCCCATTTGAGAACATATTTTTGATTCTTTGGTTGTTTATTCTCATCTTGTAGCTGACATATCACCATCTTCTTTTCCTGATTGTTGATGAACTATTGGTTGCATGCACATTTCTCATAAATCTTTATTCAAGGCCATATACTAAGGGGAAGGAGGGTTAAACATCCACCCTAAAAAAGTAGAGCATGACATTTTATATTAAGAAACATGCTCAATGTTGTTTCCACACACAGAAATCATCACCATACAAATAAAAATGAGTTGATAATTTATTATATTTTTATTAAGACAAAAAATTTGAGAATACATTCTTATCCTCTCTATTTTCATGGAACACATTCTCATTACAATATAAATAGGTAAGAAATACAGTGGCATCAAACACAGCTACTAGAAAAGAACAAAATGGGGTAATTACATCAACTTTTAAAACATTAAAAAATATCATAAGAAATGTTGATCATTGAAATGTGAAATATCATCACCTGTTTTTTTTATTTTGTCTAATAGTGTGTGTTCAGTACTGCTACCTATTTACATTGCATATTCTGTGCAGTATACCACAGCCCATTAGTTTCCCCTGGAGACTTAATCCCTTCTGGTTTCTGTGTAATTTGATTATCTCTTATTAACAGCACAATTTATCCAGTATATCTGTGGTAATTAATACTTGCTCCATGTGCATCAATTATTCTTAACCCTTTCACCCTTATGAGATTTCCCAATTGTCAATCCCTGATCCCTAAGGCAAGGGGCACAACTCCTCAAAAATATGGATATGATGATGAAAAAATTGCATTTTCTTTCAAACTATTCATCATATCACACTCAGACTTGGCAGATCAACAGAAAAATGAACAGTCTTACATAAACCTATCTAGTCATGTGACGTATTCCTTCCAGAACGTTGTCTTCCCAATGAACTCTCTGAACCTCTCTCTGTCTTGGGCGATGTGGCTTGCATTTTCTAGCGATGTATTCATGTTATCTTTAATGTCGTCAGTCCATCGGCTTCTTGGTCTGCCCCTTCTCCTCTTCCCAGGTACTCTTCCCTCCATTATTTGTCTCTCTAAACAGTTATGTCTCTTTATATGACCAAACAGGCGTAGTTTTCTTTTTGTTATTGTGTTTAGTAACCAACACTCTGGAATATTCAGTGTGTTTTGGACTTCCGCCAAAATGGCAGACTAGAACGAATGTGTTCTCTTTACGGTGCTCGATTAACGGTTGTTCCTTCCCGAAAGTAATGGCAACCTACGGGAATATTGTGCCTAGAAATTTCCAATGCATAAACCTATATCAAAGATAATTTAATACATATATGTTTTAAATAATAAACTGTCAAACTCGACATAATGTGGGGAAAATTATTGTTTGACCTTTGGGGTGTTGAGTAGAGGAGTCATATTGAGACGAAAATATTGAGATATATTCTCAAATCCCTTTTTTTCCAAACAGGGTGAGATGCCCAAAACGTTGAACCTGTCATATGTACTTCAGTACATACCATACTCAAACAGAATACACAGGTCCATCATAATATAAATTTTTTAAATGACATTTTATTTCAATGGCAGTTGCAGATGTTCAGCGCGTGTCTTCTTTCCTTGTTTGTTCTTTGCGTTATATTACATAGAAATTTGTCCGATCGGCTGCAAATTGATAAACTCATCGTTGACAATGATGCTAAAGTATTCATAACGTGTGGCAATCTCATCAAGATTATGTACAGACCCAATGTTTTGTACACAACTCTCAACTTCTACTCGAAAAACTACATCACTACGGCGAAATTTGCGATGTCACAATTAGTGCCACGCATGTCCATCTCTTTGTCAGAAACATTAGGTCTATCTAAGAAGAACTTCACTGTCACTTTCCACGTTATATTTAATACGCAAATTACCTACATCGTGCATATTTCCATCTTAACTACGGCTGTCATCATCAGTGTACATATGAATAATATCTTCCATTTCCAAAATTAGGTCTAATAATTTGCAAATTTTAAAAAAATCGTGATAAATTCATTTTTCCACCGATCTCTTAGATTAAACATAAAAAAAGAAGCGAAACCACGGATCTACTCAATGGTCATGGTTTTTAATAGTCCCGGCGCAAACTAAAAATGTCATATCGGTCGCAACGACATAAGTAAAAAAAAAAAAAAAAAAAAAAAGGCGACTCGAAAATCGTTTAAAACTACGCTAATTAAAAAAAAAATCTTAATAAATCATTTTTATGTCCGATTTCTCAGATTAAAAGATAAAACAGAAGCTAAACCACGGATCTACGCAATGGTCATGGTTCCTAATAGACCCGACACACACAAAAAATGTCATATCGATCGCAGCGAAACAAGTTTTAAAAAGCGTCTTGGAGGCGCTCTAGGAGGCAGCCAGTAGAAGTAGCGCAGAGGCACTCTAAGGGGGAAACGGTTAATTTTAATAATCCTTTCAGTTCATTCTTTAATATCAACAAGCATACTTCTTTCATTTGTGTTATAATCAGTGGCAAAGCATATAATTTTTTGGGGTAAATTGAGTCATGAAAAGGATTATGGGCTACACTTACTGGTATGTCAAAAATGTGCATTTATGTTGTTATAAAATCCAATATTTACAGTCTATGTCTAATAGTACTTTTGATTGCTAGTACTGTACTACTAGTACTATAGGGAGCCACGTAGTGCAGTGGTTAGAGCACTGGCTTTGCATATGAGTGGTGCTGGGTTCATTCCCCAGTTGAGGCGGAAATGTTTTTCAGATCGTAACGGCTCCTGGGTTGACCCAGCCTTAAATGGGTACCGGATTAATCCGGGAAATAAAGACTGTGAGGGAGAGGAGATGGCTACCGCTCTCATTTGCACAGTCACTGAAATGTGAGATCGCTAACATCTCACACCCCTATGACATTGATAAATGCTATGGGTGGTTATTTTACTTACTTTACTGTACTACTAAAATGAAATATTTACCGTTTACGTCTACTAGTACTTTTGACTACTAGCACTGTACTACTACAATAAATACTGGTAATACAAAATAAAGCTAAAATAGCAATGCCCAAATCAACAAAATCAATCATCAAATATCAATATTATAACGGAAATTTTTTAATAATTCAATAAAATAATAGAATCCAAGTAACAACTTTACAACTAAATGAACGTACTATGAAATATAAATCCGAAACAATCTAAATGCTCAGAATTTAACACATAAGATAATCACAAAACGGATAGCCGCTGTACTTGACATTGTGCCACCTGAAAGAAAATTGGAGGAGCACGTTGTGCATTAATCTCCTTCCTAGCTCCCCACAAGCCCTGATTATCTGGATGTTTTAGGCTGATTGTCACCAGCTTAGCCAAAGGGGAAGTGACCGCAGTCACACATTAATTTTGCAGTCTTTGCACGCTGCGCTAAATTAAATGTCACTATGCTTGCAAAAGAAAAGTCATTAGAACTTCAATTTTACATCTATTTATGTAAAGGAACGCTTCTGTTTTCGACATATCTCAACTTGTCATGCCTACTCTGATGCTTCGCTACTGGTTATAATTTTTCTTCAATCCTCTCAGCCATTCTTATATCTGTTTCAATATCTCTCTTCTACATGAGGTGTTATGATTTTCTCTTTCACTCACTAAATTAATATCTACAAACTATAGATCAAAATAGAAAAAATGAAAATCATGAATACTAATGAGAATATATATCTGTTTAGAAGTTCTCAAAGTGGTGTGAAAAGGTTGGCCCTATCAAACCATTCATGAATGAACATGCCTTCTGAACATTTGAGGTCATGGCTCCTGGTCCACAACTGAACACTCCGACTTGGGAGATCTAGGATGAAAATAAAAGAGTGGTGTTCACTGAAACATTGAATTTCACTCTGTTTCATGTTTAACAATAAGAACAATTGCATTATTTGTTTATAACCAATATATTAATAGCTTTTGAATGCAGAAGGTCTCACCAGTGACCCACCAGAAGTCAACAGAAAAAAACTAGTAGCTGGAATGACTACATATGGAGGTTCTCCTCTTGTGAAGCCTATCAAAAGGTCATCTTTACAATTACAATTTTATCGCTCAGAGTAGAAGGTCTCAAAGTATTGCACACCACTGAAAATTGAAGTCTTCTAGCTATGAAGTAATGGTCTGAAAAAAACCATTCGGACCCCAAATTTGCGTTTAAGGATACAAAAGCTCTATTTCTCATAATTTCTGGAGATCAAAATAAACACTAATAGTTGTATGAACTTTAACTGTTAGAGGGATCTGATGCTCTGAACTAACAAAGAGAGAATAGGACAATGTATTCCTATGAAGCTTAGCATAAATTATCACCGTAGGATAATAATTTAAAAAAAAATATAACAATAATTGGAGTAATTTTTAAAATCAAAGCTCATTAGCCTCCAGTTTACTTTGAGCATTTTTGTGGAAAGTCCATGCTTTATATTCACAGACAAGTATCTGTTTGATATAACACAATAGAAACATAGTTAATAAGAATATATCAGAGTTCTAAGTTCAGCTAAGGTAAGTGCTTACCTCCTTATACTCTTGTGTGATGGCCCAAAAGAACTCCTCAAAGCGTGGCCTTCCAAAGTGAGTGACAGCCTTCAGACCAGTAAACAAGCTTTGGCCTTCCACTTTCTGGAAGTGTCGCTCACAAATGTACTACAGAGTGAAATATATAAATGACAATTTAGTAACATACTATATATTTCTGAATTTAAGCCAATCTGTTTATAAGCCGATGATGTAACATTAATGTTCGAAATGTGATAAAAGTCCCAAACCTGTGTGTAGGCAGAGGTATAAAAAATTATACTTTTAATAATACTGTGAAATCTTGTTATTATAAGAATGAAGGAACAAGAAAAATATTGTTAAAAGGAAAATGTTCATATTTTAGCAACATTAAGATGCAAGGTCATTTCTTCCATTTGCACTCTGCCTGTATTCACATAAAATATGATGAAGATAATACAGTGTGACCTTTCCCATAAGGTGTTGCCATCCTCATAAAACCTGAAACCACCAGGTATAATGTACAAATTTCCATTCTCTGGCTGTTTCCCAACACTGGAGAAATCTCTTTATTTCTATATCTCCTGACTACCTGGTACCAGAGTATTTAGAAAATTGTATTCATTCAGTGTGGTCTCAGCAATAAAGATTAGCATCAGCTATTACAGTAAATTCAACCTCACAGCTCAGTCCGCAGGTAAAACGATCAGGAAGGAGAGTGGGGCCTTTGCGGTTACTACGAGTAGCATGACCATGGAGACTATGGTGGTGACAAGGGCATTTGAGTGGGTATGCACACAGAAGGTAATGCAGGTCTGCATTTTGAGTGATTCTATGATTATGATTAGGAAGGTACAAGTGGGTCTCGTTCGCGAATAGTGGATTGAGACCTTGAGAAAGGCGAGGATGAAAGTGGTTACATTTATTTTCGTGCCGGATAAGTGGATTTTTCAAAAGACGCATTTCACTGTTGTTTTAGATTGCATGTAGATGGAGCATGTTTGTTATCTCCCTATGTCCCACTCAGGGTTTTTTAAAACACAGGACCCACTCAGAGTTTTTTAAAACACAGGACTGCCTAAGTGGATTAAGTTCTCAAGTGGCATGTTTGTACAAGCCCACATGAAACTGGGGCTCATTTCAGAGACACCTCGCAGAGATAGTGGAAAAATGTTGCAGTGATATGGGGTTGTCTGTATCTAATTCCTGTGGGACTTACCTCCCTCTTGCAGTCACTAGATATCTCCCTTAACATAATAATTAAAGGACAGATGTTGAGCAAAATAGAAGGAATACTGTCACCTGATTTAGCTGTGACGAAGGGTGCCAATCTAAAAAAAGTTAACATCATTACAATTTCTAAGTGGGTTAAAGAATCATGGTCGGATATTCAATCTGAAATTTCAAAAAGTACTCCATCAAAAATGCTATAGATGGAAGTGAGAATGATGCCATCTTGTTATGTTGTTGAGAATGATGTTAATGATAACAATGTACCAGTCAACAGTGAGATAGACTGATGTTATCCACCCTGAATGTGAATGATATTTGGTACCTGTAAGGTTTCTTCTTGTTACCTGTAGGCCTATTTGACTGTATTTTGTGTTAGCATTTTTGTGTCCCTATTGGTAATTATGTTTTACAAATTTGATTGAGCTCGTATATAAGCAGAACCCTCCTATATCAATAGAAGAAAAAAAAATACAAATTATCAGCTTATATTCTGAAATATACGGTAATGATGAATAAGTATGTTGGGATTCATCATGGTAGAGATTACTGAGTGAGATTGCCAACTCAACGCGTAACCTCTTTAAGTCATTTATAGCATGCATGATAGGCAGCACTGTAACTATTCTTTTCTCCTCTTTTGGGGTCCGTTAGCATCTATATCTCGGTGCAATCAGCACTTTCTGTTGAATAATTTGTAGTGGTATATTTAACAAATATTTCAGATTTATGAAACACCTTGTATGTAGGTGAAATTATATGAAATGTTATAAATAATAGAATGTTTCATATGGGAGATGTGATCAGGTTTTAGCAGAACAAACCATAGGCTCATAAAAAATGAAACTGTGTTAGTCCAAAGTTGACAAATATAGCTTTGATGGGAGAAAGCTTATTTTAGTTTTTCTGAAAGGGGGGAGGATTGAGATTGGTGTTATAACTCTAGCATTGTGGAGTAGAATGTGTAGTTGTTGGGAGGGGGTGGTTTCATGGGTGACTTTTAGGGATAGTGTTAGCTAGTGTAACATGCATCTGCAGTTGCATCATTAAGTTGACCTTTTTCAGCATCAACTCATCTGCTAGTTCTGCTTGTCAAATGAAATTTCTGCGACGCCTCTGAAGATGAGCAAGTTATAACACAAATTTACATGACTGTGCATAACATTACAAAAGTTGTCTGTTATGATGACTTGGTCACATCTGCCTGTCATGTACCAATAAAATATAAATAATCACAAAAACACTGTTTATAAAATGGGAATGAGTAATCAAAAGAGCTGTAGCAACAATTTATTATGTGTCATTTTTTTGTTTGCTAAAAGTTTGTCGAATGTGAAAGAGATAATTGTGATAACTAATTATAAATGCACATACCAACATGGTTGTCCTGAGGTCATAGTTTTGTTGAAACTGAGTCACAAATATATGAGTATCCACTATATCCCTGGTGTCCGCCTTCTCTACTTGTCTTATGATGTCTACAAGCCACTCAAAGCTTTTCTGGGTTTTAGTCACCCAAATAAAATACACCTGTCAGAGATATTTATGATGACATCATGAACCTTTATTGAATTCAATTTTTTTAATCAAAAACATTTTATACAAAGGTGCTCATGACAGTAGTAAATATAAGTAGGAAGCCAGAGGACAATTTTTAAAAATTCTTGAGACTAACTGGTTCAATTCCCGTTAGTCTTAAGAATGCTCATGATAGTCTTAAGAATCTTGAATGTATGATGAGAACATGAATAGTCCTGTAGATATGTTTTGGAAAGGGGACATTTTTTATGTAATAAAAAGCAGCTAATCATCTCATATTTGTGATTGTTTTATTTTGTGGTGAGTGGGAGGGAGGTGCTTTCCTATTTCAAGTTGGGGGAAGATGAGTAGAAGGTTAGTTTCACCAATATTTTGCTTACTCCGAATAATAAATAAATGTTCTAGTTTTTTAATTGAACAGCTCTTCTCCCATCTGTGAACTTGGAAGAACAAGCAATTCTAGAATCATCATAATCATCATCAAACCCATAACCCTTCAGGGTTATACTCTGGAAACATCAACCCAAAAACTTTTCCAGGGCTCTCTGTTATCAGTTCATTTGAGTGTGGAGAATCTTAAGCCTGTCTAGTCTTTCATATTATCAATCCATACTTTCTTCTGAATTAATAATATTTAATTCTGGAATAAAGTCAGGTAGATTTGATTGTCCATGATTTCATGAAAAGAAGTAAGCAGATATAATGAGAAAATGAGCTTATGAGAAAGCACCTATTAAGAAAACCAGCTGAAAGTATTCCAAAGTGAAGATTGTTCTGGAACCTACAAAGAAAGAGGGACACTGATAAATTCCTGAAGAAATGAATTTATATGACAGTAATAGATAAGTTATAATTAGAAATATAATTAGGATATATAATATAATATAATATAATATAATATAATATAATATAATATAATATAATATAATATAATATAATATAATATAAGACATGCGGGAGTCCGGGGTAATGAGAGAGCAGATAGGTTGGCCGCCCATGCTGCTACTACGGCTGTTTGTACAAATGACTGTACAAGTGACGATAACTCTTGTTCCATGACTAGAATAAGGGAGCTTAGTTTGAAATGTGGTGTCGCTAGAAAGGAGCGGTTTTGTGAGATTTATCATGCTCATTTATCTCAAAATCATATGATTGTGTGAACTCACAAAGAGCAATCAGTATCTCTGCTCAGTAATTGAATCACATCCTATATATGTCATTGTTTTTCAAATATTATTAAATTCTTAGACACTTTCTAGAAAGATCAGAAGAACCCACAGTCAACAGCTGACTGGAACACAGTTTATTTTTTTTAGATGTCTGGTGGAATGGCAAGCAGAGATTTAAACCCTTGTGGTATGCTAATTTGTTCATATGGCTAGAGTCTAAACATGGCTCAATTGAGCAATACAACTGCTGAATTGGCAACAGGTTGCTGCAACTGGTGCGCTAAAAACTAGAAACCAGAATATAAATTATTTATAACACGAAGTCTGTATTTTGAAAAGTGTGAATTCCGGGACCCGCATACTAGGTAAGAACCCGTTTGTATGGCATGCAGTATTAACAAAGAATTATATGTTATATAATTGATATAAAACTATGTAGCTTCAAATATTTATTTGCTGTTCTAACCTTTTTACAAGTAAGTTCCATCCCAGACTTGGATCTGAATGCAATGTCTTTGAGTATTGACGCAAAAGGTGTCACACCTATGCCTCCACCAACAAGAACTGCCACTTCACAATTGTACCAATCCTGGTGACCCTCACCAAATGGGCCATCCAAGTAAAGCTGAATGTTTTATGAGTATAAATTAAAAAATTTAACTTTGATATTGGAGGATCAAAAATGAAACGTTGAAAAAAGTCTTATAATTTGCAATTGACAAGTAAAATAACATATTTTTACTGTTAAAATGTAGTACTAAAATATATATTCACAAGTGAATAATATGATGTTCGTCCATCATAATCGACGATGACCAAAAACTCAACCATAATAATAATAATAACAATAAGTAATAAAAATAATAAAAGTAAATAGTGTGTTTTTAAATGACTAACAAGTCCAATGCGCGCACAAAATGTTCTTTTACAGAATTGACAACTTTAGAGGGTGTCTATGGGAAGTTGAGATGTTTTTTCTTTTCTACGTGCCCGCTTCTGTCTTGCAGTATCTTGTCTTGTCTCTTCCACCACTAGTGCTCCCGTTCTAATGCTGTAATGCCATGCTGTTCTATCCTGAGCAAGGCTCTCCCAAGTGCCTACGTCAATGTTAAGATGTTTCAGTGATGACTTGAGCGTGTCTTTGAAACGCTTTGAATAATATAGTAATCTAATGATTAGCAACTTTTTCGTCTATCTGTCCATATATTCATCCCCTCATTTAACTATTTAAATCATTAAAAAAAAAAATCTATAACTATATTGAGACCTAGCATACATGCAGAAATATATTGTTAAGAAAAGATTTATCATACATTTGGTGGCTTGGCGGCACCTCTAGTTGTGTTCTGGTTGAATCGGCTATATATTCTTCGCAGGTTAGTGGTCCATGGACCAACAGCTCTAATGTGCAAGCTCAAAAACTGCTCATGTGGGGCAGAGGTAAGAGTGAAAGGATGATACTCGCTATGTCCCATGTCAGTGCATGCAATGCGGACCCATTGGCCAGATCTGTAGGAGAATGTTTTAGGTCTCCGGAACACCAATCTCAGTACATCTAGAAGAAAAACAGTGAGTAATAACATGACAAAATATAGCTTAATATCAGATGTTAGTTAACAGAAATTAAACCAGATATGTCTGACATAGAGTCTTATTATGAGGTGAATGCATTCACTTATACAACCACTAAGCATCTTAAAAAGATATTTTCATAATCATGTCATTTGAACACATTTCTCCTTCAACTTAGATATACCGGCCTAGTTTATTCTTAAACATATACACCACAATTCTTTTTCTTCTTTTGCTCACTTTAAACATCATTGAAATATATATCTGTAATTCTGTTTCCTGAATAAAACTCACTGTCTTTTGTAGTTCATACAGTGGCACATAGAGCTTTGATTCCAGTGTTGTTTACTCTGGCCAATATGTCTGCCTCAGCGTTTCATACTCTGAAGAATCTTGAAGTATATTCTTGGTACACTGTGCTGCCTGCCCACATGTACACATGACCATAATACCAATCTTAAAACTTTGTTTAAATGTGACTGCGGAGTCGGTTGTGTACCGTTCTGATGTGTAGAATAAACTAGAAATAAGAATAAACTAACTTGTTCTTGTACAACTTGTTCTGATCTATTCATAATGTGATAGTCATCTTGTGTTGGTGTTTGTGGCTTTCTTATTGACTTGATCATCTGTTTTTCTGATGGTAGGTGATTGGTACATCTGGTTGGTCTTTGGCTTAATATCAGAAGTTAGTTAACAGAAACTGAACCAGATATGTCCGACATTGAGCCTTATTATGAGAAGAGAATGCATTCACTTATACACTCACTAAGCATCTTAAAAAGACACACCACAATAATAATTGGACAGGTATATAAATCTCTCAGACAACACAAAAACTGCACACAATACAGCAAAATAGACGTTTAACTGTAAAATGTTTATAACAGCTGTAGATCAAAAACAAGCATTGTTTTACATAATCTTTATACCAGGTTTTCACTGTCAATGTCATACTTGGACATCAACAACAAAGGAAGAAGTATACCAGGCAAAGAAGGTTTAGAAAACTGACAGACTGAAAGAGGATAAAATATTAAATATAGCTGTTCTAAAAGTTTTATGAAAATTCCATCCCCTAAATATAGGAGGATATGAAATACCAGAGATAAGATACACAAGTGATACGGTACTTCTAACTACTCATATAAAAGGGCTAGAAAGGATGATCATTAAAACAAAAGCATACAGCAAAGAACAAAACCTTCAATTAAACATACAGAAAACCAAGATAATGACAACAGATATCATCATCATCATCAAGTGCCGTCTCCGCAATGAAGGTTGGCTGCAATGTATCTCCAACATCTGTCTCTTGTCTTGGTGGTGCACTCTGCTAGACTGTAACCTGTTCATCATGTAATGTTACTCTCCCACTTGTATCTCTGCCTACCTCTTGCTCGCTTCCCTTTGACTTTACCCTCAAGTAAGGTCTTCAATAGGGTGTCATGTCTTTTAATGTGTCCAAAGTATTTTATTTGCCTGATCTTTATTTTTCTTAGTAGTTCTTTCTTCATATTAAGTGTCTTTAGCACCTCTTTATTTGTTTTCTTCTCTTTCCATGATGTTCTCCCTATTCTTCTATATACCCACATCTCAAAGGCATCAATTTTGACAACAGATAACACCAAAGTAACTCCAAGAATTAAAATAGATAACATGGAAGTGTAAAATGTCAACAAGTTTGATAATCTGGATGCAGATATAAACTGCTTAGGTGTTTGTACAATGGAAATTAGGAAAATATTAGCGATAGTGATAACGAAATTAAAAGAAATGAAAAATAAATGGAAAACTTTTATAAAGAAATAAAAGTTAAACTTCTTAGATTATACATTTTTCCAATTGCAACTTATGGCAGTGAGACTTGGATAATAAATAGAACAAGGGCAAAAATAATATTTGCTTTCGAACTGAAGTGTTATAGGGCAATATTAAGAATTTCCTGGACAGAAAATATAAAGAATAGTGAGGTTTTGAATATGCTGAATATAGAGGAAGGATGGCTGGTGAATACAATTTTACATTGGAAATTGAAATATTTTGGACATATAAAAAGACACAATGGCATGGAAAGATGCATATTGGAAGAATACTGGGAAGAAGAAGAGGTTGACCTAGAAGGAGATGGACAGACGAAATTAAAGACTGTATGAAGATATCATTGGAGGAGGCAGGCAGATAGGCACAGGATAGAGTCAGATTCAGGACATCAATTGCAAAGACAACATTCTGGAAAGAAAATGTCACATGATGATGACAAACTTTAATATGACAAAAGTGTACTACTCTACAACACAAAACTATCATATTTATTATTCTGTTTATCTTCCATCAAAGTCAAAGAGTATGTACATTATAACATTGAACATGGTCAACAAGTTTGTTTGTAGTAAGTATTATAATCCATCATCCATAAACCAAAAGGGTCAAAGAGGTGTTTGGATTTGTCAACACACAGAATTCTCCAGAAATTTCTGTCTTCAGTGATGAGGATGAGTATGGACAAATTTTGACATGCCCAGTCTATGACATTGTCTGCCAATGATTTTCATAAAGTGCCTCTGCCACCTTCAACTGTTTCTATCAAACAATTTTTAACAAGGAATTATGTTGGCATACAAGCGACATCTCACACCATGCAAGATTTGGTTGTTTCACTGTTGAAAGCAGTCATTCTTGTGAAACTGTAAGACTCTGTATTTTACTTCTCGTAAAGTAGAAGTATGTATTTGTTTTGTGTTCTTTATAGGAAATGTGCACAACTGTCCATTTATTGTGTCAAGAATTAGGGGGTGGGGAGAAGGGTCTGAAAAAGTTTAACAAGGGGGAGTTGACGTAAATTTTTTTTTGCATTTTATTGTCGAAAAATGTGAAAACATTATGTATGGTACTGGGGTAGTTTTTTTTTTCAATTATTTATGCAAACAAATTATTTTAATGGTGAGTTAAGGAGGGGTTTGACATAATTATGCAGGAGAAGGAGTCTTGACAGTTTGTTGACAAGGGGGGAGGGGGTAAAAAAATTGCGGACATATTTTATCATCATCATCAAGTGCCGTCTCCCCAACGAAGGTTAGCTGCAACAGATCAACATCCCGTCTCTTGTTTTGGTGGTGCACTCTTCTAGACTGTACCTTGTCCATCTTGTGATGTTACTCTCCCACTTGTATCTCTATTTACCTCTTGCTTGCTTCCCTTTGACTTTACCCTCAAGTAAGGACTTCAATAAGGTGTTATGTCTTTTAATGTGCCCAAAATATTTTATTTGCCTAATCTTTATTTCTCTTAGTAATTCTTTCTTCATATTAAGTGTTTTTAGGCACCTCTTTATTTGTTTTCTTCTCCCTCCATTATGTCTCCCTATTCTCCTATATACAACATCTCAAAGGTATCAATTCTGTCTTCTAATTGTTTATTTAGTGTCCATATTTCTGATCCATACATTAATATGGAATAGATGTAGCATTTTATAATTCTCATATTTAACTTGTTTGTAATTTGTTTAGATGTTACTATTTTCCTCATGTCATTGAAGGTACTTTTGGCCATTCCTATTCTCCTTTTAATTTCTGTTTCGCATCTGCCATCATTTGTGACTATGTGCCAAAGATATTGATAATATTTTACCTGTATTAGTTTCTCTCCATGTATGTTTATGTTTATATCTTCTTCTGTGTCCTTGTTGCTTATCATGGTTTTTGTTTTTTGGATAATTATATCCAGTCCATATTCATTACTTGATATAATGTTCATGTTCACTTTCTGCTAAAAGAACAGTGTCATCTGCATATCTCAGGTTGTTTATTTATTTCACATTGATCTCGAGTCATGGCATTTCTTCTATATTTGACATAATTTATGGAAGTCCCTAAGTCATCTATAACACTAGTATATCTGCAGTGAGTGGTGAACTCTTCAAATCATATAGCATAATAGAAATCACTAGTGAGTTATACATTTTGATCTTTACTCTAACACTGATGTTGTATTTGCATATTAAATCCCTCAGTGACCTTGTCTGAGTAATCTACTGATGTACCTATTGATACTGTGCCCATGATTGCTGCTTACCTGTGTTGATATAAGCATACAATGAATAAAACAATAACTATGAAAGGTGCTATACAAGCAAACAATGGTTATACTTCTGTATCAGACAATTGGATATATATATATATATGACTAACTTAACTTAGGTTATGTCTTTATGAGATATGGAAAACTGACCTGATGGTAACGGAGTTGCAGATATCACAGCTATCTCCACTTTGTTTCTACTGATGCTCTGGAGGCGGTCAATCACAAAGAGCACAAGAGGTCCAATCAGATACCAAGAAAACAGAGGAGCTTGAACCAAACGTCCAACGCCATGTAAAAATGTGAGTATATACACCAGCCAGTAGAGACTGTGAGTCAGCCAGAATGCCTATAAGGAAATACAAGATTTCTTGGTATTGATATAAGGTTTTTATTGTAACAATGGAAACAAAATTATTTTGAATAGGACAGGGATACTAACAATGAAATTCGTAATGGTTGAATGATAACATAGCTTTAAATGCAGTGTCAATGATTTACATAGGTTAAAAGAATTATAAAGCTACATTCTTCTTGTATATTTACTTTTCAACTCTTACCTCGTCCGTGTATTGCCGGGGCCTGAAAGGGGAGCAAAGAATAGCAACACTGTTTACCTTCCAAGTATGTCGTAAAAGGTGACTAAGGAGGTTATGGGATGGAGTTGGCTGTCCCATCCCATATAGGGTCAGTGACCCAAAGCAATGCTGAAGTCGGATGTGTCAGGCTGAAAGGCGCAGATATCGCAGCAATGCTGTAAACCATGACACAACGCATTCCGTTCTCCGGACTACATCCTGCTAATCTTCAGGAGTTTGAGAACGAACGCAGAAGAAGAAGAAACTCTTAAATTGGTGATTCTGTCAAATTTTGTAGTCAAAATCTACATTATGGCATGTTGTTTCACCTGAGCCAAAACACAACTTATACCCAGTGTCATTAGATGTCATATAGAATTCACAGTACTAATTGAGGGAAAGCTTCTCACTCTTAGCAAGAGAGTTGATTCCAATCATTATAGCTTCTATTGTCAATAGTTATTATAGCATTTCTCTGCATCTACCTATTTACTCTGTGGAGGTACCCTGTGATTCTTTAGTTGCTTCTCCTCATCATGCAAGACATAAACCATTCTTCTTGATATAATTGTTATGAATATTGTTGATTTCATGAAAATGTATCTTTTGTGTGTGTTGAGTCTTGTATTAATTTAATTGTTTAAAACTTATTTTGTTTAAATATTTAATGAATCAAGTTTAATCTCTATAGTTTACTTTAAGTTTTGCAATACAAATGCAAGGATGGATTTTACAAGCCCTATTTGAGTTAAATATTCTAAGATTTTTTCTTGCACTTATGCCTATCATTTTTATTTCTTATTTCTGAATGCAAAGAATAACACAAATGAAAATAATCACTTGATCTAAAAAAAAGAACATAACAAATTAAGATAATACAAAAATCAGACAAAATATTTCAGACCAAATGGCATGAAACATTGATGAAAACTTTACTAGAGGGCATAGATGTCAACTAACAAGCATTTTCCGTATAAGTACAGAAATTGCTAATATTTCCTGAATACGACCATATTGACAAAATGATATTTTTATTTAAATATGCAGAATTCAATTTTAGGTGGCTGATTTTCTTTTCTAAAGATTTTTATGAATATAAAGGCCTCAATCAATTAAATCATTTTTTGGTTAGATAGGGTAGCCTGGGGTAAAACCATACATTTTTCACAATTTCTGACAACTAGACTTAACAATAGGAGTCGAAACTGCCAAGAATATGTTTCAAATGTTATAAGAAAATGAAGATGGAAATATTTCAGATGTTCTTAGTCTAGGCAAAAACAGACTGAATCAGCAAGTCCTTATTTGGACACCTTTTGGGGAAAAAAAGCACCATACTTAAAGGAAGATACATAATTGGTTGCCTAAGTTCATACAAGAACTAAAAGTACAGACAGCGACCGCAATGCACGGAGAATCAAAATCTCTGTCCTATATGCAGCCTGTGGCACAAAATGAACAAACTAATATTATTATTGATCTTTATGCAAAGGGGAACAACTGCAATTTTATGAAGTTAACATTTGCAAAGGGGGACAACTTCAACAATTTTTTGGGCCGTGAAAATTTATACAGAATGTTGAGGTGAAAATACAGATAATACTTGGCAGAAATACAGTTTGAGCCTTAAAACGTTGACATCTATGAGAGGATAAAGTTAACAGGTGATGAGCAAGAAGAAAACAAGGGTTACTATTGGAAAAGAAACATCAAGAGATAGACTGTAGAGTCACATGTAGGGCCTACTACTAGAACAGTAGACAAAAAATTCCATTGGAGGTCTGTTATATGCTATATGAATTAACATCAGCCTTTGATGTAGAGATGGCATCTGTTCTGATCAATTCTTATTTCATTAAATAATATTTGTGATGTTTAGGATATTTGTCATGTGCTTCTAAGAAAATCTCCATACCTGAAAAACATGTCTGCGAGAATATTGTGAGGCAAAGACATACATCACAAATATGAGCACAGTGACAAGTACCCCAGCAAGTCCTGAGGAAAACAATAAATGAACAAATGTTATATAATTATTCTAACTGTTATTGATAGTATTATTGAGGAAGCAAGTGATACAGTGCAATCCAGTTATAACAACTTGGTCCTGACCAACAAAATATGTATGTAATAACAGAAATTCGCTATAGGCCTATACAGTACAAACATTAAAGAATAGGTCCTAAATATAATTGGGTATTTTGAAAAATGTTGTTATATAGGGAAATTTGTTTTAAAAGAATGCGCTTTGGAGAGATTCTACTGTATCAATATTATGGACAATTAATTTATTTTACATTGGAACTGATCAAATGATAGATGATCCAGCTGTGCATGGCCTTTAACACAATCATAAGATAGATCAATTAAATAAATTGAGAAAGGAAATTAAGAACCCTACATACAAATAAATTAAGCAATAAGTCAATACTCAATAACTCTTTCAAAATCCATCATTCGCATGTTTGTACTGGGCTACAATAACTTCATATCTCTGTTGCTGTTTTCTTCATTCTCTCTATCAATCTTCAAAATAAAGGCAAAAATATCTTGTG
The DNA here is from genome assembly GCA_034231615.1 of Meghimatium bilineatum. Classification (NCBI taxonomy): domain Eukaryota; kingdom Metazoa; phylum Mollusca; class Gastropoda; order Stylommatophora; family Philomycidae; genus Meghimatium; species Meghimatium bilineatum. Next base: position 60,459,828 of record CM067298.1, read on the forward strand.
TTATGAATCAATATCACAGTAAGCAATTTTATCCTCCAGTGCACAGCAGTTGATCAGAAACCTTGTGACAACATTCAACTTTGTAGCAATGGCTTTATTCCTTGATCTTTCCAGAGAATGAGCACTAGCATAAATTTCTTTGTAGTTGGATGAACCATGGACGATTTTTACAAACCACAAGTGGTTCTACTATTTTTTGGGAAAAGTGAACCTTGGTCAACTAAGAGGCAGATAATTGACACTCACTGTACTATTGTGGATTCTTTACTTAGCAAATCTATACTATAACATGAATATATACAGTACTTTTTTTTCTGGGGATATGCTGTATCCCAATTTTGTTTATTTTTTGTTAGTTATTTTGGTACTAGTATCAACCTAAAGAAAATTTCCTGATTAAAAAAAAAAATTTACTGTGAAACCCTTGAATAGTCATCACATCTATTTTTTTGTCAACTTTTGATAAATGATCAAGAATTCGTGGTATAATCCTACCCTGTTAAAAAATCTGGATTTGATTATGGATTTATAGCTGACATTGTCCACTTTTCCCCAGTAGCAAAATTGATTAAAATGTTTCTCTGCTGAAGACAAATGTGTCGGGCCATTGGCGCAAATAATACGGCGACACAAAACATTTTCATTCTCTGGACTACATCCTGCTGGAAATCTAATAGGACCATGGTTCTGCTACAAGAGAGATCCAGCGGGAGTTTGAGAGTGAACGCTGAAGAAGAAGATTAAAATATTCTCCAGTACTTTTTAACATGCAGGCTATCTTGTATATATAATGCAGAAGGCATTACAAGATCACCAGACATAAATAACTATTGGTGGTAGACCACTTTATAACTTGTATTATACCGATGATAATGATTTGGCTGATTCTGAACTCCAGGAACTTACCTCAAAGTTGGAAGACATTGGTTCTTGGAAATTAGTTCTGATAAAAGCAAGATATTGGTGACTAGTGATACCAAGCTACCTATTATTCTCTAGTAAAATCATGTCATTGGTTTCTATCAATTTTTTGTTATATCTGTTTACTGTCCCTAATAAACATAGACAATAATATTTTTTAAATAACTTAAAAACAAGTTTTATCTCACATACCAGTTATGGTCTGATAGGCCCAGAAATGGAATGTTGCAAAGCCATCTGACCTAAAAGAGTACAATTTTTGTAAATATCAGATAAACATTGTTGAGACTCCTATATGCACCAAGGGTAATGCAAAAAAGTTACACAGGTTACTAGAAAAACCTAACTGTGAATAAAAATAGATAAAAAAGTATATAAAAACATACAATAAAACAAAACAGAACAATTTTCCACATATCTGTCCAAATGTGACCTTTTTCAAGAAAATAATAACGTTTAAACTAAACAAAACAACACAAAATTGATAACTGATTTGACCAAGTAATGTTTTTGTGTAAGGGAAACATTCCCAAATGTTTCCTATATTGGAAACAACAGACTAAACAAGTGACAGAATTCAAATACTTAGGAAGCAATATAACAATAGACGACAAAAGCAGTGAAGAAATACACAACAGATGTATAAAGCATACCAAGGCCCTAGGGCAAATGACGCCAATCTTCAGAAACAAAAATGTAGATTTAAACACCAAAATAACACTATTCAAAATGATTATTATGCCAACAATGTGCTACCAAAGCCAAACATTGACAACGACAGCAGAAGACAAACGTAAACTAGTGACAGCTGAAATGCCATGCATATGCAGAATCCTAGGAATATCGCTAAGAGGCAGAGTGAGAAATGAAAACATTAGACGAAGAACTGACACCGCCCTAATCTTGGAGTATATATTAAGAGCCAACAGATCAAATGGTTTGCACACATAAGCAGATTACCACCAGACAGCATACCACAGCAGGCTATGCTACAGAGATAAAGTGAAGGCAGACCTAGAAGCCAACATCGAAAACGATTGACCACTGAAATAAAAGAGGTGACAAATTCCACAATATACTCAGGACAGAAGAGGGCCATCTCCAGAGAACTCTTCTACCTTTGACGCTGAAAGGCAATAAAGGGTTTAGCGAATAGATAGCGATGAAACGGACTCAAAATTGGATTAGACCTATGATTCATGTAATGACATCGGTCATAGAAGATTCACTAAGATTGATGCACTAAGTTCTTCTTTGTCAAGGAGCACATGATGGATAAGACCTCAAAAATGGGAGCATAGCACTGCCATTCATCACCGGTAAAATTTATCATACCCACAAAATGTGTTAGTGAGTTTATAAAATAATAGTGTGGCTGCGAAAGTTTTTCATAGGACATAATGCTACACCTGTGCCTATGTCACCCAGACATGGTCTGTCACATTCGCCAAATACACCATCACCATTGAAAAAATTCATAACGTTGGCGAGAATTGAACCAGATCTGTTCTAGTGGCACCAAATCATCTTGCAGCTCAAGTAAACAGGTTTTCCGTACTTGTCCAACCACATTCTTCAAAAATGGTGATTTTGTTAACACCATATATATATATATATATATATATATATATATATATATATATATATATATATATATATATATATATATATATATATATATATATATATATATATATATATATATATATATAAATTTGGTGCTATGAAACGTTCCGGGATTTTAAAAAAAACATTCTGGGTTTTTCAAATAATTTGTTTAGTCGAGTCTCCATCCCTAATGCTAGTTAGTCGTTGGGTCATCGTCATTGCACTCCGGACAAGTCCATAGGTGCTCAGATCTCTCCTTGAGTGTATCCATCATTACATGTTGACTGACAGTCCCAGTACGTAGTTGATTGACTATCATTCTTTTTCGCCCACGAAAACTCTCCTTTCTAGCGACACCACATTTCAAACCAAGTTCCTTTATTCTAATCATGGAACAAGAGTCATCGTCACTTGTACAGTCATTTGTTTGTGCGTTTTCCTGTAGGGCATTCAAAATTTCTGCCCGATCCACCAACAGCCATAGTAGGAGCGTGGGTGGCCAATCTATCTGCTCTCTCATTACCCCGGACTCCCGCGTGTCCCGGCACAAAATACTGCCATCCCTAATACTGTCAACTACTGCCCCCTACCCATTCAAATGCCCCCCCCCCCCAAATTCTCCACATTGAATATTGGTAGCCCCCTGCTCTGTGTCCACACATACACTATTTGGAGTGTTTGCCTAATGTAATACTTATGACTTCGTCAACGTTTGGCATATGCCATTATTTGTATCTATTAACAGTGTGTAGGATTTAGCAAACCATTGTAAACATAATTGAAAGTATTTCCGCTAATGTTTATTAACTTTCTTTCTATTTATGTACAAAGATCTTGGTATAAATATTTTTGTACATAAAAGCAAGTTTTTACAATTTTCGTGTGTTTTTGTTTCTTGAGAAAAGTTCCATTTGGACCGCAACGTAGAAACAGTCCTTGTTATTGTGTTTATTATTATTTAGTTTCTACATGGTTTTGTTTATTTTGATAGCATTATAGTAATATTAGTTACTTTATATAGTGTATTATCGCTTATTTGATTTGTTACTGCAGCACTCCCCCTTGTGTCAAACATCCTCTGACATTTTGGTTATTTATACTAGTTTTTCCAAGAAGTGGATGTTTGCAATAGTTCTATTTTTCTTCTTTAAGATCAGTTTCATGTGCTCAGCAATCTATACAGATAGGTGGGTTACCTTCATGAATTCAGTTCAGTAATCACCAAAAGATTAGCCCAGGTGCACCACAGCTTCTCTTTCAGTTGTGTTTATTAGGGTCAGGATTTGGTCTTCAGTTCACAAAATAATGGACTTGTCTACATAATTTGTTTATTAGTGTTCTATCTCAAGCTCCCACTGGATATCTCTTGTAATAAGACAATGGTCCTACTAGATTTCCAGCAGGATGTAGTCCTGAGAATCTCCCATAATGGAAGAGAGACAACTAAAAGATTAGCTTCATGTGAACTAAGTTTCAAAGATTATGATGTTTGAGACAACTTACTGTGTATAGTACTCTCTGAAGAAACAGTTGATGCTTGATGTGGTCTGAGTACACATACAGTACAAGTTGATGCCATGAGTTATGACGTGAACAACTGCAATTGTTAACAAGAAATTTAAAAAAAAATTAATCAAACAATTCAGCTTCCTCTTTTTATGTTTTGCAGTCACTCTCTAACTCCCATAGACGCTCCCTAGTTCCTGTTTGTTGGATTCTCTCTCACAATCTGGTTGTTTTTTTTTTACACATTGGCTGTGACCTAATCTTGCTTTCATCATCAGCTTTGATTGCGAATATTACCTATTTATCTTTGTTATCACAGCTCGCCTCTGTTTGTAAAATGTTCTCAGATATTTTCATTATTTTATTTACTCTCTAATTCAAGAGCAGAGGGTCGTGCAATGGCTTCATGGCCATTGATACATGGGTCGATTCCCTGTTGAGGAGTAATATATTTATCAGAAATGACTTCTGGGTTAATTCCATCTAAAGAATAAATCCAAGAATAAATCTTTGAAAATTAAGACTGAGGTGATGTATTTATGCTTTGTTTGTGTGCATACTCTTCTGATGGCAATGTCTATCTATTGTTTTTTCTCTGCTTATGCTGTGAGGTGTCAGAGGATTGGATTATGATCTGTTTTCGGGCTATAGCTTGCTTGATATACAATAATCTGTGCTGTATCAGAATGTTTGTAACTCCTTTAATCCACCTTCTTCTTGGTTTTCCTCTGTATCTTGCTGTTTTCATTTTCATGTTATATGATCTTGCCGCTGGCCAATAAGGGTTCATTCTCATTTCAATCTCTGTTTTTCTATATATTTGACCAACGATGTTGTTCCAACAGTTCTTGTAATCTTCTCATTCCTCACATGATCTCTTCTTGTTCTGTTTGCTGCTTTTCTTAGATATCTCATTTCACACATAGTATGCTTTCTCTCTTGTTCTTTAGTTATAGTCCATGTCTGACATTAAAAAAACATAATGTTGGGATGAATACTGAATTTATGATTTGTCTTTTGGTTTACATCAGGATAAATGTATGTTTCAAAATTGGTATAAGTTCATGGTTAACCTATTTGGCTTTTTAAATTCTTGTCTTGAGCTCTCTGTCCATTCTTCCATCGGCTGAAAAAATGCTCCTTAGATATTTTTAATTCCTGCACTTGTCTCAGTAGTTGATAATTTATTTTTATGTTGATTATATTGGGCTCTCTGCCTTTAGACATAACTTCTTTCTTCTCTTTGATGATCTTCATGTTGTGATTGAGGCATCTTTCGTTAAGTAGGGTTATTTTATCTTGCAACTCTTCACTTGAACTGTGGAGTAGGCACTGATCATCAGTAAAGAGTAGCTCAGTAATGTCATCTTGGGTGGCAATCTTCTGGTGGCATTTCTACTGCTTTTGTAATATTATACATATAAATGATAAACAATAATGGTGATAAGACACACCTCCCGTCCAACTCCTGATGTTACTTAACCACTTTGTTCTAACTGCACTATCACTATCTTTGTACATGGCTCTTACAGTCTAATAATGTTCCTTTTATTTCATACTTTTCTAAATAGAAACCAGAGTAGTTCTCTATTTATTTGGTTGAAAGCTTTCTCCTGATCTATAAAAGCAATATTCATTTGGTTTTTGTATTCTATTGTCTTTATTTTGTATTCATTGATTTGTCATAGAGAAAATATTGCATCTGTACATCCTCCTCCTTTTCTGAATAAGAACTGTTCCAGACTAAGCATTGGATCCACAATAGGTGTTATTCTTTTCTCAATAATCTTAGCGAACATTTTACCGACATGACTAAGTAGAGAGATACCTCATAATTAACTGAGAAAAATTGTGTGTTCATAATCAAACTGACGGTTGGCAGGTTAAAGTCAGAAGAAAGCAATGTGTTATGTCAACATAGTTGTGATATCCATGCCTTTTGGCTGACAAATAATAACCATCTGTCTTGGGTAACCTTGATCTATAGCATGAGATAGCCAACTTCATCCTCAAAATTCCTTAGTCATCTCTTAATACATGCATGGCAAATCACAGTGTTGCTATTATTTGCTCAACTTTTAGACAGTCGCAATACTCAGGCAGTGAATAAAATAAAAGTGCAACAACTGCAGCAACAATGCATTTACCAAATAAATGAAAGCCAAAAAAAAAGGTATTACTGACCTGTTCCAATCATGGCAAGGGCTGCAATATACTTATGGAATGCCACAGCTGAGTCAAAAGGTATAAATCTGTGCAGAAATGTCTCCCTGAGTGCTATAGTGTAAACAAATAATAAGATGTAGCTAGTGTTCATTTAATGATAATGCAAACATGACTTTTCTACTATTCTGCAATCATTTACCTTCATTAAAGATTGTGGACGTAAAATAAAGCAATCCTCTAGATCAGTGGTTAGCAACATGGTTCATGTGGTCCCTCTGGAGGCATGGAGATTTACAGGAAGGTCATATAGATAATTTTGAAATTTGGGAGCCATAGACCCATCCAGGAGGGTCACAAGAAAGTAACTACTTGAATGATAAGCAACAAGAATTATGGTGAAAACCTCAAAACACCTTGCTAATTTGTAAAGAAAGTCAATGGCCATTATTTTTAGGCACAGTATAGGTTGGGGGGGGGGAGGTGTCCCGGGATATATTCCCATATCAAACAAATATAACTATAGTCCCTATAGTTATAATGCACCAATTGGACATCTGTATAGATCAATGGCCTAACATTTATAATATTGTAAAAACGATTGGTACTATAGAAATAAACTCAGAAGTGAACATCTACTATGCCCAGTTTCATGGGATAAAAAAATATCCCTAAAATTATATGGGGATCATCTTAAAAGGATCTGTGTTCACCTTTTTAAAACACTCAAAATGTTTTAGATTGACTTATGGACATTCTGAGGGTATTACAAGTTTGTGAACTTGTATCTCAAAGACCAAAGCAGGAATCAATGCATACACTTTGTTGAATATTAACTTGCACTTGTGAAATGTAAGAAGCACTACTAGGTCACTGTCATTTATAGGTTTCCACGCAGCCCATGCTCAAAATTACTGACTTTCAGTTTGGCATAAGTCAATACATTGGCATGTGGTTCTCATGTGTATAGTTTAATACCACAGTGCAACAAATGGTGGTTTCATCATCAAGTGACATATTCTTTCCAGAACGTAGTCTTTCCTATGGATCTCTTTAATTCTCCACGGTTTTGATGGTTTACCAGAAAAAAATATGTCCCAAAATTGGTGAATAGCCCTTGTATAGTGTGCTGTGATTGTAATTTTTGTGCTCAAATAAGATATCTCTCACGAGTCTCTGTTGTCAGTGAGATAAAAAGTAAAGTTTTTTTTATTATGAGGTATATAATTTAGCCATATGCAAGAATCTCTATGGCTGTATAAAAAATATTTGGCATTAAATAATAGATGGGATATATTAAAGACTTTTTTGACCAGTGGTAGAAAGCAGTCATTCAAGAGAAATAATGCAGTATGTCAGGACGGATACTTGTTACATTTAAGGACTTACATAGAAAGGTAGAGAGAAGGTTATTGTTTATTAAACTGACTTTTACTGCATTCTGAGTAGACCCATAGGTACTCAGTTTTCCCCGGCAAATGTCAAACGGTATGCTAGGTCATGGATCCAATGACTAACTGGTAAAAGAATGAAATTTCCCAGAGAATAGAGATGATCAGGTCGACACGGATCACATGTCTACTCATGCATTTGATGCCAAATTTTCTCAATCAGATGATTTTTTAAGACTAGAAAGGCATATATACAGCAGCAAAAGATAAGATAATGATAATATGGATTACCTGTGATGGTGTTACGACACATGGTGACTAGCAAGCTAGAGTATGTGAACATAATGACACTGGCTGACCCTCTGATCATGGCTGTTACCCAAGGCCCAGACATGCGACGTAATCCAGCATGCTCCCGTCCCTTAGCAAAGACTGAAGACAAGATAGAAAACACATAAATCTAACATGTATTCAACTACAAATTTCTAACAAACTATTTCACTGCTATTGGTTTCCTATATACTTCTGCTATTATGAATCTCAAGCATTTCGAAAGCTTCCACATTAGACATTCTAGTTTGCATTCTCTCTAGTATAATCATGCAGGCTTGTCTTTGTAATTGGAAACACTTAGACTAATAGAAGTATTTTCTGTGTAAGACACAGCTATTCAAGTAACGTTAAATATTTAGACACAGATAACACATACAATCACATAATCAGTACAATTTGGACGATAGACTTTCAAAACATGAACAAGTTTGACTGTGTTGTGTTTTTGTAACAGGCCCACTAATCACTCTACAACTGAGCACACATTTGAGCCATCATAGCAATAGTAATATGTTATGTTACCAATTATAGTAAACAGTTTTTGAAATATTGGTTTCTCATTTCATCCATTTATTTCTTAGACCTGAAAGTAGATAACACAAACAGTAACATTGTGTCCTGATATGTATGTATAGAGGCGAATAAGCAGGATTGAGGTTTGTTGGTTACCACATCCTATAGGAAACTGGAGCAAATATCATAGAGCAAAGATGCTGGGACATAAGGTGCAATATTGCTGATTTTCAATAAGTATAAAATGATTAGTCTTAAAATGATTAGTATTGACAATACTTCATAATGATTATCCAAAAATCCTCTTAGACTATAGGCCTACAGATGGCTCAGCAGAGGAGGCAGTGAGAAATGGTAGGGTAACATTTATATAGAATAGCACAATGAAAGTAATCTCGAGAAAACAATAGTCATTGGTCTTCATTCTAAAAATTTCAAGGCAGAGTGTGCAGCTACCACCTGAAGTAAACCAAGATAGCAATCCTGACTGATGCAAAATCTACTTTTCAAGCCCTTTGGAACCCAACAACAGTCCACTTGGATGCCCCCAAAAAGACTCCAGTCTAAACTAAACAACAAAGCAAATAAATTAGTTTTCTAATGGATTCCACACACCTGTTATTCTTTACCAAAATGTGAACTCTTAGTTCCGACACACAGGAGGCATTGGAGTCCGAATGGGCGTTACAGACATGACATATTTATTACCCAGATGTGAATTAAATAAACCTTGCTGAGGCTTGGTGACGTGAGATGAAATGCTTGAGGAAAGCTGCCGGGGTCACCAGGCTTGATAGATTGTGAAATGAATATATCAGGGAAAGTATATGTATAATATCTTGTACAGATTACATAGAGTAAAGAATTGTAAAAAGACCATTTCTAGATGGTGTAAGAATATGAATTCTTTGTGTACCATTCACGTAACGAACGCCGCCTGTGTCATCAGTAATTTATCAATCGCGGTTGGAAAATATTCAGTCCAAAATAAACTATTTCCCGTCCATGAAAAATAACTTATCATATATCTGTAGATAGATCTATTGTTATATGTTCTGATATGACAAGAATTGTAAAGAGACCATATGTAGATCGTGAAGGAATATGAATTCTTTGTGTACCATTCACGTAACGAACGTCGTCTATATCATCGGTAATTTATCAATCGCGGTTGGAAACTCATCATCACCAATTAACACATATATAGCCATTAGAATAAGTTCACTGCATGCATGTTACACATACACAGAACAGTAATTTGCTATCTAATATGTATATGTTATATGTTTCTGTTGTGAACATGTTGCAGTGAGGGGATTTGAGATGTCTAGCTGTGAAGTTTCTGGGTTGTGTCCCCTGATTGCAATAGAAAGGTCTCTCTGCTCTCCCTTGACTGCTCTAATTGCAATTGAAATGACAGTAAGCGTGCCAGTGAACAAGCCTAGTACTAGTTTATTGCAATCTCTTAAAAAACTAAAAGTTCGTCCAGTCTCAGGTGTGTCCAGGACATTCCAAAGGAAATGAGCAAGCCAAAACTGGAAGTCACTGCCATCAACCACAGAAGATTCAGTAACTTTTCCAGAAATGAAGCCCATCATGAAAAGCTCTATAATCATAGATTGGAACTCAACTCACCCAAAAAGACAATGCCATTTACAAGCTTGGAAGAAAAGAACAGTCATTTTTAGATTGAGAACAGGCTCCCGCAAACTGACACATGGATAGAAGGTTTAGAATTGGCGACACCAATATGTGCTCCTGTGGACATCCTGCAGAAAACAGAACATATTTTACAGAATTGTCCACTGTACCATACCACAAGCTGAAAACCATTGCCATAGAAAAAGGATTTATGGACAAGCCCTACAGCCCTGTCTTGGGACTGTTGACCACAGTACAGTTCTTTGAAGAAATTCATACCACCATTTGATTTTGACAAGACAACGATGAAGAAAAAGACATCTTGTTTGCAAATAAACTTACTTTTCAATGTCTCAATGTAACAAAAAAATACAAAAATTACACCACAAACAGGGATGTTAGATGAAGAGAAATTTTTTGGACATGAATTTTGTTCTACTTACCCTCAATGTTACTTGTCTTGAAATGTTTATATCCAATCTCACTAAACTAGCATTGACTGTCCATTTACTGATCATAATTAGTTTATTTGAAAGTAAATCTATCAACTGCCTAGTGTTTTATACCATTTTTGTGTGTGCCATGTTCAGTTTCAGAACCGAGCAAAATGTTTTGAAAATTTAGGAAATATTCCCAAGTATTCATAGTAGACCCTATTTGATTTCCAAAGTTGAACTTTATTCCACTCAATATTATCATTAGGTCTAACTCTATTTTCTGTACAATGTAGTGGAATATTATCATTGCTGTCTCTAGGTCTATCTAACTTTTCAGAAACAATAGAAGTGGGAACAGTTTTATAATTTATTTGCCCTTACCTATTATAAGGCCTAGGCCTATATCTTTTCCAATTTTCAACAAGTTGGTAAACTCCACTGTCAAAATCGAAAACACTTTTTTTTACCGGCACATCACTTGAAATAACATCTCCAATTATAAAACTCAAAGTTAGCCCGATGTTTGCTAAATGTTTGATCTCTGTTGCTAGTGGAAGATGAACCATTACGCTAATTTCTGGAAAGCTAAATCTACATTGTTCGAATTTTAATTTGAAATAAATATGTCATGAGTCTAATCACACAGAAACATGATGGTTTCCTTTTTTAGCCAGATTTCTAAAAATTAAACCGCTAAATAAGTTAATACCTGTCATTGACGCACCAAATGAAGCAAATGTAGGCCTATATATCGAGGACCAATATATCATGTTTATGTCAGAAAAGGGTGGATGCTCTGTCCCGATATATTACCTTTATGTACGAATTGAGTTAATAATTGTAGCTTTGCTTGCCCCTTGCCACAGATTTTTTAAATGATGTCTTTGTAGGATCATTACTAATTTCTTTCTGATCGTTACTACCTCCATTATGTGTTGTTAATGGTTGATCAAAGATATTCAAAGTTGAACTGTTGTAAGAACTTTTGTAAAAAAAACTACTAATTGCTTCACTCTATTTCTGTTGATATGCATTATTTTGGTCTTCCTTTCATTGGAAAGGAGAAAAGAATTTTAGCCTCACTATGACATTTTACTCCCATAATCTACTAATTTAATATTCTAAAATAATATTTACAGTGGTAGATGATGTATATTGATCTGTACATGTATTAATTTAGATTATACTGGTTTCATGAAAAGATTATTTCACACAATATAGCCTATTATTGAAGTAGGCCTATATACTGTGTAGGACAATGACATTTATTTTGCTCTCCATCTATTACTAAATTTCTAGGCACCATTTATATAGGGCCTACAGTGTAGGCCTACTTTATTCCTTGCCATAGCTACATGAAACAGATTAAACTGTCAGAATTCAAATCTCTACAGTCATATTAGTAAAAATAATAATTGTAGTATTTCTTGTACAGGACATTGCTATTCAACCATTGTTAAATTTTTAGGAATCATTAATACACCCCGTCTGCTGTTAACAGCAGACGGGGATACCAACTCAGAAATCAAGACTCGAATTGCTCTCGTCTCCAACGCCTTTAACAAACTCTCAAACATCTGGAGATCGAAGATTGCAAGCAAACACATCAAACTGCATCTATTCAGTGCATGTGTGATTCCATCATTGACATATGGATGTGAAAGTTGGAAATCTACCGCAATAATGGATAAGAAGTTAGTTGCCTTCGAAAATAGATGCCTCAGAAAAATCACAAATACTAATTGGAAAGATTTCAAATCAAACGACATACTAAGAGAGGAGACAAAACAAGAATATGTGACAAACATGATCAGAAAACGTCGCTGGACATACATCGGCCACATACTTAGAATGAAGGAAGACAGAATTCCACGACAAGCCTTCATGTGGACACCAGACGAAAAAGAAAACAGGGAAGACCAAAAACAACACTCAGAAGAACTGTTATGAATGAATTAAAATCAACATGCATAAATGCACAAGACCTGCAATCCTTGGCAACTGACCGACAGGCATGGAGAACTATGACATCCACCCTATGTGCCAAACTTGGCAAAAAAGGAACTGACTGAATACACCCAATTTTAATGCCATTACAATGTGGATGGTTGGTATTTGAACCACATAGTTAAATAAATTGGGTTTGCAAGGCAAGCTCACTATTAACTCTGCTGCAGCACCAACTATAGTCTATTAAGGTAAACATTACTTCAGATTATATTGATTTAATAAATGGAAATATGTCAAAACAGACAACTAGAACTTACAGTAAGCCCTCTCAACAAATATGCCAATTGTAACCAGAGTATATAAAACTGTCCAGAATATCTGTAATCTGTATCTGTCAATAAATCGGTTGACACTATGTAAGCGCTGACTAAACTTTGACCCTGGATACTCCATTTTAACTGCAGACACCTTCAGACTGACTGACCGTGTAGGTTCTGCAGCTGGTTTTGTAGCTCCTGTAACATGTTTGTCATTTAACTGTTTTGGTTTCCTTTGTCTGAAAAACAGTCATGTTCAGATTAAGTGCCTACAGGTGTACAAGAAAAGATGCCAGCATATTAAACAGAGAAAATGTGATAGCTGTTCAGGAAGTTAGTTATGTTTGAGTCTTAAAACAATTATACAAGTGTAACAGGAACATGGTTCTTTTTGTTCAGTCATGTCCCTTTACACCTACTCACTCACTAGGAATATTCTAGCTGAGATGGTAGGTACATTAAGATTAGATTGGATGACTGAGATATTCATAAGAATCTATCTACCGGTATGTCTATGTTTCTTCAGCATAATATGGTGTATAAGGCAGATTTCAAATCAGTGAACACCACCACATTTCTGACAATAATCTCGCCAAGTGCATTCTGCTGATAGATCGGTTCGATAGCTGTTTTCATTGGTATAATTTCTGTCTCATAGTTAGAACAGATATTCCCACATGGTGTACTGTAGTTATAGTGCTCCCATCTGAGTACCTCCAGTGTGCAAAGCAACCAACATATGTGGTGGACTTAAATGCTGAGCTATCAGTGTAGGCATGTATAAATGATGTTGGTTAGCTATCTATTGTTTCTACTGCACATTTTTTAAGAATTTTATTAATGTATCTTTCCTGATAGTTTATCTAGAATATATGTCTTGATTATAGGCTGCTTTATGTTTAGCCATGGTGGTAGACTAACACATGCAGATATCTGATCTCTATCTAATGTATGTATGAGGGTTGGTCGAAAATTTTTTAACTTTAGTGTGAAGGAATCAAGATAAAATTGGTGTGAATTTCACAGTCCTTCTCTATGTATTCACCCCTCAAGGCAATGCACTTCTCCCATCTCTGCGTCACCTTCCTAATGCCTCGATTGTAGAAAACCTTCTCCTGGGCCTGGAACCATGTCACACTTCAGTAATCAAGTTCTGGCTCTCAGAAAAGTGATGCCCACGAAGCGCATTCTAGATGTTTAGAAACAGGAAGAAGTCGCTCAGTGCTAAGTCAGGTTAGTAAGATGGATGTGGCTTGATTTCATACCCGCACTTCTGGGCAAAGACAATGGAGTCATGAGCTGCATGAGACGATGCATTATCCTGAAGCAGATGAATGCCTCTGGACAAAACGCACATCTTTTGCACTTAATTTTTTCTCAAAATTTCTTGAGAAGGCTTTGGTAGTAAGTTGAGTTGATAGTATGACCATGAAGAAAGTTAATCGGTATTACCCCACGAAAGTCCCAAAAAGATGGTGAGCATGACTTTTTCTGTAGAGCAAACATCTTTGCTCTCTTTGGTGGTGGCGAAGAGGACTGTTTAATTGTTTGCTCTGGTTTTATGTTTTTTACAACATTTGTCCACAGTAACCAATGTACAAAAAAAATAATCTTTGTCAGCATTGTAAATGTCCAACATTTTTGTCGATGCATTGACTCAACTCTCCTTTTGGATTGGTGTGAGAAGACGTGGAAACCCATCTGACAGACAACTTTTATATGTGAAGCTGCTTATGTAAAATCTTAAATGTGGTCCCATGACTTCGTTCCAACTCAAGCTATGATTTCCTCAGTGGTAATGTGCTTGTCTGAGAGAACTAGCGTCTCCACTCTTGCAATGTTTCTTGCATCATTTGCAATGGGAAGCCTGCCGCTCCTTGGCTCATCTTGAATACTGGCATGTCCCATTTGAAAGTGATTTTTCCAATGCTTCACAGTATCATACAAAGGGCAGACATTCTTATAAATGGTAAAAATTCTCATCATAAATTTGTATTCTCATCAGGAAACACAAGCACCATAAAGCCCACCTGTACCATAGTTTGCTGTTATGTGTCATCCCAGACATGCAGCCCCCAGAAGCATCCACCATCACTTTCTCCCAATGTCTCAATACCAATCCTGATCCTTCCCCTCCATGCCACACAATTTATGGTATCATGTTCCTATGATTTCATATCAATGCCTGTATCACGCATATTGTATTTGCATACATCTTTGTCCCTAAATAGAGTGTTCCTGAGATCTCTTCCCAGACTGTCATTCTCCATCCATAAAGTAGATCCTTCAGTACTCTGCCATCTTTCATCCTCTTAGTGTGTCCGAGCCATTTCAGATGACTCAATACCGCCCGTATGTTGCCAGGGCCCGAAAGGGGAGCAAAGAATAGCAACACTGTTTACCTTCCACGCATGTCGTAAAAGGCGACTAAGGAGGTTATGGGATGAAGTTGGCTGTCCCATCCCATATAGGGTCAGTGACCCAAAGCCATGCTGAAGTCAGATGTGTCAGGCCGAAAGGCGCAGATATCGCAGCAATGCTGTAAACCATGACACAACGCATGCCGTTCTCCGGACTACATCCTGCTAATCTGCAGGAGTTTGGGAACGAACACAGAAGAAGAAGAAGATGGCTCAATAAAGATATTATATTGGAGTAAATCCATCAATATGGATATTACATTGCAGTTAAACAGTTGTAGTTTGGTATAATCATAAGAATACAGCCAAAGAAAGGAATTCACTGAATAAATAGGATGTAGAAAATATATTTTTACAGGTTTGATTAGCTATCATAAGAATTGATGCAGCACTAATGAAGTTCTTAACTTAACATAAAAGAAAAGGTGATGATGTGACACAGGTTAGAGAAAGATCAGGATAGAGAAGAACTGACAGGAATTAATCATTCAAGATCATATCATGTTTTATCAGTGCAGTAACCTTTACAGAACATGTTCTCACTGTCACTCTGTAAGCCTCTCAGTTCTGTGCAAGCTGCCCATGATCTTCCATTGTCATATTCAAGATCATTCAAGATCTTGGTTTGCCTCCTCTTATTTTTCCTGGAAATTTTCTCTCCATGATTAATCTTTCTAAACCATTGTGTATTTTAACATGTTCAAAGTTCAGGTCTTTGTGAATGTCTGCATTGATTCATCTTTTTGTCCATGATATTATTAGGTCATTTTTATAGTATTTATTTCAAATGCTGATATTTCTTTTCCATTGTGATGTCATTGTCCACATCTCACAACCATATGCTACCATTGAAAAAATATAGCTTCTTATATTTTTAAATATAAGATATAATGCAGAAGATGGACATGTCAGGTCATTGGGGCAAATAAAACAGCAACACAACGCATTTCCATTCTCTGACTACATCCTATTGGAAATCCAGTAAAACCAATTAGAACATCTTTCATAAGATGACCTTCTACAAGATAGATCCAATTGAAGTTTGAGAATGAACACTGAAGAAGAAATATACAAAATAAAATATTAAATATAGTTGTAATTTTGTTTACGGTTTTGTTTGGAGCATTTACCTATAAGTCTAGAGAGCCGACTTATTGGCAGGCAATGCAGCGATAGAAGGCACATTGCTGAGAAGAGATAAAGCAGACTTAATAAAGGCAGTAATAAATTCATTTCAAGATGCAGATGATGTCAATGAGTCTGAGAACGTACACCCTAGAGAATGTTAGAAATGGGAGTATCTAGAGGTGAGTCCCGAAGATTACACAATCAACACCTGACTGGAACTCTGAGTCTACATACACTGAGATGGCTGCTGGAGCGGAGGGCGGAGCACTTATGGGAATGTGCAATTGATACATATCAATTGGCAAACATTGCCACGGGAAATAATGAAATTAATAATCACATCGGGGGGGGATTTTTCTCCAAACCAGAACCCTTTAATTTTCTATTTGCCCATTGCCATAGACTTTTGTCATCTGTGATAATTTTTTTATGGCCATTACTAATTTCTTTCTGATCTCTGCTGAGTAATTTCTTGTGGTGTTGACAGTTGACCCAAGATATTAAAAGTTTCTGACATTTTCTAGTTTTTCTTTATCAATGGCTTGTAGGTGTGAGTTCATTTCTGTTTTTATGCAAAAAGTAAAAAGAATACACATTTAACTATTGAGATATTTGTTACCTCTGATATTTTTTCATAGTGCATGATATAGCCCACTTAAACTTTGTCTGTTGGTTGAATGAAGTACCATCTCCAATGGAGAGGTAAACTCTTCACATATCTAGGTATATGTTTTTATGCCTTTTTGTCTTTGCTTTGAGGAAAAGATTATGTGCTTCACTATGATGTTTAACTGACATAATCATGTGTTCTAAACCTGCGGAGCATCTTGATATTAGGATAGTGTCTTTTGCATACCTAATTTCTGGAATCTCATGTCCTCCAATGCTAAGAGGTTTAAACTTTTCATAATGAAGTCTCATACATTTCTCATGACATTTTCTGCATATAAAGCCTATGTTGAATAGATGTTGTGAGAGGATTCATTCTTGTGTGACTCCTTTTTTATAGGCCTACTGTTTTTATTTACAAAGATGGTAGAAGAATATAACTGTAATAATGCAGTTGTTTTTCCTTGTTGTGTTTAAGAATTTTGTATTTTGCACTTGCCTTGTGAAAGATTTATAATAATGTAACTATTAACTCACAATAATAGTTCAGATATGCCTTCAAAGAAACATAGAAAGAATGTCCAATATCTGTAGATTAAAATTATATATAAAATGTATATATTATTTTTTCCTCTCTGTTCATTTTCAAACTCCTACAAATTAGCAGAATGTTGTGCCATGATTTATAGCATGGCTGCATATCTGAGCCTTTCAATCTGGCACATTCTTTCTTCAGCATGGCCTCTGGATCACTTTGATTTTCTATGGCAGGGGTTTTCAACCTTTTAAGATGGTAAGCACTGCCCACATGTCATCATTAGTACTAAGGAGCACTTTTTAACTCGCATGGCACTGGCACGAGCACATGTCCATATGAGAGCCCCAAGGTGCTCACAAGAACCAGGTTGAGAATGCTTGCTCTACAGGGTGATTTGGCCAACTCCACCTCCCCCCTTCCTCCATAGTTACCTCTTACGAAACATATTTGATATTCTTTGTTCCCCTCTACTCAAATTTGACATATTTTCAACATAAGCTTCATGCTTTTCAGTTGTTTTAAGTTGTGTAGAAAATCATGAATGCAATCCTTACATCACTCGGTCCAAACAATTCTTATCACTTGTGGAGTCTATTAGGAAGGTCCAAATCCTGTTTCAGTTCAGGTTTAACTGATTTATAAGAAACACAATTCCTAGAAGAAATGGAAAGAACTCACTGCTGCATCTAACAAACAAGCTCAGATTCTTACTTATAACTCTTCATAAAACTGTTCCTCCTATTATTCAGTGATTGACCTCTGTTTGTTGGTGCTTTTGGAGCATGTTTTGATGCTGAAATACATAAACAAATATTCAACACTATTTAAGTATTAATGTGTTTAACTTTATTATGCAAACTTGTAAGGTGTCATGGTAGCTTTGGTTTTCTTACTTTCAACAAGTATTTTGCATTGGTACCTGTCAACCGATGTTCCCTCTGAGCTGTGTGGGTATGCACAATGAAAAATAAATCTGCAGCAAGTGGAATTCAGTACTCTGCACACAAGATGCAGGACTGCATACCTATAAAAGGTCTGCAGGAGTTTTTTTGTTCTCAAACTTCCACCATTTTTCTTTTGTAGTACAATGAACCTGCTAGATTTCCAGCAGGATGTAGGCTTGGAAATGGAAAATGCGTTATAACTATAGCCTTATAACTGCAATGTTGATCATGCTGTTTTTATAATTTATATTTATTAAAATTTATACTTATTTATAATATTTGTATCAATAGTCACATTTAATTACTTATCCTTGTAAGTATCACAATACTATTTGTACTGTTGTTTGAATGTCTGCTTTTTTGCCACTATGAAATAAAATGGGCTGATCCAAAACACAGATACATGAATTGCTTAGGCATGGAAGCTGGTAACACATTTTTGAAACAATAATTTACATACATATTCAATTTGTACAAATGAAATTCTTTTTTTTTAAAAGAAATAATTGACCAAGTTAGTAGTGCTTTTTTTTTCAAAGTGAGACTGGGTTTCTCACTGGATGGACCAGATTTGAATCTGCTTTTTTAATTTCTGTAATAATTCCTAGAAACTTCCTATTAATATTAACAGCATATATTAGCTGCTGTTTTAGCACATGTATTAGTTAGCATATCACTACAGGCAGCCAGTGAAGAATAAAATATGAGATTAAACACATCAAAAACAGAAACTATGAAAATATGCTGAGCAAAAGAACAGCTAAGTGTGTATGTTAATGGCACAAACTAAATCAGACATCAGAATTTAAATATCTAGGAAACATTTTTACTGAAGATAGTAAAATTGATAGAGAAATTGTGATGAGGTGCCAAAAAGCAAACTCTGTAACTGTCATTGCTGCTTAAAAAAAAACCAGTGATCAACATGGCGACTAAATGACAGATTATAAACACCATATTTATTCCAACATTATGTTACCAATGCCAAACATGGCCCTTGACAAAAACACCCCTGAGAAAGATTACAACATATGAGATGACTGAATGAGAAATTAAGACATCAGAAAGATAGTGAAGACCACATCATGCAAACAATATATAGAAAGACAGCAGATCAACTGGTTTGGACACTTTATGCAAATGGAACCATTACAACCAACCATCCAGGAGTACAACAGCAGAAAGAAAGGTTTCAAGGCAAGAGGAAGACCAAGTAAAAGATGGAAAGATTCAACCAGAGAGATTGTTAAGAACCATGGACTGAACATGGCAAGCACAACAAAGATGGCCGAAGACAAAAAATTTCAACTCCCCACAATGCCTAATGGCATTTGTGGTAAAGACAATAGATAGATAGATAGATTAGTTACTGCATTTATTCTATAGAAGAAACATTTGTTTGAAAAAATTAAGAATCCACAGTCCTACCTTCTCCAGAAATGATTGACATCTGCAGTGAATTTGCATACTCATCAGCACAGAAAATTTTGTGAAAATGCTCATAGGTCATTTTACTTCCATCAGTCAAACCAGCATGACGAAACATTGAGGACACAAGCTCAGAGACAGCACCATCTGTGAGATCAGGACTTTCAGCTAGCTCCAGAATAGACCTAAAATATAATACACATGCACACACAAATGATCAGAGATACATTATATTTACATGGCAAGACTTTAATCAAAGGATATTGTATAACATGACATTACCATATTTATTGTTTGGAAAGAAATATGGGATATAAAAAAAACTGCTTGCACATGCTGATTTTATTTTAGATGCCAAAAATATTATATATTGTATATAAGTACGGTTACCTTGATAGTTTGCTCATAACTGAAGAGAGCCATATGTTGCAAAAATAAAGTATGGAAAACACTAGGACATATTTTCTTTAGGTTAATGAAAAAATAATCTAGACGACAAGCCAGAAATAAGTGTTTGTCCTATAAAATTATGGGAAGTGACTATAATAGATTAATCACTGCTAAGAAGTATATATGATAACAGCCTCTCATATCAGAATAGAGAATAAGACGATTACATTTGTCCTAACTTAATAAATATAGTTATTGTATTTAATCCTCACTGGAAAGTTCCAAATATAATTACTGTTGAAAGAATAAAAGCCTATCCTGAGGGTTTATCTGTCTGTCATCTGTTATTTTGAATCTAATCGCTTGATAATTGAATGCAATGCATATTCAGAGGGTCCATCTACAAGATATCTGTTTGAATCTTGAATCTTATTTTTATCTGATAATTCAGCATGACACTGATATAAATCCGGCAACAATGGTAGAAAATAATTTAATTTATTAAATTAAATGATAAACTGTTTTGAGTGTAACATCCACAGCATGTTGTTTCAGTATTTACTTGAGTCCCAGGCAGATGAAAACTACAACCAACCAACCATTCAGTGCTAACACTTGTAAAACCCTACATGAAATATGAGTAGAAAAGTATTCTCAGACTCCTATCTTATACTGCATAAGATAGAAAGGTGCATGTTAAGAAAAGAATGGGTCATGTTACTTAACTTGGTTGTCCAAAGTATTACACGGATATACTGCCCTGGTTATGCAGGATTTATAAGCAATGAATAAGCAGATTCATTGGTGGAAATTCTGTGATTTATGGCACAGTATTTAACAGAGATAGGGACAACCTAATAAGAGCAATCATTGATTTACTATAGCTTGAAGAAAAAGATGCTAGAGGAGCTAGCATGTAAATATAACCTTTAGCAAGCTGTGTTTACAAATCAAAAATTTTCCCCACGCCACTGAATTCTTTTTTTAGAATTTGTGTTATTGATTGTGGCTGTTTTAAAAATTCAATAACATTTTTGTTGTTAGAGATAATTAAATAATATTTGTACATATAAATAAAGAATTGAATACTGCATATATTGGTGTAATTTTTTTATTTGTGTGTGTGTGTGATACCAGATGTATTAGAAAGTGGTAAAGACGATTTTTCACCAAAAAAAACAACAAAGAAATTATAACAGACAAAAAAGAAAAAAATTATTTAACAATTTCGTCCTCCAAAATGTCATCATCCATGCTGCCGACAGAATTGCCTCTATCTTACACCACATACTCTAATGGAGTGATATCTCCTTCTATGAACGGCACAATTTCCTCCTCATCTGAATCGGCCACCATTATAAATTCAAAGAAATTTGAATCCAAGATGAACAAACTTGATTGCTTGGGACTCTGTAGAAAAAACGAATTGCTATGTTCGTATGCTACATAGAAGTTGTGAGAACGACATGCCGGACGTGGAAATAAATAGGCTTCATCTACGCATGTTCCAGTTTATGTGCATTACCAAATAAGGCTGTGCTACATCATATAAACATGCCTTGTATATAGGTGGCCCCAGACACCTTTCGTGAAAACTGAGCTAGTACTGGAAGTGGATCTGTAACTCCCTTAGCTTGCTAAAGGATAAAGAATGACAGAAATGGGGATGACCAGGGATGAGTCGAGAAAGTGTTTTTTTTTACTCTGGAAAAATCTGAAGATCACATAATCATCCAACATATGACAGGGAATCTGAGTCTGCATATTCGTGGATGATGCTGAAATGAAGGTCTGAGAGCTTAAGGGAATATTCTGTGTGCCATGATGTTGGTTTCTAAGCAAGAAGCAAGTAAATTACACCTAAAAAAAGGAGAAATAATTAAAGAATTAGTAACAGAGATATAAGTACACACAACCTTTAGATTTTTGCTTAAGGAAATGTAAATAGAATACTTATCAGGGCATCAAGTGCGCCAATACAGGGTTATACTCAAATGAAATCCGACCGTGCTATGTCACCTATGACAGAACACGAGGAGCATGATGTTGTCATCACTGATGTAATAAATACACATTAATAAACAAAGGGTTAATGGTCATTCTTTTCATATGCTTAGTGTCCTGTGCAGACATTCAACAACATGGCCAGTACTATAATGAATCCGTCCAAATTTGACCAACAAGCAGTGATTAAGTTTCTTACAGCCAAAAGATGCTGATCAAACAACATTCATCAAAGAATGCAGGCGGTGTATGGTGGAAAATGTGTTTTGAAGATAACAGTGAAGAATTTGGTATGAATGTTTCGGGAAGAGCGATGGGTAACAATTGATCTTTCATGACCAGGTCAGGCACATATTATTGTGACAGAAGATCCAACTTTCGCAACATGCGGGCGAGCATTGACATTCAACAGAATGACATTCCGTGATAGCATGCTGGGTCGCTTATTCTTGATGGATGTATGCTGCTTGTCTAGTGTGTTCGTGTAGCTAATAGCATTGACGTCCACATTAGGCTTTTTAAAGTCAATGAACACAAGTCTCCTTTGCTAAAAAAAAAGGCAGTAGGCATAACCCTCTCCTGCAGAAAATTGTGATTTGAATTTTTTTATCTATGATGAGTCAAGTTGTTTCTATTGCATACAGGCTGCTTTGCTGCATGGCTCAAAGTGGTGACACCATTCATCACCTGCCACTTTTCATGACATAAATGTATCATCCTCTGCATGATAATGTTGCAAATGCTTCATCTACTCCACCCCATTTGTTTTCCATTATGTTTAATCAATAAACATTATACTCACTCAGAACACAAATTCTGATACTTCATTTTCTTCTGAACAAAAATTTGAACTGTTCTCAATGGCACATATATTGGTATGAAAAGATAATTTACAGCCCAAATAAATGGGAAAAAGATTATACTTTACACTCACAGAAAAAGTAGATTGATTCAAGATCGGCAGCAGTTTTGAAAGGAAGTGATGTCCAGGATATGTTACCTGATGATGAGTCTATACTTTGACTAAAACTGTCATCTGAGACTTTCAGCGATGAGAAAATATTGAAAACACAGTGGGCAACAATGATATAACAATATTGATATACTCCGTTATGATTGTGTAGTTTAACCTTTAGAGCCCTGGCTTAAAATTACAAAACTTCCCCCAGGGCCTGACTTATTTTTTGGAAAATTTTCGTTATTGATGGTGGGTGTTTTGAAAACGGCATAACTTTTTTGTTTTAAAAGATATCAAAAAAAATTTTGCACATCTAAATAAAGGAGTGAATAGTGAATATTATCGTGTTTTTTTTGTTGTTGTATGTGTGATATGACAGTTGTGAGCACGTTTTGAAGTTGAAAATTCTGGCGAAAAACGCAAAACGTCATTTTCAAAATCGCAAATATATCTTCGTGACGATCCTAATACATGAGCAATGTGTGGCAACATTGATAAAATCCTCATAAATACCTATACTTATTGTATATGTATTGTTTTATATCAAAACTAATATAATATGAACTAAAAAGACTAATAAAACGTGAAGAAATTGCATATAACGTCCGTCCGGTCAACACTAGGTCTATGCCGACACGCAGCGTAATTATTGTCCATGCACACATGTGTCACCCCTGATACATATTATTTTTGTGCTTTTTAATGAATACACACACATTCTTATCAAATAACAACATATTAAACACAAAAAACAACAATTAGAACATGTAGTCACGATCACTTACCCATGCCACGCGGTACTCAATTTGATAGTAAAATACGGCCGAAAATGGCTAAAGTCGCTCTAGAAATGCGTTCACAAATTCAACCGGCTTTCTCTCTCTTACAATCGTAATGAGTAAAGGAATTTGACCTTTAAACTGTGACGTATTCCTAGCTTCGTGTTGCGGGAATTCTATGTCATATAAGCTTTAACTTCGTGAAGTTCCGTGCTCGGGAATGGAGCGATATCGTATGTTGCGTGATTGCGACCACAGGCACTACGGGATGCACACGCAAGGCGCAATGTTGCGACCGTAGGGGCCTAAAGGTTAACTACTCCAAGCGGCAAATATTCAAGAACATTGGTTCCTATTGATTTCATACACACATTTCATCAAATTTAGCATATAAGAGTTATAGATTTAGTATAATAAACTTTACATGTTGAAAATTCTAAATTATGTATTTCCAACCTATGATAATTTTGTGTGAAATGGTATAGGTATGGCTAGACGTGTGACTAACAGCATGAGCCTTTGCTAATTTGTATGTTCTTGGTTTCAATTTTCACAATTGAGTGTAGGGACTACTACTTGAAAGTCATTAAGATAAAGGCATATAATGCTTTAGGAATTTCTATTTTGTGTATAAATTGGCATTTTTAGCCTCTCTTTTGTCATATTTTTAGTACAAATCATTTAAGATTTTTTATAAAATAAAAATGACAATCACAATATATAGGCTACTTTTAACAACTGAACAGATTAATGTTTTAATTGCTCTTCGCAATGATGCCTATTTGTAAAAATCTGTTAAAAATTAAGAAAACTACAGCATTGTTTCTACATCAATTATCAGGGAGACATTAGCCAATTTTCAACCCAGTAACCAATTTGTTAACATTCTATTTCAATTTACTTGATCATTTTATAAAACTCCTCCTTGGTTAGATATCCAGTTTGGTTAATATCATAGATGTTGAAAAGGAGACGTCCCTTTTGTTCTGCTGTACCTAGTATTTTAAAAGACAACAAAATATTATGAAATGTTAACAATTAAAATAAAATTTATTCTGTAATTTTAAACTAACAAATCACATGCGGAGGTCCTGAAGATCTTATATTATCTTACCAGTGGCCCACCAGATCAACCACGATGCAATAGAAACCCCTTGGAGATGACAGTTAGTTAATCGTCGGATCATCATCACTGCAAACTGGACACGTCCATAGTTGCTCCGATCTCTTCTTGAGTGTATCCACCATTACACTTCTGCTGACAGTACAGGTCCTATACTAGTTGATCATCATTCTTCTGCGTCCTCCAAAAAGGTTCACTTCTAGCAACACCGCATTTCAATCCCTGATTTTTAATCATAGCTATTGAAAAGGAATCCAGGCATGAAAATAAATATAACCACTTTCAGCCTCGCCTTTCTCAAGGCCTCAATCCACTGTTCGCGAACGAGACCCACTTGTACCTTCTTAATCATACTTATAGAGTCACTCAAGATGCAGACCTGCATTACCTTCTGTGTGCATACCCACTCAAATGCCCTGGTCACCGCCATAGTCTCCATGGTCATACTACTCGTAGTGACCGCAAAGGCACCATTCTCTTCCATGATCGTTTTACTTGAGCACTGAGCTGTGAAGGACCAAGCACTGTGAACATGTCTAATCACAGATCCATCAGTGTATATAATCATATCCCCCCTCTTTGGTATTCTCACTGACCAAAGCCTGCACTTCTTTCTCCACAGTTGTGGGACACCATTCTCTGCATTCCCTGCTAAGTGATATTACTGCTCTCAAACAAGTTTCGAAATCTGTGGGTAGACCTATCCATTCCGCACCTGCTGCCACATCCTGTAATCTGCACACACTTTGTATGACATCCCCAGCACGTCCCATCCTCGACCTCCCTCTCTTGTGTCTGCTGCCTTTAATCTTCTGTATTTCGGAATGCAACTTGTGTTCCTTATCTGCATATATTTGAAGGAACGCCCATGCACAGCAATACTGTAATCTGTGCTCAGCTGTTGGACAGTCAAGTAGGTATCGCATAGCTCTTGTCGATGTGTCTCTTGTGCATCACAGTATGATACGCATTGCTGCATTCTGGATTCTATCCAGTCTTTCTATCTGAGTTTGGCTAAGAGTCAGAATTGCCAGTGCATATTCCACCACAGCCACAACCAAACCCTGGTAAAAAAGAAATAACAACCTCTGCTTACACTGTGCAGCAGCCATACCTTCATTGCTGCTAAGCCTTTGCCTGCCATTATGATAACATGGTCAATATGTTACCTGAAACCCAGGCTTCTGTAAAAAAACACACCCAGATATCTCATTGTGCTAGTTCTTTCTAAACTTTTCCCGGACAACGAAACTTGTGGCATGGGTGTCTTTACCATGTGATTGTTCAAGGAAAACCACGAATGCCTTAGAAGGATTAACCACTGCTCCCGTATCTCAACACCAATTTGTCAGTCTGTCCAGCTCCTTCTGTAGTTCCTCGACGCACTCTTCTCGATTTCTGCCCTGTCTATACACCAGGATTTCATCGGCATATGACATCTTTCTGCCAACACCATGGTTTGGTTACCAGCGATATGTACTGTGTATACATTGAAAAGTACAGGAGATAGGAGATCCCTGTGACAGACCAGGGCTAATAACCGTTGGTGCAGATAACCAGTTACCATACTTAAGAACTACTATCCTGTGCATCAGAGCGGCACCAACCCACCGCACGACAAAAGGATTTACTGCAAGATTTAACAGCTGGTCCATCAAGATATCCATGGACACCATATTGTACGCAACCTCAAGATCTATTGCGACCGCACATGTCTCCATGCGAATCGAACCCCTCAAAACATCCTGCACAAATATGGCTGCATTCTGCCATGTCTTCTTTCCTGGGCAATACCCTCCTAACAATGTTGGTAAACATTTCTTTCAAGATAACACGATACATTCCAAGCCACAATTTTTTCCAAAAGCTTGCCTATCGTAATCTGCATTGTTAAAATTCTGCTCACAACATCCACCCCTCTGCTATCATACTTAAAGGACCTTACCTGTGGCCTGATCTGCTTACTTTTGTCATTTTTCAAGGGAACAACACATGGGAGGTGGTCACTGCCATGATGCCCCAGAACGTCCCATTTGCAAATAGCTATAGAAGCCGATGACACCAATGCCAGGTTGAAAGTGCTATCATCATCACCATCTCTGCTTGCCATCCTTGTTATACGACCATCGTTAATGCACACCATTCAGATGACATGTCCCATTCAGCGAGGCTTTCTACTTGTGAAAGCTTCGTAGCATTTCATATATATAATTACATTTTGTAGTCTCCCTGAATAGGAGGCATTTTAAAGCGTTGCACGCTGCTAAGACTAAGAGTCTTCTGGGTTTGAAATAAAGCTCTGAGGAAACTTCACATGGCATAAAGGGATACACATGTTATATTGCTCATATTCCTAGGGTTAAAAACAAACAAAACAAAACATTATGTTTATATGTGTTATGATGTTCTTAACAAAAGGATTATAATAAACAATAATTGAAACATATCCCTTACAGGGTATTGCATTTAAATTATTGAAATTTCATGCATCACTCCAACTTTAAGTAGCTAAGTCAGTGTGGTGCATGACTGAGAGATTAGTGATGGTCTCACAACCATGAGGTCTGGGATTACTCTCAGTAAGGACTGGGGTTTTCTGTCAGGGTAAATTTAAAACTCACCATGTACATGATGTGACGACAACAAATGTACATGGTTTTTATCACACAAGCCAACCACAACCTTCCTAGTCAGTTGTTGGATCATCATTGCATCCAGACATGCCAATGGGTGCTCTCATCTCCACTTGAGTGTCTGTACCATTATACAGAGACTGATAATTTCAGTTCTTTGACAAATATTCTCTTAAGCTCACTGTAGTGTTCATTTCTGGCAATGCCATATTTTATTATTGTGATGTGATCATAGGCAATGCTGTCCTTTACTCGTCATATGCTGTGATCTTTTCTTGATCAAAGCATTTTAGTTGAAACATCAATTGTATGTGTCTTCATGTTTGTTTCCAGTGATTTTTACAACTTCCTTATATAATATACGTCATTAGTTTCAACAGTTAAACTGTATCAGTAAATATTTAGCATTTGATCAGTAAAAAAAATGATAAAATTTTGAGTTTTGAAAAAAAGCTTGATTTAATTTAAATATTAGAACTGACTCTCGTAACAACTTTGCACAACCCAAAACAAATATAACATTTTGATTGCAATGGACCTTCAATACTCTCTTTGTGTCTTGCCTTGGTGATGTGCTCCAGCAGACTATAATCTACATATTTCAATATATTCATATCCACTTGCAGCCCTGATGTCTTATTGTTTCACTTTTCAATTTTTTCTCTCTATTATTATCGTGTCTCAATAGATGTGTCTTGTGTGGTTTCTTAAAGTAGGAGTGTTTGAATGTGTGGTGTCTCAATGTGGAAGAGCCTGAATGTGTGGTGTCTCAATGTTGGGCTGTCTCAATATGGGAGTGTATGAATGTACAAGTATAGCAATGTGGGACTGTCTGAATATGAGAGTGTTTGTATGTGCAAGTTTATCAGAGAGGGACTGTTTTAATACATGAGTAACATAATGTGGACGTGTCTTAATCTATGAGTGTCTCAATATGCAAATATATCAATGTGGTAATCTCTCAGTGTACCATTGTATAAATGTATACGTGTTTGAATATGTCAATTAATATATGTATAGAAACTCCATTAAGTCTGACTTATTTCAATGCAACTAACCTTTGAGAAAAATACCAAAGAGATCCAAGAACTCCTTAAATGAGATGAACTGGTCTTTGTCCTTATTGGCTAACATAAACATGTTCTTTACAAACAGTGAAGATGGCTGCATACCCATGGCATCTGCAAACTCTGTGATGGTCAGTTTGATGTTTCTAACATCATTAATTGTATTTGTCACCAAACTATCACGAGGTTGCTGACTTTTACCTTCAAATACCTGAACATCATCACAGAAAAAAATGATAAGAATGTAACCAGGGTACAGTGATATTGGTTTTGTATATTACTTAGTTAAACTGACTGGACATCAGGGTTAATAAACTAAAATAAGCTGTTATTGTAAACAAATGGTGCTAAAGAAACAGATTCAACAGTGAACATCTATGATGACCCAATCTAGTTTCTTGGGAGCAAGATGAATCCTCTATTTTATCTACTTTAATTTTAATATCACACTGAATGAAGAAACAACTCAGAATGTTGATAACATTTCCTACTTTGTCAGCAAAATTACACAAGATGGGGATATAGCAAAAAGATATTTTTTACTGAAGTTGTGTTGGTATATAGTGCATTCAAAATTCTAAAATTTTTAAAGCTGATGAGAATTGAACCATGTCCATTCTACTGGCACTGAATCGGCTTGTAACTCAAGTAAACAGGTTTTCCGTACTTGACCAGCTACATCCCCAAAACAAGGTGTGATATTGTCAAGGCATTCAGCCTGTGTACTCAAGTCACTGAGAATGGACCAATCAAGAAAATGACTATTACAACAACTACGAACATCCCATACAAGTATTGAAGTATCCTCAGGACCACAAACATAGAACATCAGAACTCGTGCTACAAGGACCGAAAGGCCCGCTTGTAAACATAAATAACATAGAGACAGGACAATGTTGTTTCAAATAATAGCTTATACAAGTAAATTCAAGAAGGAAACATGAGGATAAATGAATTCAACCATTTAACAAATATCTAGAAAATAAAAAAACCTTAAGTAAATATACAGAGGAATTTCGCTAAAACAACTTGGTCCAGACAGACAAAATATGTATGTAACAACAGAAATTCTTTATATACAGTACAAACAATATAGAATATAATTTGTGATTTTGAAAAGTGTTGTTATATAGGGAATTTTTTAATAAAGGAATGAGCTATAGAGGGATTCTACTGTATCACTGTAAATCAAATGTAATACCCTTATTAAAATATAGTTGCGAAAGCTGGAAAATAAATTAAATTCAGTTGAAAACAAATATCTTGGAAAACTCATATATATTTTTATTAATACCTATTCTACTGAGCTGATGTGAGAGTTGAATGATTACAGTAGAGAGGGAGAGAAGAATGCAAGCTTTTAAAAATATATTTTAAGGCGAGTATTGCACATCAATTAAAACAGAACATAAAATCAACATGTATGTCAGAAACAAAATAATTGATCTTACAGATCAACAAGAACATCTCATGGCAATGATGAAACATTGCAAACTTATCTTGTATAGGCACATTATAAGTTTTTTTCCACAAAGAACAGACAGGCATGGCAGAATTTTTTAGTTGATGTTTCTAAAGTGGCAACCCTACAGCCCTGAAGGGTCATGGGATTTGATAACTATACAAAGTGTAATACATTTCTTCAATCTCCATACTCATGCTGAAGGTTGCTGTTCTAAAAACCTTGACTACTCAGAAATTATCATGACTTATGTGCTCATTATTAAGTCTCATCCTAATTTCTCTCATCCAACACACTTTCATTAGAAAGATATCATGCTCTCAAACATCATACAAGTTTTGTAATGTCAAATTTAAAAAACTGCACTTCTTTCCAAAGGTAATGATGTCATTTTTATACATATATCCAGGACAGTGACATTGAAGTTATAATCAGTAGAAAATCATCTGAAGGCAATTATGTTGTTTAAACTGTTACCACCATTTAACATGTCCAAAGGAAGTTACTGGTAATTATCAATATGCTATCTGTAAATTAGTAATTTTAACTTTACTAACTTCTCTAAGTGGTTTGTAAAAAATATAACAAAATGATAAGAACTGCAGTGATATTAGCACTGCAACATTAACAATACAGTGACATAACACACCTTGAGACAAACAGCTCTGAAGAATTTGTCCAGCAGTTTCTTTCTTTGATCCTTATCCATACATTTGCTATATAAGTTGGATTCAGACATCTGTTCCGTTTCATAAAAAAGCCCAAGTAAAGATAGATACCTTTCAAAAGTTTGCAGGAATGACTGACGCATTCCATGATCAGAAAAATCAAGAATCTGAAGATAAAATTAATAAAATAGGAAATTTTGTTAAGAAGTATGGATAAAAACTTATGTGAGGCTATTTCTAATTGACAAAAAATAATAATATTTAATTAGAAAAAAAAGTAAATAACATTTTAGGTGATCTGATGTGTAACAAGTACACTGATGTTAGCATTTAGATTCCTGGCAAAAATGGTGAATGACTCAATCTAGAAAGAAAAAAGCACAGCTCATATTGGTAAAGTCTGAAAAGAGAACTTTACTCAATAAAAAAAAGACTAACTAACCATCACATAACAAGGAGCACACAGGTGGCTGGATCAGTAGTAAACCAACTATACCATGATACTTTTACTAATGTTGGGATTGAAGTGACTGTGGTGCCACCTGGAGTGAAGTTAATGATAATCTTCACCCACAACTTATAACATTAGTAATGGCTTCTCTACAAGTTTATTTCACTTAGGAAAAAAAATGCAATTTACAACTCTCCCAAGTTTCTATCTATAGGATGGATATATGGTAATAATAAGAAGGCATATTTCCTTCGCAATTGAAGATGCACATGAGAGAGAAACACTGTACAAAGGTGATTTGATATGTTTAACCTACAGCATCATAACTATGACAAGTGTCCTAACATTTATGAAATCAATATTATAATTATCTATAATCATATGACTTTCAGGACATATAATGACATCTAACTGGAACATGATATACATGCAGAGCAAACAGTAAAATGATGAAGTCTATAGAGAAATTGTTGAATCAAAGTGATGTGATTGAATTCTGATGGTGGAAGGTTGGAGGAAAATTAATATTTATTCAAGAATGACTGTGATGTATGGTGACGCGTGGGTGTTGGTACTGTCAGGAGGTGGACAAGGGCTGTAAAAGGTGATAATCCAGCCATGATGAACATGTTTGATTATGCTCATAGTGAACGAACAATTAAAAGCACTATACACAGTATTAAGCTTACATTGACAAACAGTCCATGCCAATTGCTATGTCAAGCAGATAAGATATTGATGTAATGCTTGTGATGACAACTGACCATGTCCATCACATTATCTATGACATGCTTGGGTGTAGGAAAGTGGCTGCATTGGAGTATCTCAAATTTTTCAACATTTTACAGCACCCAAAATACAGCCCACATCAGGCAACTTGTGACTTCTTCATTTTTCCAAGCTGAAGGAACACCTCAAAGGACACCATTAGGTTCTAATAATGAGATGCAAGCAGATTTGTGTACAGGTACCTGATTGAGGCATCAAACCTCAACATTTCTTCTTTAATGGAATGCAATAACTAGTTAGATGTTGGTGTGTGAACAGGCATGGTGACTGGTTTTAAAAATATAATGACACTTCAAGAAAAACAACATTTCAAATTTTTGGACATCAGTGAACATTTATATTATTTAATTAACATGTATATCCTGTTCCAACCTTCTGGGTGTCACATGGATTTACTACGAAGGATGGTCTGGGTCATCCCGTCGATCGTTGGATTAATCAACTAACATCGTAAAGTCCAGACTGATTTGTGTAACAGAAGTCAATTCATTCCAATTCTTTTTCATTCAAACGAATTATTTTGTGACAAACTGTGTATTACAACATCAGATATTTAAGATAGCACGTGTGATTTCTTTTCATCATCATTGCAGGATTGTCATACAGTGATCCACGAAAATGCACTTATTTAATTCCTGAATTATTCCGGTGCTATCATATGGATGTGAGAGCTGGAAAAGCTCTTTATCTTCAGAAAAGAAATTACTGAGTTTCGAGAACAAATGTCTTTGTAGGATAACTAACACCCATGGAGTGAATTCAAATCGAATGATAAAATCAGAGAAGAGACACATACAAATTTCATCACAGATGTTATCAGAAAACGCTGTTGGTCCTACATCAGGCATGTCCTACGTGCAGACACCAACAGAATACACCACCAATCTCTTAAATGGATACCTACAGGCAAAAGAGCAAGGGGTAGACCAAAAGAAACACTCAGAAGAACAATACTTAGAGAAAGTAAAACAACAAATATTCATACTATTCAAGAACTGCACAGAATAGCTTTGAACAGACAGAATTTGAGAGATCTGACCTCTGCCCTATGCGCTAACTGCAGCGCAAAAGGAAAATGAATGAATGAAATAGGTTGGCATTCATGGAAATGTGAACCTGAGGAGATAGGTTTGCGCCGAATCCACCTATAGCTGATGAATTGAGAATGGATAAGGGAGATATTTTTCAGTTGCCTTGTGTTTTCTGAATGTAGACACTACTATAGTGATGCATCTAGGATACAATTGGGAACATTTGTGCAGTGGAGTACAGTGCTATCAGCTTATAATAAATAATCATCTTTGAGGTAGCCTAAAATTTTTTTTAAATCTCTCATATATGAAAGATACAATGTGATGCAATGCAAGTAAGTAAATGTTTGTTTAATGCGAACATCAAAATGTGTTTACTTTACTTATATTTTCACTAATACACAAACACAATTCACAACTGAGTCTCATGAGTGTTGTCTGGGAAAGAGGAGTAAAGGATAAGAACACAGTGATATACTATACATTTCATAAGAGTTAACTGAGGAGTGCTTGGATGGAGATGTCTTCCCCATCTTCTAGACTGTATATTTTAAAGACCTCACTGAAAGCCTGTGACATAAACCATGATATATGGGAAGAGATTAAAGACAAAATTCTTGATATAAACCATGATATAGGCCTATGGGAAGAGACTAAATATGAAACAGAACTACATGGCCTTCCACAGTTAAAACAAAAAGGAACAGCATCTTATGAAAAAAAAGGAAGAAATGCATCAGCTAAATAACTGAGATTGTTAGAAGGACATGGACAAATCAAACACTATCTAAAATGATCATAGTATGCAAGAAGTGTCCAAGGACCAATATGGTCAGAATGGGGCCTCTTAGCCATTTACGAACTCGCTGTCAAAGAGTTATATAGAATTATCAAGGACATAATTGAATTCAATGGACAATCAATTTCATAAAGTCGATGTAACAAATGGTCATTATTACTTGACATGGACAAACAGCAAACACAGAAGCTATAAGTCAGTGTTTCTTAAACATTTCTTGCTGAAACTGCCTTGAACAGTTTGCAAAGGCCTTATGATCCCCCACCCAATTTTAAAAACCTAAATTTAACCCGTTCATAATGTTTTAATTTTTTTGTATCCATGATGTAAGGAAGAAACCTACATATAGTAGTTAAACCATTGACAGCATTTTGTGTCTTAATATGTGGCAAAGGCTAAAAAAATGTTTTGGATATTTTCTTCAGTGCAAGATTTTCATAAGGACATAGTCAAATTAAATGCGATTATAAAAATTATTTATACTTTGAACAATAGTAGTATTTCTTTTGGTTTTTCTGGAATATATTGTTTTTTTAAATATATATATATTAATAAAGAGACAGAGACAGACAATGTGAGAAAATATTAGACAGTTTGACAACCTGGCACGGCAGGGAAACAACAACGATCTTGATACATAATGCCGGAGATAGAGAGCTGTAGAGAGCCATGATTGCCTATGCCAGCCAGCATGGCATCTGATGATATTGTTTTTAAAAATTATATTTTTTGTCTCCATCCCTCTCCTCCAAAAGATGCTCTCCATCCAGCATACGAATCCCTAATCCAAAAGACATGCTAAAGTCAGATGTGTCAGGCTGATCAGAGCAGATATTATAGTTAAGCTATAAACCATGACACAACACATCTTGTAACTGCATCCTGCTAACCAGGAATTTAAAACTGAATGTAGAAGAAAAGGACAATTGAGTGACACAAAAGAAATTGGTAGCATATCAAAATACGAACATAGCTATCAACATATGTTGCTTTTTTGTTTTAGTGATTTTCTAGGTAATATAAAAACATTCAGTAGTTTGCCACTGCTTTCTAAATAGTCCAGTTGTACAATTGCTTGTGACAAAGATCAAACTTAGTACCTTGGTCATTACAGACATACTCTGTACCACTTTGGCACAGAGTCGGACGAGTGACACAAAGCATTCAAGAATTTACATATATATTTGAAATTTAGCATGCAGTATCTACATAAAAAGTTATAAAAAGACAATCAATGAATGATACTCACCAAATCAATGTCATCAGGTATTTTAATTGACAGCAGTGCCATATCTTTGTCTGAAGACAAGTGGATCGCAATAGCATGCGGTTCTTCTTCCTCTCTTTTGGTGATGCTGATATATCTTAGAATCTTTCCTCCAGATTCACGTATAACAATCATTTTCTCACTGTCCTTGAATTCTCCTATTATATCACGAAACCCAGACTTCTTTCCAAGATATTCTCTTGCTGAAAAAAACATCAGAATGGATATAAATCTTCTTCTTCTGCATTCGTTCTCAAACTCCTGCAGATTAGCAGGATGTAGTCCGGAAAATGGAATGCATTGTGTCATGGTTTACAGCATTGCTGTGTTATCTGCGCCTTTCGGCCTGACACATCCAACTTCAGCATGGCTTTGGGTCACTGACCCTTTATGGGATGGGACAGCCAACTCCATCCCATAACCTCCTTAGTCGCCTTTTACGACATGCATGGAAGGTAAACAGTATTGCTATTCTTTGCTCCCCTTTCAGGCCCCGGCAACACACGGGTGTGGATATAAAGACATGTGTATATATATATATATATGTATGTATTTACTCACGGGTATGTGCATGTATGAGTAAACAAGCAAAATAGCTGCTTTTAATATAATGCCTCCACAATTTTAAATTTTGTGTGTGCCTACAAAATTTGGTGTGTAGACTATATGTGGTGTTTATTTCCTATATATTCTGATTTCCCACATTTTTTCTTGCTATGCTTCCATTCTTGTAAACCAGATTAAAGTACACTTCATTAGTTTTCATGTATTCCTTACTTGTGTTGTTATTTTTAATATATTTTATATACTCATTCCATAAGAATTAGTTTACATATTTCATAGGTGTCAACTTATTATTTCATAAATCTGTATTTTTTAACAATTTATTTTCATATTTCAATAAAAACTTCAGTATTGAGCATATATCCAAAAAAAACCCCACACTAAATTTTGAAAATGTATATTTTATTTTTGACCCTCAACATGAGCGTGTGAGATAAAAATGTCAGCATTGGTAATAATCTCTAGGAAATTTAACACCAAGTGACCTTTTTTTGAATTTTTTTTTAATTGGGGGGGGGGGGGGGGGAATCCTCACTAGTTGACACCTATGATATTTGCTATTATTTTCTTTGTAGCATAGTGGTAAAGACATTTTGATACATGTCTGTGACATCTTGTTTATAAGTGAATGTTTTTGGAGGTCCTTGGGATTATCATTTGAGTCTATGAAGTGATGTGCTGCGAGTGGTACTCTTGGCAAGTGGTCCCTGCTCTCTTTATCTCACATATTGGGAAACCTGAGTACAAGGAAGTTGTTTATCTATTCTTTTTGAGCCCTTTTTATTTATTTAAAAGATTACTCTTTTCTTTGAATCAACATTTTTATATCTAATTTGCAACATTTTAAAAATCTACTGTGAAGGTTTTCTCAATCCTGTAACCTAAATTACTTTCTTAGTAAGGCCTTTCAGAAACTGAGAATTACCCTGTACAACAATTATGATGCAACACAATCAAGCACTATGCAATTCATATCTTACCTGCAAACTTTTTCGAATCACTTTTTTTGAAAAAAGTAGACTCCTGCCTGCGATTGTCTTGAATAACAACTTTTCGTTTCTTCACCAAGAAGTACAGAATCAGATATGAAACTGGATGAAATAATGTGTTTCATTGAATTAAATTGAAAGTTACTCTTTTAAAACATATTTCAGACACGATGAGATAGAATAATAATAGAAATAATAAGAACCATTAGGGTCGTAGGGGTGTCACACTGTGCACCCCTACGACTGTACATCATCACAAATATCTCTCCAAACAACTCCATCCTCAGCCATTCGGATGAGTATAGAAAAATCACACCCAGACCATTTCTTGATGTTATCAATCCAGGATTTTTTCAGCTCAGCTCTCCTGTCTTTCCATCCGCCCTTGACTGTTCCTTGCACAATAATTTTAGAAAAAGAGTTGTGTCTCATTAGATGTCCAAACCAAACAAGTTTATGCCATTTCTCCACTACCAAAAGTGATTATTGATAGCCTGCAAGTTTGTTTATTTGATGCTGGACAATTATATTTGTTTTTGTTTTATATAACTAACTCTTAACAAAAGTCTGTAGCACTTGTTTTCAAAAGCCTCTTTCTGTGTTTTCGATGGAACCTGTGATTCCTTTATTTCTTTGCTATTGCCAATATTTATGTCTTTTCAATATTAATCTTTACGTTGAATTTTTGCCATGTTGTGCATAGTCTATCCATATCTTCTTGTAGTTGTAAATCAATAACATACATATCAAAGAATGGACAGGTCATGACTTTTCTGGACTAATCTGCATTGCTGAAGATAGGAGCTGCTGCCAGAGGACTCTGTGTGTTGATGCATCCAATGCAGTACCTCTACCACTCTTACAGGATATGGGTTTTATGGATTGGTTATGTATACTATATTAAAAAGATAATAGAAATTACTACATAGGCCTAATTACGATAAGAGATTAAGTCATGATATATGGGTGTGTATATATTTGAGAAATAATAGTTCTTACTGTGAAGTAACTGATCTATCCATTTATAAGCAAAAGTAATACAATAATATACAGAGATACATTAAAGAGATTGCCTGTCTGATCTTAATTTCTTACTTTTATCTTACTTATTCACTCGCTGCCTTATGGGTTGGCATGGGAGTGCCTCATGCTAACAAACTCAACCAGAACTGAAAATCCTCACAGCGTAGCTTATTAGCATGGTAGTGCCTCAGGTCAAGTGAGTAAATCCATACAGAAAATCTGGAGGGAAATGTGAAGGCAGTCAACTGTGTATTAAACCATTTTATGGCACCTTTTGCAGTTCTACTTTTCAAACATATTGGTATTGACCTTCCTTTTGAACTAATCAACAAAGCCAAGAGGGGATTAGTGCTTATGGGGAAAGTACATTCTCCATAAAACTTGTCCAAGTAAGCAAATCGTGTGAAATTTAGCCATTATGTGACTCTTCAATTTAACCAATTTGAGGACCTGTTGGTCCATTTGAAATTTTACACTTGCTTGCTTCCTGACTGACTGTAAAGATGCAAAAGGCCATCATCATTCAAGAAATGTATTAACAGGAAAAAAAAATGTGATAAATAATTATTTATAAAACATTTCTATAATGAAAAATTGTTATTTTCAACTGCAAGTTTTAGTGATTTAAAAGTTATAATACCTGGCACAACCAGAGCCAATATAAGAAATGAGAGCGCAAATGACCATTCACTTCCCACAATGTAGTCATAGGTAGACAGAGGACTGCACACATCAACATCAGGACTTGTATTGTTGTCTAAATTTGGGGGTGTCATACACATGCAAGGACCACTGCCTGATTTATTGAGAATGAAGAAGTTGTATATTCCGGTTAGTATAATTATACAAAATTTGTTTAGGATATTCATTGTACTTAAATAGCTCAGAATATAGAACAGCTGTGTCAACACCAGGGTCTGGACTTCTAGTTCAGGGTGCAGAGCAGAGAATAAGGGTACTGTTTTCTTTTCAGGCATGTTGTAGGAGTCGATAAAGGATTGTGGGGTGGGGGGGGGGGAATAGGTTGACAACCTGTCACTTTTGAAAAATCATTATTGTCACTGAATATGGATATGTCTTGAATATGAATAGGCCTATGTCTTGATGTCTTACTTTTGTCTGCTGTTAAATAATCATCATTGATGACAAAGAAATGCAGACCAGTGAACATTGCACCATTGTCTTATTGTGGCACGCTTAGGTGGTGGGGAGTGCCTTCACTGCTTATAAGATTAAATATCTGACAGATAAATGATGAACCAGTTGGCCCAGAAGCATACCGGTAAGTTCCACTCCTGGCAGGATGTGATAATCCTGGGATACTGCAGCACAGAACTGCCTCTCTTCAGGAATTAAATATGCACTCATAAATCGCTCTAACTCTACCATGGTTTTGAGACAACAAACCATAGAGTTTGGTTGTCATCTCGATTGCTCAACTGAATAGGACCTGTGCTTCTATTAGCAAGGCTATGGCCTATCAAGAGCTACCTGCTCACAGCTAGTGAGAATATTTCATCATCATAAATATCATAAGAATATAGAAATAAAATGCTGATACAAAATGGGAAGTTGCAGAGTGTTACAGATGAATTCTTAGAATGCCCTGAACAAAGAAGAGACATAATACTAATAAAAACTGAAACATATCCAGTATAGGGCATTTATTTTGATTTTTAAATATAGTGTTTGAGTAAGTTCAGGTTGTGAGACTGGTCCACTAGCCTCTCTACTACTGAAGTTGGTGACAAGAAATGTATAGACATCTCAAAATAACTTAACATCAAGGAAAACTGAGTCAACAAGAATATTAATGTGCTGATATACTCTTTCCAGAATATGATTGTCTTTTTTATGGATGCTCTGGATGTCCATAAAGCATCTAGGTGTCTGTTAGTCCTTTCTTGAGAAAATGTTCAGTACTCTCTCAATAAATGATTCTGATGAAAGGGCATTTGATAGTTTCTTCTCAATTGCCAAGGAATTCAAACATGATACGCAATTGTTGTTCATAAAATTTCTGAGATATGTTTTGATTCTCTTCAGGATCCTGCTTTAGGCTACACAATTAATTGTGTCAGTGTCATATGACGTATTCCTTCCAGAACGTTGTCTTCCCAATGAACTCTCTGAACCTCTCTCTGTCTTGGGCGATGTGGCTTGCATTTTCTAGTGATGTATTCATATTATCTTTAATGTCGTCAGTCCATCGTCTTCTTGGTCTGCCCCTTCTCCTCATCCCAGGTACTCTTCCCTCCATTATTTGTCTTTCTAAACAGTTATGTCTCTTTATATGACCAAACAGGCGTAGTTTTCTTTTTGTTATTGTGTTTAGTAACCAAAACTCTGGAATATTCAGTGTGTTTATAATATCTGAGTTTAAATTGTACACAATTAATTGTACAAAAAAAAAATAATAATAGCATTTCTGAGAAATACATGTCATCATAAATTGTTTCTAAGCTTATGGTTGGTCTGAAGCCAGCCTCTAATAGAATCTAATAAAAGTAACAAAATCTCTATTAATAGATCAAAGGTCAGATCTTCTGCAGTGAATGAAGGTTGCAGTTCTGAATGAAAACATTCTATACTGCAGACAGTCATGCATATGTGATAATTTGTGGGCATCAAGGACAGATATATTTAAAAAAGAGAATAAACCTATCTTTCTGTGAGGATTATAATCTCTCTTGCTTCACTGTTTTCACTTTATACCCCTGTATGCCTTGCAGTGTCATTTCTTATTACTTATTTATTTTAAATCAGTGAATTATTTTTAAATATTTATTTATGATTATGGTAAATAACTATAAATTTATGTGCGCTATTTAAGTTGTTAAATTACAGGAAGGGATGTCACGCACTTTGGCGTCTATTGACATTAAAGCACTGGCTGTAAGGTTTTTTATTTATCCCAAATAGCTCTGGGGTTAGTCAACCCAGATAAAGTAAATAGGTACTTGACCAAATCAAGAAAGTAACGGCTTATGTGCATCTTGTAATCAGTGAAAAAGACATATTTAACAAAGCACTTCCAATACACCCCAATGGTTGAATAAATATATGATTTATTTATTTACATCGCTTACATGACTGAAAGGTAATCAATTCTAGTTTTTTTAATAATTTATACTGATATCACTACCATCATCATCATCATTAAGTGCCGTCTCCGCAACGAAGGTTGGTTGCAACGTATCTCCAGCATCTTCTGTCTCTTGTCTTGGTGATGCACTCTGCTTGACTGTAACCTGTCCATAGTGTGATGTTACTCTTCCACTTTTATCTCTGCCTACCTATTGCTCATTTCCCTTTGACTTTACCCTCAAGTAAGATCTTCAATAAGGTGTCACGTCTTTTAATGTGTCCAAAGTATTTTATTTGCCTGATCTTTATTTCTCTTGGTAGTTCCTTCTTCACATTAAGTGTTTTTAGTATTATCACTATCACTATAAACATCCTCATTTATTTAGCTTCAGTTGTCAAATTAATTATAAAATTATGGAAAATAAAATACTTGCACTAGCACTTATTGTGTTCTTGTTGTTTAAGCCTTTTAATTGTTTACCATGCTTATTCTCTTCCAAATGAAAATATCTACTATATCATGACTGGTAAATTTTCTTCTTATGATAAATCTATCCAGAATGATATATCCATCAAAGCTATAACACATATAGATATAACACATATGTAATGGAAATATCAACTACACAACAACTATCAACAATATAAATTTGTCAGTAGGCCTATAAGCCCTATGCGAGGAATACTTCAAATATTGAGTAAAATATAGTGAAATACATAAGCTAAATACAAAATTATAAATGGAAATGATATTTATGTAACTATGCCACTCATATTGATGTTCATATAATTCATACTGGTAAATGTGCCAGCATACGAGAGTCAGATAATTATAATTTAATTAAATGGACTTAGTATCAGCATACCTCTGTGTTTGGCATGTTAATTCAGTGCTCAAATTACTGAGCACTGCTGACATCTGAAAAAAGCAACCAACTCTGCAGAAATAATATGATAAATTGCTCTAATAAATACTTGAAAAGGAAATGACTGATGAAAAAAAATATTAAATATATAATTGTAATATAATTAGATGTTGATGGCAACACATATGCAACTTGTTGCTTGTGACTGAAATTATTAAATACTTTAAATGAACAATTAACACTAACCTTGGCACAAAAACACATTTTCTGGGATTTCTGCATCAGATAAGCTAGTTGTTTGCAACAATATTTCCTTGAATGTCACAGATTCAATTTCATTGATTTCAGTGTTGGTGAACATCCTTTAGAAGTAAAATAGAAAATTAATATAATGTAAAACTGATCCTGTAAAAGAAATAAATAACACACATGAGGCATATATCTATATTTATAGTATAAACAACACTTCATTGGGCATAAACAAACAACCATGTACTGAATATCAACATCATCATCATCATCAAGTGCTGTTTCCACAACGAAGGTTGGCTGCAACAGACCTCTAACATTCCCTGTCTTTTGTTTTGGTGGTGCACTCTGCTAGACTGTAACCTGTCCATCTCGTGATGTTGCTCCCCCTCTTGCATCTTTGCCTACCTCT
This sequence comes from Meghimatium bilineatum, assembly GCA_034231615.1. NCBI lineage: Eukaryota > Metazoa > Mollusca > Gastropoda > Stylommatophora > Philomycidae > Meghimatium > Meghimatium bilineatum. Next base: position 60,502,286 of record CM067298.1, read on the forward strand.
TGCTCGCCTCCCTTCGACTTTTCCCTCAAGTAAGGTCTTCAGCAAGGTGTCATGTCTTTTAATGTGTCAAAAATATTTTATTTGCTTGGTATTTATTTCCCTTAATAATTCTTTCCTTGTATTAAGGGTTTATAAAACCTATCTGTTTAATTACTTCTCTTTCCATAATGTTCTCCCTATTCTTCTATATATCCACATCTCAAAGGCATCAATTCTGTCTTCTAATTGTTTATTTAGTGTCCATGTTTATGAGCTATACATTAGTTTCTCATTTTTAACTTGTTTGTAATTTGTTTAGATGTTAATATTTTCCTCATGTCATTGAAAGTACTTTTAGCCATTCCTATTCACATTTTAACTTCTGTTTCACATCAGCTGTCATTTGTGAATATGTGTCCAATATGCTGATAGTATTCTACTTGTTGTAGTTTCTCTCTATGTATGTTTATGTATTATGAGTTTGATAGCAGTTATTATTCCATTTCTGTTCCATATGTTTATCCATCAACAGTCGGATACTAAGTATAGCTTCTCTGGTTCCTTTGTTTTTCCAATAAACTGAATTGCTCTTTAGGGACTCAAGTGCCTATCTTGTTTATAATTCTTTCATGTATTATCTCGAGTAGTATTTTAGTTATATTATTCATTAAACTTATTGTTCTATTTTCTGCACAGTCCACAGTCCTGAATTTCTTAGGTAGCGGTATGAATATTGATTGATGATGTCAGGTCTTTAGGTATGTGGTCTGTTTCATATATGTCATTGCAAAGTTTCATGATAGTTTCCACACCAAATTAATTTAGAGTTTTTATTATGTCTGCTGTTATGTTATCGAAGCCTGTGGCCTTTCCACATTTTATTGCGTTTTCTACTTCTGCATTCAGTATTGTTCGTCCATTATTGTTGTGTATTGAAAGATCATAATATAATCTATGTGGTTCCTCTTTCTGTCTCCAGGACATTTCCATGTATTTAATCTCCTATTTTTTTCATGTTCAAAGAATGTATTACATATGGTCATGTTCTCCTCACAGAACTGTATAAGTCTCCCTCTTCTGTCATTTCTTGTCTCTAGTCCAAATTGCCCCACAATGTTCTTGTGTCTTTCTTTTATTTTTGCATTCATGTCTCCCATGACTATTAGAATGTCTGTTGATTTTACTGACTCGAGTAGTTGTAGGTCTTCATAGTAATTTTTTATTTCTTCTTCAGTGTAGTCTGTAGTTGGTGCATATGTTTGTACAATGGTCAGATCAAAAGGTTTTGCTTTGATCTTTAGCATCATCATTCTGTCGTTATATGTATAGTATCTGCGGATGTATTTTTCTATTTCTTTCTTATCAGTATTCCTACCCTCCGTTCATTGTAATCTTCTACCGAATGTATAAAACTAAAATCCTTTCCTGTTTACCCAAATATATTTCCACCTAGTCTCTGCTACTCCTAGAATATCTACATTTAAAGCTTCTGCCTCTAATATTAAGTTTGCTAGGTTCCCTGATTGGTGTAGTGTTGAAACATTCCATGTGCCTACTCTAATATGTTGCTTTATAATCTTTCCATCTAGTCTCTGCTACTCCTAGAATATCTACATTTAAAGCTTTTGCCTCTAATATTAAGTTTTCTAGGTTCCCTGACTGGTGTAGTGTTCCAACATTCATGTGCCTACTCTAATATATTGCTTTCTAATCTTCAGATGTTGATCCATCATTTGGCTTTGGGATGTAAGTAGTAAGGTCCCTGTCTTTTCCACAGTGGCCAGCCAACATTCGTTATTATGCCCTGAACATGCGTCTTGTGCGCCTCACACTTTACTGATTCGCAGTTAATCCATTTGGATTCCTCCGCCTCATGCGCCATCACAGATTTCTTTTATAGGGATGGACATTCCCTTCTGCTACCTTTTGGATGTCATCCAATAGCTTAATTAATATAAATTAAATTTCTCAGTAATAAAATTATTCTAACTGGTACAAAGATCAAAGGAATGTGCTGATGTAAGAAAATGATGATAGCAGAATTTTAAATTATTAAATCATGGGGATATAAAAAATGTAACATAGGCAAAGAATATTTATATTGCAAGCATGGGTTATTTAGATATTAAATGGAGTTTTATAACTAGCAAATTCTCACTAAGATTTTTACTTCCATACTTCTTTCTCACTCAACTCTCTCACCAATTCAAATAAATAAAACAATTGTCTATTGTCTATCCCAGGTGGTGTTGTCATAGCTTTCGCACTTGCCGTTGAGCTTAGGGATTTGTGAAAGAGATGTAGTCTGTGTTCCAGATGAGTATATACATCAAACACACAAAGGGAATATACACACTCATACATTTGGTAAAGGGTTTGTGGTCGCTCTAGTGGTTAGTGTACTGGTTTCCTTGTTGGGTGATCCAAAATTAAATTCTCAGTTCAACTGGAAATAATTTTAAATTACCAACATCTCCTAGGTGAACCCAGGCTAAAGAAATGGGTACAAAATTTTCTTGGAAAGTAAAGCTAACCACATCATCCATTAGTATGCTGTAGGTCAATGAAAAATAAAAGATGTAATGTCATATTCACCAATGTCTCAGGCGTGAATAATGGAAACTTTACCTACTTTTTACACTTGGTACTTTTTCTTCTTTTGTTTTCATTCTTAAACTCCTGCAGATTAGCAACTGGACAATAAAATGCTTTGTGTCGTGGTTTACAGTTTGGCTGCGATATCTGATCCTTTTAGCCAGACACATCTGACTAGTATGGCTTCTAGGTCACTTTGGCAGCTAACTACCATTCTCAAAGAATTCCTTAGCTGCCTCTAATAACATGTGTCGCAAATAACAGTGTCACTATCCTTTGCTTTCCTTTCGTACCTCAGCAACACATTGGCGATGCTTGGTGTACTGAGTATAGGTCTATACTTAAAGACCACAAGTTGGTACATAGAAAAAACCACATGCTTGGTATATATAACAACCACATACTGGGTATATAAAACCATCGCACATCTGTTATATTCTAAATGTCCCACCGACATAGTCGCATGTTTCAAGCCATTGGTGCAAATAACATGGTGACACAGCATATTTCTGTTTTCTGGACTACATCTTACTAAATCTAGCAAGAACCATTGTCCTGCTACAATAGATATCCAACAAGAGTTTGAAAACAATTGCTTAAAATATAAAATAAATGACCACACACTGCATTTCTAGATACACATCAACATATACTGGGTATATACACTAACATTTCATCTACAACAATGCACCAACTTAGATAAACCTACCCATCTTTCTGGTACCAGAATCTATCTCCATCTCTTAAACTAGTAAACTGATCTACCAATATCTTCCTGAAAGTGTCGGACATGCCAGCTATCTGATCACCTTGGTCCAGCAAGCCTCCAGTAAGAATGTCAACACTGTCAGGTTTATCACCACCATAAAGTCGGCGAAGGATCTGCAGATGAAAAGTATTGTATCTTTTCTAGCTGATATACTCAAAGAAAAATTTAATAAGAAGGTCTTTGGCTACATCAGTACAAGTTAATGCCCATGTCCTATATGGGTCCTAAGGTGAGCAAAACTAGTAACACTATGAGTTGAAACACATTTAATAAAAGTGACTATGAATAGTTGCCACTGGGGCTGGGTATTCCATCATGCACAAATCAAAGTAAAAACTGCTGAAAATGAATTTTCTGGATTTAAAGGAACCAATATCATAGCTTTCTAGAAACTAGCAATGCAATATATTTATGTTTAAATAATTCAAATTCTTAATGGTAATATCAAAGAATACATGCTTTTCAGAATGCAACATCAAAGAAGATGGAATCAGTCTGAAGAAAGTCAACATATTCAAATTTGTTGTACTTTGATAACAGCAGATGAAATATGTATTAAAGAAGAAAAATGTAGAATGGCCCAGGTAAAAGTAAAATTTACAAAATGAAGAGCATATGTGTATCTTTGACAAAAAGAAGTGAGAGTTATTAAAGCTATATAGAATCAATACTAATGTTTTAAAATAAATCTTGGACAATCAGCAGAATAGTAATAAATTATGTGAAGGCAGTTCAGATGTTATATAGAAGATTTTGATAAAACTATGGACAGATTAAAAAAAACTATGAGTTATGATCAGTGCACCCTGGACAAGACAATACATGCTCTGAACCCCTTTCTCAATAAATTCATCAGTGTGTAGGATTCAACAGTTCTAGTTTGATGCTAATTTATAGTCTCTTCATATATCTATTATATTTCTCTGTAGAGGCTGTTTCGGTCTTTACACAAATCTCACTCAGTCTTGAGAGCAACTACGATTAACACTTAATCTTCTGAGCAAATAAGGTCTCTCAATGCATTAACTATGTGAGAATTTTCCATTGATGTATCTATTAACAATAGCCATGCTCACCAGTGCAATACAGGTTAAAAAGTGTAATGAAGATATCTTGAAGAAATTAATTAAAAATATCTTCATTCATGTCAAAAGATAGTTCACAATCTTTGGAATCATCCCAAGAAGAGGAAATCTGGAGAATATCAAGATAACAGACAAGTTGAAGAGCAAAATTGGCACAGTGATTACCATGGAAGAAGATGCTGGACAGTTTGGCATGGGGGAAACCTTAGTTTTGGAAATTATTGGCAGTACACGGGACAGAGGGATGTGGATAGATATGATAATCAATGCCAAATGGCATGGACTGTAAGAAGACTATTACTAGAATTCTAAAGAGAAATCTAAGCAGTCATACTAGAATTAATACAGCAAAACAACATTATCAATTGATGCTCTATTTCACTATTTTGTAACATCATCCAACCTAGCTATTCTCAACCTTTTGTAAACTATAACCCTTTGTTGTTATGCTAGTCATACCTCTCAACTCTCCCACCAATTCAAATAAACCAAACAATTGTCTATCCTAAGTAGTGCTGTCATAGCTTCCACACCTGCCGTTGAGCTTAGGTGTTTGCGAAGGAAGTGTAGTCTGCATTCCAGAGCCAGGTGTGTTGCTCTGTTTGAGTTGTAGTCATGTTTATTCAGGATGATCTTGATGTTGTCTATTCATCTTTTCCTAGGTTTGCCCTTGACTTTGTATCCTGATTACATCTTGTTATAAACTCTTATGGGAAGTTGATCATTCATCCTCATAAGATGTCCAAACCATTTTGTCTGTTGTTTCTCTATATATTCGATGTATGATGTTATACCTATTACCTTTCTGATGTTCTCACTGAGCATTTTGTAGAGTCTGGTGACTCCAATAGCCTTCCATAGAACAAACCAAACACCAACTACATATTCAAATAAAAGATAAATGACTTCAAGTCACCAATAACATCCCCTATCTGGCACTGATCTGTCACAAGATGTTAACATTGATGTACATGGAAAAATAAAACAGAATAGCTAACTCTAGTTCTACATTTGAGAAGTTGTGATCATACATATGGAACAGAAAGGTAATAACAACTGTTATAAAACTCATAATACATAAAATACATGGAAACTACAAAAAGTAGTATATTCTATGTATTTTTATAGTCCACAGTACACCTAATCCTATTATCAATTGTATATTTTGGGCAACCCTTTTTTCGATTTTCTTCAATTAACAAAATCTATTTTATGACTGATCATCATCAGGTAGTAAAGTAAAAAGTAAAGTAACCCATAGCATTTATTAATGCCGTAGGGGTGTGAGATGTTAGCGATCTCACATTTCACAGGCTCTGCAAATGAGGGCGGTAGCCATCTCCTCTCCCTCGCAGTCTTTACTTCCCGGATTAATCCGGTACCCATTTAAGGCTGGGTCGACCTGGGAGCCGTTGCGATCTGAAAACATTTCCGCCTCAGCTGGGGAATGAACCCAGGACCACTCATATGCGAAGCCAGTGCGCTAACCACTGCGCTAACGCAGCTCCCATATACTGAATACCTCATCAGGTAGCATATACTGAACAAAATTTAGCAGTCATCACAGCCTTTCGAAACTTCTGTCGATCTTGAGCTAGTCTTTCTGCTTCTGTTACTGTCATGTTCAGGTGGTCTTTGAAGTCTTTTGTCCATCTTCTTCTTGGTCTGCCTCTTGTTCCTCTTCCTGGCATCATCTCCTCCATTATGGTCTTCTTTAGGCTGTCATAATGTTTAATACGACCAAAATATTGCAGTTTTCTGGAAAGAATCATGCTGTTTAGCCAGTTTTCTTTTACATTCATTTCTCTCAGGATGGCTATATTGATGATCTTTTTTGGTCCATGGTATTCTGAGGAACATTCTGTTTCTAATACTGCTATTTTATTTTTTATTTTGTTGGTGATTCATGCCCATATATTGCCACTAGGAATATGCAAGCTCTCAGCAATGTTAGTTTTGTTTTTTTGCAGCAGCTCAGCCATATGTTTTTCATTTGTATCAGCTTCTTTGACGCAATAGTCAACCTCCTACTGACTTCTTCATAGCAATCACCATTACTGTTGATAAGAGAACCAAGGTATTCATAACTGGTGATTCTTTATAATTTGCTATTGTTGATACTGATTGAGAACTTGCTAGTGCATTTGTCGCTTGTCATAATCTTGGTCTTGTTTCCATTCAGAAATAGGTTTTTTATGACAAACGTTTACATTGTTATAGACATTCTGTAAAGACACAATGTTGATGTAAGCTTTCATGAGTTGAGGATAGAGCTTTCAACCATATAAGCCTACTAGCTCAAGTCTATTGGTTATATCTCAGCCTACTGATGCTGTAATACAAATAGGCCATATAGCATGCAGGTTTGAAAACGAACTGAGATCAATATTGATACAATCAGGTTAATTTTTATAGTGACACATTACTGCCTTACCCCACTAAATGTACCAAAAGTGCTCCAGTCTGTCAGCGCTTTCAGACCATAGGCTTGGCGAATGACATTCAGACCAGGTAATCCATGATCGCGGTATCGTTGTATTTGAGCAGCAACATGATCGGTCCGTGAATATTCATATGGGCCGTAAAAATATTCTGAAACAAGTTTGTATGACAGACAATTTAATAGGCTACTATGCACTAAATTGATTTACTACTTTTATTCTCAGTACAACTACTGGATGGGTTCACCTCATTTTATTGTTTTTCATGCCCGTATTGGCCAAAATCTATTATTAGTATTTCAATATTTGACAATATTACTCACACTGTGTACACAGAGAAAGAGACAGGAGCTTGTATGGATAGGCATGTGTTCTGTAAATTTCATCTTTAAGTCTGAATAAATCTGAATATAGATACTATGGCATAAGTGTTTCATGATGTACTGTTGTATGTGCTGCGCCATTATCTCTCACACAATTCACAATGCCAGGTCCGTTTAGACTTTCTGAGTATTCTGTAGTAGACGGTCTCGTTTTGAGATCGTCTTACATCTTATGTAACGCATTATAACAGGCCTACTATATAAAATACAAATAACTCAAATATCGGAAGTTTTATTGTTATTTTCAATATTTTATTATTTTATATTGACAGTTTTCTTCAGTAACCTATTTACCTTATTTGCATTTACTTAGATATAATACTACTGAATCTGTTACGGTAATTGAATAATATATAAAGTGACATATTTGTTTAATAAATTATGTCAAAGGTAGCACAAATAAAACAATCGTATTATTTCAAAGTCTTTCAGTGAGGTTTTTAACGAGTAGGGGCCTACTTGTAGTGCTTCTATTGGCATTGACAACGTAAGCCCTTCTGCAACTCACCATCGAGAAGTAATTTTGGTAGGTGATGATCTGGCATACGGATTGACCTGTTCAACGAGGAGCTACAGTGCACGTCTCAGAAGCAAATCTAGCAGTTCCAAAGACAATAGTTTATCATGACCGTTCATAAATCAATGGCAACATACTGATCTAAAATATTGTCTAGAAAATAACTACTACCAAAGAATGCTGCGGTGATGGTTACGTCCTGGATAAGAAATGTTACCAACAACTTACCAGTAAAATCCGAGACAAAGTGGCCGTTCTCAACTTCTCCGAGAGTAAAGAGCATTCCCCTAATAATCGTATCCAGATTTTTCTTCACCATCTCCTGTTGATATTTGACACATACTAAGGTAAAACGAAGAAGTGCATGACGGAGATGATAATGCATGAGTACAGAACAGAGTATCGTAGAAATAACAGTGCCTACAAAGTATGGTCTAAAAAAAAAAGTGTTTAGTTTTAGTTTTTGCAATATATATTGTTGTACTCTGGACATGACGTACTTGGAGGCCGCGTGTGCAGTGGTTAGCGCACTGGTTTTACATATAAGTGGTCCTTGATTCATTACTCAGTTGAGGCGGAAATATTTTTTTATTTTTTTTAGATCACAACGGTTCCTGGGTCGACATAGACCTAATTAGGTACCGGATTAATCCGGGAAGTAGGCTAAAGACTGCGAAGCAGAGGAGATGTCTACCGCCCTCATATAGCAGAACCCACTCACACCCCTACGCGTTAATAAATACTATAGGTTAGCTATACTTTATTTTTCTTTGCACAGAGACCCATAAGTGTTTGGTCACTCCCAGCATAATCAATCAGTATTTGAATATGACCTTAGCTTAAACACGCCTAGGAAGGCTGATCAAACGAAGACCAGAGCACTTGTTGGTAGTATAAGAGATACATATTCATGCCAAGATCTTCCTCGACTCCTAGTAGGTACATGGTGCTAACACACCTTTCACAATAGAGCACTTATCGAATTCATCTCTGCTAGGATCAATGTTTGACTTCTGGATTGGGAACATTATTTTCATCTATAACATGCATTAGATTTTGAACGCTAGGCATTCTTTATCTTTACTTGGCCGTTTCACGTTCTCAAGCTGTAAACCATGATGCAACGTACTCCATTCTCTGGACAACATCCAATTATTCTGCAGGAGTTTGAGAATGAACGCAGAAAGTGAAGATACACCAACTGCAATATTTGCGTTCTTTTCCCTGACACATCGTACCAGCAAGGTTTCTGCGTAACTTTGACCTATGAGATGGGATAGCCAACCCATCTTAATCATCCCTTACGATATTCATGATGGTTGACAGTGTTCTTATTATTTGCTAACCAGTTTGGGTTCCAGTAACACATAGACTATATAAAATGTTTGAAAAAATTAGAGATTTCAATGTCTGATGGAGTCGGCATCACGATATTTGGAAAAGTGACATGTGAACCAAAGAGTAAGCTGATTATTAGCTGCTGCTGATTTATTTATAGATATTTGTCTAATGAATACAATGAGAAGAATCAACATTATATGACTATTAGATAATGTGATCTATGGAATGTACAAATAACATCTACTGAAATGTAGTGTGGATATATATGTTTCCTGTATGCAGTGGTTATTGGTTTGTATCTATGAACCGAAGTCTTTGCACTCTGCATAAGCCCTTAACTTCACAGTCTCTTGCAGATGTCGAAGCGTGTGCATACTTATAGGCTTATTTACCGCGGACGCTGGTTAAACACGTTCCTAATCAGCAGGATATGGAGTACACTGTGTGCATCTCAAACAGATCAAGAAATGAAGGATCGGATGCGTCAGACCATTGTCGCAAATAAAGAGGCGTCACAACGTATCTCCGATTTCTGGACACCGATATTTTTCTACTGGAAAATCACGTAGAACTATTGTCCTGTTACAAGAGTTTTTAATTGTTCTGTAGAGTTCTATTATTATCTTACTCCAGTGGGAGTTTGAGAACAGATAAGCATCTGTTCTAAGAACAAAATTACTCGTAGACTAAATTGAATTGGTTCAAACATTATATGCTACATCTTCTAACATTTTCTATGACATTAACATTAATTCTGTTAAAAACTATGAACTTGTTAAAGGAAATGAATCTCTTGACAGACTGACAAATTGGTGTCGAGATACGGAAGCAGTGGTTAATCCGTCTAAGGCATTCGTGACGTGGTTTTCCTTGAACAATCACATGGTAAAGACACACATGCCACAAGTTTCGTTGTCCGGGAAAAGTTTAGAAAGAACTAGCACAATGAGATATCTGGGTGTGTTTTTTGACAGAAGCCTGAGTTTCAGGGAACATGTTGACCACATTATCATAAGGGCAGGCAAAGGCTTAGCAGCAATGAAGGTTATGGCTGCTGCGCAGTGTGAGCAAAGATTGTTTTTTCTTTTGTACCAGGGTTTGGTTGTGGCTGTGGTGGAATATGCACTGGCAATTCTGACTCTTAGCCAAACTCAGATCGAAAGACTGGATAGAGTCCAGAATGCAGCAATGCGTATCATTCTGGGATGCACAAGAGACACATCGACAAGAGCTATGCGATACCTACTTGACTGCCCAACAGCTGAGCATAGATTACAGTATTGCCGTGCACGGGCGTACCTTCAAATACATGCCGATAAGGAACACCCGTTGCATTAAGAAATACAGAAAGTTAAAGGCAGCAGACTCAAGAGAGGAAGGTCGTGGATGGGACGTGCTGAGGATGTAATACAAATCGTGTGCCGATTACAGGATGTGGCAGCTGGTGCGGAATGGATAGGTCTACCCACAGATTTCGAAACTTGTTTGAGAGTAGTAATATCACTTAGCAGGGAATGCAGAGAATGGTGTCCCACAGCTGTGGAGAATGAAGTGCAGGCTTTAATCAGTGAGAATACCAAAGAGGGGGATGTGATTATATACACTGATGGATCTGTAATTAGGCATGTTCGCAGTGCTTGGGCCTTTACAGCTCAGTGCGCAGGTAAAACGATCAAGGAGGAAAGTGGTGCCTTTGCGGTCACTACGAGTAGTATGACCATGGAGACTATGGCGGTGACCAAGGCATTTGAGTGGCTACGCACACAGAAAGTAACGCAGGTCTGCATCTTGAGTGACTCTATGAGTATGATTAAGAAGGTACAAGTGGGTCTCGTTCACGAACAGTGGATTGAGGCCTTGAGAAATGCGAGCTTGAAAGCGGTTACATTTATTTTCGTGCCGGGACATGTGGGCGTTCGAGGCAATGAAAGAGCGGATCAACTGGCATCGTGTGCGATTGTGGCAAAAGGCGATGGGGCAATGGATCGCGCTGACGTTTTGAACTCCTTAAGAGATATAACACGCGAGAGTGAGAGGAATGTGGATGATGATTCCTTTTCAATGGCTAGGATTAAAGATCAGGGATTGAGATGCGGTGTTGCTAGAGGTGAACATTTTGGAGGGCGCAGAAGAATGATGGTCAACCAGCATAGGACCGGTACTGTCAGCAGAAGTGTGATGGCGGATACACTCAAGGAGAGATCGGAGCAACTATGGATGTGTCCAATTTGCAGTGATGATGATCCGACGACTAACTAACTAACTAACTAATCTCTTATTTGACAGTGTGCAAGCAATCAGTGCCACCTATTATACTGACCTGGGGGTCCCAGAAGTTGTTGCAGAGTCTAAGAGATGGGACTTCTTTATTTCCGCCGTTAATATCGCGACCAGTTGTCATGTTCAGTCCACACTGGTCCCTGTTGATTAGTCACTTTATGTTAGGAGGTGAATATAATATGTATGTGCACGCATACCATACACTAATGTGCCATCATTTAAATCATATACAAATGTCTTGGTTTTTTTAATTGCCTCGTTTCATTGCCTAGTCGATAGCTGTCAAACAGCAATTTCAATTGGTGGCCGCCCTCTGTGCAACTTGCAATTTGCAGATGACGTTGATATTATGGCTGGCAGTAAGACATAACTTTAAGAACTTACTTCTTACTTTAAAAAAAACCAAAAACTTATGGTATGAAAACAAACATCGCGAAAAAAATATGGTAAACAGAAAATGACAACAAGACTGCCGCTAGCATCTGGGTAAGTAGACAAAAACTATTACAAAATTATATCTCTTTAAATATTTAAATATAAGCAATAATTGAAAAACTAACAAAGAAATAACGATTCTGCTTGGAATAGACTCGGCTGCAATGCTCATATCATATGGAAGAGCAGAATAAGTACAGCAGTGAAGATAACACAGTATACATTTCTAATAATACCTTTTATTTTATAAGAATGTGAGAGTTGGACAATTACAGCGGAAATGGAGAAGGCTTTTGAAAAGAAATGTTAAAGACGAATATTGCGGATCCATTATACAGAATATAAAACCAAACATCATATAGGCCTATTTGATGAACAAATTTAATACTCTTGCAGGTCAACAGGAACATCTCTTAGCAGCCCTGATATTTGTAAACTTGTATAGTTTGACCACGTAATGAAGAATATTTCGTTTCCAAAACTATCATAGAGAGAACAGTTAAGGGTGGAAGAAGAGGGTGAAGAAAGTATGGATTGATATTATAGACAGGATGAAGATTCGTCATACTCAAGCAAGGAACTAAGAACAGACAAGCATGACGGAATTTCTGTGTAAATGTTTCCAGATTGGCAACCCTACGGCCCAGAAGGGTTTTGGGTTTGATGATGAGCTGCTAAAACTACAAGAGAACATTAGTATTTGCAAGATGTGACATATGACGTGCTACAATTTTATCGAGTAGCTTGCCATACACATTCTGCAGGGTATTATTAGACATTGGGTATATTGATTATCTTCTCGCACACTGCACATAGCCATAGTTGTTCAGATCTCCGTTTCAGTACATTTCTCAGGGTATAACGGCTGATGGATCCGGTTGTATGTTGGTTCAGTGCTTTAAAAAACCTTTATTACGTATTCTCTACGGGCCACGCCTATCATCACTCCCACATCACGCATTCTCGATATTGACTCATGCTCAATGTATCTCAACATCAACTGTTGTTGCAGACTTACAAAAAGCACTGACCATGCTCGGTCCATAGGCTGACTATCTATTATGGTGGAGAGGTTAGCTAATGTGTCGCCCGGTTCGTTTCCATCCATATGCACGTGTCTGGGGACAATATGAGTGATTTTTTGTAGTGAGGCCCACATTTGAGCTATCTCTAATGATTCCACCCATTTTCTACGTTCTATTTTGGCTTTTTGAATCATATTAATTGAGTCACTTGCCGTACACACTCTACAGTGTTAATATCCCGATAGCCGTTGAATAGTTTATAATTTTTTTCCAGGCTTATTAAGTTGTCTCATGTAGTATGAAGCTAGTACTCCGGCAACTCAGAATTCTGAATGTTATTATTGAAGTTTTTAATAACATACTCAGAAACATCACTTTTTTAATCGATGATCAACAACTTAAACAGGTGAAAAAATATCTGGGAAGCATCATATAATCGAATGGGTACAACACCAAAGAAATCCAACATATATGCAACATAGCATTCCATACCATATCTTGGGGTAGATGTCTCCTATTTTCAAAAAGAAATATGTGAGCATGAACACCACAAACTGCATTATATAAAACGATCATCGTTCCATCACTATGCTACCAATGTCAAACGTGGACACTAACAGCAGAATCCAAAAGAAAACTTGTTACAACAGAAATGACTTTTCTACGTCGAATCCTCGGAGTAACAATAAGAGATAATAAAGAAACGAAAACATCAGAAGACTAACAACCACAATGCTAATTCTGGATTACATAGAAAGAAAATAGATTAACTGGTTTTCGCATGCTTCCAGACTACGATTAGATGGTTCTCCCCCCCCCCCCAAAAAAAAACAACATTACTATACAGACACAATGGATAAAAAGCCAGGGGGAGACCTTACAAACGATGGATTACAGAAGTAAAAGAATCAACGAAAACAAAAACATGAATCACACAAAAAAACCATCTCCAGAGAACTTTTCTATCCCTGACGCTGCAAGGTATAAAGGGGCATAAAGCAAAACGAAGAAATATTGTTGTCTTTTGTTAACATTTTTGTAACGCTCTTCTTATCTAGGTAATGTATATGTATGTATTATGGTCCATCATGACTTGGGGATGTACTTTTGCTGGTTGCAAGGATATGCTCAAAATCTTCAGACATTATATCCGCATATGCATCACCGGCTATAGTCGTTAGTCAAACAATGAAAACTTGTACGGTTTGGACATGTACACCTAAGTGATTATCTGAAAAAATCCCCCAATATTACCCGATACATATAAGAATTGAAGAAGCCAAGCATGCCAAATAATATTATGGGCAGACTATATTAAAGATGGGCACGTCATGATTTTCCCACACTCATCCACATTGCTGGGGATATAGATTGCTGATGACTGTGTGTGTTAACACATAAAATGTAATATTCAACGACCCTTTCTGGCTATAGGTTTATGAATGTATAGATAGTCGTTCCAAGAGTATGTTTCCTTTTATTCTAATGAGAAATTATAACATTTTTATTACTCTGAGCTACGTATTTCCTATCAAGCACATTGCTCCACTCGACAAAGTAGCAAGCTACTTGTCAATAAAAGGGGATATTGCTGTATACCTGAATAACAATAGTACTTACGAAGAACATAGGTTTTGGAAGTTTCTCTTGAGAGACTATCACTATAGGGCTATGGGGTGTAAACACATGCAATTTGTATTTTTTTTCCCGTGTTTACACCCCATAATCCTTTAGTGATAACCTGTCAGTTGTCACCAAGTGAAATTTCACAAAATCGTGTTCTATGTCTAGAATATCGATCGGAACACGTTTATCCGTAGTTGAAGTTATAATCCACGGAACAGCTGTAAATATGTGCTGTAAACAAGATTTCACAACACGATTTCAAAGACCATAATCTTTCGACTTAAAACTGGCGACCTGTAACGTATTAAGGTTGCCCACACAAACGATTGTCCATATGGAACAGTCATTCAGGCCACTGAACGTACTCCAAGACTGTCTAGATTAGAAAGAACTACGAGGCAAGACATTGCCACACTGAACTGAACTGAGACAAAAAGTTTGGGGCAGCCGCCCTGACCTGGACGAGACTGGGAGCTTCGTCCTGGTGAATAGTCTCAATATCTAGCAAGACAAAGAATCCTTAACGCAGAAGAAGAACAACCCGATTTCAAAACATAGTCTTCAGAACTACACGCAAATGTCCAGACATATTCCACACACGTTATGTCATATATGATGAGCTTGATAAATGGTGTGCTAATTTATGGATCTACATATGGAGAACATTTATTTTCTCAAATCTCATCTTCGATTATATACACTTCGAAGATACAACTGTGGTAAAAGGGAGGGTGGAAAAATTTCTTTTATATTTTTCCCGATGGTCTTGTTTTGGAGAAAACGCTCATTAAGGGGAAGTGTGTGTTTACAACCCATTAACTTGATCTTTTTTAAACTAAATGTCATGTTATATTTTTATAAGGGCGGAGGTGTTGAAATCCCCACTCCTCCGTAATGTATCTACGGGAGTAACGTGTCTCATACAGTCCGTGCAGCTCTTACAAAATATATGACTATATTAGAATGGGTTGCACATCCACCATATTTACGAGAACTTCATTCCAAATCCGTATAGAGGTAGAATTTTGAAGAATTTTACCCCCATTCTCTATAGTAAAACAAATACATGACAATTGGTACTTAAATAAGTAAAAATAGATGGTAATCCCCCTATCCAAACTGTTTTCAACAAAAAAAATCAATAAAAACAGAACCTCACCAATAAAGATGTGGAAAGTTTTTGTTCAAGACCCCCTGTCTTTCTGTCCTCAGTCGTAGCAAAGTAGTACCTTCGGCACTGTTTCATCCCATAATTCATTTCTACAGTTGTCACTCTCTACTGCTAAATACTGATACGCAGTTTCTCCTTGGTATATTTCACTGGGGAAATCATCTTTCAATTCCAAGTGTCATGTCATGAATTTGATCAATTATTTTACATGTAGAATACTCATTACACTCTTAGAAACAATACTGTCCAAAACATTACAAAGAAAGCAGCGACAGCACAATGGTTAGTGCGTTAGCTTCATAGCCCTGTAGTTTAGGGTTCGTTTTCCAGTTGTAATGAAATAGTTTTACTGCAACACCAATGGATATAACACCAAAGTTAAAACAAACCAAAGAATTTAATTATCTAGGTAACATTTTATTTCCGATAATGGAAGACTAGATAGAGAAATAGAAATAAGGTGTCAGAAAGCAAACACCGTGACTTACCAACTTTCACCATTACTTCTACGTCCAAAGATCAAGATGGAAATTAAAAGACATATATGTGCAATTTTTATACCAAAAATTTGCTAGCAATGACAAACATGGTCTTTAACAGTCTCGCAGCAGAGAGAGATCGTTACATTTGAAATAAATTTTCTTGAGAAAAGTTGCAATGGATACTAAAATAGATAAAATAAGAAATGAATAAATTTGGAAAAGAGTTGGTTTAATATCCTATATAGAACATCGAAAGACAGTAAGTAAAATGGTTCGGCTAAATTATGAGAATGAACCCAAACCAAATAACAATAAAACCATACAACAACAACAAAAAAACAAGCATGGATTTAATGCAACCACAGTGACACATAGGAACGACAGCTGAAGCCTCTAGCCCTACACTTAACGGCGAGTGTATACTATCAACCATCATTCACCTGGGGATAGACAATAGACAATAGGCTGAAATATATTTCGATTACAAAGCTGTCCATAGGTATGAATATTATGTAGGAAGCATCATGGTTATTATCCATCCATCAATAAGTACAACTAATCAGGGTCGCATGGTATCAACTGGGTGAACGAACAAACGTACTCCTCTAGCGATTTCTATCATCAATTATGCGGACCAAGGAGGAAGCCAATTGGTTGTACACTAGACTTGAGCCGGATTGTCCATAATTCGTAGATTGAGTAAAGCCTTAATACCTAAGCACACTCCTTTCATCACTTGAATTTGTCACTTCCGCGATCAATCACTTTGCATATTGTGTGCAGGGCCGGCCCTAACAATTGAAGGGCCGGCCCTAACAATTGAGGGGCCCAATGCGAAACGGATTGCGCGGGGCCCAGTCTGGGTAGGGAAGAGGATAATAAAATAAATTCTAATATGAATTTATGGGCCTATGAAGTGCGGGGCCCACTGCGGCCGCATAGGTTGCAATGGCCTAAGACCGGCTCTGATTGTGTGTTATTGGTCATGTAACTTTGTCGCTGTGGGTTTCTCACATTCTGTTTTGTGTGCCAGATTGTCGCTCAGTGAGCAACGAAGTTGAGAAGGTAATACTCGTATGTATTCTGGTGTATATGTTGTAGCCCCACATATGCAGTCTGCAGTCGTTGATATTTGTGCTTTTATGCGGTAGTGTCCCTTTTGACATTTCTTTGATGTGGTGCTTTTCCTTACTCCAAGATTAGTCAAAATGATGGCGGCTAGGGCATTATTGGCGTATCGGGTTCAATTCTTCGGAAAAAAAACCAACTGCTCCTAGGTCGAACAAACCTACAAAATATATGTCAAATCGAACCTGAACAAGTAAAGGTGACCATTATGATTTGTTCATATCATCGTTAGTTCTTCGATGGTCATCAACAAATAAATGCTTAATAACATGTACGTCTATGACCCAAAAATAGGACTGTCATTGGCATTGTACTGTGAATTCCCATTTCACTGAATTAATTATTTGAAAAGTAAGGAAAACAGAAAAAATGCAATAAAATACAACAAACAGTGCAATAAATCCAGAAACGGTACTACCAATAAAAAAAGTAGGACTGATCCACATATAAGAATCTGAAAAGTAACAATCATAATAACATACTTGATAACCATGAGTAAATTGTTTCGTACTTTTTTTATTGCCATAGTCTTCATAAATTTTATTTAGGTAAGTATTACATAGTAATAGTTCCTGCAGTTTTTTCCACTCTAAATGCTCGTTTAGTTAGATTTCGCTATGGTTACAATAAAGGTCAAATTTTGTTGGTCTTTTTAAATGTTATACACATCACTAGTAATACACCAGCTGTTATTCTTTTAGCAGTATCAGAGTAATACATGCAATGTGTTTCATACCTTAAATATGACAGTTATTTTTATGAAATGACATTGTCACTGAAGCAATGAAATAAGGCACAACTATACAGCTTTAGTTCTATCTATGCACATATAATTTATGTTTTAGTGCTATCTCACTTTATATTCCACTTCTAAATGTATTAAACTGTACAACTGAAACGCATTTAACAAGTGGAAAATAGGATATTGCGTACAGTTTGCGTTAAAATTGTCATATGGAAGGATTTACAAAATATAATTGAACTATAATATTTATGGCATTCAAACATGCGGAGCAACACGGCATATTTACAGTAAGTGTTCTCTGCAAAGATTGAAGCACAGTATCAGCTTTACCAAAAGAAAGATAAGTGTTCGATCTTCGTAAATATGATATTTTATAGTTTATGAAAAAGGACGAAACCACTATCATAAACAACTGTCAAACTACTGAAATAATATTCATATTATGTTTTATAACAATTTAATTTGATGTTACTTTGAAATAACTGTGACATCAGAGGCTTATTAAGTTTCATAGTAACTTAATTTGATGGAACTTTGAAACATCTGACACGAGAGGCTCATTAAGTTTCATAGTAACTTAATCGGAGGGAACTTTGAAACAGATGTCTGACATGAGAAGCTTATTAAGAACTTAATCCGATGTTACTTTGAAATAGTTGTCTGACATGAGAGGCTTATTAAGTGTCATGGTAAATTCATCTGATGGAACTTTTAAACAGCTATCTGACACGAGAGGCGTATTAAGTTTCATAGTAAATTGATCGGATGAAACTTTGAAACAGCTGTCTCACTCAACATGTGTACTAAATTCCATAGTGTCTCAAACTTCTTATACGTGAATAATATAATTGATAAAAAGTCATCATGAAACTCGAAATTTATCAATCACTGTTTTCATTGTATTTGTAAGATCCATCTCCGCGGGATAGTTATATTTGTATTCCGGATTATAAGTCATTTTGACATCGGGCATGAATTTTCCATGGGGAGAGAAAAACAGAATCCTAGGCACATAACCTCCATCGGGAGAATACTCAGGAAGACGTGGCACCTCATGAACCTCAAGATTGACCATCACCAAATTCTTGCTAAGGGACTCTATGTTTTTGCTCCTAGAGAACCATGCTTTCTGGTACAAGCAGGCACTGCAGGTCATTTTGTGAATGACTACCATGACGGGTATATTTTCTCTCTTTGCTTTTAAAAAACCATCATTCAGGGACAGCCATTCTATTTTTTCGCCCCATCCTGAATGGAAAAGTATAACAAAATTGTGAGATATGAGAAACAATTGCATGTTCATATATCTTATAAAGTAAACGAAATAGATAACAGTATTTAAAATTATAAATTAATCATGATGTCCTTCATGGATCTCTAGTTATATGAATATACTACAAGATTTGTCTTGTAACTGTAACAGTTGGTTTATGAACAAACCGTGCCCGAGGTTTTTGTTTTAGAGGGTTTTAAAACCGCAGAGGGTCGACTTCATTGTAATCATGTATATTCCGCTCAACGAAGCAGCACTCTGCCTTATACTTATACAACTAACTCCTTAGCTTCAAGCGATAATCGCCAGAGATCTTAGAAAACATACACCGGTAAGCCAAGACATTAGAATCTTAGGGAGCGAACATTTATAGACGACTTAAGTAAGAGGCAGATGTTTAGACCCTAATCGCGTGTCGTTTAAGCAGAAACGTGGATTGGGCAGTTTTTCCTTCAAAAGTGACCCTATTTAATCTTTCCTGTGATTTTTACTGGACTTTTTGTGTATACTTTGTGTGGACAGTCAATTAAAAATCACAGAAAAAGTCCAATAGCGTCACTTTTGAAGAGTCAAGCAATACGTCCACAGGACTGTGTAATTAACAAGGGATTCGCTCAAGCTTTACATAGTGGTGATTCTCAATTTATCTATAAGCTTTGAAGCTATACTAATGACAACTATCCATGGAAGAGAGCCGCATTTTTCCGGCCAAGCTTGGAGGCTACAGACGTCAGAAAGAAACATGGTGCAACGCCGCTGTTTTTATCTACGACGTATTTGAGGGCTTCTACGCAGGTCTGGAAATGTATGCTGTCTCGATTGAACAGGAAATAAAAGTGCCCAAAATAAGCCGGAGGCAACAAAAATGTTTTTAATAAGAATTATGAAAATTCCATGGACATCCAAGAAAACTAATGAAATTCTCAAGAGATGCTGGAGTAAAACGACAGATTGTAGCGAAAACTAGAAGCACACAATGAAGAATTTAGCATGTGATGAGAAAGGTAATACTTGAGCATTTAGTAACCACCGGAAAGATCAAGGGAGAAGAGATAGAGGAAGAGAAAGAGAGAAAATTTTTATTATAGTTTGTCACTGTGGCACAATAAGAAGGCACCAACTAAACTTATTAACAACACATGCGACAGAGAGTTCTGGAGAAGCATGTTCGTCTGCGCCACTCGGCTTCACGATTGATTGATTGAAAGTTGGTATGTTATAGCGTTTGCTTTTTGGTACATCATCTGAATTTCTCTATCAATTTTGCCGTTTTCATTAAAAATGCTTCCTAGATATTTAAATTCTCATGGTTGTTTTAATTTTGTTCAGCTAATATACTCATTTAGCTGTTCAATTTCTCTGTAGATGTTTATAGTATAGTACTGTAAGTATAGTTTAATAACGACCATGTCTCAAGTGTAGTGCACATGTCCTCTCCACTCAGGGGAATTAGCATTCCAATTCTTAATCAAATTTCAGACTCCATTGCTTAGTAGGCCCTATATAGAGCATCAACACAATGCTTAAAGAAGGGGAAATAATAGACTGCAAGACCATACAAGAACTAAAACTGCAGACAGCGGACCGCAACACACAGAGGATCAAAACATTTACTCTAATTGGCCGCCTGCGACACAAAAGGAACAAACTAAATATAGAGCATCAGCATCGAAAGTAAACTCTGTTTCTGACATCATCCAGGTCGCTCTTCACGTAAACAGTGTTCTGTTTCGATTGGAAACGCCACATGCACGCTACGCATGATCTCAACACCCCTATCCTCAACTTATAGTTAGCTACCGGAGTATTATTAACTATGTATTCTGCTCTACATTTCTCATTACGTTCCTGGCTACTCAATTCTCATGTAATATGTCATATACAATTAAATGGTGATGATTTTTACCAAGCAATACATGTTTTTTTCCAAGTTTATGGAACTGTCGATAATAACTATGAAGTCGGTCATCTGGTAACACACTAATGATGAAAGTAGTCATCAAGTTATGTTCATCATATCTTTAGGCGCAGTGGGCTAATATTCATAGGTCTAGTAAGCCAATAGTTATATCCTTAGGCCAAGTGTAAAGAAATTTAACAACTCCACGAACATGGGAACACCAGAATAATGTTTACAGAAGAATATACGCTGACAGCAAAATTTCCACCAGCCACTAAGCTATTGAAGACAAGTCTGGAAATACTCTAACAGATACAGACATTCTGAACAGGTGGGTGGAATACTGTAGGGAAATTTGCGAAGATCCAAACATAGACACATACTCAAACATAAATAGAACCACAGAACTTGAGCCAGAACCCATCATTAAAGAAGTGAGTTGGACAATTAAGAACTTAAAAACTGACAAGTCACTAGGATGCGATGAATTGATAGCTGAATTGATACAAGCAGGAGAACCCAATGTCATAGTCTACCATGCCTTATGTGGTAAGATCTGGAAACGTGAAATATGGCCAAAGATTGGAAAAGGTTTTCATGAAATCTCAGAAATTATGTATGCAGATGACACCACACTAATATCAAGGAGACCCACAGGTCTAGAACCTGATTGATTACAATGATTATATGATTATGTCAATCAGACATCATATCGAGGTACAAAAAGGTTTCCTCAATGCAAAAAAGGACAAAAATATATAATGCATTTAGTAGGGACAAAATTACACATAAAATAGTCATCGACAAAGAGAAACTAAAAATGTAAATAACTTTGAATATCTAGGATCAACCATGAACACCACATGAGATTGCTCGGCAGAGATAAGAAAGCGAATAGCAATGGCACTACAAAAACAATCATAGATGAAAAATCTATGACAAGGAGCAAACAGAAAAACAAAGTTAGGACTACTAAGAAGCTATATTTTTCCAGTGGCAACATACAGTTGTGAGACCTGGCAATGACAGTGACAATAGTAAAGAAATTATCTGCATTCAAAATGAAATGCTATAGTAAGAACCTAAGAATATCATGGACAGAAAGAATAACTAATGCAGATGTCCGCAAGAATCTGAGCATAGAAGAAGACTGGTTCCTAAAAACTATTTTTAAAAAAAACCCTGCAAACTAACATATTTCGGTCATATAAAAAGACACAATGGTTTGAAAATATTAATCATGGAGGGGAAAGCTCAAGGAAAGAGATCAAGATGTAGAAATAGGCTATGACACATGACAAGACCTTCTGAAAATGACACTGGAAGAAGCTGGGCAGCTCGCACAGAGCCGTGAGGCTTACAGAATGACCGTGAGGACAACGTTCTGCAAAGGACACGTCAAATAGAGAGAGAGAGAGAGAGGAGAGAGATCCTTAGGCGTCTCAATGTTATGACAGCATCGCGAAGAGAGATATTCACATTGATTTGGCCGGTTTCGAATGCATATTCGGCCTTAACTTCCGGTACTAAATTAGCATAACAAATAACCAAAAAAAATCGTAATATCAGGAAGATTTATCCACATCAAGACGATTATTAATCTTATTAATCTTCCGTCTTAGTCACATGCTGAAAAAAAAAAAACATCATCCCTTTAGTTTTCTAACTGCTTGAAGTGTACTTGATTGACGAGTAGATCATGTTGGTAAATTGATTTTTTCCCCCTGTGTTCATTAAATATATGTTTTAAACATATATGGATGGTAACGTAAAGATATCAATAATTGTTCTAATTTATAATTACGGTTGCGAGAGGACTCTGACAGTGCTTGTCTGGTAATATCTGCCATACAAACATATTTCATAATTCAATGTTACATTATATATTAACTTTACCCCGTGCAGGTTGAACCTTTATGGATTCCCCTTCTCCAAAGCCGAGTTTGTGATCTGTGAGATTCCTAGGTGTTCCAAAAAGGTAATTTAGGCCGGCGAAAATTAAATCCGCCATTTGACCAGCTGTTGTTTTCCTGAGACCAGAAAAATACCGTTTGTGTTCATCAAAAGTGCGCACACACGCATTAACTGTGAAGACAAGTTGCGCACCTTTTATTTGTTTTAGGAGCGTAGAAAGGCATATATAGCAGAATGCTTTAAGACGCGTTTGGCATAGGGCGTGCGATTTGATGGTAGTCTTTGTTTCCGGGAACACGTTGATCATGTTATCGTAAAGGCCCGCAAAGGACTTTCAGCTCTGAGAGTGATGACAGCGATTTTTATGAAGGCATGGCTGAATTCAATGGCAGTGTTTCCACAGGAAACATCATGCAGAGAATCCCACGCACTTAGTCTATGACGAATGACTGATTCATCTGCGTAGATGATTGCTTTGGCAGTTTTATTATTAATGAAAGTAATGATGTCCACTACCACTGAATTGATTCCTTGCAGCTTTAATTGAATATGATAACTACAGAAATAGTACCACGTAATGTAGACGGGGTCAGTATTTACTAATTCCCGGGATCAATGCAAGCAGGCGCACATACACGTCTGTGAATCTTCTGCATGTCCCAGGCACATCGTGTCCCTTATTTTGAACCTGGAGCCTTTAACCTTACTGAGAGCTGCATGTAGAGGATGGTGATGTATCTAGATTGATATGTATAAACTCGGCATATTTTTATGTTAGCAGATATGTTTGAGAAGGGGAGATCTCGTACGCATACATGGTGTATCTGTGGTACATCCTAAAATGAAAAACATGGCTTCGTTCTGAATCTTTTCGATTCTGGCAATCTGTACCATCTATTGAATTACACTCATTGTTTCTATATTGAAAACAATAAGTCCCTGATATAACAGCGCAAGTGGATGTTGCAGAATGTCAGAAGTTGATTACTCTCAACGCCAATAGGATTTTTGTGAGTCTTGTATGACATGTTCACTGAAGCGAAGATTGCGATCACATTTCACCACAGACATTACATGTAGATATTCGAGAAATGTCGATCCGATTAAATAATAACTGAGTTTTTGTTCTTAGGATGCCGTATTTGGCGAGATACAAGTGATAACAGTATTCGCCTGGTTGATCCTCACGGACACCAAACGTCAATTTTCTAAGCGGTTTAGTTCCTTCTGTAGCTCCTATTTTGTTGGGCCCGAAAGAGGAGCAACGAATAGTGACACTTTTATATGCCACGCATATCATAAGAGGCGATTAAGGGGTTTTGGAGATGGAAATGGTTTTCATTTAGAGAGCCTGTCTGTAGCACCTCATTTCAAATGAATTTATTCTTCTGGATATTGTCTTGTTTAAAGTCCAAGTCTCGCATCCATATGTTGCCACATGGAAAACACAAGATGTTAAAAGGGTTACTTTAGTGTTGTTATTACTACTTTGCCATAGCTTTCTTATGTGTGTTGATTTAAGTGTTACAATTGCGAGTCGTCTTCTAATTTCGATTGAACAACCTTCGGAACTGTTTATGTTTCCTCCTAGATGTTCGAATTTGTTTACGCATTCTAGTTCTATATTGTCTATGTTGATTATTGGTTTGATCTTTGTCTGTTGTCATAATTATTGTTTTCTGTGCGTTTAAATATAGATTTTGGATCTTGCTGTATTTCTATGTTGTTGTGATTAGCTGTTTCAGTCCCTCAAGATGTGTAGTAAGGAGGACTGTGTCATGTGCATATCTTATTTCTGGAATCTGGTACCCACCGATATTTATTACATGTCAATTACAAAAGTTAGTCCACAAAAGCAAACATATAATGATTCAGCGAATCACAACTTACATTATCTTTAACAAATCTGAAGTAACAAAATTATACTAACGTCCGCTCTTTAATTATTGTGCATCACAAATACAGGACATTTGTAAATGCAATAATAATATTCTCCTTTTTTTTCTTCTTCTCGAACCCAAGGAAATGCGAGCGATTAGCTCTTACTTCCTATGTGCAGAAGGCAAGTTTCTTCGAGCTTTTTCATACCCAGGAGGCTTTAGCTTTCAGCTTAGTGCAATACCTATTGAAGGAACTTTCTACTCAGATGGGGTATTATAATAATAATAATATGAAGGACACGAAAAGGAAATTGGAAATACTTTTAAACCTTCAACGGTTTCAATACAGATCATCCATAAGTAAGCTGCTTGTCACAAAAAACAGAAGTCTAAAAATTATTTCCCGGTACTCCTCAAAAGTGTAGAAAAGGGCAAATTTTACTTTCTTTTGACACGAAAAGGTCACCTATAGAGAGCTCATCTAGCCCTAACGATGTAAGGCACAAATGGTAAAACGAAAAGAAAAAAAAAATCTTATAATATTTGTCTTTTCTAGTCAATTTAATACGACGTTTCATTTAGAATACTCATCATTTTGTTATGCAGTATGTTAGAAATCTAGCTTATAATAAGTAATTCGAGCCTATATTCTCTAATGCTAATAGAACAATACAAATTAACATATCAGTGGGTATATTTCGCCATGTCGAATGAGAATGGCATATAGCTAAAAAATTGGATAGTGGTTAGCTGTGTGGTTATGACCGAAGTGTAGTACTGAAACCAGTTCTCTTGTGTAACTGGCTTACTAGTGAGTAAAACACTGAACATTAGTTACCACCACCGAAGTGGAACGTGTCAGACAATTGACACAAATAAAACTACCACATAAACATTTCCGCAAAAAAACCCCTTAAAAAATAACATATCAATATGAATGAATGCATGTTTTAATGAAAATTAAAAATAAAAAAAAATTCGACGAGAAATCATACACCCGCGCGCCCGTCGATAGATAGGCAGGCTGTCACTGGCTATGGAAGCCTACTATCCGAATAAAAGGCATGACTAATACGGATGTGCTGGGCCTCGGATGTCCCGGTCACAAAGTGAGCCAATCGAAGTGCAAATAACACAGTGTGGAACTTGTACAACATACTTCACGCTCCAAGGCGGAAATCACACGATTTTATTTCGATGTGGTGATAAGAGAGCTAACGCAGAAGAAGAGTGAAAAAAATAATACGTACATACGCGCACGCACACATACACACGCACACAAATGGGTAAAAAATATTAGTAGATTGAAACGAAACTGATGAGATCTAGTTAACATCTATCATACGAACACATTTCATAATTCTATGTAACACTATATAACAACGTTACCCCTTGAAGGTTGGAACCTTATAGATTCTCCTTCTCCAAAACCTAATCTGTGATCTGTGAGGTTCAGAGGTTTTCCAAAAAGGTAATTTAGGCCGGCATAAAGTAAATTCGCCATTTGACCAGCTGTTTCTTTTATAACAGAGAAAAGCGTTTGTGTTCATTATCAGTGCGTAATCGCGTTATAATCGCGTTGCAAAGTTTATAATTTTCTAATCGTGTAAAATTGGAAGAAGAGGTAGTGAAGACATTTGCTTTATGTTTGCCAGAATTTGTAGTGCTATCGGTCGGTCATTGCCATCTCTCTCTCGTTCTCTCTCTTTCTCTCCCTATATATTCTTCATTCATTCATTGGTACCATGTCTTCCAGCGTAGGCGATCATGTCTCTCCACAGTCCTCTGTTATGCATTTAAATATAATTTCTGATGATTCTGCATCATGCCAGGCATTCAAGCCATCCATCATTTTCTCACGTTGTCTATCTTACCCTCAATCTTTTCAGTTGTTACCATGTTCTCCAACCCATCTCTTATCATGACATGATCCAGAAACTGTGATTGTCAGTCTTCTAATACAGTCAATAAGTTCTTTATTTGAGTTGACCAGCTGTAGAATTATAGTATTACTCTTTTTAGCTGTCCATGATATTTTCAACATTTTTCTATAAAGCCACATCACTCTGGCTACATATGTTTTCTTGCAATAGTATCAATTGTCCATACCATATAACAGTATGGGCTCTATGTAATATTTTAGTATGTTCTTTCTTACTTCTATTGATAATGAATTATTACACATGATGTTCCTCATCTTCTGGAATGCTGCTTTTGCTTGTGCTGTTTATCTCAGTGACGCGTCTACCATCTAAAGTAATAATAGTTCCCAAACATTTAAATTTGTCTACTTGTTTAAGAACTGTCCCATTGACCTTGATGTAACATTCAGAAGGGTTAGATGTTTCAGAAGTAAATATTACCTCTGTTTTCTTTGTGTTCAAGCTGAGACCTTTTAGCTGTAATCAATTGTTGTAGTTCTGTTTCACTCTTTGCTACCAGAACCGTGTCGTCAGCATATCTCAGGTTATTCACATTATACCCACCCACAGCTATTCTTGGAATATTTTATATAGATCTAAAAATCATTTCACTGTATAAGTTAAACAGATCAGGTGATATCGCACATACTTGTCGGACTCCTTGTATTATTGGATGAAATTCCCCTATTTGATTGTTGATTTTGATTGCTGCTATTTGTAACCAATATATGTTCTCTATTATTCTAAGGTCTTTACTATCAATGTTGATATCCTTTAACATACTGATGATTTCCTTATGTTTCACTTTGTCAAATGCTTTCGTATAGTCTATAAAACACAAAAATAAATCTGTCTTCACTTCAATTGATCTTTCTATCAACAAAACATTTGGTTCTTCACCGATTGCTGGCCTTATGCGATGGCCATCACATTAATAGTTCCCGGTTTTTTTAGACCCTATATATATATATATATATATATATATATATATATATATATATATATATATATATATATATATATATATATATATATATATATATATATATATATATATATGGAGAGAGAGCTGTTCATTTCCAACTATCATGTTCATTTGATAGAGCTGGTATCCCAAGCATTGACACGATCCTGATGCAGACACAGATTCGTTGGGCAGGTCATTTGGTGCGTATGCCAGACAATCGTCTGCCAAAGATACTTCTCTATGGTGAGCTAGAGAAGGGTATACGATCTCAAGGTGGCCAAAGGAAGCGCTACAAGGACTCGTTAAAGGACTCACTGAAAGCCTTTGAAATAGACCACGATACATGGGAAGAACTTGCACAAAATAGATATACATGGCGTTCTAAAATAAAAAAGAGCGCATCATCTTGTAAAAAGAAGAGAAATGCAGCAGCTCAACAGCGGAGAGCAGCTAGAAAGTCACGGATAGACCAAGATCCGTCTACAGTCGTTATTCCATGTCCAAACTGTCCAAGGACATTTACAGCTCGAATAGGGCTCATTAGCCATCTACGAACTCATAATCAAGGACATAACTAAAATTGAATTTTCAAAGGTGGATGTAACAAATGGTCATCATCACTTGTGATGGACGAACAACATTATGTTCATACGTTAACACATGGACAATACAAGCGCTTAACAACTTTGAACAAAGTTATGAACAATGATGCACCGAAAATGAACGTAAAATTGTGGCGATCATTTGATGACTCGGTAGACATAACTCCACAAGATAATGAAAATGGTTTTAACTCGCGTTTTAAGAATGGGAATTTCTCATGTGTTCGGAGTGGTATCTGCAGGAGAAGACCTTGCTAGAGGTAAGACATTATCTAAGAAATATTAGATGTTAATATGTTCCGTTGTAAACGATACGAATATGGCTGTAAATGTTAAAAAAAAAGATTCATAGATGGTAAATATTGCATTTACAAATAGAGTACTTGAATTCTATAATTATTTTTGGATTTAATTGTCCCCATGAAATATTAACACTTCCCTCCACCCTCCCTCCCGTGGGGCGTGCCGCCCAACTTCAACACACATCAGACTTTAGCACATCAGACTTCAGCATGCACATCAGATAGCATACCATAGCAAGCTATGCTACACAGATACAGCGGAGGCAGACCTATAGGCCGACCACAAAAACGATGGACCACTGAACTAAAAGAGGCGACGAATTCCACAATATACTCAGCACACATGAGGGCTATCTCCAGAAAACATTTGTACCCCCGACGCCGAAAAGTAACAAAGGGTTTCAGCGAATAGATAGATAGATAGACATCAGCATGGCTGTTATGTTAATTTTGCCATCTTTGGATAGGACAGCTAACTATAGCCTCAAAACATACTTAGCCTCCTTTTGCTACAAGCTTGGTATTCATTACTTCATTAGAGCACTGGTAACCAGTGGCGTAGCGAGAGGGGGCGGAGGTGCGGACCGTCCCGGGCGGCATCATAGGGAGGGCGGCAAATTTATTTTCGTCCAGGCTTTCACAATCACTGCCATATTCTTTTAATGTCACAAGGGCGGAAAATTATGATTCCGCCCTGGGCGCCATTGACCCACGCTACGCCACTGCTGGTAACACTCTTGTGGGAATTAATTATGTTGGCGGAAAAATGTTTGTTATATTCCGAAGTTTGAGGCGATTCTATAACAGTGATGGAGAACTCTCGATGTCAAGAGCCATGTGCATTTTTTCTAACATTATTCACTCGCAAGATAAGATTCAGCATCAAGAACTGCCCCGCGTCAAAGATGAATCATTCAATAATATTAATCAAAAATTTATCTGTAATATTTAATGAACTTATTTGACCTCTATTGTGATAAATAGAATTGCTTTTCAATTGTGAGGCTGGGATGTTAGTTGATAGTGATAATACTTCTACTACAGTTTATTTTGCATTATTTCGCCGGTGAGTCTGGGGCGCAGTAGACTATTACGCATATCTTTAGACAGCGTCTTTCATAAAAATCTTCATCCTAGCTTTCACAAAGATTCTAAGAAATGCAATGTAAGTGTAAGAAATTAAATATATTTGGAAGGTGCCTCGCGTGACATATCAACTGTTTACACCGTGACCATCGGCCCTACTAAAGCCCTAACTGCAAAATGTAAAAATGCCTTCATTCGGTACGTTTTTGATTATTGTCTGGCTACCCATTGAATTAGAATATTCAAATGTGTTGTTTCCTTCTAGATGAAGCTCATCTACAGTGTTATTTATTTTGAACTGAGCTTCTCATTAATTTAGCTTCGATCAAACCAATAATCAAAATAGACAACTTAGAACTGTGATGTGTATACACATTCGAATATCTAGGAACAAATATAAACAATTCCGAAAATTGTTCAATTGAAATCATAAGAAGACTCGCAACTGCAACACTCAAATTAACAGAAATATGAAAGCTATGACAAAGTAGTAATTACACTAAAATAACCCTTAATATCTAATTTTTACCCAGTGGCAACATACAGGTGTGAGACTTGGACTTTAAACAGGACAATATCCAGAAGGATAGATTCATTAAAAAAAATGCAACATAAAGATCCTATGAATATCATGGACAGAGAAAAAGAAGAACATAGACATTTTTGAAATTACTGAAATTAAATGAAGGGTGGCTTCTAAATACAATAAAAATATGAAAGTTACATTGTTTTTGGACACTTAAAGGAACACGATGACATCGAAAGGCAGATTCTGGAGGGCTGAGTGCCAAGGAAGAGAAGAAGAGGAAGGCTATGAAGATGATGGATCAGCGATATTGCAGAATATATGAACATGTCTCTGGCCAATACATTCCTGCTGCCCGGGACAGAGTAGCGAGTATCCCTGTCTGAGTATCCACAACATAGACAACGTTTTGGAAAGAATATGTCACTTGATATAATTTAGCTTCAAGTATTTCACGTATGAATACAGGCTACCAGATTGAGGTCTGAGTGAATGATTACACTTGTTGCTTGACATGAAATTCTGGGATATACTTGGTAATGTCCACAATAAACGATAAAATACACAGCTATTGCTATCAATGAGTTCCATGACAGGTTTCCCTTCATATCCATGAACTGACTTCTTCCCGTAGTTGATAAAACCCTAATGAGCATGTTCAAGCGATGCAACCACCGGACTAGTCAGTGATATACACAAGTACTGTACTCATGGTCAAGATCACACATTAATTAGCTAAACAAGCTATTGTTGAATCTTCTATTTGTGACAAAATTTATGCAGTGCACTACTGATGACATCATATTGTTGCGCCGCAACGAGCGTGCACAGAGACGTTCCTATACATGATTATGTACCATATGACGAAGTCATTTTTATACGGTCTGAAATAAGTCAATTCTTTCTTGACACTTTCAATTAACCAGTCGTAAAACCTAACCATGGCCGGTGCTTTATCTGTTCCTTTTTTTTTTTTCGTATTCATTTCAGCGCCATGTTCAGTGTAAGGCTGAGACTGCTGCTCTCCAACTGTGTACAAACAGGTCCAAATTGATTTGGTAATTTCTTCCAATGCTCTTCTCCGGTTGTACCTCGATTTTTCAATGTTTCTCTTTCCATGTAGATTCCAGTCTAATGCCTGTCTGGTTATGTTGTGATGTTTCTTTCTCAGAGTGTGTCTAATTCATCTTTATTTATATATATTTTTAAATCTTTGATTTTACCAGGCATTGGTGTATTCTCTTCGCAACTTCTAACTCTAGTCAACATTATCACGCATTGCCGTCTTCGCAACGAAGGTTGGCTGTAACAGACCTTCAACATCCCCTGTCTCTTGTTTTGGTGGTGCACTCTGCTAGACCTTAACCTATCCATCTCGTGATGTTACTCCCACTTGTATCTCTGCCTATTTCTTGCTTGCCTCCTATCAACCCTGAAGTAAGATCTTCATATCATGTCTAAAGTGTCATGTATAAAATATGTTCAAATATTTTTATTTGCTTGATCTTTATTTTCTTTAATAATTCTTTCTTCACACAACGTGTTGTTAGAATTTATGTTTTGATTTTCTTCTCTCTCCATGATGTTCTCCCTATTCTTCTCCCTATTCACATCTTAAAGACATCAGTGCTGTCTTCCTATTATGTGTTAATTGTCCATGTTTCTGAGTCATAAATTAATACATAACAGATGCAGAATTTTATAATTCTCATTTCTTAGCTTGTTTGTACAATGTTGGAGTGAAAGTCAAACTGTATAAGTTACTGGTGTTTTCTGTTGTAATGTATGGTTGTGAGAGTTGAATACTCATGACGGACATGGAGGGTCGGTTACAGGCATTCGAGTACAAATGCTACAGACGACTTCTACGAATTTCCTATAGAGAGCATAAGACAAATTTGTACGTAAGAAATAAAATAGAAATGTATGCAGGTGTACAAGAAACATTTCTTTCAATAGTGAAACGACGAAATCTAGTATGGTTTGGACATGTACGCAGGCATGATTCACTGTCAATAAAATATTGTAGGGAACCGTCGAAGGGAAGAGAAACAGATGGCAAATAAAAACATGGACAGACAACATCAAGGAACGGACAGGACAAAATGCTTCCACACTTATCCACATCGCTGAAGACAGAAATCGCCGGAGGACTATGTGTGCTGTAGCATTCAATGTGGTACCCCAACGACCCTGACGGGTTACGGGTTTATAAATAGAACAAATTTCCACATGCCATTGAAAGTACTTTCAGCCATTTATTTTCTCCTTTTCATTTCTTTTTCATATCTGCCAACATTTGTAATATGTGTCCGAGATATTGATATTGCTCTACTTGTAGTTTCTCTCCATTGATTTTTATGTTTAGCACCTGTTCTTCTGTAACTTTGCTGATTATCATGGTTTTTGCGTTTTGGATGTGTATATCTAGTCCATATTCTTTAATTGATATATCGACGTGATCTATTAGTCTTTGTAGTTCCTATTCACTTTCTGCTAAAAGGACACTGTCTTCTGCATATCTCAGGTTGTTAATTATTTTCTCACTGATCTTGAGTCCTACTATTCCTTCTATATATTTAAATATATTCTCTGTGTACAAATAAAGTATGATGTGTGACAAAATACATCCTTGTCTTACCCCTATTATCATTTCTATGTATCGCGAGTAGCTGTTTTCACACCTTATTGATTCAGTTTGTTTCCAATATATATTTCTAACCAGTCTGATGTTTTTTTCCATCTATGTCTATTTCTTGAAGACATTAAATTAATTTTTACATGTTGTACTTTATAAAACGTCTTGCTTTAGTCTTTGAAGAAAATATAGATATTGTTGTCAACTTCTATATATTCATCTATCAATAGGCGAGTTCCAAATATAGCTTGCTTTTCTGGTTCTTTTGTTTTTCTTAAAACCAAACTGCTCTTCACCGACTTCACTGTCTAGCTTATTTTTTTATCTCTTTCGCGTATTATTTTGAGTAGTATTTTGGTTGTATGACTTATCAAACTTATTGTTCTGTATTCTGTAAAATCTACAGCACTGGGCTTCTAATGAACGTTTATGATTTTAGATCTTTATGTATGTGGCCTGTTTGAAATATGTCGTTGCAAAGTTCTGTGATAGTTTCCACACAAAATTCATTTAGAGTTTTATTATGTCTGCTGTAATGGTGTTGGAGACTGCAGCCTTTCCACATTTCATTGTTTTTATTGCGCTTTCTACTTCTGATTTCAGTATTGATGGTTCATCATTGTTTTGTGCTGTAGATTTCTTTTTCCGTTGGTTATCAAACAGGTCTGTCACATAATCTGCCCATTTTGTAAGTATTTCTATTTTATCAATTATAATTTTTCCACTTTTATCTTTAATGCATCCTCATTAAAGATTTAATTATATGAGTTTTCCTATTTGTCATCTGGCGTATCTTCTTGTGTATTTCTTTTGTCTTCTGTTGTAGTGACATCTTCTCTATTTCTCAGAATTTTGTTTCTAGCCATTGTTCTTTCGCTGTTCTGCACATGTCATGTATCTTTTTGTGTATAAGTGAATATTTTGGGGTACTTTTAGCATTCTTTCTTTCTAACATTATCTCTAATATTTCATATATCCATGCTTGTTTGCTCTTGGCTTTTCTTATTGGTACATTTTCATTTGATATTGAATGCTTTTCCTTAAGCTGTCCAGTTTATTTTCTATTTTTCCGAATTCTCCATCTGCATTATTCCATGCATTATATTATCAGATGTTAATATTTATTCTTTACACCTGCAAAGTATTTTTGCTGAATATCTTGCTGTTTTATCAAACTATATCCAACTGTAGTACGGCCACTTAATTTACCCATGTAAGCTCACGTTTTATATTTGATAAATTCAGTCTTTCAAACAAGCTCTCACTTTTCCAGTGGGATACACGAACCTTTCGCGTGTTAAATTTTGTTGTTATCCCTCGATTGAAAACTTCTAGTTGGGCAGTATTTGTTATGTTTGCTATTTCGTCACAGGCTATCTTGTCGCATTATTACTGAATAGCAGAGCGTCGAGTTATTATAATTAACGTAAATTACTCAAGTTATTATGATTAACGTAAATTACTCAAGTTATTATGATTAACAAAAATTACTCAAGTTATTATGATTAACAAAAATTACTCAAGTTATTATGAGTAACAAAAATTACTCAAGTATGAACAAGTTACTAGATTGCATGAATTTCGTGTTCCTCTATTTATTGCCTTAATAGAGTCAGACTAAACGGCTTTGCGGGCTGGACGAAAAGACATCACGGGTCGTATGTTGTGTGCAGGACTTTCCCTGCCCCTGTTCTACACTCAAGATGGCGGAAGAGTGTTTATGTTATATTCTGTAGGTTGGGGTGATTCTATAAGGTTTTTGAAGAATATTTGTTATATTCTGCATGTTGGGATCATTCTGTAATATGACTGAATATTACTGAATATGACTGTAATATGATTGTGATGATTCTTTAAGATAGCTGGTCTGTTATGTTCTGCCGGTTTGGGTGATTCTATAAGAAGGTTGAACAATGTTTGTTATATTATTTAGGTTGGGGTGTTTCTATGAGATGGCTGAAGAATGTTTTTTATATTCTGCATGTTGGAGTGATTCTGTAAGCTTGTAGAACAAAGGACATATATAGTCTGCAGATCGCGATAATACTGTAACATAAGATAAGAATTTATACGTTATATTCCTCAGGTGTGGGTGATTCCCTAAGATAAGATACGATTTTATACGTTATATTCTGCAGGTTGGGGTGATTCTATAAGATGGTTACCCCTTGAAGACGCGATGGAAGAAGCAATGAATAACCAAAAACCAATGATGGTTATAGTTCATAAAAGTACATGCCCAATTTGTGCACGAGTAAAGCCAATCTTCGCAGCTCATGAAGGTATTCGAAAGCTAAGCGAGCATTTTGTAATGGTGAATCTGGAACCTGACGAAGTACCGCGCGTGCAAAATTTTGAACCTGATGGAGCATATGTTCCACGGTTTTTATTTTTCAACCCTGATGGTGAAGTCTATTTGAATATTCATGGCGATCAACGAGATCACAGATATTTCTATGACAACATGAGACTCCTAGAATCAAACATGAGAAGAGTTCTTAGAGCTTATCAGCCACAAATTTAATCATTGTCACTGAGATGTTTATATAAATGAATAAAACAATATTGTCACTGGCTACACTATGACACTTCTTTGTTTGTACACTGTTAGTGATGTTGTAACGATCAGTTTCCCTTCTATAAAATAGAATGGTTCAATATTATAGTACACGTGATGTAATACATGTGTATATTATGAGGAAAACATTGATTTTACAAATTTCATAATTTACTGATTTTATAAGTATCAGAAAAAATATACAATTAAATTGCCAAAAAACATTACTTCAAACGTCTGGTCTCATTTGTAGTACTGGACATTCAACAGTATCAAATATACGAATGTTAATGTTTGTGGTTCCAAGCTTTTCAGTTTCAAAAATACAATTGGTGATGTTTTGGAGTGCTCCACAATTTATTATACAGTCAATATTTGGTCTGTTCTGTTAGGTTTCGATTTTATAAGTCTTGTGTTCGTTAAAGGCAAAACTAAACATGCCACTCTTAGTGTTTCATATCATACAGTCACATGATTTAAAAAGTAGAATCACACTTTAAAAATCTCGTGCGGCACATGTGCAAGGATACCCAATACCAAGTTGTAAATTTATTGCTCAGCTACTTCACATTTACTCAACATCAAGATGCACATTTAGTCTCAGATGCACATTTACTCAACTTCAAGATGCACATTTAGTATGCATCTCCTTATCATTTACTCAACATTAAGATGTACATTTAGTATTCAGTTACTTCTCACATACTCAACATGAAAATACACATTTAGTATTCATCTCCTTCCCAATTACTAAACATCAAGATGCACATTTAGTACTCCGCTTCTTCAAATATATTTAATATTTAATTAGACTTCTAACACTCTACTCGCGAATCACAACTGTACATTACAAATTTCTACTTTATGTACGATCGCTATATGATAGAAAACGGAAAGTAGTTTGATCACTTACACAAGATTCCACACAGCTCCCGGGCTAATAGTATGCCTGAAGTCCATTGCAGCTACAAATTCGTGGGTAATCCCTGGCTGTTGCAGCGAATTGTATTCTGAAAATAGTTGTTACACATACTTGATATAATGTGCTTAAATTATGATACACTAAAGGAATTGTTATTCATGATATAAAATGTGACATGGATGGAAACTTATCAATAACGGAAAAGATTAAACGTGTTTGTAATCAGCTCTGTATGGAAACTACCAGCTCGAATATGCTTCGCCATATGTTGAAAATTACCGAGAACCTATATTCATACTGCTGATGCAGCGTCTTCGGTCGTATAAACTAACTTTCTAGTGAAATAATTACCTAAAAATTAAACGCTGTACTATCATAACTACCTAACAATTTGTCGTCATGTGAAGAAACGAAATCACTTTCATACAACTTGTCTCAGAAAAGTTATGAACATCAGATGGCAATACACGATTCCAGATATTACTTCCCTTGACAGATCTGGTACCCTTAGCATTGATACAATTCTGATGAAGACACATATTTGTTGGGCAGTCATTTTTGTACGTATGCCAAACAATCGCCTGCAAAAGATACTTCTCTATGGTGAACTGGAGAAGGGTACACGATCAAAAAGAAGGGCTACAAGAACTCGTTAAAGACCTCACTGAAAGCCTTTAAAATATACCAAAATATATGGGAAGAACTAGCACGAAATAGATCTACATGGCGCTCTAGCGTAAACCAAGGGCATCATCTTGTGAAAAGAGGAGAAATGCAGCAGCGTAACAGCAGAGAACAGCTAGAAGTCACGGATAGATCAAAACCATTCTACAGTGGCAATTTCATGCCCAAACCGCCCAAGGACATCTGCAGCTCTAATTGGGATTATTAGCCATCCACAAACTATTAGGTATGGAAATAATTCAAACTGATATGTCAAAAGTGGATATAACAAATATTCATC
The DNA here is from genome assembly GCA_034231615.1 of Meghimatium bilineatum. Taxonomy (NCBI): domain Eukaryota; kingdom Metazoa; phylum Mollusca; class Gastropoda; order Stylommatophora; family Philomycidae; genus Meghimatium; species Meghimatium bilineatum. Next base: position 60,539,741 of record CM067298.1, read on the forward strand.
ATCACTTGTGATGGACGAATAAAAGCCTAACAATTTAGCTTAAAATAAACACATAAATAGAATTGTAAGAAAACACAATACACAATAAGAAAAGTAAACAGCTGACTTAAATCAGATGTGGATTTACAATGAATGACAATGGATTATCACTACACTCATTAAAATGGTTACCAGATGGCAAATAAGAGAGAAAATAAGGATATTCCTAGAATATTTACTAAGGCTGTGGATCTCAGCAATATGAAAGATTTACACAGAGGAGCAGCACATCACAACGACAGGAAAATCACAGGAAGCAGCACATCATTCCGTATTTAAAAAATTCGTCTGCTATTTCTTTGCATCCCTGGTAAAACATTGGCAAAAACGGGAGAAAATATCCCTCACAGCATCAGGAAGGTAAAGTCTCTGCTAAACATTCAATGTGACTTTAGTAGTAATAGCGACAGTAGTAGTAGTAGTAGTAGTAGTAGTAGTAGTAGTAGCAGTAGTAGTAATAATAGTAATAGTAGTTGTAGTAGCAGCAGCAGCAGTACTAGTAGTAGTATTAGTAGTAGCAGTAGTAGTAGCAGTAGTAGCAGTAGTGGTAGTAATAATAATAATAGTAGTAGTAGTAGTATTAGTAGTAGTAACAGTAGTAGTAGTAGTAGTAGTAGTAGTAGTAGCAGTAGTAGTAATACTAATAATAGTAATAGTAGTAGCAGTAGTAGTAGTAGTAGTAGCAGTAGTAGCAGTAGTGGTAGTAATAATAATAATAGTAGTAGTAGTAGTATTAGTAGTAGTAACAGTAGTAGTAGTAGTAGTAGTAGTAGCAGTAGTAGTAATACTAATAATAGTAATAGTAGTAGCAGTAGTAGTAGTAGTAGTAGTAGTAGCAGTAGTAGTAATACTAATAATAGTAATAGTAGTAGTAGTAGTATTAGTAGCAGCAGTAGTAGTAGTAGTAGTATGAGCGGTAGTAGTAGTAGCAGTAGTAGTAGCAGTAGTAGTATTAGTAGTAGCAGTAGTAGTAGTAGTAGTAGTAGTAGTAGTAGTAGTAGTAGTAATAATAATAATAGTAATAGTAGTAGTAGTAGTATTAGTAGCAGCAGTAGTAGTAGTAGTAGTATGAGTGGTAGTAGTAGTAGCAGTGGTAGTAGCAGTAGTAGTATTAGTAGTAGCAGTAGTAGTAATAGTAGTAGTAGTAGCAGTAGTAGTAATAATAATAATAGTAGTAGTAGTAGTATTAGTAGTAGCAGTAGTAGTATAGTAGTAGTAGTAGTAGTAATAGTAGTAGTAGTAGTAATAATAATAGTAATAGTAGTATTAGTAGTAGCAGTAGTAGTAGCAGTAGTAGTAGCAGTAGTAATAATAATAATAATAATAATAGTAGTAGTAGTAGTAGTAGCAGCAGTAGTAATAATAATAATAATAATAATAATAGTAGTAGTAGTAGTAGTAGTAGTAGCAGTAGTAGTAGTAATAATAATAATAATAGTAGTAGTAGTAGTAGTAGTAGTAGTAGTAGATGTATTAGTTGTAGCAGTAAAGTAACAGTGGTTGAAGTAGTAACAATAATAGTGGAAGTAGTAGCCCTAGTATCAGTAGTAATTGTAGTGGTAATACTAGCAATAGTAGTAGTATTAGTAGTAGTAGTAGTATTAGTAGTAGTATCACAAAATAATAATCATCATACTTATGTACGTTGGCAAGATATCTGTTACAGATGTGTTCGTGTCGCCATGAAGAAATGCAGGAAGCCAATCTTTCACAACTATTTTCTGTGTACGACAGCGTAAAAATCACAAAGTTATCAGAAAGCAAGAACACTAAATTATGTAAAACGTGTTATTATGAATCAATCAATCAATCAATAAACCCGTAACCCGTCAGGGTCGTAGGGGTATCCAATGAATGCTTCAGCACACATAGTCCCGCAGCGATTTCTATCTTTAACGATGTGGAGGAGTGAGGGAAAATCTGGTCCCGTTCATTCCTTGATGTTTTCTGTCCCATTCTTTATTTGCCCTCCTCTCTTTCTCTCTCCCCCTCCCTTTACGAAGGTTCCATGCAGTATTGTTTTTGACAAGGAATCATGTCTGCATACATGTCCAAACCGTATAATTTTCGTCGTTTCATTATTGAAAGCAATGGTACTTGTACACTTGCATACATCTCTATTTTATTTCCTACGTACAAATTTGTCTTTTGTTCCCTGTAGAAAATTCGTAGAATTTGTCTGTAGCATTTGTACCCGAAAGCCTGCAATCATCTCTCCATGTCTGCAGTGAGCGTCCAACTCTCACAACGATATAGCACAACAGAAAGCACCAGCGACTTATACAGATTAACGTTGACTACAACATTTATATTGTTTTTCCAAATCACCTTTAGCCTTGACAGACATAAAGCCATTTTATTTTTAATCCCGCTTTGCATTTTCCATAACTGCATATACTGGATCCGTGGTATTTGAATGTATTTACCTCCTCAAATTTATGTAATTATCACTATCATAATCACATTGTGTCTCAATTTCTTACTTTTATCTTCTATCAAATAAACCCTATGGATCACTAAGAGATGCTTGCCAGCGGACATTGCATCTTAGTCCTTCTGTAGGAGACTTCTTGGTGACGGGAAATGCTACATATGCCATCACTGCGGATGGGTTAACAAATTTGACAGACAAATGATAATATAGTTAGCCTAGAAGTGTGTATGGTATGTTCCTGGCAGGACGTGGTAGTCATAGGTACTGGCGCAATGTGATTCCTCCCTTCGGGGACTAAATATGCATCCACAAACCTTCCCCTCTTTTACACATCCATGTTTTTTTTAAAGACCGTATACGAGTCCGTGTATAGCCTCAGTTACACAACATGTTTCGTTGGCCGGGAACAGGTTGGAAAGAACCAGCACAATAAGATACCTGGGTGTATTGTTTGACAGAATTCTGAGTTTTAGGGAACATCTTGACCACGAAATCATAGTGACAGGTAAAGGCTTAGCAGCAACGAAGGTTATGGCTGCTGTGTAGTGTGAGCAGAAGTTGTTATTTCTTCTGTGCCAGGGTTTGGTGGTGGCTGTGGTGGAATATTATGCACTGGCTATTCTTACTCTTAGCCAAATTCAGATCGAAAGACTGGATATAATTCAGAATGCAGCAATGCGCATTATTCTTGGGTGCACAAGAGATATATCGACAAGAGCTATGGGGTACCTACTCGACTGTCCTACGGTAGAGCACTGATTACAATATTGTCGTGCACGAGCTTACCGTCAGATACATGCAAATAAGGAACATCCATTGCATTCCGAAATACATAACGTTAAAGGTGTCAGACTTACGAGAGGAAAGTCGTGAATGGGACGTGCTGAGGATGTCATACAAATCGTGTGCAGATTGCAAGGTGTGGGAGCATGTGCGGAATGGGTAGGTCTACCCACAGATTTCGAAACTTGTTTGAGAGTAACAATAACACTTAGCAGGGAATGGAGAGATTGGTATCCCACGGCTGTGGAGCAAGAGGTGCATGATTTGGTCAGTGAGAATGTCAAAGACGAGGATGTGATTATATATACACTGATGGATCTGTGATCATTCTTCTTTCGTTCACTTGAAACATGTCTATATCTGTAATTCTGTCTCCTTAATAAAACTCACTGTCTTTTGTAGTTCATACAGTGTCCCATAGAGATCTGTGATCAGACATGTTCGCATTGTTTGAGTCTTCACAGCTCATTGCGCAAGTAAAACAATTAGAGAGGAGAGTGTGGCCTTTGCTGTGACAACGAGTAGCATGATCATGGAGATTATTACGGCGACCACTGCATTTGAGTGGGTAAGCACACAAGGTATCAGGGGTCTGCATCTTGAGTGACTCTATGAGTATGCTTAGGAAGATACAAGTGGTCTCATTCGCGAACAGTGGATTGATTCCATGAGAAAGGCTAGTTTGAAAGCAGCTACATTTATTTTCGTGCCGGCACATGAGGGTTTAGAGGCAATGAAAGAGCAGATCAATTGGCGCCACGCGCGAGTGTGACACAGGACGATGGGGCAATGGATCGAGCTGACGTTTTGAACTCCATAAGAGATATAGCATACGAGAGTGAGACTAGTGTGGAAGAAGACATATAGGAAGACCGTTATAGGCTATGAAAGCTCACCTGAAATAACAATATTTCGACATGGAATTTGCTGGTCCGAAAGGAGCAAAATGACATAACGCAGCTCCGATATGAAATCAGCATCACAAAATATGTCACTCTCGCCAACGGAAGTCACACGAACTTTCGGGTTGGTTATCAGATAACGAACGCAGAAAAAGAAGAACAGCAGAGACACATTGAAACAGAACAACATAACGATGAATTGTCAACAGTTCAGTAGATGAATACTTTCAAACACCTATGATATGAGAAAAAAACACCCTGCATATGCAATAATTGAAAATACACATTATGATTAAAGATAAGGCTGGAGGTGACTTTGCTGCTATGTCAAAACTTAATTAGGAAAAGCAACATCAGTGTTATATATGTTGTTTATAGATGTAGATTATAGATGTGAAAAACGCATTTTATAACTCCCTAGTGCTTTCTGTTGTGCTGTAACGTTGTGGGAGTTGGATACTCACTGTTGATACGGAGAGACGGTTACAGGCAACCGAATGTTACTGATGTTTATAAAACGGATGGTAGAGACAAATTCTAGACATCTAGTATTGACAAATTAAGACAAATGTGTAACGAAATAAATTTAAAAAAAGTGTTCACAAGAAACATTAGTGAAACGACAGAAACCTGCATGATTTGGATATGTATGACGACTTCATTCATATAGTCAAAAATAATGCTGCAGGAAACAGTCCAGGATGAAAGTCCAGGACACAAAAACATCATGGGCGTTCAACATCAATGACTCAATAGGTCGGAATTTTGTCTTACACATCTGCATCGCTGAAGAAGACAGATTCTTCTTCTGCGTTCGTTCTCAAACTCCTGCAGATCAGCAGGATGTAGTCCGGAAAACGGAATGCGTTGTGTCATGGTTTACAGCATTGCTGTGATATCTGATCGCTGAACCTTTCGGCCTGACACATCCGACTTTAGCATGGCTTTGGGTCACTGACCCTATATGGGATGGCACAGCCAACCCCATCCCATAACCTCATTAGTCGCCTCATACGACATGCATGGAAGGTAAACAGTGTTGCTATTCTTTTCGCCCCTTTCGGGCCCCAACAACACACGGGCGTTGAAGAAGACATCGATTTAGGTGTATTGATGCATGGAATTTGGTACTTCCACGACCCTAATATGTTTTTGGCTTATGGATTGGTCACTAGTACAATATAACGATCAGCATTCAAGCTTTTTTGCAAGTTCAAACGAGTTTATATTTGAGCTATAACCTCTCTCATACTGGGTGGCGTTCTATTACGTTTGAAATATAAATTCTACACACATTTGTATAATGAACCTTCACTAAAATGTGCATTCTATTTAGTGATAAAACATTTGGTTGTTACCAGCTTATAAAGCTTACATCGATCGATTGTGAGTTGATCGTAGCAAAGGCAATGTCATATCGTCACAGAAACAGAGATATAACATGGGCACAGAAAGAACAGAGATTTGGTATGCCCACAGAAACAGAGATATAACATGGTCAAAGAAACAGAGATATAACATGGTCAAAGAAACAGAGATATAACATGGCCACAGAAACAGAGATATAACATGGTCACATAAACAGAGATATAACATAGTCACAGAACCAGAGATATAACATAGTCACAGAAACAGATATATAACATGGTCACATAAACAGAGATATAACATAGTCACAGAACCAGAGATATAACATGGCCACAGAAACAGAGATATAACATGGTCACATAAACAGAGATATAACATAGTCACAGAACCAGAGATATAACATAGTCACAGAAACAGAGATATAACATAGTCACAGAAACAGAGATATAACATGGTCACAGAAACAGAGATATAACATGGTCACAGAAACAGAGATATAACATAGTCACAGAAACAGAGATATAACATGGTCACAGAAACAGAGATATAACATGGTCACAGAAACAGATATAACATGGTCACAGAAACAGAGATATAGTATGCCCACAGAAACAGAGATATAACATGGGCACAGAAACAACAGAGATTTGGTATGCCCACAGAAACAGAGATATAACATGGTCACAGAAACAGATATAACATGGTCACAGAAACAGAGATATAACATGGGCACATAAACTACAGAGATATAGTATGGCCACAGAAACAGAGATATAACATGGTCACAGAAGCAGCAGAGATATATAACATAGTCACATAAACAACACAGATATAACATGGTGACAGAAATAGAGATATAACATTGCCACAGACAACAAAATATAACATGGTTACAGACATAAAAATATAACATGGTCACAGAAATAGAGATATAACATCGTCACAGAAACATAGATATAACATTGTCACAAAAACAGAAATATAACATAGTTACAGAAACAGGGAATTAACATACAGGAACAAGGGTATATAAGGATATAGAGATCGATAACATACAGGAGCAGAGATATAACATTTTTACACTAACATAGGTGCTATATATCTTAGAGACAAAGATTTAACAGTTATAGGATAATAGTTATATCATAGTTGCAGGAAAATAGTTATAACATATTTACATCTAACAAAAATAACATAATCAGAGGAACAGAGTTATAACACAGTTATATGAACACGCATATAACATAATTATAAGAATAGAGTTATAACTATGGCCAAAGGAACATACAGAGAACATAAAAGTTTACAGAAAAAGGGCTATACAATAGTTACGGGAATAGAAATGTAACATACTCAAAGGAACATAGAAACAACATAGGTACATGAACAATAGTATAACATAGATATAGGAACGCGCATGGAGATTGCAGAAACGCGTGTCTTATTGCAGTTAAAGCTGAGTCGAGAACATCGGTCAGATTTAATTCGAGGAAAGGAGACATTATTATGCACACGAATGGTTCTGTTGTTAGAAATGTTGCGAAGTGCTTGGAACTTCAAAGCTATTGTGTACGGAAGATTATCAGAGAAGCGACTTGAACTTTCGCTTATTTACAAGCAGCATAACAATTGGGTTTATGACAGCAACCTAGGTTTTATATAATAAAACACATCTCTATATTATAACAGTGGAACGAATTAATATAAACAAATAACTCGAGTCTGTGGTTGTAAGATGTATTTCTCACAAGGAAAAGGTTGTATTCCCCTATTCACCAAAATCATGGTCAGTGTTTTAAAGACTGTCTTCCATTGGACAAGCTAAATATCACTTAATTTTGATGGTCGGCATAGTAGGACATTTGTTGTTGCTGAGATTTGTAGAAACTTGTAATATGTAACAAAACGAGATAACTATTATCAAACATGTCGACAATTCAAACATCGCAATGAACTGTAATTTCCAACAGGTCAAGTGCGCATGATAACGTAAACGGGTTTTTCCGTACTTGACTACCCGCAGATGCAGTTAGTCAAGTATGGAAAAACCCGTTTACTTGAATTGCAAGACGATTTGGTGCCGCTAGAACGGACTGGTTCAATTCCCGTTAGTTTCAAGAAGTTTTAATTTATCTTCCTGCTTCCTACTTGAATTTACATGATAAAATATTGGAAATTTCGCGTACCATAACGCTGATTCAGTAAGTCGACTACTAATCAACTAGAGACATCTTTTCTTTAAAATAGTCCTACCTGAAAATGAGCAATGACTAATTTCTTTGCAGCTTGGAATATTTCTTCATCAGTCAAAGTTCGATTAGAATTTTTAGACATATCATCAGCTATTTTGTTGTGCCATCTAAACCAGATTACTTGGAGAGCCAATAAAAACGGATGTTCATGACCTTTAGCGTTTCCTAGACCTGAAAATGTATACACATTGTAGTGATTTCAGGAAAATTAATGTAATTAGCAATGTACGCTACAATAACAGTTTTCTAAAAAAAATTCAATGGAAATGTGATAAGCTAAACAATTAAGGGCTTGTAAAATTACCAGGCAAACAAATTAGCAATTAAGGAAGGGCCTATAAACTCGACTAATCAAACTAATTAACAATTAAGGACTTGTAAATATGTCCAGTCAAACAATCTATCTTGTAAACATGCCCAGTCAAACACACTATCTTGTAAACATGCCCAGTCAAACAAACTATCTTGTAAACATGCCCAGTCAAACAAACTGTCTTGTAAACATGCCCAGTCAAACAAACTATCTTGTAAACATGTCCAGTCAAACAAACTAAGTTTTTAGATCTTAGATACTTACACATTCACGAAAAACGAAACATTAACACCAGCAGTATTAAGCAGCACATAAAGTGGCAAGAATCGATACATTTTACCACAAGCCACATGAAGTGTGCAATTCTACAATAGTATCGTAGTAGAGACGGGGATATAGAAACACTAATTTGTAATTGCTAAACGATTAGTCAGACGCTCACAAAGGTTAATAAATGAAACTTGAAACACTACGCATGCGGTTGAATCTGTGTTCTCACCAATGGACCACTAGACAAACCACCCATGCATCAGAAAACTTTAGTAGATGACATGCCGTTATACTGAGGTTATCGTCTTATAGACGCTTCATGACACGTCATCTATACAATTATGCTTCTCGTGCTTTTATTTTGTTGTTGCAATGTGTTTTATGCTTTGCTGTTTGTATATATGTGTGCACCGCATCCTCTGTAGTTGGGAGGGAGCCAGAGATGTACTTCGGAGCACAGGGGATGAGGAAACTGACTGTACTGTTTTTTTTTCCTATGGCTGAGACCTATCATAGAGGCGTAGTGACTCAGGACGTGACAATCCTTTTGACTTGAACATTTGGTTGAATGCCTGGAGCAATAGAGAAGTTCGGCATAACCAGTAGTCAATTGATGACGGGGAATGGGCACATTGAGTCCTATCTTGAATGCAGTGGCTCGGAGCAATGCATAGGTTGAAACCTACCTTCCTGGTGGTGTGAGAATTGTTCTCTGGCCCTGGCCCAGGTTGGGCCGAAAATCTAGACTTCCCGACTTGAAACACTGGTTAAATACAGTTTTGAATAATTGAAACACTGGTTAAAAGAGGTGAATAATTGAAACTTTGGCTAAATACAGAGGTAAGTCAATATATATATATATATATATATATACACATTGCAATTGTTATGATGATCTTTATATAGAGCTTAGAGACATTTGAATTACAATAGTACTTACGTAGAAAGCGAATTTCGTCATAGATTTACGAATGCAACATACTATCGGACTGTATGGTATAGGAATGAAATCATAAAATAACAATATACGAGACATTTTCAATGTTTCAACCTTACGGTCTTTATCAAGCATATACACAAAACAAACACTAAAAACAATGGTACTATCACAGAGGTACTTAGGACGCAGATATTAAACAGTATGGCATATAAGGTGACAGTGTCATACATATACCTTAGTAGTCTAGGAAGCGAGTTTTGTTGAAAAGGGAGCGGAAAATGAAAATTAAGTGAAAAAAACTATTATTGAAAATAATATGGACAGTAATAACACGAGGACCACACCAACCAAAATTTAAACAAATGAATGGTCGAAACTAACGGCCGAAGGAATAGGAGTATCATACTCAAGTATATACCGATTTCAAGGTCTTATATAGATGCATCATAAGTAGTGCAGGATATGGTGACCGAGACCTGGATATCAAGGGCACCATGATGACCACCACAATTGAAATGTATGGCGCCAGGAATAGGTTTTCTGTGTTAAATGACATGAAGATGCCACAGGAACGGTCATTCAATCTTATGCCCGTTTCATCTATATACTTCTGGACACATCTATATATGATAAGGTAAATGACATTGCGATATTTACATGTGAAGGTCATATCGATGGTGAAAATGGGCTTAGAAAATGACACAGAGCGGATCTGGACTACATAGGGACACATGTAGCAACGGCCACATTAGCAGCGAACCGTGCCAAAATGGTCAGGAGCATAAGACCTAATGTGACTGAACCAAGATTTCATAAAGATTTTTATCACGCATATAAGCAACTAGAGGAAAGTCCTGGAAAACGGCACGAATTTGAGGATCAGAATGAAGACGGGAGTAATGTTTGAATAAAATTCGACGGAAAGTAGAGTTATGGGAATGAAAAGTGAGAATAAGTTTAACTATCAGAAGAGGAAGTACCCTGAGTTATTAGTCAAAGTATCGAGACGAGATAACTTACGAACACCAAAGCTAAGCCGATGTAAGGACATGTTCAGGGAACGAACGTCCACGAAAGAAATCAATCATCTCAGGCGATTTATCAAGAAAGTCGTCATCATCATTACGAAAGCGAAAAATCTAGGAGAATGGCAGAGAGTTGCAACAAGTAGGAGGAAGTGTGAAGTGGAAAGCCATGTGCATCAGTGGTTTTGCAGTAAAGTAAGGGGGATAAACAGTGACAATAATGTCAATAAATTATATACCTTTTAATTATATAATTTCTGAGTAAACTTGAAATTACCGGTACATTATTTTTCGGCATCAATCGCGTGTTCCAATCATATTTTAATATTTCATATAGGTTTGTGTGGTAGGTGAAAAAATAGTTGAGAACTGTTCGTTGTCAATTACACTTCCCTTCCCCCAGTATAGTTTATTGTCTTTCTCTTTCTCTTCAGAACAATTCTTCTTATAAACTCACTATTTCAGTAAAGTATGTGTGCAGCCATTTCAAAACTCAAAATAGTGTATACCTGTATAATTTAATATCCATTGACTTGCTGAGTTTAGTGTCTTCTTCGTCTTCTTCTGCGTTCGTTCTCAAACTCCTGCAGATTAGCAGGATGTAGTCCGGAGAACGGAATGCGTTGTGTCATAGTTTACAACATTGCTGCGATATCTGCACCTTTCGGCCTGTCACATCCGATTTCAGCATCGCTTTGGGTCACTGACCCTATATGGGATGGGACAGCCAACTCCATCCCATAACCTCCTTAGTCGCCTTTTACGACATGCGTGGAAGGTAAACAGTGTTGCTATTCTTTGCTCCCCTTTCGAGCCCCACACGGGCGAGTTTAGTGTCATCCCATTTGCCATGAGTTGTACGGATTTGAAAGAGAGTGAATGACAAAGACAGAGAGAGAGAGAGAGAGAGAGAGAGAGAGAGAGTACGATATTATAAGCAATCGTTTTCCTAATTTGGTTCCACCCAAATACTCAGTCCACTAAAGAATCATAAATGTTTTCCTCCCATCTAGTACTTTCTTTAAATTTGTCTAGTACAGACAGGGCCGCCTCTAACAATTGAAGGGCCCTATGCGAAACGGATTGCGCGTGGCCCAGTCTGGGTAGGGAAGAGGATAATAAAATAAATTCTAATATGAATTTATGGGCCTATGAAAGTGCGGGGCCCAATGCGGCCGCATAGGTTACAATGGCCTAAGACCGGCCCTGAGTACAGAGATACATAAAACGATATTATGCAATGTGGGACACAAGATATAATAAAATTGTAGAAACTACTCACGAAATAATCTGTTCACTGGCTTCATCTCGTGATTGCGTGGTATCGGAGCATTGAGCATAGGCAGTCTGACATCGTTGTATGCTGGGAAACTGGATTTGATGTCTGAACTATCAGCTAGGAGCTTCCCATCGGAGTATGAACGTAAAAGACTTGTCCATACTTTAGAGGTGCCGTAGATAACACCACCGTCAAGGAAGGAAGAAACTAGGTTTGTCTGTGAGGAAAACAGATAGTAGGTAACATGGATTTACGCGTAATTTGCAGACCAACATTGTTCCACGGTACATTTATGCAGCTTGGTATACTAACATACTAAGAATTTTGGCGCAATGGGCACAAACTCTTTACATAAACTAAGTTCATTTCGGGTTAGTCACCCATGGGGGTTGCATTTGAAGTCTCCAACAGGAGAATCGTTCTTGCGTAGCTTTTACACTACTTTTATGTCATAGTCTCTCCAGCGAGAAAGTAGTATTTGTATTTCTGTATCAATGGAAGTATATGCAGCGATAGTAAATGCAAAGCAGATCTAAAATTATGGCTGGAGATGGCTTTAGCGTCCTTGTCAAGGCTAACTGTGATTTGGAAAAGCAACATCAGTGTTGGAGTGAAAATCAAACTGTATAAGTCGCTGGTGCTTTCTGTTGTGTTGTATGGTTGTGAGAGTTGGACACTCACTGCGGACATGGAGAGAAGATTACAGACTTTCGAGTACAAATGCTACAGACGAATTCTACGAATTTCCTATAGGGAACATAAGACCAATGTGTACGTAAGAAATAAAGTAGAGATGTGTGCAGGTGTTCAGGAGCTATTGCTTTCAATAGTGAAACGACGAAAACTAGCATGGTTCGGACATGTATGCAGGCACGATTCCTTGTCAAAAACAATACTGCAGGGAACTGTCGAAGGTGGAAGAAGCAGAGGAGGACAAATAAAGACATGGACAGATATCAAGGAATGGACAAGGCAAGATATTTCCACACTCATCCGCATTGCTGAGGATATAATTCGCTGGAGGAATCTGTGTGCTGAAGAATCCAATGTGGTACCCCTACGACCCTGAAGGGATATGGGTTTATTGATTGATATCAATGGAACATACACTGCATTTCATATAAGCCACACTTGCATGACATGGGAACTTTACTTAATGTAACTGCTAGGTGTTTGATCTGGTAATTTTTTATGGAGAGTTAGTTTTCTAAAGTAAATGAATATTTGACTACTTATATACACCACTAATATATTTATCTTCTGCGTTCATTCTCAAAATCCAGTAGATTAGCAGAATGTAGTCTAGAGAAAGAAATGCGTTTCTTCAAGGTTTATAGCTTAGCTTTAACCCCGGTAACACACGGGCGTATGTGTGTGTGTAGGTCTTTGTGTGTGTGTGTATGTGTGTGTGTGTGTGTGTGTGTATGGCCTTATTCAACTTGACAGAGGGCTGAAAAAACCTGTATCAGCTGACATTTTTATCGTTTTGATCTCATTCGAATCGCCCGCAGTATTCTGCCCTATGTTGTTGTTGTTCGTCCATCACAGGTGATGATGAACATTTGTTACATCCACTTTTGAAAATTCAAATTGAGTTATGTCCTTGATTATGAGTTCGTAGATGGCTAATGAACCCTATTCGAGCTGTAAATGTCCTTGGGCAATTCGGACATGGAATGACGACAGTAGAAGGATCTTGGACTATCCATGACTTTCTAGCTGCTCTCCGTTGTTGAGCTGCTGCATTTTCCCTCTCTTCACAAGATGATGCGATCTTTTTTATTTTAGAACGCCATGTAGATCTATTTTGTGCAAGTTATTGCCATGTATCGTAGTCTATTTCAAAGGCTTTTTTTCCTTTCGATGGCAGACTATCTGACAACTTTAACATCAAAAGTGGAGTCAAGAAAGATTGGATTGTGTCCTCACTCCAATCTTCTTATGGATATTCTTCTCTGCTCTTCTACATATTCACAAACCCGGAGATTCGCAGGAGATTGTATGGCTTCATGTACTCACCTGGTCCGTCTGAAAGCAATAATTAAGACCACTTAGATTTTTCTCAGAGTACTGGCGTACGCCGACGATGCAGTTCCAGTTGACTATACTTAAACGGTTCTACAAGTACTGATTAATAGATTTGCAGCGACCTGCGAGCTGTGCTCAAGAAAACTGTGATACTTTGCAAAAATGCTTCTACAGCTCCATCCTTCACACTGAACAATCTGCAACTTGTATTGGTGCTGAACTTTATCTAGTTTCAAGGTCACCGCAACACTATCACTCCACGAAGAAATAAGTGCACGAATAAGAATCGCTGCCACCATGTTCGGCAAACTTTAAAAAAAGCCTGGAGGCAATACACAGAGTTGACAACAGCAACAAAGCTCATGATATACAAAACATGCGTCCTCAGTGCCCCCTTCTTTATAGATCTAAAACATGGACACTTTACTCGAGGCAAGAACAAAGGCTGACTGGCTTCCATCTGACTACGCTGTCTTTGTAAAATTCTGAATATCAAGTGCAATACACAATTATCAATAATGACATCCTTCAAATGGCCAATATTACAACAAAATGTCCACAATTGGTATATATATATATATATATATATATATATATATATATATACCATAATGTTTCTAAGGTTTCAAAACGTCAGATGAATCACGAATCACAAATACAATACAAGTGATATATACCAGTACAGGAAGAATTATATTCTAGAATGTGAAAACGTCCATGGTTAAAGGAGACTGGAATAGAGAACAAATAATACTAACTCTGCTGCCTCCATAAAGGTTGACTAAAGAGACTGGGAGCAAGGGTTACTACTTCACCATAGAAATCTCTGCTGTGATAAAATATGCTGAAGACTCATGATGGGAAGGAGATGCGGGGAATCAACCATTGTTTCTACAGTTTGCCTCAAGATGTCAAGCATGTTATGACAATAATTCTTCCAAAGTAGAGTCTGTCCAGCCCATGTCACCCTACAGCCACACTACGTAAACAGTTATCTGTGAATCATAATAACTCTGAGAATGTCTCCATAAAATAATATGCTAACTATGCACATATCTTGAACTGAAAGGACAGTAGATTACTCAGGAACACGCGTATAAAACTCAACTCCCTCGGAATACTATCAATTTGAAACCGAGGAATTTATAAAGCATCTGTATAGCAAAGAAAGCTTCTTTTAATCATGAGTGCTAGTTTATCTCAGCTATTTCATGGACTTCTTCTTCTGCGTTCGTTCTTAAACTCCTGCAGATTATCAGGATGTAGTCCAGAGAACGGAATGCGTTGTTCATGGTTTACAGCATTGCTGTGATATCTGCGCCTTTCGGCCTGACACATCCGACTTCAGCATGGTTTTGGGTCACTGACCCTATAAGGGATGGGACAGCCAACACCATCCCATAACCTCTTTAGTCGCCTTTTACGACATGCATGAAAGGTAAATAGTGTTGCTATTCTTAGCTCCCCTTTCGCGCCTCAGCAACACATGGGAGATTTCATGGACTAAGACTTGCCATAAATTCGGGTTTTCGATGTCATGTATTACTCTCTATCTCATATAGAGCCTATGACCAATAGACGACCTAGAAAGGTCATATTTATGCTATAGTGTCACTGTGATACAGGTTGACATTTCAAGTCAGTTATATATTTAATAGCAATTGTTGAATTTACCATAGATTGATTACATATGTTTTATTGAGTATTTAGGTGACTGGGAACTTAGCAAGTGAGGACATGTAAGCTGATAATCACCGGATTTAATCAGTCTCCACCATAAATTTCATATAGACCAACAGAATAGACATATGCCATCATCATTATGTAGAAAGCCAGTCAAACACAAATTTAGTGAGAAAGCAGACATGTATATAACCTACTTGCTGCCTGGGACCACCGGACAAATAGCCTGTACTCTGATCATATGTTGACCTCTGGTACACTTGAGGACGATCTGTTGAGTTTCGGAGTGGATGTTCTGGAGTCAATGGCAAGTTTTCATATTCTGGTGGACACCCAGGAGTAACTACAGCAACTTCGTCAACAATTAATTGAGCTGTTGAAGTTATACAGGAACATGTCAAAATTAATATACTATTAAATTTCTATACAAAGCATTAGCAAGATATTTATACAATCATTTACTTCTTTTAAGCAATTGCCCAAAAACTGCAATTTGCTCTTATATCTAAAAGACCTTTAATAATAACCATGTGTCTCATATATTATTTATTATATTTACATTTAATTTTGAAACTTTCATTTAACGTTGTCCTTACCCATTATCTTATTGTCATCAAAAGTTGTTATTTATTATACCAATGCGCAACAAGTTATGGCCAACCAGTGCTTCAGAATATTTCGTGTGGATACATTGTGCTGGTGATGTTCGAGTTCGAGGAAATTATAACGCTGAATTTTCTCGAATAAATACCCAAAATAATGCATATAGTTCAAATATATCGTTATTATAGGAGTAATATAATGTACTATTTTCAAGACTGTAAATAAGAGTGGTATCAGGGAGTTTTGATAATTTCTGGTTAATGTGTGTACAACCAGTGTGTTCTTGGCACCACACACTAAA
Source organism: Meghimatium bilineatum (assembly GCA_034231615.1). Taxonomy (NCBI): domain Eukaryota; kingdom Metazoa; phylum Mollusca; class Gastropoda; order Stylommatophora; family Philomycidae; genus Meghimatium; species Meghimatium bilineatum. Next base: position 60,555,961 of record CM067298.1, read on the forward strand.
TATCAGTGATATTCAGATCACATGACGAGTACTTGTGAGATTTCGTCGACTGCGAGGAAGCAACAGTTAAGGGCGAACATTGTCATATAGTCCTACTTTTTCAGACCCTGTGCCATTGTTTTACAACTTTAGCATAATGATGGCATCCATTTATTAGTGTAGTATAAGCTTGTAATAGATCATACCGAAATACAGAACACCATAATTTGACAATTTGAAATCAAGGGATTCGTCTTTCTTCTTTTTCTTTCTGTCCTCATGTACCTTTCGGTGTTGAGGGGTTTGTACGGTCTTTTGCCCTTCTATTTGCCTCTTCTGCTGTTATATTTCCGAGTGTCTCTAATACACTATCTATCCACCTTTTACGAGGGCGTCCAATAGGTCCCCTGTTTTCGTATCGCTTGTTAAGTGTTTTTTGGATAACACTTTGCTCTTTCTGTCTGGTTATGTGGCCGTACCATTTAACTTGTTGTTTCTGTATGTATTCTATTGTTGACTTGATCCGTAATTGTTTCCTTAGTGCTTCATTCCTGATTTTGTCTCGCAAGCTAGCTCCAATCATACTTCTCACACATTTCATTTCAGTGGTGTTAATCTTATGTATTGTTCTAGAATCTAATGTCCAAGTTTGACACTGATAACATTATTTTGGTAAGAAAATGGTGTTGAAAAGCACTTTCTATGTTTCTAGTGTAATAACTTTGTTTCTTAGTAAAGGTGTCAATTGACCAATGACCTGACAGGCCTTATTACATTTTATTACATCTTATTACATCTTATTACATCAATGGATTAAAACATCAATATAGAAAAGAAGGCTTCTTGTAATCATGGCTGAGCGTCCACCGTAACTAGTTACGGCGTAAAATTTATTTAAAATGTGGACACTCTATGCCATATAAGAATCTAAAATTGATAGAAATTAGGACCAAAAGATACCTTGGACAATTATTTCATATTGTCACTGTGTACAAGTTCAATGTTTAAAATCACAGCAATATATTAAATACGTTGTAAAATTACCATAGAATGCCTGCATAGCATTTCTTGAGAAAAGAGACGACTGGCCACTTGGACCAGCGTGGACATCCACACTGATACTCATCGGATTTGGTCTGTCTCCACCAGCAATTTCGTATGCGCCATCAGAGTAGGAAGCTGGACTTCCGCGTACGAAGTTACTTCCTGTAAAAAGGATATAGGCATATATATATATATATGCAAGGGAGATAAATTTGACTGGAAAGCATAAAGAAAGGAAGTGAAGACAATGTTTAACGACAAACAGTTATTAAATCATCAAACACATCCACAAAATATTTAAGTAACAACTTATGAAAACGTTAACTACTACAATGCAGAAGTATATCTCGCGTTAATTACTACTATTCTGGAGTATATCTCGCGTTAATTACTACTATGCTGGAATATATCTCACGTTAACTACTACTATTCTGGAGTAAATCTCGCGTTAACTACTACTATTCTGGAGTATATCTCGCGTTAACTACTACTATGTTGGAGTATATCTCGCGTTAACTTCTACTATTCAGGAGTATATCTCGCGTTAACTAGTACTATGCAGGAGTATATCTCGCGTTAACTAGTACTATGCTGGAGTATATCTCGCGTTAACTAGTACTATGCTGGAGTATATCTCGCGTTAACATCTACTATGTTGGAGTATATCTCGCGTTAACTACTACTATGTTGGAGTATATCTCGCGTTAACTACTACTATGTTGGAGTATATCTCGCGTTAACTACTACTATGCTGGAGTATATCTCGCGTTAACATCTACTATGTTGGAGTATATCTCGCGTTAACTACTACTATGCTGGAGTATATCTCGCGTTAACATCTACTATGTTGGAGTATATCTCGCGTTAACTACTACTATGTTGGAGTATATCTCGCGTTAACTACTACTATGTTGGAGTATATCTCGCGTTAACTACTACTATGCTGGAGTATAAATCGCGTTAATTACTACTATTCTGGAGTATATCTCGCGTTAACTACTACTATTCTGGAGTATATCTCCCGTTAACTTCTACTATGTTGGAGTATATCTCAATGTCATTGGGTCGGTTACATCATACTCATTCCAGGCGAGCGTCTTCCAAAGAGACTACCCGATGGTGAACTATGTGTACGTTAAAGATCTATGATGACTGAAACACAAATGAGGACTTGGACACCTTTTTCAATGCCATGTTCATATTCCCTTGCAAAGAAGGAACATCAACTACTACTGACATTATTTCAACGAATACATAAAAAAAAATTCCGAGTGAAATATATACAAACCGATCGTTCTCCATAAAATTATATGAAAGGAGCGAGTTGTATAAAATAAGAGATTTAATAAGTAGGTAGTCAAAGATTGTTACAGGGATTAAAAGTCACAGATGATAAAGGCATGAAAAAAGATACAGCTTTGACTAGGAATAAAGTCAAAAATTACGATATATATATATAGCTCTAATAAAGAAACACAGCCTTCTGGAGTTACTTGTATTAACGATATTCGCTGATTTGACATTTTCAACCTATCGACTGTGTAGATCTGGTCGTTAATTTCTCGTGGTAACCTGAATTGTACTCACTTCATGATTAGTGAGGTCATGAAAGAGCTCACGAATAAAACAACATTTTTGGCACTAACTCGTGACAGGTTCATGAGAATTCCATGAAACCTACTGAATACAAGACTCTCTAATCATATTATTGAATGCATATAAAAGAGTGACGGTTCTCATATAAATTCAGTTGAAAATTCAATGCGCAAATATGGCTCAGCTCACTACAGACCAACGATACATCATCATTGGACGCTTACAGACTGGACAATAAAAAAATTGTAGTGGCCAGGCAATTTAATGTGGTTAAAAGCGTAATTAGTCGCCTCTGGAGGTGATTTAAACAAATTGTCTTAGTGACAGACCGGCCGTGCAGTGGAAGACCCAGAGGCACAATTTTTGCCGAAAACCTCTTCATACGGCTGCGTCACCTTAGGAATCGATTTGCATCTGCGTCGTCCACCGTCCAATCAATGTCAGCAGCTTGTCGAATTTCAGATCAAAGGGTCAGGAAATGGCTTCACGAAGCTGGTCTTTGGGCTAAAAGACCCTACAGAGGACCTGTTCTTACAAACCGGCATCGTCCTACGACAGTGAGCGAACCACCGTATTCAATGGACCGTTGGGAATAACTGGAGACCGATTTGGTTTAGACTAAATCTGAATGTTTATTCATGACAAAATTGACCCAATAATGGCACAGAATAACATTGTGGTACACGTATGAATTAATGTTGCATTTCGCTTATTGAACATTTTAAATATATATATATATATATATATATATATATATATATATATATATATATATATATATATATATATATATATAACAAATTAAATTAACTAAAAATATTAAATAAATTAATAATTATAAAATATTTAAAATTTAAAGAAAATCACTAAATAAATAAAAAGAGTTCACTAAATTGTATCTATACAATATTGGTAGCATATCCTATTAAGGACAGAGCCATCTACTAAGCATTATTTGACTGCTGTGACCTTCTATGAAATATAAATTCGTACAGTAGTTTGCTATTGTTTTCTGAATGATCCAGATCCACAATTGTCTTTGCCTATTACCTTTGCCGTCTTTGACGCGCACTCAAGCACTCTGCTACAGATTCGGATTTATATACATACATACTTACATAAATACATACATACATACACGCACACTTGCACCCTCGCACCCATATATATATATATAGTGTCATCAACATATGCAGCAACTTGATATTATCATCTGCCTCTAAAAGTATTTTGACTACCTGTCTCTGAATTTGCTTTGACCTCCAGACTTGAACGTACTTTGACCACTAGCTCCGAAAGTGTTTTACCACTTGTCCCCGAGTGTACGTTTACCACGAACTTTGAAAGTGTTTTGACCCCTTGTCTCTAAATGTGATTTGATCACCAGACCTAAAAATGTTTTGGCTATTAGGCTCTGAACGTATTTTAACCACTCACCCTGGAAATGTGTCTCTAAACGTGATTTGATCACCATTGGTGAAGATATTTTGATCACTTGTCGTCTCTGAACATCCTTTGACTATCTTCTCCAAAGTTATTTGATCCCCAGCTCTCTAAAGTGCATTGCCGCATATTTGCTGCTGCCTGATTTGCAAGAAAGTTCTCTATTATTTCAAAACTTAAAATATAAACTCAATATATCGTCTCGTCGTCCCCAGCTGTATATGATTACCACGAGAACCTGTTCATACTAGCAGACGTATACTTTCACGTTTTTTCATCAGTAACCATGATATTTTTTTTAAAATGTTACCTGCAATTCCAAAAGTCGGCTGGCCAATGTTGTTTCGGAAGCCATCCACTGGACCCGGTTCGAAAGTATCGGCATTTGTTATCTTCCCTGTAAGGAAAATAAAAAGTGATGATAGTTTTCGTAGTGAGAGGAAATCTGAGAACAAACCAGGTTAAAATAAGACAAGATTTATAAACAGATATGGGAGGATTGGCTGTCAATAAATTATATCAGCAATAGGTTGGCAATTTTTTTTTACCCCACCCTACCCTTTTCAGCAACTGTCAAGAATCCGGCGCCCATCCCCGCTGCTTCATTACGTCAGCATCTTCCACCACCAACAAAAAATTGCAGAAAAAAGAAGTAAATAACTTCATGTTTACTTTCGCATTCTTAAACACATTTTTCAAATTCATATATAAAACTATATGATTACATTCGATGGAAAAAATGAACACAATATAACTTGAAGCTTAAAAATAACGATAACTTATTCTATCCCGAAAAACATTGAATTTGGCTGTAATGTAAGCAATACTTTAAATAGAGGGCCGTGCCGTACTATAAAGCAGAAAGACGGCTGCTTAAAGCGATACCAATCAAAATACCTTTACGGTGCGTAAAATTGTTTTCCAAGAAAAACATTTTAAAGGTAGAGGCATTTCGAAGACTTGCATTATACTGAGAAAATACCGCACTGCACTATTCCAATTGATACATAATTATTAACGGTTTAAGGGAAATATATGTTTATGTGTGAATTCAACATGTTTTTATCACAATTTCCTGACAATTGGATATCAAAAGGGTGTAAATATATTGTCAAAGCAGTTACTTGGCTTCTCTAAACTAATACAGGTAACTTAAATGTACATCATTCCTGTGTGTTGCCGTGTCCTCAAAGGGGAGCAAAGAAGAACAAGATTACGACCCGCTGTACATGTCGTAAGGGTGGCTAAAGATGGTTTTGGGAGCGGAGATGGCTGTCCTATTCCATAGAATCAATGTGATTAGGAAGCCATATTGAAATCGGGTACCTTTGGTAAAAGGCGCAAAATCAGCAGTCGAGCTATCAATATTAACACAAGGTATTCCTTTTTGTGGAATACATCATAATAATCTACATACAAAAATGATGAATTACCACATAGTCAACATACAAAGACGATTGCTTGCTTGGTGTCAGGATGATATGTAAATCTTTTCGCTTTACATATCACTTAACACACTTTATGCCTTACAGCGTCAAGGGTAGTAGAGTTCTCTGGAAATGTCATTATTGTGTTCTTTATATATGTTTGTTTTCGTTGACTCTTTTACTCTGTAATCAATGGTAAGTAAGGTCTGCCCCTGTCTTTGCATCCATCGTGTCTGTATAGTAAAGCCCTTTGAGGAGCACTGTCTGATGGTAGTCTAAAGCATGTGAAATTCACTCAATCTGATGTCGTCTAATGTAATGCAAGGCTGGTTTTGTGTTTGTTCGTCTTCTGATGCTTTAATTACTGATTCTATCGATAATTTATAATTGTTACTCCGAGAATTATAAGAAGAAATGTCATTTCTGTTGTAACAAGTTTTATTTTGATTTTTGTTGTTAGCGTCCCTGTTTGAAATTTGTAGTATACTGATGGTATGGCGATCGTTTTATATACTGCAATTTTGGTGCTCGTGTTTACATGTTTGTTTTTGAAAATAGGGGACTTCTGCCATAATATATGGTATGCTATATTGCATCTATGTTGGATTTCTTTGGTGTTTTTCCCATTTGATGATATGATGCTTTCAAAATAAGTAAATACTTTCAACTGTTTAAGTTGTTGGTCATCGATGAAAATAATGGTGTTGCTTTCTGTTTTTTACGATTGACATTACCCCGGTTTTTTCTGTGCTTCATGTTAAAGTTCCTACATGTTGTGAGCAGTCTCTTTGTATGTTGTTGTAGTTGTTCTTTTGATGTTGATATTATTGCCTGATCGTCTCCAAATAAGAAGTTCGCTCACGAGGTTGTTTAGGTTGTCTTCTTCATTAGTGTTGGCAATTTTACATATACAATGGATATATGTGATGAATAACAAGAGAGATAGAACACATTTTTGGAGCACGTCAGAGTGTATGTGGAATTTATGTGAAAGCCCTACAATAATTGTAACTGCATGTTGACTACATTTGTAATTACTCCTGCACAAGTTGATTAGGTATCGTGGGACTCCATATTGTTATAGTATTTTCCTTGGGTGATGTCTATCTACTCTGTCGAAGTCTTTTTCTTTTTATGCATATATTAGCAACATTTTCATATATTGCTTTCATATATTGCATTTTCATTTAATAGTTTCGGAATTGAATGAATCGTAACAAGAGTCTAATGAAAGGTTATTAACATCGCGCCGAGAAAATTTAAATCCATTAGAATAGTTATGACAATTAAATTCATAATATACTGACAAATGTGAAGACAAAATATAGTTTATAGCATACATGTGATACGATTAGTTTAAATTATCTCTTGTCTGTCCCCAGGTGAATGATGGTTGATAACATTCACACTTGCCGCTAAGCGTAGGGGTGGGAGCTTAAACTGTCGTTACAAGGCTATATGTGTCACCATGGTTACATTTAGTCCATGTTTGTCAAGGCTATATTGATGTTTTCTATCCACGTTTTCTTGGTCTACCTTTGGCTTTACGCCCTGTATTCTTTTGCTATATGCTCTTTTTGGTATTTGGTTTAGGTTCATTCTCATAAGGTGACCGAACCGTTTTACTTGCTGTCTCTCAATATGTTCAATGCATGATATTATACCAACTCTTTTCCTAATTTCTTCATTTCTTATTTTATCTAGTTTGGTAGTTATTGCAGCTTTTCTCCGACACTTTATTTCACATGTAACGATTCTCCGCTGTTGCGAGGCTGTTAAAGACCATGTTGGACATTGGTAGCAGAGTGTCGAAAATTGTAAATATTTAGTTTTTTTAAAAATTTGCATCTAGATCTTTGATTTAGTTTAAAAACGTATTTTTATTTTTAAACGTCGGCGATAAATTTTTTAAACAGTTAAATTTGTGTTTTAAAACAGCAGTATCTGTAACGTTTGATGTGTAGCTTTTGTCATGTTTCCACCTCTCCCCTTAGCAACAACTGCCAAGTTTTTTCTGACCTCCTCCTCCCTAATTTTTAATGAAAATGCCTTACGTCAACAGGGATATATTTATTTTTTTAAATTAATTATTTTACAATAGATTATGTCTATTACAATTCAAAGTAGTACATATTTTCATTTTAAATTGCAAAGTATCCGAAAAAAGTAACCAATGAAAAAGGCGGGAAATGTGACATGTCCCAATTTAAAAGGCTGACATGATAAGCCAACACGGATGTATATCTGACGAAAAACAGGATGCAACAAAGCGTGACTATTAATAGACTAACAATCAAGATAATGTTAAGAGAGATTTGTCTTCAGGAAGTACATGTTACGTTAGCTTGCATCTTTTAGCATTTCAAAAGCAAAATTAACTGAGACGAACAATTATTTAAATCAAGCACAATATAATTAGCTTTATCATAATTTTACACATCAAAAATCGGGACCAAAAATAGTAGCAGGAAATGTGAAAACAAAAGCCAGTACAAAATAATATTGTCACTTTAAATGTTCTACATTTAGAACTAGAAGTTGCTGATAAGTTTGAATGTCATAAATTGCTATCTACACGTTAGATTTAATACTCATAATATTTACTTTTATCATCTATTCAATATATTAAAAAAACTATTGTTCAATGTAACACTGAAAATAGAGTTATCAACACTGGAACATAGATAAGTCCACTCTTCTCGCCAGATAAACGGTATTGCAGATTTACTTTGCCTCACAGAACAAGCGTATACAATATTGCTAAGTAGAACAATGCCATTTTAGACATATACTAAGTTGTACGCATATTCTGATTCTAGATATTTTCTGAAATCACTCGTACTTTCATATTTCTCATTAAAAACAATATCACAGTAATTACTTGTGACTCGTACTTTCATATTACTCATTAAAAAACAACTCACAGTAAATACTTATTTTAAATTGTATTAGTTATTATGTATGTTGATTATCATCTTCGCACACTGGACACGTCCATTGGTGCTTCGATCTCCGCTTCAGTAAATCTCTCAGGGTATAACGGCTGATTGTTCCGGTTCTTTGTTGGTTCACTACTCTTTTTGAAATCTTTGTCAGGGGTTCTCTTCGGGCCACGCCCATCCTCACTCCCAATTCTTGCATTCTTGATATTGACTCATGCTTATTCATCTCAAAATCCTTTGATCGCGAGGACTCACGAAGAGCAATGAGTATGTCTGCTCGGTCCATATTTATTTTAAATTGTGTTAGAACACAAGAGTCTAGCTTTTGTTTTATGGAAAAAATGTATTCATTGGAAGATCTCTGACTGCAAACTCCTGACAACTAAATACGAGTACTAAGGTGAAATAACAAGTCTACACAAAATGTGATGTGGCCACTCGATAATATACTAAACATCCCCCGCATACCAATCTGCTAGCCATCAAGCAACATCACTCTGTGTTTTGATTCAAACTTGTGTATGTGCTGGGTTAGTATTGATTAAAATTTGTGCATGCGATATATTAATGTAGTTTCATAAACTGTCACAGAAACAGGCAAAGAATGAGATGATCTTCAAGATCAGTCACTGAATTGACACACACTGGAAAAGTCAAATGCGTCACATTAGTAGAATGTTTTCCAATTATTCCAGGTGGCTGTATTGTCGAGGGACTCTGTTAAAGGCTTAGAGAAACCTCACCAGGTATTTTTGCTTCCAGATAGGATGGTAGGTGGTGGGATTTGCAACCGATCTGAACATAATATATGTTACTAGTATCGGAAAGGAAAATGGACGTTGAGTCAGTTGCTACCACATATAATTGCTCGAAGATACCATATTCTAGGTCCCCTATCTAAAGTCCCACTCGCACTCCATACTTTCAACGCTTCACGACATTGTATGCCACAATAGTTTAAATTATATATCCAAATATGACGTAGCGATGTTATCAAGTTTCGGATTGTGTTATATATTTTAAATACGTGCAGTTCGAGAATATCCATTAATTAGTTAGAAACGCACTCAATTTATCACTCCTGTGATGGAATAATCACGCTTATGTGGTAATCGATCCTTCACTTATGGTTTACGAATACGGCTACCATCTTCTTTTCAGGCATGTCATAGGAAATGACTAAGAAATGTTTAGCGATAGGCTGACAGCATGTCACCTGTGACAAAATCATCATTGTCACTACAGGTCTTGAAGGCTGTCCATAGATAGAGTCAACACATTTTTTGTCAATGTTTTACCTCGCCCGACCCCCATTTCAACATCTATTAAGAATTTAGGGATCTTCCTTCTTAATCTTGTCAAAAACTCCTCTAAATGCTACGCGCGCCATTACTTCAGAAGAGTCAACAGATCCGATTTAATAATGATGAACTAGTTGGCATAGATGTATATTTGGCTGCGTTCCTTGCAGGACGTGATGATTCTGGGATACTATCGCATTGGAATGGCTCATTTGGTAGCTTAGTACGAATCCATAAACTCTACTAACATAACCATGATTTTGAGAGCAAACCGTACACGAATTCCGGCACAACCTTGGTTATTCCATTGAGAAGTACATATGCTTTTGTCAGAAAGGTTATAGGCTCTCATGTGCTACCTGCTCACAGATAAAGGGTTTACTTCATCATCATCATGAAATAATCACTGAAACCTTTCTCTGATTTAATTCCATTTTCCCCTTTAATTACACAGTTTACACACTAACTAACTGAGCCACTCACTGACTAGAAAATACATATTATACAAATTAAAACTGCATACCACAGTTATACATCATGATGCGGTCACTTTCATTATAAATTACTGTCCAAATCAATATATCAAAATACGTTTCACACTGTATCGCTTACCACACAGTACAAACACGATAGCCACCGATATATAAGGTCTTGCTAAAGACATCATCTGTGATCTGCATACCACAACGTTACAATTGATTATTCTGTGAGGACATATATAAAAGCAGGTCAGACAGTATATAGACACACACATGCACCATTTTATTATATATTACAAATACTTACTTTTATCGCCTGTGTTTTGTTGGGTCCGAAAGGGGAGTAAAGAATAGCACTGTGACGTACCACTCATATCTTAAGAGGGAACTCACTAAGGCAGTATTGGGGGTGGTACAGGCAGTTCAATCCAATAGAGGGTTAAAATGACCCAGAAGTCATACGAAAGTAGGATTCGTTTGGCAGAAATTCGCAGATAACGATGCTATAATGTAAACCACGACACAACGCGTTCCATTCTGCGGTTTACATCCTGCTAAATCTGCAGGAGTTTGAGAACAAACGAAGAAGAAGAAAACTTGCTTTTGTCAATTTCTGTTCGTGTCATTATGGTACAATATGTCTTCATCGTTTGACTGATGAATTCACCTTAGCCTGAATCTATGTTTCCATCGTTTGACTGATGAGTGAGCCTAGTGCTGAATCTATGTGTCCATCGTTTGACTACTGAGTTAGCCTAATGCTGAATCTATGTTTCCATGGTTTGACTGATGAATTCACCTAGTACTGAACCAATCCGTTGAACCGCCCCAAATCGCCTAGCAACTCTTGTACACGAGATTTTACGTACTTGACTAACCGCGATGCGATTTTGCCAAGACATTCAAACTGTGCACTCAAGTCACTGAGAACGGACCAATCCAGACAAGGACTATTACAACAACAGCGAACATCCCGTACAGGTATTGAAGTATCCTCAGTAGTATAGTCTCAAAAATTCACCTAGTACTGAATCTTTGTTTCCATCGCTTGACTGTATGTTTCCATCATTTGACTGATGCGTGAACCTAGTGCTGACTCAATTTTTTCATCGTGTGCTGTGCCGATCGTTCTGCAGACGAATGTTTCTTGAATACTCAATTTTGGTCATTGGCTCAAATAAAACAGCAAAACAACGCATTTCCATTCTCTGGACTACATTCAAATGGAAATCTTGTAGGAAGTGTCCTGTTACAAGAGAAATCCAGTGGGAGTTTGAGAGTGAACGCTGAAGAGGAAGAATACTGAGACCAGTCACATGGGTATTCTGTCGCTGAGTCTATATTGCCCTACTGTTGCTGTCAGCATATCACATGTGATGATTATTTTTTCATTACATTCACTTCTTCAAATTCAGTATGAGGTATGTCCTTGCCTATGAGTCCGTAGATGACCAATAATCCATATGGTGGCCGAAAGGTCCGTGGATAGTTTAGACATGGAACCATCACTTTCTATAGTGTTTGATCTGCACTTGTCATCGTAGACAGTCGCTGATGTTGAACTGTCGCATTTCTCTCTTTTCATAAGATATCCCGATGTGTTTATTGCAGAGCATTATGTAGCTTTATTTCATGAATCGTCTTCCCCATGTGCCACTGTTTATGCCTAAGGCTTTCATTGAGAACGTTAATTAACCATTGTAGCCCTTGTTTTAGCCATATTGAGAAAGAATTCCTTTCCATATCTCACCGTACATACATAATTTTGGGAGACGGTAAAATACGTTCCAAATGATAAGCCAAACGATGTTACCCGTAGTCGTAACCTTCGATAACAGTTACCATGTTGTTCCGACATGCCGACGTTGTGCTTGAACTAGTTACGGGCACGACATGGGTGGGCGGAACAACAAAGAAACCTGTCGCAAGGGTCAGAGTTGTGCCCTGATGTCCGGCGGCATTGGACTCGAAACACCAAGTCGAATGGCTGCTGGAACAGAAGGCGGAGCACTTATGGGAATGCCCCACGTGTTGTGAGGCCAGTTTCTAATCAAGAAGAATCCAAGAAGCCATCGAATTTGTGACTGCATCAGAATACTATCAGTGCTAGGTATATCAGCTCTGTCAAGAACATTGGTATCCGGAATCTTATCTTGCCATCTGAAGTTCATCACCTTTTTGTGATGACAAATTGTGTGACAGATTTACCTTCCACCCATTTATCTTCTTATACCTGCGTAAGGTCCAGGTTTCACCTGCACGTAACAACAATGAAAATATCACTGCTCTGTAAAATTAAATCAGCTTTAGTATGTAATATCGCTCGTGTTTTGCCGGACTCGAGAGGGGAACAAAAAATGGCAACACTGTTTTCCTTCCATGTATGTCGTAAGAGGCGACTAAGGAGGCTATGGGATGAAGTTGACTGTCCTATTCAATATAGGTCAGCATGATCCAAAGCTATGCTAAATTAGGATGTGGCAGGCCGAAAGACGCAGATATCGCAACATTGTTGTAAACCATGAGACAACGCTTTCAGTTCTCTGGACTACATCCTGCTAATATGCAGGAGTTTGAGAACGAAGAAGAAGGAGAAGAAGATATGTAATCTAAGCCACTTCTATACCACACAATTGCATATAATTTATACCAAAAGTGCTGCTTGCCTTGGAAATCCCGGTATACGCTTCATCATCTTTTGCCTTTTGTGACAGCTCACTTCAATGGTATGTAATCTACTTCTATTTTGCGTTCATGTTAGATTCTGTCAGGGACTTGTTGGATCATGATTTGTGTTTTCCCTCTTTCATAATAGTAAGTCCAAAGTTAGCACAGGTTTTGCAGAATTGAAATACACTTTTCATATGTTAATTTAATAGTTTTTTTTTATTGTGTTTATTTCCAGTCTGACACACACTTTAGGACATGTTTGTTACTAGACTTATTTTTATCATATGTTACATTGTATGACACGGTTGATTTGCTATATTTAGTTTTCTTATCTTTATCACACATTGCACCACACATCCATCTTCACATTATCTTATGTATGACCTTCATAACCACGTTTTTGCATGACTTCAAACGGCTAAAATTATAATAATATCGTATGAATAAATAAGTTGGTAGTTACGAGAAACCATGATTCAGATGTTATGGGGGATCTCCCCGGCGAAGTGGGAAGCCGTTCTATTTGTGGTGGATTATGTGCTACGCGTGGTTGTCTCGGCAATGGTGCTGATCATCGTTATTCCAGTGTTGTTCAAGCCACTGCCTTAATTAAGATCTTGCACCACAGACGATCGAGCTAGGTACGCTCTTGAAAATCACTATATTCTGCAGTGTAGTACCTTTAAACCATTTGATCTTAATACAGATCATTCATTTATTTAAATTTTGGGGTTTGGGTGGTGATACTTTTGTTGTGTTGTCGTTCATGTTGTTTTCAAGCATAGTTATTTTTATTTCGTTTTCAAACCCATATTTTTTTTTAATTGAGCATTTATCTATAACAATACTTTTCTATACTACGTCACTGTTACCTTCAATGTTTCTGCTATTAAATGTCTTCCGGCTAATGCTTTTGTGATCGTGCTTTTATTTTTACTTTTTTCTTTCTGTCTGTTTACTGATTGTCTTGTGTTTTCTCGATATAAGACCTTAATGTTGAAACTTTTAAACTGTTATTTGTATAATATATAAAACTCCTATAAACATACCCTGCAATATGATAGTTTTTCGCATGCGGTTGTGTCTGTGGGTCTCACCAATGGTTCACTAGACAAACCAACACACAACAGAAAACCTTAGTAGATGACATGCCTTTATATTGAGGCTATCTTCTTATAGAAACTTCATGGCATGTCATCTATACAATCCGGTAGTCGTAACCTTCGATAACAGTTACCATGTTGTTCCGACATGCCGACGTTGTGCTTGAACTAGTTACGGCCACGGCGTGGGTGGTCGGAACAACAAATAAACCTGTCGCAAGAGTCAGAGTTGTACCCTGATATCGACGTCTGTTTCGGCGGCATTGGATTCGAAACACCATCGAGTCGAATGGCTGCTGGAACAGAGGGCGGAGCACTTATGGGAATGCCCCACGTGCTGTGAGGCCAGTTTTCTAATCAAGAATCACGAATCTGATAGTCTGTGTGTTCATTATAAAGTTGATCTACTGTGCTTTACGTAAGTACAGTTCATAAATATTGGAATTTATAGACCATTCGTCTACTACTGTTTTATTAAGTGTACACTTAACCATGAAATCTTCTCCCTATCTTTATTTTTCATTGTTTAATTTCTTGCTTTTGTTAAAGACCTGGATATAGTTAGTATTCAAGACGAACATGCTAAAATTGTGACCATAGGTAATTGGAAAATTATTTGTGGACTCCTAAGTTAAGTAATAAACACAAAGAACAAACATATTCAGGAACAATGGTCATCATCGTGTACAGAATACATTTATATATATCAACAACAATATTAACAATAATAGAGATATTCACAGGGATGGTAAATGTTTGTTTTCATTATGATCAGAAAGAAACCCTAATGTTGTGGTCGCTCGCCTCAAACGTCCCGTTTGAGTGGTAAACTTGGCGATTCAGGAAACTAATATGTAAGGACAATTTTTTATTGGATAGGGAGGTCATCAGGATTTGATATTCAGTGACTGGTGTAAAAAAAAACAAACAAGATAACTTGAGAGTGACATACATTGGAAAATGTAATTATTGTTCTTTAAGAACTTTGATAGTTCAGAAACCAATAATAGTCAAGAGGAAAACAACAGTTCTTGCAACATATTTACCTTTCCATTTTAAAAGTTTTTAAAATAGAAACACCATCAGAAGAACATCAATATACAATGTAAGTGAGATCATTTATCGATTTAGTTTTGATATATGTAAATGATTGTGCTGTTTTTTTCCAATATCTATGTGTGTGTTTCCAGCTATGTGACGGAGTAGTGCAATGCCCGTCTGTGACGGCCAAGGTACCGAGTTCGATCCCCGCCACAGGCAATTGTGCATAGGGACCGTTCAGAAAGCACTGGCAAACTACTGAAAGTATTTATATTGCCTAGAAAATCACTACAGCCAAAAAATGCTGGGTTGATAGCCACGTCCTGAATAGGATATGCAACCAATTTTTTAATGTGTGTGTGTGTGCTCAGATTTTGAAATCTGTATGTGTTTGTGCTTTCATTTTGAAATATGTATGTGTTTCAGTTTGTTCTGTTATTTTGAAAGATATATGTGTTTCTTTTTTGATTTGGAAATATGTATGTGTTTGAACGAAATATGAGCAGAAATGGCTATTGTATAAATTGTAATAATAATGGTCCCAGTATATGGTATGAATATAACAGTCTAATACACTCGTATCAATACGTCTGTATTTGGGAATTGTTAGTTCGTTAATTAATGAATCGTTGGGTCATCATCATTGCACACAGTACATATCCATAGTTTCTCCCATCTCCCTCTGAGTATATTCTGCAAGTACACGACGAATTATAGTTCCGGGTTTCTATTGACAAAATTAATGACGCTTACAACTTGTGACATCACATTTGAAGTCCAGTTCCTACACTCTATTCATGAAAAAGGAACGGTCAGGCACATCGATTTCACTGGTTTGTGCTGTTTCCCATAAAAAGTTCAATATAAGTACCCTGTCTATTGTTCTACTGATGGTTACAGTAGCAGAACTCGCAAACATATCTGATCTTTCATTTATCGAACATCATAGTGACCAAAAATTCATGTGATCCCTTCCAATTTCACTTTCCCGCCGCATAAAGCCATTGCTCACTAACACAGTCCGTTTATATTTTCCTGCTCATGCTCTGCGATTTGCTAATAATACAGACATAAGTTACACTCTGTCCCTATCCAGTCCATAGTCTCGTTACTAACATAATTAATCTCCATAGTCATTCTGCTTGCTGTCAAAGATAAAATCCTGAACTCTGGCATGAAGCAGTGTCGTGAGGAAATTGGAAGTCCTAGATTGTGTCGTGAGGTGGATGGAAGTCCTGGATTGTGGAGTGAGGCAGTAGAAAATCATAAGCTGTGATGTGAAGCAATGGGAGATCCTGGACTGTAACGTAAGGCAGTGGAAAGTCCTGAACTATAGCGTTAGTCAGTTGGAAGTCCTGAACTATAGCGTTAGTCAGTTGGAAGTCCTGAACTATAGCGTTAGTCAGTTGGAAGTCCTGAACTATAGCGTTAGTCAGTTGGAAGTCCTGAACTATAGCGTTAGTCAGTTGGGAGTCCTGAACTATAGCGTTAGTCAGTTGGAAGTTCTGAACTATAGCGTTAGTCAGTTGGAAGTCCTGAACTGTTGCGAGTGGCAGTGGCAAGGTTGGAATGAGTCACATACATTTTCGTGCATGATTACTCGTATGCTCGAGACAATGAGATAGACTGGTGAGTTCTGCCATTGTGTATGTAGTGATAGTACAGGTAGACATACTGAACATGTAGAAACAGTACAAAAATGTGAAATTAATTAGGTTTGCGATTCATTACCGAGGGTCGGGGTGCAAAGGGAACGCATTGCTCTAGGCGGACCCAGGGTTAGCAGATAACCAAGATCCCAAATGTACCTCCACGCGGTGCACCCTGGAAACAGAAATACAGCAGCTCGTGCTGATTCTGGCCAAATCATTTGGGGATCGTGTCCGAGAATGTGGAGGTAGCAGATGGAAAGAGATTTGACTGCACAAGAGACAGCCAATATCTCCGACACCACCAGCTGCACCACATATAGCGACACTGTCGACATACAGTGAAGCTAGTCGGTCTAGTCCGAACATTGAAGGGGCGGCCAATGTAAAATGCACGTAAAGGTAAATGCATGGCGAGAGACAAATATGTTTCATACAGAGTACAATGAAACAATGAAAGGGCAGAACGGCGCTAGAGGGCAGCGCGAACTGCAAATAGAAAGTGAAAAGTCCCTAGGAAAGGGAACTACAAGCTCCGTCAGCTCGAGACGGGCTTCTAGTTACCAGAGTTCCAAACAGGCAGAGACCCAGACCCATCCATCGGCGTTTGGTAAAGCAAAAGACCTAACCCAACTCTAATGTCGAGCCTTCCTAAACCGGAAATATGCTTGCAAAGAGAAAGGGTTCTGTACCCGATGGGTGTAGGCAAGAAAGGGACAACGATGGTAGTCGTGGCCCACCTCTACTGTCAAGCTTTCCTATACCGGAAGAACACTTGCAGAGAGAAAGGGTTCCGTACTCGATTCGCTCAGGCACAAAAGGGACAACGATTTAGCCCTGGCCCAACTCTACTGTCAGGTTTTCCTACACCGGAAATACACTTGAAGAGAGAAAGGGTTCAGTACCTGATGGGCTCAGGCGCTATTGGGACAAGGACGCTCAGCTCGAGAACGCCTTGCTCTCAAACGCGTGGTGTGAGACTCGAACTTGGACAAGGGGTACACGATGTCGGTGAATGACACCTCGGCTAAGAGGACGAAAGAGCCAAGGTCCAACTCCTCTGTTGAGTTCTTCCCCTTAAGGAACCAGGCTCATGGATGAGAAACGGTTCAGTACCTAATGGGCACAGGCACAGCACGTCCAATTACACGAGGCAAGTTCATAGACAGTGGAACACCTCGTTCGAGTGAGACGAGAGCAAGAAAATCGTCTGGGCGAAGAGTCTTCACTACGCGTGCCTGGAGACAGATATAGAGGCTGTCACAGGCTAAGGGTAGCCCACCCGAATTGTCAAGGCATGCCGAAATCGGATGTGCTAGGCCTACAAGGCGCATAACGGTGGCACAACGTAATCACGCTCCCGGCGGAAATCGCACGGATATCCGTGATGGTTACAATGGAGCGAACGAAAAACAAACAAAAACATTACCGAGGGTCCAGAATAAATGTGGACATTGCATTGTCCTGAACGAGTGTCGGTGTGAATTTAGAACAGCATTCTTTTACGTACTAAAAAAACTGAACTATCAGTCGCCTTAAAATTACAGTAATACTCAAGGAGATATCCGTTGACGTGTTCTGCGTGCACTGTTGATGTTTATGACCTGATCACTAACTAAATAATTGAATTATTTATTCACTAACGACAGAACTGATCGATTGACCAAGTAACAGAACTAACAAATCAACCAATAAACTAACCAACGAACCAACCAAGTAACGTATTTACTGACCTACCAACCAATCAATGAATGACTAAGTAGTAAATTCCTTTTATACATAATACATTGTTACAAATTAATTGTTACTTAAAGATACATTTTCCACATAAGTGTAACGATTAAGAGAACCTCTATGTGATATACCACGAATTTTAAATAAAAAAGTCGTGTTTGTGAAGTAGTGATAGATATTTATGTGAAGTACATCAAAGACCTTGAGCTTAAGAAATATATTCAGTATGTATTCATTGTGTTAAACAGTTTGTGACAATATTTTATAACAATATATTACATTTTGAATGAGAAAATATGCAATTGTTGTAAATATATTTGGGAACTAGAATTGATGAAAAAGAGGGGGAGGGGTGGCGGCGGCGACGATAGATTGGGACATAGGAGTGAAACAACAAGCTAAAATAAATATAATGAAAACGTGCAGAGAAACACCGAAAGCACAAAATATAAGTGTTGTCAACACATGAAAACAAATATTCGATCATTAATAAACATCTAGACAAAGCAAAGTTAGTGGACATCATGTGGCTATGTCGTTATGGGTTAGTGTCTGTCACATTGTTGTGACTGTCTTGCAATCTCGAGGGATGCTGCAGATAAAAGGTTTCATTTCCTCGTATCAGTCCAGACATGGATCTTCAGCTGACTTCACCAAGGGTAGGGTAGTTAGCCATAAATAGATCTTCTTGGCCGTCTCCTGCCCTTTGTTTCACTTTCTGGTCTATGTAATAGATTGGCGGTCTATCTATCTATCTATCTATCTATCTATCTATCTATCTATCTATCTATCTATCTATCTATCTATCTATCTATCTATCTATCTATCTATCTATCTATCTATCTATCTATCTATCTATCTATCTATCTATCTATCTATCTATCTATCTATCTATCTATCTATCTATCTATACGCTGTGTCCCTTGTTTGCCTTGCAGCGTCAGGGGGTGGAGGAGTTCTCTGGAGATGGCCTTCTTGTGCGCTGTTTGTAAGCTTGTTCCTGTGGCTTCTTTGATTTCTGTGATCCATCTTTTACATGGTCTGCCTCTGGCTTTATAACCGTTATGTCTATGTGTCATGGCCATTTGTGGCATGCTATATGTCGGTAGTCTTGAAGCGTGTGAAAACCACTTGATCTGCTGTCTTTTGATGTGTTCCAATACTGGTATTGTTGTGGTTATCTGTCTGATGTTATAGTTTCTAATTCTATCTCTTAATGACACTCCGAGTATTCTTCGTAGACATGTAATTTCTGTTGTCACTATTTTTCTTTTGTCTTGTCGGCGGTAACGTACGATAAGATATAACGTTTCATTTTTTGCTATAATCCTCAACCTTTCAGTCAGTCTCTCATCATTCTCTAGCTAAGTTTAATCTGGACAAGCTAAAGTTCTCATTTCGAAAATGTTTTTCGTTTTGTAGTTCTCACAATATTGAGAATAGTTTAGACTACAATTTTATTTCATTGAGATATGTACACAGTTTGAATGTATAATGTACGGATGATCAGTTTTGAGTATTTTAATGATGCAACTAATCGATTTCAGAAAACTTAATAAATAGTCATATGTACATAATGTAGTAATGCATAATAGTAAGCAACACGTACTGTCAAAAATGAATGTACACATTGTGTCCTTGATTAGGTATCAGCATCATAAGTACAAGGGGCCATTCCCATAACTATCTGCACTCCTCTCACCAGTCATTAAATGTGTTTAAAAGCAACGTTTCAGTTAAATGTTAATTGCGTGCTATTAGGAGATATCCACACGGAATAACTGTTTCACAGCTACAAAACTGACCTGACATACATAAAAGAATAAAATCAAGCATGTCTTTACAAATATATTGTGTACAAGTCTTAATTTTTCCCGAAAAACAATGTTAATTGCAAGTGAATATTCAAATATACACGTGTAACTGCAATGTTTAAAATGAAGAAATTGCTTACTTATTTAATGGTACGTCAAAATGTCTACAAAGTGTTTCTTAAACCCCACTCAAGAAATAGACATATTTTATCCCAAATGAACAGAATCAGAACAATGGCAACATGATAAAATGTCTACTATATAATATACTTACAGCAAATGTACTTGATTATAATCCGGTCAGGAAGTCCGGTAACTGTCTGAAAACAGATACAACTAATGTCTAACTAGTCTGAATGATAAGTGGCTAGTTAATAAAATAACACACACCAAAAAAACACACATATATGTTTTGCTGTTCTTTCTATCATTTATCTTAGTATGTGAATATATATGTAAACTGCTTGAGACTTTAGTAGCCGGGTTTCTAACTTGTGTTAACCAATCAACATAGAACAGAGAAAATACATAAGCGCGGTGTCAACCAATCACAGCCCAACCTGACACTTCTGCACGAGTTAGTGTCCTTTTGCCGCTAATTTAAAAAAAAACCCATTACGATTACAATACTTAAATCAATTTTTGATTAGGTAGCTTCAAATTATTTCCGGAGTTAATAGATTATATAAAAATAATGAAACAATACAATTATTTGCACTATATTTCTTTCAAAGTAGTTCCCTTTAGCAACTACACACTTTTGCCAAAATGAATACAGCTGCTGGAAATATTCGTGGAACCCATTCTTTGACATCTCTCTCATCGCTCTTGTGGCATTAGTGAAAATTTCATCGCATCCTTAATCTCCGTCCTTTCAGTGACAATTTCAGTCAAGGAAAGAAAATATCAATTGGCTCAAGGTCGGAAGAATATGAAAGGTGTTACAAGATAATCACACTGTGTTTGCGAGCACTGCTTTGCCAGTTGGGATCGATGTGCTGGCGCATTGTCATCCAGCATAATCCAACTGTGTGACGACATGTGGCGTAACATTACACTTTAGAAGTGGGACGCCGAAAACCTTTTTTTTTGCAAGGGCGGATACGTAGTGTGTACCTCACGGACGAATACTTAGTGTGCTCCCCAAGGTCGAATATCTGTCATATAACGAATGAAGCAGATATTATCTTTGTGTATTGTTTATCAAATAGATATTAATTTGTGTGGGATATGTACGCCGTTTAAAGGGGATGCAGAGCGTTTTGACGCATGTTGACGCTACGCCACTGGTTACGACCTTCATGGAAACGCTTGTGCCACAGAACTACTTGCGATTCCTTCATTGTGATATCACCATGTGCTTTATTAAGCAATATTAATGTCTCCGAGTGTGATTTCTCAAGCAAACTATCAAATTTGACATTAGTACGTTGTCCAGTCAAGGACATTTTCAACTTCGACGATACAACTAGCACAACACGCAACCGAATATATGTATCTACTCTTTGAATCTATGTGTGAAAGTCATATTTACCACGTACTTTTGTCAAGGTCATTACCAACTTCCTTTTAAACAGATAATCATCATACAAATATGTCGACTATTTCGGGAAATGTTTAAAGTTTTTATTTGTATATCGTATCAATGGAAGTCGTACTTGCAGGATTGCTGAACTTTTTGTACAAATTTGATGCTTGAAACTTGTAACATTTCCTTTTATATAGAGTTTCGTGGCTTGTTCGCGGGTATTTCCCTCTGATTACTTATGTTGGTTGGTCAAATGACTAAGTGAGATAATCAAATATCCAAGACTGACTCAAACGTGGTTTAGCATGACATACCAATACTATTTTTCACATGTGACAGGTTGTCACTCTATTCCCCAAATTTCCTTAGGCGCTTACTACAACATGCCTGGAAAGAAGACAGTGACACATATTTCTATCCTGAACTAGAAGACTTGTTGACTCACTGGCAGAAAAAGAAAGACATAAAATAAATACAATATTTTGACACATCTGGCCTTGGAACGACAGCTTAAGCTCCCAACCCTACGCTTAACGGCAAGTGTAAATGCGATCGACAATCATTCACCTGGGGAAAGACAATAGACAATTGAAGACCTTACGTGAAGGTAGAAATGAGGGGAGACGAACAAGAGATAGGCATATATATAAATTAGAGTGAAACATCGAATGGACGTACATCTCCAATAAGCCAAGAGATAGAGGTTGTTGGAGATTTGTTGCAAGTTAACCTGGGTTACGGAAACTGCACTTGGTGATGATGAATGCTAGTTGAGCTTAGAAAAGTGATGAAATGTAACCTGCCCGAGCTCCGCTACACATGTTGCTAACCCGAGCCTCGTTACGTATGTTAATAAACAACCCGAGCTACGTTACATATTAGTAACCAACCCGAGCCCTGTTACATATGCAAGTAACCAACCCCAGCTCCGTTACATATGCTAGTAACCAACCCCAGCTCTGTTACGTATGTTAGTAACCAAAACCAGCTTTATTTTCAGTCAGTCGCATTTGTGGTAGGGGTTGACTTAACAATTTCCTACAAATCATTGCTCTTTTATCATGGATTACAGTTTGACCAATAAGCTTGTGATCATATATTTTCAAAATATAGGGGTCCGTGTACATAGTAATTTTACATCAATCTTGAGAGGGATCCGTGTAAATAATAACTTTACATTAATCTTGAGAGGGATCCGTGTAGTATAAATAATAACTTTACATTAATCTTGAGAGGGATCCGTGTAGTATAAATAATAACTTTACATCAATCTTGTGAGAGATCCGTCGTGATTGACGATGACCAAAAACTCAACCATAATAATAATAACAATAAGTAATAAAAATAATATAGTTAATAGTGCGTTTTTAAATGACTAGCAAGTCCAATGCGCGCACAAAATTTTCTTTTACAAAATTGACAACAATAGAGGGTATCTATGTGAGGTTGAGTTGTTTTTTCTTTTCTACGTGTCCGCTTCTGTCTTGCAGTATCTTGTCTGGACTCTTCCGCCGCTAGTGATCCCGTTCTAATGCTGTAACGCCATGCTGTTCTATCCTGAGCGAGGCTCTCCCAATCGCCTACGTCAATGTTAAAATGTTTCAGTGATGACTTGAGCATGTCTTTGAAGCGCTTTTTCTGTCCACCAGCTTTTCGAAATCCTGCCTTGAGTTCTCCATAATATATTTGTTTTGGCAAAACGCGAGTTCTCCATACGCACAAGTGTACATAGTCACTTTACATCAATAGTGAGAAAATATTTTGGTGAGCTTTAAGTGATATTTTGCTTCCTCTTTCATAGAACATGGCCAACAATGATACAACACCTACTGGCTAATAGGAGAACAAGCTGTCATAATTACTCATGTGACTATTCTCATGATTTTTATTGGTCACTATGATTATACGTTGTGTGACACTCAAGGAAAAAGCAAGGGAATACTCAAATCATCCATTTTAAAGAGGCTGAATTTCCTATTAGCCTGTAGGTCTTATATTGTAGATAGCCATGTATCGACTAATGCGCATGTGGTCATTCTCTTCATAATTGTAATGTCAGTGGCACGCAGTTAGAAACATGGCTATCCTGAAAACTTCTTCTTCTTCTGCGTTCGTTCTCAAACTCCTGTAGATTAGCAGGATGTAGTCCGGAGAACGGAATGCGTTCTGTCATGGTTTACAACACTGCTGCGATTTCTGCGCATTTCGGCCGGACACATCCGACTTCAGCATGACATTGGGTCACAGACCCTATATGGGATGGGACAGCCAACGCCATCCCATAACCTCCTTAGCCGCCTTTTACGACATGCGTGGAAGATAAACAGTGTTATTTTTCTTTGCTCCCTTTTCGGGTCCCGGCAACACACGGGCGGATCTCCTGATAACGAAATCATTCAAGTTGGACGGACCAATGTTCGAACAGTGATTCATTATCTTACAGGTGATGGTTGCCGAGCAGTAAAATTCCAACAAAGAAAGTATACATTCAACAGTCAAATGTGTTTATTGAAAAGAACTATTTTTTCACATTTAAAGGGAGTCATTTGAATAGTTCTATCAATACCTATATATAAATAACCATTGTAGTTTTGAGATATCTTTCTAGTGCTAATGTTTTGTCGTTGTTGCTTATAGTCAAACTGTTTCAACACCAAGGAATTGGAATGCTGTAATATTAAACATTTACAATTGAAACAGATATGCACTAAATAAAAACACAGCTTGAAACTCAAACACAGACAAGGACACACTATCCCACATGTATATTTTTGCCTCATTGTTTTACATCTGTGATAAGTCGTTACACGGAAATAAGCTGTGTAGTTTTACACAAAGTTGTTGAGAGAACGAAATTCATATGTTTGCAAACTTGCGCAAACAGTTTGTGCACGCCTGACATTTTAAAGTAAACACGGATAACTTTTGTAAACAGTTTGTTTATATCATAAAATCAATAAACGGAACAGTTGCACGGGGATTTTTTTCTAAATAATGTCCTAACATTTAAACTTTATGCAATATTTACACGTCTTTTGCAATCTTTAATATAGTAGCCGTGTTCTGTTATTCTCTCTGGAACAATCTATAAATGGCGCATTTAAGTCACAGAATTCAGTCCGACATCCAATCACAACGATTGATGTTGAGACGAAATTTTTCCTCGCTTGACTAAAAGCAGAAGCCATTCTTGTATACATATGTTATGATGAAGTGCGATCGTCAATATTATCAACTTCGCTATAATGAACCATCATCAATTGTTTTCGTCAACGAAGATGGTGAATCACAATTTTAATGCGACATTTGCCTTTATTCATCCATAAAAATTGGCTATGGACTGTATTTGATGAATTGTTTATGACATGTATGACGTCATACTTGCTTTTTTTCAACATACAGTGAGCCGAGTTGGCAATTTGAGGCATATCAGGGTAAGCATCACAATACATTTCGTCCCGACGGGATCTGAACGAATCTAGTAGTAATATAATTATGATAATGATTCTTGATTCGAAAACTGGCCTCACAGCAAGTGGGGCATTCCAATAAGTACTCCGCCCTCTGTTCCAGCAGCCATTCGACTCGATGGTGTTTCGAGCCTGATGCCGCGGAAACAGACGTCGACATCAGGGCACAACTCTCGCAATGCGACAGGTTTCTTTGTTGTTCCGCCCACACACACCGTGCTCGTAACTAGTTCAAGCACAACGTCGACCTGTTGGAACAACATGGTAACTGTTATCGAAGGTTACTACTACGGGATTGTATAGATGGCGTGCCATGAAGCTTCTATAAGAAGATAACCTCAATATAAAGGCATGTCATCTACTAAGGTTGTCTGTTGCATGGGTGGTTTGTCTAGTGAGCCAATGGTGAGACCCACAGGCACAACCGCATGCGCAATTATTATATGATTAGGATGAAGTAATCCCCTTAGCTGTGGGCATGTAGATGTTGACAATCCTTATCCTTTTTGAGAAAATCAAAGGTGGTTTTCAGTAAATCCTTTTTTTTTGTCTTTTGAATGGATGATCCCAATGGGAGTAGTTTAGTGCCTACTACTAGTATCTTGATAATCACGTCCTTTCAGAAACGTAACATACACTTCTTGACCAACTGTCTGTCAGTTTTTAAAATCTTCATTCGATATTGTATCATAGTTAAAAAAGTCAGAAATTGCGACAAGTCATACACTTAAACCCACGCGAGGTGGAAAAACAAGGTACAGTATACACCATGAAGCATTTATAGCTGTAAAGATGAAAGTTGGAGATATTTTCTCCGGGCTTAAAGTCCTAGAGCATAGCCACATCATCTACTGGAAGTGTTCGTTCAATGTTGAAACTAAAACAGGTGCATCAAACCAATAATGTATTTTAGTGCTTGCAAAAACCTGTTCGAGATATTGGGCAAGAGCTTAGGAAAATTATAAAATCCATCACAGGCTGGAATAACAACACACAGAGCACACGTATTAAATCGCCTCACAACCATGGAAAAATATAGCTTATTAATAGTTCTTTGTTTTTTCCCCATTTCCATATATACATAGAGATATATTAGAAGCATACTGTTGCATAGATAGTAGAATACGTTTTTAAAAAAATAACACATATCACTGCAAGTGCTGTTTTAAAAATAATTTTAACATGATAGGTTGTATAGGAGTTTACGTACAAGGTGTCTGGCACTTAACACATTTCTTTAATGGTTGAAAAGGCTTAGAGGATTAATTTAGTTGTACTCGCCTTAGACCATATGTGTAGCACATATGTTCAACTCACCGAAACGGCACCTCGATGGTCAAGAGTACCACTCATAGCACGTAACTCAGTGGTTTCAAGAGATAATCACAAATGATTCCCGAAAAAAACACTTTGTAGACAAGACAAGTCATTGGCAAAGAACAATCGGAAAAGGCTAAAATCTTAGCATATATCGGGTCAACCATTAACACCGAGATTTTTCAGCTGGTATAAGAAAGAGATTAACAATGGACCTAAAAAAGCCTCGGATGATTAATCTATGGAAAGGGACAAACAGAAAAACAAATAGTTATTAAGAAGTTATATTGTTCCATGTTTGTGAGACTTGGGCAATGACATTCGCAATAAACAGAAAACATCAGCATCTGAAATGAAATGCTATAGAATAGTCCTAAGAAATCAACAGAAATACGATCCAACGTAGATGCCCCTAAAGACCTGAACATAAAATAAGAATGACTCATCAACTGTCAAAAATGGAAGCTAATATATTTTGTACATATAAAAGGGACACATTAGTTAAGAAATATTAATATCATGAAAGTTAATGTTTATGGAAAGAAAACACCAAGAGGAAGAGCAAGACTACAATGGACAGACACAGAATAGCGAATGCCTTCTCAACATGACACTGGAAGAATCTGGACAGCTTGCACAGAGCCGAAAGACTTACAGATTGACGGCGTGAAAATTATGCTACGGACACGTCACATAGATAAATAGATATAATAAGACAAGACGTCGAGAGCGGAATAGTTAATGGTTATACGTCTTATATAAGCAAAATGGGCAACAGGCTTACTGTTAAATGCAACCAGCCCCCGTTGAAGTGAAAATATGTAGTATAATTTAATTTTTATCACGAGTTAGTGTGTGCTCATCTAGCCATTATACTCAAGTGTTGTTTCCTGTTAGTCAATATGCCTGTTCGTTCAAGACACTTAGATAAGAAACACTTAACTCGGTGTAGAATGGATAGGAATCTCTCGCTAAGTCCTTCTTGGTTACGATTCACTCTAGCTAAGGTCTTGCTTGTTTGAATTCACACTGGCTAATGCCGTGCTGGTTATGATTCACTCTGGGTAAGACATTGCTAAAACTGGCTCTATGAACGTCATCTTTAGGATTTAGCTAAAACTTTACTATTCAGGATTCATTGTCACTAAGATGTATATGCCTCTGAGTGGAGTGCCTTCTCAACATACTTTTATCATGACCAAAGAAGTGCGGATAATCCTAATCTCCGCTGAGATTAAATCCTTTGAATACACAAGTCCGAACTGTTATGAAAGAATGAACACTGTTATGTGTATCACAATGATCCAAGATAATTTCTCAACTTTTCTTCGGGAAAATAATATTTCCCAGCTTCTTCTTCTTCTTCTTCTTCGTTCTCAAACTCCTGCAGATTAGCAGGATGTAGTCCGGAGAACGGAATGCGTTGTGTCATGGTTTACATCATTGCTGCAATATCTGCGCCTTTCGGCATGACACATCCGACTTCAGAATGGCTTTGGGCCATTGACCCTATATGGGATGAACAGCAAACTCCATCCCATAACCTCCTTAGTCGCCTTCTCCGACATGCGTGGAAGGTAAACAGTGTTGCTATTAATTGCTCCCCTTTTGGGCCCCAAAACACACGGGGGATATTTCCCAGCTGATAGCATTGAAACATGTTTCTACATTAGGTCAAATTGTCATTATTGGAATTTAACAAATTTAAGACAATACTAGAAATAGATAGTCGTAGAGATTCATGATCGCCACCGCATAACGGCGTAACACTTGAGGATGATGAGACATGATAATTGAAAGTCTCAAGAACTGCCGTAATGTACATGTTCTCATTCATAAACAAAATTGACATAATAAAGGTATGACTGTCACGATGGATCCTACATCATTTACTCATCCAAAGTTCATCACTCGAACACCATGAGACGTTTATAATTCTTAAACCGGAATGCAGAATAATGTTATATATGCATGAGTGTGTTTAATTTGCGCGACGAACCTTTTATAACTTGGTTCAAAATGAACATCCTCTTCTTTCGTATCCTTCTCATGAACCTGAAGGATATCATTCACGAGTGGAGTAAAGACTGAAGAACATGGATTCATTCACGAGTGGAGTAAAGACTGAAGAACATGATTCATTCACGAGTGGAGTCGAGATTGAAGAACGGTATTTATTCCCGGATGGAATCAAGACTGAAGAACGACATTCACGAGTGGAATAAAGACTGAAGAACATGATTCATTCACGAGTGGAGTAAAGACTGAAGAACGACATTCACGAGTGGAGTAAAGACTGAAGAACGACATTCACGAGTGGAGTAAAGACTGAAGAGCAACATTCACGAGTGGAGTAAAGACTGAAGAACGACATTCACCAGTGGAGTAAAGACTGAAGAACGACATTCATTCACAACTAAAGTCAAGACTGATGAACAGCATTCACGGGTGGAGTCAAGGGTGAAAAATAGCATTCACGAGTGGAATCAAGACGTAAAAACATAATTCACAAGTGAAGTCGAGATTAAGAAACATTCACGAGTGGAGTCAAACTAAAAAAATACAAACATCATGCACGATTGGAGTCAAGACTGAAAAAATATCATTCACGAGTGATGCCAAGACTAAAGAACAGCATTCATTCACAATTAGTGAGTGAGATCCCCAGCCCAAGGAACATCCACGGGAGAGGGGCAATTGGGACTTTCAGTTCCTTACACACAGATCATTGGATTCAGCAGTTTATGCGTCCTTATCGAGATTCCGTATCGCTAAATAATTTATGAATTGTTTTGTTAAAATGTGAACAAGTCTCCCTGTAAAGAACTGGTCCTCAAACTTACACCATGACTTTCACCAATAGGAGACCTTCAAACAGTATCAAAACACGCATTATTTACGTCATAATTTTGATTATACCTTCAGTTTCGGTGGTCGACGTTGGCAGGCGACACAGAGTATATACATGGTACCAACAGAAAGTATGCCAATAATCAAAATCATCACGTATGAAGAGTTGCTTCTGCTGGTAGGTCCTCCATTGGTGAAAGCACGCTCACACTCTGGTCACCATCATCAAAGTTGACCGCGGTCAGACATGCTTCACTGTTTAACCCCTTTCTTGCGTCTCTACCAAACATAATGGCGAACGATCCATCTTAGTAATAAATGTCATTGTCTATTTAATCGTTATATTTTATGGCACCTTTTGCTCCACATGATGTCATTCCTTTTCCTGAAGGAACAATCCTGATGTATATTGTTGGGAAAAAAAATTTATTAACAAGTACTTTTTCTCGTTAATGTTTGTAATGTTTTCATCGTGTTCAGTGACTTAATATCGATTGTGTGATTTACTAACTAATAATATACATAACAGCCCGGTAATTGGCAAAGAAAACTAAAAAGACCGATTAGAGTCATGGTTTCTCGGTCTCACAAGCACTTATCGTAACAAACCCGGTACTGCTGAAACAGACTAAACATTAATCATCTACGATGATCCAATTTAGTTTCCTGGGACCAAGAGATATCCTTAAGATCGGATATTGGAATGTTAGAAAAATGTATCAAACAAGGAAAAAAAGCTGAAATGTGTAAAGAAATCGAGAGTTACGATCTAGACATTATTGAAATTACTGAATGTAGATGAACAGGTGCAGACAAGAAATATCGTTAAACCTAACCACATAATACACTCTGGAAGGGCTGACGACCATTTTCTGAAAGCATCGATATCATACTGACAACCAAAGCTGCAATTCCCTATCATTTTGAAACCAGTCAAGGAGAGATTAACTGCAGCTCGCTACCAGACACAATTCTGTAAGCTGACAATTATTCAATGTTATGAACCAACAAATGATGTCCTTGATGATACAAATGATACCTTTTATGAAATACCTCTAAGCACGATCAAAAAAGATACTAACGCATAACATGATAGTGACAATGGGTGAATGCAATGCCAATGCTGAAAAAAACCCGATATAATGCAAAAACATCATATGAATCAAAATGACGAGAAATTAATAGAGCTTTGGGAAATTCCCATCCAGGTTATAACAGATATCATCTTTTCATATAAGATACCCGTAGATAAACATGGAATTCTCCTTATAGCGAAACCAATAATCACACTTCTGTATTAGTAACACATTTTGTACACGATGTAAGAAGCGGAGATCTGAGCACCTATAGACGTGTCCGGTGGGCGAAGAGGATAATCAACATACCTAATACCTAATACGATGTAAAAGATTATCATGGCACATATATTAGCAGTGATCGTGTTCTGTCACATTGAAGATAGTTGACAAAGTTATACAAGCTAAAACAATCCACAGCAAGATAGATGTACAGAGACTTCTTACAAATGACTTACAAGCAGAATACAATAAAACACAATAATTAATGTTGAGTTACACAATAATTTCGATGCTTTATCCAAAATAATAGACACTGTATCTTCCTGAACAACTAGATATCCCAGTTAGATATTTGAATGTAATGAAGGCTTAATACAATAGTTCAAGATACTGTGCTAGAACAAGCGAGAGTAAAACTGAATGGTTTATATAGAAACAAACATCTGATAAGTAAATATATCAAACTTTGACTGTTCAACTCCAAAGTAACATCCTTATTAACATATTGTTGCGAAAGTTGGAAAATAACAAAAGCACCAGAAAATAAATTAATTAAGTTGAAAATAAATGTCTTAGAAAACTCATAGATATTTGTTGGGAAGAAATCAAGTCAAACAAGAAAGTAAAGGAAGACATCAAACAGCAATATATTTCTACAACAATAAAAAGAAAACGATGGATTTACATCAGACTTGTACTTAGAATGAATGAAGACAGACTGCGCCTACAAATATTAAAAGGGGTACCAGATGGCAAAAGAAAAAGAGGAAGACCAATAGAGACACTTCGTAGAATAACCATCACAGAGGGTATGAATATGGGTCTCAACAACATGCAAGAATTACACACAGTAGCATTACATCGTTCGAATGGAGAGCTCTTGTTTCTGTCCTATGCACCGACTTGGCACTGAAGGAATATTCATGGACAGGTATAATAATTCTATTAAAACTTGCCTATTTCTTTAAACTCTTCTCCCTTTGAATTCGGTATGCATTTTCACGGAAAAACCACATTCCTGTCTAATGCTAGACCGTGAAAGCAAATTTATCGTCACAAAACGCTAGCACTTCATAATATCCGGGTTTGAGATTTCTTTCTTAGAAATATATAAGAGTATATTATTATACGTACTGGAAAAAAGTCAAATAGAAATTTGCACAAACTTACATTCAGAGTCAGTGACTGGAACGGTTATGATGAGAATACTAATAGACCGTACAGAGGAGTTATATTTCAACAAGATATAGATCGATTTGAATTAGTTTTCTTGTACTCTAGTCTTGATATATAAACGGGGTCCCTTTCAACAGTGTAGAAAGATGCTTGTTAAGAGTATCGTTCAAAAGTACCTATCTCATTAGATCAAACAATAATCAACACAAACTCAAGAACAAAAGGACTCATTCCAATTTTGATTTATCAGCCTCTACAAAAAGCTTTCTTAGCGGTAGCCTAGTTGATATTGAGATTGCTTGTTATCACCAGGTTACAGCTTGCCAGGTTCGAAACGACGTCCTGACAAAAACTAAAATCCTGGTTGTGACTTCACGAGCACTCCTCCAGTCGACTCATCTGTAAATGAGTACCCAACGCATGAGTTAGGGGAAGTAAAGAAAAGAAGGAAAGAAACTAGCCAACCCACCTAATAGTTGCTGCAGCTAAGTACATGAAGAGTTATCTTCATTCTCGACGGCAGGATGCTGCCATGGGACCTACCTTTACCTTACACAAAGCTAGAACTTAATAATCGCAGTTGGCTGCCCGTAGGATTATTTGCAGTTATAATCCGCCAGTGGAGCGCGTCGCCGTATGACTAGACGCCGACCTCAGAACCCTAATGTCCTGAGTTCAATCCACTGTTGAGACACGGATTTTTATCTTTCGGAGGTGCAATAAAAAAATCTCTTCTGTACATATAGCGGCGACAGCTATGGCAAAGTGGCCTTTATTTCCACAGCCAAAAAAGCCGCACTGTACTCCTTAACAGGAAAACACACATTATAACAATTTTGTATGGTCAGTCACAACTGAATAATTTAATTTGAATAATAATTAATGTCATTGAAACTAGATGACTGTGCCTATAAATTACGTCAACAACTGTTATTGCCAATGTTTGACCACCCCCCCATCCTTCCAACAACTATGGAGAATTCAGGGATCGAATTTTTTCAGACCCCCCCCCCATAATTTTAGAAATATTTTATTGACAGCCCCGTAATTACATTGTGCTACAATTACTTATTACTATTTGATAGATTTACAAATCCATTATGCTCTTGAATGGGTTTTATGTTACAATAATTTCATTACGTAAACCTTGAAAAGGCCAAGGTACCAAAAATTACACCTGTGTGTAACGCATAACTTCAAGTGTGAATATTAACATGACATACCGAATTATATTTTTTACCCTACATTTAACTGACACTGCTGTTTTATAAGCATACATTTTTATTATAAAATATTTATTCAGTTTGTGTTGTGTTATTTTATTATATTTTTTCTCAATGCTAGTTAGTATTTTTGTAATTTCAGGGTAGGGGGAGGGAGGGAGTTGGGGGGGGGTAGTTTTTATCATGCTGCAGAAACCTATAACTGTAGATATCATTAACACCCCCCCCCCCCCCCAACAAAGAAAAATTAACAGATGAGATTAGCACTTTGTCCAGATGACATCGACAATCCCAATGTACATCTTTAGAAACACCTCACTATTATGCAAATGACATCGACAATCCCAACGTACATCTTTAGAAACACCTCACTATTATGCAAATGACATCGACAATCCCAACGTACATCTTTAGAAACACCTCACTATTATGCAAATGACATCGACAATCCCAACGTACATCTTTAGAAACACCTCACTATTATGCAAATGACACCGGCTATCACATCATACATCTATAGTAACACATCACTATTTTCCAAAAGACTAACATAAGATAATCACAGATTATCTTTAGGAACACATCCTATTATTCAAACGACATTGACAATCACAGAGAACATCTTTAGTAACAACACACTATTATTATATCAGCCATCACCAGCAGATGCTAATAATACTTGAGACTAACGGGAATTAAACCAGTCCCGAATCGCCTGGCAACCTAAGTAAACGGGTTTTCCGTACTTAACTAACCGCATTTCCAAAAAATGATGCGATTTTGTCAAAACATTTAAACTGTGTACCCAAGTCACTGAGAACGGACCAATCGAGACAAGGACTATTACAACAACAACGAACATCCCGTACAAGTAATGAAGTATCCTCAGTAACAAGCCTACATTATTTGAAGCAAACAAAATTGTTTTGCCTATATGCTATTTATGTTTACAAGACGACATGTTGGCCCTTATAGTATGAATATGGATGTTATATGTTGCTGAGGTGACACCAACCGTCACCATTACTTGTTCATTCCAAGATCGAGATGGACGTTAAAAGACAAATGAGTTTCAGTATATTCCGACCAACACGGTGCAACCAGTGCTAAACCTGGTCTCTCTCATTTTCACATTACAGGAAGATAGTGACATGTGAGATGAAATGCTTGAGGAAAGCCGCAGGGGTCAGCAGGCTCGATATATTACGATATGAAGACATCAGGTAAAGAATAGGTATAATACCTTGCACAGATTACATACTCGTAGAAAGGCAGCAGATTAAGTTGTTTGGCGACATCATGCGAATGAATCACAAGTTACACGCACAGGATATATACCAAAATGAGATCAGGGTGCACAGCCAGAGAAAGATCACGGAAAAAATGGACAGAAAACGTCAGGAACGTCCTGAACAGACACGGTCATAGCACAGCCGAGGACACATATCTGGATTTGAAATACAAGCTTGAGCTCCAAACACCCCTACACTTAACAGCAAGAGTGGATACCAATCCACCTGGGGAAAGACAATAGACAATTGACCTCCTGATTTGGCCAGGGAAGCAGCTCTCTCATTTCCAATGATGCCACAATGGGCGGGTAGATATTGAAGAGTGATGTTTGAGATTTTATTTTTACTTTTGTCAGTTCTAGTCTAACTGTGTTTATTGTTTCTAGTAAAACCACGTAACATGAGCTAAATACATTAGCGTCACCTAATATGTTGCAATATCCCAGGGTAGAGACAAATTGAAAACCATTGTCCGTGGTCTATGCTCTAAAAAATACGATGACTAGGATAATGTACTACTGGTACATGTTTAATTTAGCAAATATGATGTAAAAAAGAAATAACACACAAACAACAACATAGGAACAAGGACTTTTTCAACGTTACAATCCAACAGATAAACTTATCAAGGAATAAACAGAAACTAAATAAGTACACACAATTTAATTAATATGCAGAGAGATAGTTTCAGCATCTCCATCTCGCTGTATCAGAAGCACACAAATAGAACAAAGGTGCGGTTATGTGTAGTGACTGGTAATAACGTTGCGTGCCAGAAAGTAAAGTAGTAAACCCATAGCATTTATTAATGCCGTAGGGGTGTGAGATGTTAGCGATCTCACATTTCACAGGCTCTGCAAATGAGGGCGGTAGCCATCCCCTCTACCTCGCAGTCTTTACTTCCCGGATTAATCCGGTACCCATTTAAGGCTGGGTCGACATGGGAGCCGTTGCGATCTGAAAACATTTCCGCCTCAACTGGGGAATGAACACAGGACCACTCATATGCGAAGCCAGTGCGCTAACCACTGCGCTAACGCAGCTCTGTGCCAGAAAGTACGCACTATTAATGTATAAAAATAAAAATAGAATGAGGTAAGAGTAAGACCACAAGTGAAGGAATCATGATTGTCAAATCAGATCAAAGGAAAGACTCAAGTCAATGACGACATACGTACACACAGACTATACACATACACTAAGTAGTGTGCATGTGTAAGATCATACAAAAATGGAGATGGAGGCTACCAATAAACAGCGCACAAAATTGGAGGGAATAGTCGCGAGTTATTGGTTGACGATAGGAGTGGTGGCTGGCGCAGGTATCACCGAAGGATTTGTAAATCAAGGTAGAACACATTTCGATGATTTCACAACCATGATATCTAACAGACGTTGACGTGTTCATTGGGTAAATTTATGTGTATCAGTTAATAAGTTTCTAATGGTTGGTTGGTTGCTAATCCAGAGGTCCATGTTCTTATGCCCTTTGACCCAATGCCATTTTGTGATATATTCATGTGTTTGTGGGTTTTTTTTGGTTCCATATAATGTGTTCCATTTATCTGACCCTGGAGGGAGAAGCATTTTCCTGATGTCATCCAGCGCTGGTCATTCAAAAAAAGTGGTGGTCAACAGTTTAATAGGGATGAGTGCATAATTAATACGTGTCTAATGAAATCACAGATGCAGGTATCGAATGTTCTTCAACGTTTATTCTTAAAACGTCAATGGCCGACACATTTGACTCTGGAGGTAAAACATCTGATACTATTGGTGCTATTTTGAACTGTTAAGAGGCATCTTCTACATCTTCTCCTTCTTATTAATATTATTAGGCATCCGTCCTCAAATTCCTGTCACCCAATAGGATGTGATCAGGAGAACAAGGTCTATTGTTTTGTGGTTTACAACGTGACTGCAATATCTGCGCAATTCGGATGTAAATATTAAATTTCAGCTTGACATTTTGGGGTTGCTGTAATATTCTAAGGGAAGTGATTTAACCATTTCCATGACCAAGCCTTCTAAAAAATCTTGCTAGTAGGTGACGCATCACAGGTTACATTGCTACTATTTATTTTCTATCAACCACATGGTAGTACTCGCCCATATCCTTCACCAGATATAAGTCATGTGGACTATTAAAATACAGTGTCATCTATCTTACATCTTTTCATTAGTCACTTCTAAAGAAGGATGTGATTGACGTCGGAGATAACTAAGTACATTTTCCCCAGTAACGGAGGAGCACGGTAGTTGATAGTGAGCTTGCTTGCTATCACTGGGTTACAGCGTAACATGCAGGAAATCACGTACGAACAGAACACAATCCGGGTTATGATTTCTCTCTTGAAATGACCACTCATCCAATCGACTCAGCTGTAAATGAGTACCTGACGCATGAATTATGGGAGGTAAAGCCAGCAAGGAACTGGCCACCCCACCTAACAGTTTCTGCGTTTAGTACCTGAAAAGTTATCTTCATCCCCGACGGCAGATCGCTGCCATGGGACCTACCTTTACCTTTAATTATTTCATACAAAATGTTAACGTCACATTAAAGATAACACCGTTCATAAATATATAGAGAGCTATCAGTTAAACTAATATAAATAATATATAGACCGATGCAAGATAACACCGTTTATAAATATATAGAGAGCAATCAGTTAAACTAATATAAACACTATGTAGATCGATGCAAGATTAAGTGACCTCCTGGTAGGAAATGAAAATCAAAAAGTGTAAAATTTCTAAGCTTATTAGAACGAAAAGAGCACATACCTTTGCGTTATTTCAACTGCCACTCGTGTTTTTGGAAGTGTTCAGGATGAAGAACATTAACAATTCTTAATTGTTGATCACACACTCCTACAAACTCAATTTTCCGAGAAAGTCTCTCGACACTTATACTGTTGTTTGTGAATAAGGGAATATAGTTAAGTATATTTACTTTTATATATCATGGTCCAGGGAGACACAAATAAATATCGCAATTTATGAGCTGGGAAATTCCTGTGCACACTGTCCTGATATGACATTTTCAGTTTTATTCTGCATGAAATGTTTCGTGATTGAACATGAATAATATGTAAGTTTGTCGGATGATAGGACTAAATGCAAAATATGTTGGTGGATCTATATTATTGAATATCATATAAATAAACAACAAACTGGAGAAAGTGTTCAATATATACCGTATATTACCCTTTATAAGACGATAATTTATAAAACATATTTCGCTATAGAAATAGGGGAATTAAAAAAGGGAGGGGGGATTCCGAATTATATACAGATATTACGTAGTTTATAAAAAAAATAACTCGGAAACATTAAAAAATATGGAAACATGATCAAAAATATGGAAACATAACCAAAATAGACTCGAAGGAACAATATCGGCGGGTCTTGAATTTAAACTCATAATTCTAAACAAAACCCACCCATATCATTGTAAACTAGAATTAATATCTGAAATAACATAGCGTTCATGCGATTCACCTCTGTCACTATCTGACCTGAATATCCCCACTCCTCCTCTAACTAACATCGTCATCTTTAAGCTTTTCAAAGATTACGTCGTCCTCACTTCTATCCTTCACATTACTGATGGATATCGGTGTCCACTTTTGAAATATCGGAATATCACTTTTAAAGGAATGGTTCAACCGCCATCTCCGTGAATGCAGCGATGTCAATACTTCTCATGTTAGTTGTTAATTAGAGCCCCCCCCCCCCAAAATACCATATAGTACGGCATTGTTTTTTTTTAACATTATTCTTTCGCGGGATGTACATATCTTGTTACCAATAAAGACATAATGATACATACTTTTTGGCAGAGACGCACGTTTTCTTTGAGTTGTTATTGCTGAAATTTTAATATAAAATGAATTCGGACTTTCTCGTAGATAAAGTGTGGGAAGGGATGTGAAGTGTGCTATAGTTCGATCCATAATACATGTTACTCAGTTCGAGTTATTATTCTCCAAAACTACTTGTTAATGACATGAAGAGAATCAAATAATTACATATATCTATTCAATAAACCCTATGTTGACTTTCAGCGTCAGGGGTAGAAGAGTTATTCTGGAGATGGCCCTCGTGTGTGCTGAGTATAATGTGGAGTTTGTCGTCTCTTTTATTTCGGTGGTCCATCGTTTTCGTGGTCGGCCTCTAGGCCTGCCTTCACTGTATCTGTGTAGCATAGCTTGCTGTGGAATGCTGTCTGATGGTAGTCTGCTGATGTGTGCAAACCATTTTATCTGGTATCTCTTAATATATTCCAAGATTGGAGTGGTACCGGTTCATCTTCATTTTAGTACGAGCCATTGTGTTCTCACTGACGGTTTGCTAATCCTGTCTCAGTGTTGTATCAGTAAATTCCCATGGCTACACCGCGATCTCTAACTAACACATACAAAAAGAAACCACATATTCCATGCGAATAGTCCTGAAACGCCGAACTAAACTTCCATTTGTGGTCATAGATTTAACACATTTGTTACTTCGTGTCATTTTACCGGAAGTTACAATTACATATAACATCTAAACATGAAGATGTTTTGTTTGTTTGTTTTTCGTTCGCTCCATTGTAACCATCACGGATATCCGTGCGATTTCCGCCGGGAGCGTGATTACGTTGTGCCACCGTTATGCGCCTTGTAGGCCTAGCACATCCGATTTCGGCATGCCTTGACAATTCGGGTGGGCTACCCTTAGCCTGTGACAACCTCTATATCTGTCTCCAGGCACGCGTAGTGGAGACTCTTCGCCCAGACGATTTTCTTGCTCTTAGTCTGACTCAAACGAGGTGTTCCACTGTCTATGAACTTGCCTCGTGTAAATGGACGTGCTGTGCCTGTGCCCATTGGGTACTGAACCGTTTCTCATCCGTGAGCCTGGTTCCTTAAGGGGAAGAACTCAACAGAGGAGTTGGACCATGGCTCTTTCGCCCTCTTAGCCGAGGTGTCATTCACCGACATCGTGTACCCCTTGTCCGTTCGAGTCTCACACCACGCGTTTGAGAGCAAGGCGTTCTCGAGCTGAGCGTCCTTGTCCCAATAGCGCCTGGGCCCATCAGGTACTGAACCCTTTCTCTCTTCAAGTGTATTTCCGGTGTAGGAAAACTTGACAGTAGAGTTGGGCCAGGGCTAAATCGTTGTCCCTTTTGTGCCTGAGCGAATCGAGTACGGAACCCTTTCTCTCTGCAAGTGTACTTCCGGTATAGGAAACATTGACAGTAGAGTTGGGCCAGGACTACCATCGTTGTCCCTTTCTTGCCTAAGCCCATTGGGTACAGAACCCTTTCTCTTCGCGAGCATATTTCCGGTTTAGGAAGGCTCGACATTAGAGTTGGGTTAGGTCTTCTTGCTTTACCAAACGCCATTGGATGGGTCTGGGTCTCTGCCTGTAAGGAACTCTGGTAGCTAGAAGCCCGTCTCGAGCTGACGGAGCTTGTAGCTCTCCCTTTCCTAGGCACTTTTCACTTTCTATTTGCAGTTCGCGCTGCCCTCTAGCGCTGTTCTGCCCTTTCATTGTTTCATTGTACTCGGTATGAAATCTATGTCTCTCGCCATGTATCTACCTTTACGTGCATTTTACATTGGCCGCCCCTCCAATGTTCGGACTGGACTGACTAGCTTCATTGTATGTCGACAGTGTCGCTATATGTGGTGATGCTGGTGGTGTCGGAGATATGTCTGTCCGTGTGCAGGCAAATCTCTTTCCATCTGCTACCTCCACATTTTCGGACACGATCCCCAAAAGATTTGGCCAGAATCAGCTCGAGCTGCTGTATTTCTGTTTCCGGGGTGCACCGCGTGGAGGTACATTTGGGATCTTGGTTATCTGCTAACCCTGGGTCCGCCTAGAGCAATGCGTTACCTTTGCACCCCAACATGAAGATGTACATGACGAACATCTAAAGAAATTACAAACAAGATAAAATGGGAATTATAAAATGGTACATAAATTATATATTAATTTATAGCTCAGAAATATGGAGAATAAACAAACAATTAAAAGACAGAATTGATGCCTGTCAGATGTAGATATGTAAAAGAATAGGGAGAAAATCATGGATAGAGAAGAAAACAAACAAATAGATTATAACAACACTTCGTATGATAAAGAATTAAGGAAAATAAAGATCAAGCAAATAAAATATTTTGATCATATGTTTTAAAAATGACACCGTGTTGAAGCTCTTAAGTGAGCGTGAAGTCGATAAGAGGCGAGCAATAGGTAGGCAGAAATACAAGTGGAAGAGTAGCATCACGAGATAACCAGGTTACAGTCTAGAAGAGTGCAACATCAAGATAAGCGGCAGGGAATATTGGAGGTATGTTGCAGCCAACCTTCTTTGCGGAAACGGCATTTAATGATGATGAAAACAAAAAACCAGTCTTCAAAGTACTAACATCACATTGTAATGCTTATAATCTTCTTGATAATTATAATGTGTCTTTTTCTTTCACTAACTTGCATTAAAAATAGTCCTTGAGCACGACAGCATCAAAAGATTGAACAGAAACGAATAAGTAATCATATTTCTACTAAAAATTGAACCAAATCAGCATCAGAGACACTTTGCTTCCTGCAAAGTGGAGCAACAACACAAACATCAGAATACATTGTACACGACTGTCCCAGTTTCGCTGCTGACAGAACGACTGTCTTTTAGAAATTTAACTAATCAAGTTGTGGGGAACGTACAGCGACCCAAAAGAAACTACTCTATACATAACCAATAGTGGACTGGATCATAACCGTCTGCAATTAAAAAAAAACAACCTCTGCACAGAATTAGACATTTATTCGTTACTTCTTGTTATTATTATCGTGTTTCCGTTGGTCACTATTTAAATACTTGGAGTCGCATGATAAAAATAGCCAAAACGACTCAAACTATATAAATACTGACCAGGGGTGAAAAGGGTTCCGCATTCCTCTCGGCGGATCCAGGGTTAGCTGATAACCAAAACCCTAAAAGTACCTCCTCGTAGTGCCCCATGGAAACAGAAAGACAACCGCCCTTGCTGTCGTTCTGGTCAACAACTTTTGTCACTGGATGTAGATTTTGTAGATGGAAAGAGAATTGCCTGCAAAAGAAACAAGCAACATCTCCGAGATCTCTCCGCCAACACACCCAGCAGCGTTGTCGGCGCACAATGACGAAATTCATATGTGCAGCATAAAATGTAGAAACATTGGAGGGGCGGCAAATGTCATTGTCCGATATGGCTAGCTCTCGCTAATACATGCTGATCCTATGAGTACATATTGAATCTACAAAAGGCAACACGTCTTCAGTCTTGAGTCTTTAATTTAACAAGCGTCACAGCACTGGGGGCATTCCCATATATGCTCTGCTTGCCGTTTCGTCAGCCATTTAAAGTGTATAAACTCAGTGTCCCAGTCAGTTGCTGATTACTCGTTTTTCTGATCTTCCGGATAGGGAACACTAACTTCTATCGCCTCTAGTCACTCCATTTCTACCATTCTCTGAATATGTACATTGCTTGGTTCAACTTCCTCTTCGTCTTCTCGCAGGGTATCCATGACTGCTCTAATCAATTCAACCCAGTCTCTTCTTATCTTCTTATTAGGAACAAAAAGACAAAGAAATCACCTACCAAGAAAAGAAGACCCTCATCAAAGCAGTCGACCACCCAAAAGACAATTACCACTATCTCGACAGAGCAGAGCAGGTTATTATCTTTCGCCTCAGAACAGGACGCAACAGATTAAACAGCCACTTAAATAGACTAAGATTGGTCCCATCACTACTGTGCCCTTGTGGGCAGGCAGCACAGACCACTAAACATATCATGCAAGACTGCAATATACTAAGCCAGTTAAGGGAAGAACACTGGCCCACAGAGATGGATATCCAAAGAAAGATGTATGGGAGCACTGATTAACGTTCAAATACAGCAGCATTTATTAAGAAAACAGGACTTGCTGTGTAGACATGTCAAACTGCAAACGAGAAGAAGAAGAAGATCTCGCTGCCTTTCACCAAGGCTTTACCCGCCAACATATCGGTTCTTTGATTTCCCCTGACACCAGCATGACCAAGTAGATCAATGTAAGTATATGCGCCTTGTTGAGAAGAGTGACCCATTCAGATCTGATCATACACTTTTCTATCTTGCGCATACTATCTATAGCATACTTTGAGATTCCGATAAAGTCACTGAGTCTGTTGGTGGTTGCGTCGCTATCCAATTGAGAACGGATATCACTGCTTTTATTTCCATTCTCATACTCGATGCTGTAGTGGGGTACGCAGCTGACTTCTTAGCTAATGTCTTGCCATTTTGGTAGGCCCCGAAACTCAAACCACGCATGATTCTTTCTTGTTTTACTGAGCCGTGTGTGCAAATTATTGTATCATGTTGTTTGAGCTATTGGATAATTCCCTCTGTTGTGTTTTGGTAGCCCTGTCGCAACACGTGCTAGAGGGTAGCGTAGTGCATGTGAATCGATATAGTGGAAACGACGCTACAATTATCAAGCACAAGACCGACTGGCGGAAGTGCTGTTCATAGCTCGAGAATACACAGAAGGAACAGTCCCATCACAATAGACCCCATTCAAAGTAGGAGTCATAATTCGGGTTACGTATACGCCAACTCAAATAAGCACCGCTGGGTATTGAAGAAAGCTTTTAATACAGCTCCCCATTGCACACAGCAAAAGCATTGCACAAATGTGGGGAAGCACTTTTTTCAGGATATCTGTCCAAATCAGTGTTGAGACTCAACTCCGAACGATGTCAGCAACGTAGACTGCAAGCAAATTGCTGTCTTTGACATTGCAACCTAGCCCAACTCAAGTGTCCCGTTGCCCAACACGGCTCATACAGAGAGAATTGGATTCAGTACCCAATGGTCGTCTGCGAAGCTTCTAGTCCGAGATAGGCGAACTCTACCTATTTCTTTGTGCAATATACGCAATGGCGATGAATACAAAAAATACACAGACTATGTCTGGCGACGGATTGGAAGGCCATCACAAGAGGACGAGGTGCGTGCGTGAGAAGATGCAGCACCACGCCTAGGAAAGTCTATAAACACAAAGTCTAACTCGACTGTCGCCGTCACCCAACACGGTTCATACAGAAAAATATTAGGTCTGGGACATACGGACACAAAAGGTGGTAAAGAATGGTCTTCCTGCACGTGGAAGTATGCTGGCTGCTAAGCGCCTCGTCGGACAAAAGACAAAAAATTGGTGACCTATCAAACTATAAGCTCGTCTCGTAACATGTACCCCCACTGACTAGAATGCTCATCCAAATAGGTATTGTACCACGTCAACAGTTGAAGTCTACTGGGTATGAAATAAAGCTCGAATAAACCTCCCCATTGCACATAGTAAGTTAAGTAATGTAACCCATAGCATTTTTTAATGCCGTAGGGGTGTGAGATATTAGCGATCTTTCATTTCAGAGGCTCTGCAAATGAGGGCGGTAGCTATCTCCTCTCCCTCGCAGTCTTTACTTCCCGAATTAATCCGGTACCCATTTAAGGCTGGGTCTACCTGGGAGCCGTTGCTATCTGAAAAACATTTCTGC
Source organism: Meghimatium bilineatum (assembly GCA_034231615.1). Lineage (NCBI taxonomy): Eukaryota > Metazoa > Mollusca > Gastropoda > Stylommatophora > Philomycidae > Meghimatium > Meghimatium bilineatum. Next base: position 60,599,923 of record CM067298.1, read on the forward strand.
CTCAACTTGGAATTGATCTCAGGACCACACATATGCGAAGCCAGTGATCTAACCACTACTCTAAGGGCTCCCATATAGTAAACAAGAGCTAATAGCTGGCAATTCCTTGGGTTCGAAAGAAAAAAAAGAAAGAAAAATAGTGACCATCTGAAATCACGAAACATATCCAAAACGTGACGATTGAAGCTATACTTAATTATGTACAGAGATCTTCTATATAGTAGATGGTCATGACTGGATGATTGTAGAGTTTGAGAATTATCGCATCAGAAAAAAAGACAATCCAACTAGTTTTGGATAAATAGCGTGATCATATACATGTTCCTGGTATATTTATGGTTGGTCTATCTGTTACTGAAATAAATATAATGGGATAATTGAACACAATCCACTGCAATATGAATATGTAAATAAATAATTGAAACATTTTCTGTAATGCAGTGGTTCCCAACTTTTCAAAACGTGAAAAACAATGAAAACAGTAAAAACTATGCTACCACCACAGAGGCGCTAGATACACTATGTAAACAATACAAAGTTCAAGGTGACAGCATGTATATGGAAACATGTAGTCATGGAAGCGGGTTTTATTGAAAATTGGACGGGATATCACAGCAGATATAAAAATTATTACCGTAATACAACAGGGATAGCAATACAATAAGGACAACACCAGCACAAATTTAAGCAAATGAATGTCCGGAGCAAAAAGGTTTGAAGGTATCAAACTAAAAAAAATAATCGATTTTCGTCTTGTTCAAGTGAAACATTCAAAAATCTGTGTTTTACGTAACTGCTATTGTTGTTACGGCTCACACAGTATTACCTTATGTTGAGACACATCGCGTTTGTACACGTCTTTGCACCGAAGTATAACTCGTATATAATGTATATGATATCCGACCACATAACTCCAGTAATTCTACGCAGACACCGCATGTGAAAGCTGTTTAGTAATCTCTCTCCTGGTGCATAAATGTTGCCCATGTGTCACTGCCGTAGAGAAAAGTTATGAGGACAGGTGCCATTTTTCATTGCATTATCAGACTTAACACTGACTATACACCAACACTCAAATTTGAAACAAACAATCTCAATGTTAACATTCGTTCATATCCACCAACTGGGTTCTCAACAGCACTCAACAGTGAGTTCTAAACAGCAAAGCTCAATCCATGCTGTCAGGTTTCAGCTTTTCCTCTGCCTTTCAGAAGAAGGTATAGTTCCTTTTCTAAGAGCCATCCTCAAGAAAACGTGTCTCCTACAGACCAGTAATATATGTGTTAAGATGATTGAGTTCAGCATTGATAAGCGCCGTTTTCTTCTAGTCGTCAATGCCATTGATGTCTGTGGAAGGACCTTGACACAATGTTTGAACATTCCAGGTTTCAAATCGAAGACAGAATTTCTATTTTACAATTTATTTACTGCATATTTTTCAGATATTTCTTTCAGCTTCATGCACCAACTGAAACAGACAGACCGTGACGAATCAACACTTCCAGCTGGGGGCGGGGAGATGCCCAACTTGAGACCGTCTTTAGTTGGTCAATGGCACCGAAAGTGTCTCCAACCGTCAGAGATCGCACTTGGCGTACGTTGTCTATGCTAATTAACACGAGCTCATAACTGTCATCTCCCGATTTGATTCCGAGACACATTAAGGCCAGGGATGGAGTATACCTCTCCATAGCACACAGTTTGGCTAAAACATAGAGATCATGTGTTGTCTATGAAACATGATTCCCCTCTTTCTCTGTTTGCCGTGCTAGCTCCAAAGCAAAGGCGATGCCAATACATTATAAACAAGGCAAGCTGCAGGAGCTGCCAGATATGAAGATCTGTGCCCTAGCTGTCCGCTTTAGGTGCTCCCAATCTATACCTGCTGCCAACCAAAGGTAAAGGCTTGGTTTTAGGTTGCATTTCTTCGTCCTAGGATATGACTTATATCCTCCCATATGTGCTCCTCCGCCCGAAGCTGTTGGCACAATGTTGGTTGTCAGGAAAGATAAACGCTACTCGAGATCCGGCGTTTAGAGATATATGTTGACTACTGCCATACCGTAGGTCAGTTACATCTAAGAAGATTTTACTAATATCTATACTTATTATAAAAGTATATACTTTGAATGTGTATAGTATGTGCAAACTTAATCTAGTGTAAAAAAAAGAGTATTCTTATCAAATGTTATTGTACTTTTGTTCACTGAAATCATTGTGGCTGATGTAGGTTGCGAACTTTTGAATATGTTTCTTCAATGTGGATAATCGAGTCCTTCTTGAATACAGTCCTATGGGTATTATCCTTCTGAAGTGACGCTATTTGACTTTCCAGGTGATTTCATAAGCTGTTTACACATAGTGGCCAATGAATATTACGGTAAAAGTTCATTAGCGTCCAATCAAAACCATGATTTCTGTTGAATCAAAATGACTGTATTGACGAATATGTCGGTAACCGAAAATCAGCACTTTTCTTAATCTCAAGCACCAACATCAATATATAACCAAAGGCAAGCTTACAATAATCGCCGTGACGTTTAAGCAGGTGGCTGTGAACATACATTGCCAGGATTTCATTGACAGTACTATTAACTTTCTATACATATTTCATCCCAAGTGCATCGCCAATACAGTCATGTAGACTCAACGGAATTATACTTTCAAAGTGATACTGACTTTTCCCATAATTTTCATTGGCTATCGACACAAAGTGACCAATGACATTTACGGAGAAATCCAAATAGCGTCAATTTAAAAGCATGATAACCGATAAGTCCACATTGATGTATGTTTGAGGTGTGGCTGTCGATAGAGTACTACAGGCCTTCTAATAGAATTAATGACGCCTTCATTCGTTTTTCTTGATTATTCTCATGTTTTCCGTTGGTCAATAGGTATATACTTAGAATCACATGCTATAAATAGCCAATGCTACTCCAAGTGTAATATCTATATCTGTAGTCGGTCACGGTTGATGATCTAGGTCAAAGTACCAAGGAAAACTTGTCAAACAATATCACGTCCTGAACGAATTTTCACAAGTTTAGGCCTAAAAAAGTATGGTAAGGGAAATCCATTAGATATTTGTCTACAACCAGCTGCTACTGTCACGTGTCATGTCTTGTAGTCAGTCTTTGCTTGCAAGTAGATGTACAAGTAATAAGGCGCGACCTTTCGTCAATTAACAAGATATTCGGACCACTCCATTTCTCTCTACTGAGAGAGACTAATTCGACTTTTTCATGATTCCATTTGTCACTTTCTGTATATTTTGCCTCGCAAGCCAAACAAAACGACGGAATAATTCGTATTAGCCTCTCGCGGTGTTCGATTATATGCCTGATAACTGACGCAAACGTCACCGACAAGAGGTTTTATATTTGTAACAAGTGAAAACCTAACTAAATCCAGTTGAAAAAATTATTTGTAATTCATTACATATCTTTCAATTAATTTTAAACCACTTTCTTTCTCTTACTCTATGACAGATCCGTTCCCCAAAAATGTATGCAGTAGCAACGACTATTCTACGATTTTCGCGCTGTACACTGAGAGCCCCCTCCATTCAAGATTCCAAAAAATAATTATCCCGACCCCGAAACACTGATAAGTGTTATTATGTGTCGTTAGTTATTAGCAAAATTTCATCACCCTATTCCTGATGGTATTCAGTTCTGCGTTGTAAGTAAAAATTATTAGTATTCAGAGCCCGATTAGGTAAGGGAAATAATTTGCCGGGAAATTTCTTTGGCCTAAATTTCGTTTTACTTCCTGCTATAAAAGTAGACAGTTAGTTTAGGATAGAGCCTAATATGCCGTTGAACTTTGTGTTCCATTGATGAGTTATTTTACAGAGCGTATTATACGTGAACATATCAAGTAAGTAACTTCTTCTTCTTCTTCTTTCGTTCACTTGAAACATGTCTATATCTGTAATTCTGTCTCCTTAATAAAACTCACTGTCTTTTGTAGTTCATACAGTGTCCCATAGAGCTTTGATTCCAGTGTTGTTTCCTCTGGCCAATATGTCTGCCTCAGCGTTTCATGCTCAGAACACTCTTGAAGTATATGTTTGGCACTCTGTGCTGCCTGTCCACATGTACACATGGCCGTGTTGCCAATCTTGAACTTTGTATACATGTGACTGCGGAGTCGGTTGTGTCCTGTTCTGAGACGTAGAATTATAACTTGTTCTGATCTGTTCATATTGTGATAGTCATCTTGTGTTGGTGTTTGTGGCTTTCTTATTGACTTTATCATCTGTTTTTTCTGATGGTAGGTGATTGGTATATCTGGTTGGTCTTCGGCAGCACCTTCCTTAGCCAGTTGGTCTGCTTTTTCATTTCCTGGTATTCCACAGTGAGAGGGTATCCACTGCATGGTTACCCTATACTGGTAAGACAATTTGCTAAGTAGTTTTTTTAAGTCTGTTAGTTTTCCAGACTGGAGAGCTTGAAGCACTGACCTTGCATCTGTCAGGAATACCACAGGCTGTAGGTCAGAGTTGGAGTTCAGCAGTTTTTTAGCTGCCACACTAATTGCCTGGATTTCTGCATCATAATTATTGCAGAATTTTCCTGTCGGTGTTCTGATTGTATCTCTAGGCTTGTGTGGATATTCTATATATACACCTGCACCTCCATTCCTCACAGCATTCTGTGCTGACCCATCTGTGTACACTCTGACCCATATATCCTGTGGATATTCCTCATCCAGGAAACTGAGAGTGACTGTCATTTGCTGCACACTGTTCTGTTCGTCCTCGCTTAGTATTCCTTTCACATGGGTCTGAATGTATATTGGCATTCCATGGCTTTCACTCCACGGGGTTTGCTCTGGTACAGACCTTAAGGGGCTGTCAACTTCAGGCAGGTCTGTAAGTTGTCTACGGAGTCGTTTAGCCTGATGGATAAAGCTGCTCCTTTTCAGTCGTCCCATTGCTAGATTTTGGAATCTTTCCTTCATTGGATGACTTGGCATACACTGAAACTTTTCTGCTTGAATTAGTACTTTTGTGTCTCTGCGTTCGCCAAGTGTTTGCATTCTTCCCATTTTCTGCATCTCTGCTATGGGTGTTGATTTCATTGCTCCCAACATTATTCTAAGTGCCTGGTTTTGCACTTTATCTAGATCTTGTAATGTGGTGTTCGATGCAGGACACCACGCAGCTGAACCGTATTCCAGGTGTGGTCTTATGCCTTGCTGGTAAACTTTACTGAGTATATTTCCACTGGCTCCCCATGTGGTTCCACTTAGTTTTCTCAGGATAGCTAGCTTCCTCCTGGCTTTTGTTGTTGCTTTGTTTATGTGCTGCTTCCATGTCAGCTTATCATCAAAAGTAACTCCGAGGTATGTGGGTTGTTTGTCTTCTTTCAAGAGCTCTCCATCTATCTTAATATGACCAGCTTTTTGTTTTGGTGAGAGGGTAAAGAGTGTAGTGCTGCACTTATCTGTGTTAATGCTGACGCACCATCTATTAGCCCATAAGGTTAGGGCATCGATAGCTCTTTGTATTTGTTTAGTGGCCACTGTTGCATGTTCTTCCGTGCACCAGATCACCAGGTCGTCAGCATACATTGCCACTTTGATCCCGTGTGGTAGTTCAGCAACTAGGTCATTGATGTAAACCAAGAAAAGTGTGGGTGACAGGACTCCTCCCTGGGGGACTCCATGACGCAGTAGAACTTTCTTGCTCTTGCGACCATCTAATTGTACCCTGGCTCTTCTATTATGCAGGTATGCTTTTACCCATTTGTACATTCTTGAGCTAACCCTGCAATTTCGCAATTTCTTTAGGAGCCCTTCTTTCCAGACCTTATCAAATGCTTTCCTGAGGTCTATCCATGCTGCTAGTACAAGTTTCTTTTCTTGGAAGGCATCCTCAATCTCTTGGGAGAGGTAGGTTGCCTGATCTTCAGTAGAGTAGCACTGTCTGAAACCTGCTTGCTGTGATACCAGAAGGTTTTCACTTTCAAGGTACCACTGCATCCTAAGATTGATAATGCGTTCCATTGTTTTACATAGACAGCTTGTGAGGCTGATGGGCCTATAGTTGGAGACTGTGTTGCCATCTTTTCCTGATTTGAGGAGTGGTATCATTATTGCTTCTCTCCACACCTGTGGTACATTACCTGTGGACCAGCTTGTGTTAAAGATCTGCAGTAGCTTTGCTCTTGCTGCACTTCCCAGGTTTCTAATCATTTCATTGGACACTCCATCAGCTCCAGGGGACTTTTTCATTTTCAATTTGGATATTGCATGCTCCAGTTCTCTCATTGTGATTGGTGCCTCCATGACTTCAGGTATAGGTTCACCTTGTCCAATGTTTTGCTGGTTCTCTCGAACCTCCTGTTGTTTGTCTGGGCTGACTTTGACGTTATTGTCTTCTGCAAAGGAATCTGCAAAGTAATCAGCTGCATGTTTACCTGTTAAAATGTTTCTATCTTTATAAAGTGTGATCCTGGTATTTCTCCCTGTACCTTCATCATTTAGTTGTTTTACAAGTTTCCATAATTTCCTAGTATCTCTTTCTAGGTTCAGCGACTCTGTTTTTTCTTTCCAGCTGCTCCGTCTGGCTTGTAACTTGGCTCTTTGAAATTTAGCCTTTGTTTGCTGATATTTGTTGTGATGTTCTTGGCTAGGTCTGTTCTCAGCCTGCTGTCTAGATGTTTCCATCTCATTTTGCAGCTTTTCCAGTTCATCATTCCAGTAGGGTTTGTAGTTTTTGCGTGCCCCCCTGGGTATGGTTTTACTAGCAGCATGTAGTATACATCTATTAAATTCACTCACTGCTCTATTGATGTCTTTGTCCAAGTTCATGTCCTTAGCTAGAACACTGGTTAAATGCTGGTACATTTTCCAGTCTGCCCTTTTATAGTTCCACCTAGTGAGCGTGCTGCTGTCCGTGGTAAATTCATTGTGGATTTCCAGAAATACTGGTCTGTGGTCACTACCCCCAAGCTGCTTTCCAACAACACGTGTGATGTTCCATTCCAAGCCTGGTGAGTGGAATGCTAGGTCTGGTGTAGAGGTGGTGTGCCATGCTCTCGAGTAGAAGGTTGGCGAGTCTGCTGGCTGGTTAATAAGGATGAGATTATTTTCATCCTGCCAGCTCTCAAGTTCTTCACCTCTCTTGTCGATATGATCGTAGCCCCAGCTCTGAGAGTGGCTGTTGAAGTCACCACACACCATAAGTCTCTCTTTGTCTGGAATTGTGTCTAGTGCCAATGGTTTATCATTTGGGCAGTAGTAGTTCAGGAGATGGAATTCTGCACTGTCTGTTTTTAGGTTGAGCATCTGGTATTCTGCCCCTTCCATATATACTTCAAGCTGACATGCGCTGATATTGTTTTTAACAAGTGTCAGAATTCCACCCTTTCGCCTGTCCTTTCGGTCAGATCGGTAGCACTGGTAGCCTCTGATTTTGAAGGCTATGTCGCTGCTGAGGTGTGTTTCTTGGATACAGCATATGTTAACTTGTTCTTCACTGAGGACATTTTCAAGTTCCAATTTTTTGCTGTATCCATCTCTTTTACTGTTGACACCCTCAGCATTCCAGTGCATTATTTTTATTGGTCGTTTGTTTGTTTGGCCAGTAGCTCTATTCCCTTGCCTCCTGGCTCCTCGGGGCAATTGAGAAGGACTTCCAGTAACTGAGGTTGGGCCCTTTCGAGGTATAGGGCCCGGCACCGTCCCTGCCTGAACGTCCGCCACAGGGCAGGCACCATAACTAATTATAGATGTAGACATGTTTCCATTGGGTTTTGTGCGTGGCATCCTGATTATCTGTGCGCCTCTTGGCTGGATGCCTCCGTCTTCAGCACTCTGCTTACTAGGGCAGGACTATGGTCCTGCTCGAGTGGGACTGCCCGACCAGTCTTAGTTTCCAGCCCCTGATGGCTGAACTAAGCCCCATCACCTCTGCACGGTGCTGGTCTCGATGGAGAAGTAAGTAACAAATACATTGATCCTGCATACATTTGAAGAAGAAGAATAAGGAGAACTTCAAGGAAAGAGAAGAAAACAAGCTAGGACTTCCTGACAACCCTCCTTAACAAAAAATATATTAAAGGAAATAAAAATCAAAAACATAAAATATTTTCGACATATTAAATGATTTGAGTCTTTATTGAAGACCTTACTTGAAGGTAGAGATAAAAAATTGAGAGCAGATATAGAGATACAAGCGAGAGGGAAACATCACGACAAGGACATTATATCCTCTAGCAGAGTGTACTATCAAGGCAATAGACAGAAGATCCATTGGACGCCCATTACAGCTAAAATCTAATGAAGAGATTGTACCTGATAATGAATTTTGAGCATTCGCTCCGATAGACCGAGCACCAATTTCTCTCATTGAAACTCATGGAAGTCTGTTCTGTTGAAATAAGAAAATAATGCAGCTCTACACATTTGTTGTCTGAAGCATTTATTAGATTTACGTAAGATCGATACTCTCTAGTCTACCCAGATTTAGAAAAAGGTTTAATGACACGGACAACAACGTACACTGGACCCCTCACATCACAGAACAAATAACATATCACAAACCCCCACCCGCGTGTGATATACATTGCTTGCAGCCTATTTTGAAAGGGGAGCTCATCATCATCATCATCATCATCATCAAGTGCCGTCTCCGCAAGGAAGGTTGGCTGCAACGTATCTCCAACATCTCCTGTCTCTTGTCTTGGTGGTGCACTCTGCTAGACTGTAACCTGTCCATCGTGTAATGTTACTCTCCCACTTGTATCTCTGCCTACCTCTTGCTCGCTTCCCTTTGACTTTACCCTCAAGTAAGGTCTTCAATAGGGTGTCATGTCTTTTAATGTGTCCAAAGTATTTTATTTGCCTGATCTTTATTTCTCTTAGTAGTTCTTTCTTCATATTAAGTGTCTTTAGCACCTCTTTATTTGTTTTCTTTTCTTTCCATGATGTTCTCCCTATTCTTCTATATACCCACATCTCAAAGGCATCAATTTTGTCTTCTAATTGTTTATTTAGTGTCCATGTTTCTGAGCCATACATTAATATGGAATAGATGTAGCATTTTATAATTTTCATTTTTAACTTGTTTGTAATTTGTTTAGATATTAATAATTTCCTCATGTCATTGAAGGTACTTTTAGCCATTCCTATTCTCCTTTTAACTTCTGTTTCACATCTGCCATCATTTGTGACTATGTGTCCAAGATATTGATACTGTTTTACTTGTTGTAGTGTCTCTCCCTGTATGTTTATGTTTGCCTCCTGTTCTTCTGTGTTTTTGCTGACTATAATGGTTTTTATTTTTTGAATGTTTATATCCAGTCCATATTCATTACTTGATTTATTGACTTGATCTATTAGTCTTTGTAGTTCATGTTCACTTTCTGCTAAAAGAACAGTGTCATCTGCATATCTAATGTTGTTTATTATTTTCCCATTGATCTTGAGTCCTGGTATTTCTTGGTATTAAAATATTTCCTGGTATTAAAAGGGGAGCTAGTATTTATTTAAATATTCATTTCTCCCCGAGAAATTATATTAATTATCTCCCTTAGACTACAGTCGTGTATAACAGTAGTGAATGAATCTTTCTTATACTTTTTTTTTCAGAGGCCACCCCCCCACCCTCTGAGTAGACGACTTCTTCAATAGGTACTGCAATAAATCAAACGCTGAAGTCTTCTGTATATGAGGAAAAGCTCAGAGAAATCACTCCAGTGCAAATAGGAAGTAAAAGCAAGTTTCTCACAATTCCTGGTGATAGTAAACAACAACAACAACAACAATACCAAAGACAATTTTTTACTTGTTTAGAAGATCCTTTGCGGGTCATGCAGTAATTATCAGCACATTCGGTCACAATATAATTTGAATTATACAATATTGCCAACGTAAAAATTACAACTAAATATTTAATTACTTTATTTCAGATCTCAACTTTGTGTGTTGTTCGTCCATCACAAGTGATGATGACCATTTGTTACATCCACTTTTGAAAATTCAATCTTAGTTATGTCCTTGATTATGAGTTCGTAGATGGCTAATAAGCCCAATTCGAGCTGTAAATGTCTTTGGACAGTTTGGACATGGAATGACGACTGTAGACGGATCTTGGTCTATCCGTGACTTTCTAGCTGCTCTCCGCTGTTGAGCTGCTGCATTTCTCTTCTTTTCACAAGATGATGCGCTATTTTTTATTTTAGAACGCCATGTAGATCTATTTTGTGCAAGCTCTTCCCATGTATCGTGGTCTATTTCAAAGGCTTTCAGTGAGTTCTTTAACGAGTCCTTGTAGCGCTTCCTTTGGGCACCTTGAGATCGTATACCCTTCTCTAGCTTACCATAGAGAAGTATCTTTGGCAGACGATGGTCTGGCATACGCACCAAATGACCTGCCCAACGAATCTGTGTCAACTTTGGCTGTGTTCTGGTGCACACCATTGAAAAGAAGTTACTTGTGTTTTTGATAACTCCATTAAAGTTTTCTAACGTTTTTATTTTTGGACATATTTCTAGTACAAAATATCAATTTATAATTTACTAATTGTGGTGGAGGGGTAATAACTCCTCCCTCCGTACTACTTTCTTTTCAAATGTGTGGGCTTATTGGCGCACGTGCAATAGTTTTATAATACATACAAGTAATGGAAATATGATGTTCTTAAAGAAGAGCTAGTCTATTCAGGATGTAACTATCAACCCACCATTTTGGATGTATTGATTTCCATGGAGTGTGTGCGTGAGTGTGTACAGAATCAAAATGAACAAAAATAGGTATTAGTGTTACCAAAACAAGTCGATAAAACACCCTAACAACGAGACACAGTGACAGACGATGTTTCGACTAAAAAGCCTCATCAGGACAAAGAAAAGACCACAGTAAACAAATATTACATATAGTCAACGTGGTAGTGATAAGAAGGAACAAAAGAGGGAAGAAGTAGAGTAGAAAGTGGGAGACGGAAGAAACAAAGATGACAATATGACAGGGGAGAAGAAGGTTTGAGGGGGAAGACGAAGTGGTAAATAAGGAGGGAAGAGAGCATAGAAAACGTGGAAACAGATAAGATGTAATGCAAATAAAATAAATTAAAACTGGACTTAGCTCAATGATGGTTCGCAGTGAAAAAGTATTAAAAATTTGAGACACCAGGTTAAACAGTACACAGTGGCCACACATTCAAGGATACATGAGGTAGACAAAAGCCAGCAAGACCACTCTTGGGCAACTACGGGCAATAAAATCGATCGAGTGAAGGCCCGATCAAAGAAAACGAGACGAGGTACGAAACAGGGAGTTATGAAAACAAGAACATACATATGACAGGGGCGTATAAATCAAAAGGGGAGGGTGTTAGCCATTACAAGAACAAGGACGCCTATAATAACAGATAGAAAGAGAGAAACGAGAAAGGAGGTTGAGAGAAAGAATTGGAGCAACGAAAGGAAAGAGTGATGCGAGAAAGAAAAGGAAAGGTAAAAGTGGTAGATCAACGTGGGCCCCAAACTAAAACGGAGATACGTCACAAAAGGAAGGATTGCGAAGGTATGAGGGGGAAAAGAGAGGGCGTAGCTCGAAAAAAGAGGGGGATGGGCATAACGGAAAAACGCGTCTTAGGCTGGTATAAAAAAAGAGGCTGATATAGAAGGCGTGGGAAGACGGAGCCGAAGAAAAGGGTACCGGTATAGGTGGAGGATGGGAAGACAAGAAAAGGACGCCATTACAGAAGGAGGCAGACCTGAATTATAACAAAGGCAAGTGAAATGTATTGTGCGGCGAAACTGTGGGTGTCGGGTCGTCGTATGTGATTGGTTAGTGTCAAGGGACATACATGTCATAGTCAGTGGAGTTCGGTGTGGCAGAAGTCTCGATGAGATATAACGGAAGATGGACCAAGGATACAACAGCAACGCCAGTAACATTTTAGGCTGTGTGTTGGGAAATGTGGTGACCGGTCGCATAAACAGAAGATGATGTTGCAAGAATGAGCCAGCCGCACGTCGCAACCCCTTTGTGTGTATTGCTCGCACTGCACACTAGCTCATCTATAAAAAACTACGATCAACGGACATAACCTCGAACCACCAAAACACGATCCGTTAGTGCAGACTATGTACCATTTGGAGGAAAATATCAGATGAGACGAGGTTCATGTCTGTGTAAGACCAACAGTACGTCGCAAGCCGTTGGTAAGCGCTGCTCGTACTGCACGCTGGCTCCGTAGAGAGACATACGTGGGAGGACTGCCTCCGAACCATCCTAGTCGTGTGTAGTAGATCGCATGTTGGCGTTGCAGACATATCATGGTCGTAAGAAGTTAGATAGTAAGTCACAGTCCGCCATAAGTCTGCACATAGGGTAGCCGATCCAAGGAGGACAAGAAAAACCAGTCAAAATGTAGCCCACAGCAATCCACAGCAAACCACGTACGCCAAACGATGATACTAAGAAGGTGCTTGCTAGAAGGTACTAGGTGATACTAAAGCCGCTAGAAGGGGCACTCACGGGCCATTATGAGAAACAGAGGAGAAATATCAATGAAAGGCATAGGTGGTGAGATTAGATAAAGTAGGGAAAGTAAAATGGGGAATCGTGAGGAGAAGAGATGAGGAAGGGTGGATCAACCCATAGGAAGAGACTGTATGTGTATGATAGCTAGGGATTCAGATGAACCAACCTTGAACTTGTGGCCACTGTTTGTTATTTAACCTGGTGCCTCCAGTTCTTATTCCTTTTTCACTGCGAACCATCTAAGCTAAGTCAGTTTTAATTTATTTTATTTGCATTACATCTTATCTGTTTCCACTTCTGCTGTGCTCTCTTCCTTCCAAACTTACCACCTTTGTCTTCCCCCTCACATCTTTCCCCTGTCATATTGTCATATTTGTTTCCTCCGTTTCCCACTCGTTACTGTACTTCTTCCATCTTTTGTTTCTTCTTATCACTACCACGTTGTCTCTATGTAAGATTTGTTTATGGTGGTATTTTGTTTGTTCTAATGAAGTCCTTTTAGTTGAAACATCGATTGTAGCTGTGTCTCGTTGTTAGTTCGCTTTTTCGACTTGTTTTGGTAACACTAATGCCTATTCTTTTCGTTTTGATATTTGCCCAGTGTTACCCCAGCCACCCATTTCCTACTTAGGGTTGTGACCACACACTGGAACATTTATCTCTTTCATGTACAGTAGTTTACTAGTGCTTTCTAAACGGCCCGGATTCCCAATAGCCTGCGGTAAGATTTAAATTCAACACCTTGGCTGTCACATGATATATACCTTGTAGCCAAACAGCAACCTTTGGTGTATTTTGTGATTAAAAACACACAAAGGGTTAGAAAGTTTAATGTCGGAAGGACGTTTTTGCAAAGAGAAAAATAGACCGTCCTAAGCGTTGATGAACACAGGATAATCACGATCTTTCGCAAATAGGATCACGGGGAAACATATTAGTTTACAGTTATCAGATACTTACAGAGTTGCAGTGAGGACAATTTTCTAAAAATGAAATGTAACATAAGAGAAGAAGAAGTGTGTCTATCATTCTACCAATCAACTTTTTATTTACTTGCAATGTGTCTGTTCGTAAATTAATTGACTTGCTTAGTGTATGTTCATAAATTGGTTGACTTTCTTAGACTAAAAGGCTCTGTATAAATGAAGTCTACAATATTTTGCTAATCATTTTTGACTGCCTACACCGACTGTCAACAATTGTCAAGAATCCAGGGGACCACACCCCCTTTTTTATTTTCTTGCTTAATTATGTTAAAAATGATTTACGCCCATCCCACGTTAAAAGAAAATATAAACGCAAAAAATAGGTAATAGCATAATATTAAAAACTTTAAATGAACAACTTCCCCCTTCTCATCAACTGTAAAACACATTTTGACCCCCCCCCCGCAAAAAAAACAACAAAAAACAAAAAAACCACAACCCACAAAACAAACTTGACGTAATTTATGGACAACCTCTCACCCTTAAATGCGTAGATCCCTTCTGAATAGAAAGCTTCTTCATTAGACGTTGCATTACGTCGAAAACTAAAGTCTCCTAGTTTTAAAAGAAGTGGGGAAAAAACACATGGTTACACATAAGCAATCAGAGCAGGTAGCTTGTATTTCTTGACCAACAAACTGAGGGGTTTGTGTGTGAAAATAAATACCCTTAACTTGAACTAGACCCAGGATTTCGTGCTTACAATTGGATGCTGTTATTGGTTGTTAGGAAGGAGGTTAAAGCATAACCGTCTCAAATAAATTCCTTCCAACATAATTAAGACCTCATTCGTTACTTTTTTTTTATCACTGTTGGGCTTTCGGTTGATCATTATTTATATACTTGGAATCACATGCCAAAAACCACCAAGGTGACTCCAATTATATAAAATGTGACCAACTGAAATGCCAACAATAATCAGAAACTTAAGGAATGGGGTCTTAATTAATTCTGTTTTAAGGTCGTCATACCGTTCACAGTCTATGTTAAAGACTAACTTGGTGAGACACGACGCACTTCTTTACGGGGGCGAGTCCATCCAGATGATTTCAGGGTGTATAACTATAAATAGTATGTGAATTTGTGGCTCAAGAATAAACGACAGCTGAGTTGGCCTAATTCTGATGTCTTGAACTATGCTAGAATAAGTTAAATTAGTTTTTAAATTATAGGAACAAACAACTGCATATTATTTTCACTATATTGTGTCTTGTGCAGGTTATGATTTTGATTCTTATTTGTGTTATTAATTCGTTAAAAATGTATTCCTGGTGCTGATCATCTGTTCTTAGAAGGACAGTAAGGGGAGACAACATTGCTTTCTGAAGATCTAGGTTGTCTCTCTTTAAAATAAATTCTAAAACTTCTTATAGACGTAGAGAATCTAAGATCGATGCCATATATTGTCTCTTGGCAGATAATTTTCATCTGTTTCTTTCCCTTATTTCCTTTAAGTCGGTGCAATTACTTACTTTGAAAGCGTCTATCCCCTGTCTTCTCTATTGTACATACGATCTTCTCTTCTGAAGCCAATTTTAACCAAGAAACTCCAATTACTTAATTGTTTGTTATTATTGTAATAGTCCTTGTCTCGATCGGTCCGTTCTGGTGACTTTGTGTGCACGGTTTGAAAGGCCTGATGAAATCGCATCTTATTTTTGGAGATGCGGTTAGTCAAGTACGGAAGAACGCGTGTTCAATAGTTGCTAGGCGATTTGGTGCCGTTGAACGGACTGGTTCAATTCCCGTTAGTCTCAAGAATTTTTAAAAATTGTACTCTGGCTTCCTACTTATATTTACTTGTATAAACTCCAATTACTCAAGGTCGGTACAGACCAATTGAAACAAATATTATTAAGTAGTCTAACTGCCGTGTTTTTTATGCTTATGTAGAGCCACATTCAGAATATCTGGCACGGAAACCTGAATTCTACATTACTTGAATAAACAGTGCTATTACTTGTATTAACCTGCAGATCTTGGACAGATATGAGAATACGATGTTTCTATGTATAGACAAACAACACCAAACACAACGCCTAAAGGAATGTCAATAAATTATGTTAACAATTAGGGAGAAGGGAAGAGGTCGGAAAAAGTTTGACAGTTGTTAACATGGGTTGGAGTTTGACAAAAGTTGACGTCAATAATACTTTTTAATACACGAATTAAATTTTTTGAATTTGATACACTTTTAGAAATTGTGAAACAAATAATATAGTTCTTTCGTATTTTATCTGATAACAATTTTTTGGGAAAAGGGGGGGGGGTGCATTTTTTTTTTTACTTAATAAGCCGGGGGAGGTGGTATATCTGAATTCTTGACAGTTATTCACAAAGCGTACACAACTGGTAAAAAATAAACGAACTAAATAAGGTAAACAATTTGACAAAAATTGTTGACATAATTAAGCTAATTTCTTATCATTTTGGTAGGCCATGGAACCCCAACTACACCTATTTGTTTTTTGTGTTACTGAGCCGTCTGTGTAAATTATTATATCGTGTGGCTTTTACTGCTGCAGTATGAGTTCTTGGATCATTACCTCTGTTCTGTTGGTAGTCCAGTGGCGGCTCTCTTTTCCCATCTGTATCACAACTGTTGTCAATAACTCTCTATCTTTTCTATCTTAGCAAATGGTATTTAGATTAGATCGGTACAACATGATTGACGCAACATTTATATTACAAAAAGCACTACTGTTTTCATCAGTCGCGTATTTGACAATGTGGATCGTAGCACAATCAATTATTTTTTCTATAGTTGATGTTGGAATTTGTACATCAGGAAACTTCATCACACATTTTCTTATAACTTCTTCCGTATATTTATCTCAATTGTTAAACAATTGTTTCACCACAAGACACCTTTTTATTCACCTGTTAACTAAATGCTTGGTCAGCTAAAAGAGTAACAGTTAATTCTAAAAGCAATCTGCCGAGTCACTTGAATTTGAGACAGCCGAGCAGATATGGAACAAATGGGGATTATATGACGTAGAATACATGTATTTGTTACATGGTATGTGCACAATGTTACCCTCATTGCGAGTATATAAGTCTCTCGGTTCTGTGATTGTTGTCCAACGTCCTCCAGTGTCATATACAGAAAGTCCGCCGAAGACGGATGTGTCCGGCCATTGGCGCAAATAAAACGGCGACCAACGCATTTCCATTCTCTGGACTACATCCTGCTAGAAATCTAGTAGGACAATGGTCTTGCTACAAGGGAGATCCAGCAGGAGTTTGAGAATGAACGATGAAGAAGAAGATATACAGAATGTGTATAAAAACAATTTTATGAGTGCAGCTCAAGATTATAATCTCCCAAAAGCTTCACGCTTTTTTTCTATGGATTAGCACGTTTTGTTTTCATTCTCAGACATCATTAAAAACTTCAATTATTTTGCAACCTCATGTACATTTTTTCAACATGCTTGATGAGTTTCACACTATTCACAGGTTCTGTTGGTGGCTCATGTATTGAATGATTATTTCCCGCCTAAAACGGATGTGGCACGCCATTGGCGCAAATAAAACAGCGACACAACGCATATCCATTTTCTGGAATACACCCTGCTGGAAATCTAGTAGGATCATAGTCCTGCTACAAGGGAGATCCAGCGGGATTTTGAGAATTAACGCTGAAGAAGTAGAAGAATCTTTATTCTTCGAGATATCAATTTCAGCTTAATTGGTTACGGAATATTACAGTTATACATACGTTTAATTTTTGGTTCAATTCCAGCTACTGGTCTTTAATTTTTTTTTCAAGGGAATATATAAATACTCGATGATTAATGTTCAGAGTACATCGTATATAGAAACATTGAACATGTATAGATCTTCCGTATTTAAGAAAAGTTTCCCACCGTTTATTTACGTCTTACTAAAGCGCTAAAACGATCACACACATACATAGATAACACGTATAAAGAACTAAATTGATAAGATAATTATCCCAGTAATAACGGGAAATTATAATTACCTGATCACGTTACATTTTTCAGTTGGTTAGACGGAGAAAAAATGAATGTATATACCGCAGTATACAACGCCGTATATATGATTACCTTATGGCATGGAGTTTACCTAATTTTGAGGATCTTTTTTTGTGTAAAATCACCAAAGAAGCGATTTCTACCGACATTTTGGTTAAGTTCTTAGTACTAAAAACATGTTCCGATTTTCTGAGGATGAAGTTTTAACCCCTAAACAACTTCCTTATCTACAGGCCTTGCAGTATAGCTCAAACAACTGCAAGAAGATATTCCTAATACTGCGTAGGGGCTCTCTTAATACACAGTTCACAATCAACGTTTACTGTGAAGAGCAATTATCGTAGAAGATCTGTGAATCTAGAGATACATGATGTCTACACACATATGTTTGGCCACTAGAATAGATACGTGATGTCTACACACATATGTTTGGCCACTAGAATAGATACGTGATGTCTACACACATATGTTTGGCAACTAGAATAGATACGTGATGTCTACACACATATGTTTGGCCACTAGAATAGATACGTGATGTCTACACACATATGTTTGACCACTAGAATAGATACGTGATGTCTACATACATATGTTTGGCCACTAGACTAGATAAATGATGTCTACATACATAAGTTTGGCAACTTGACTAGGTACGTAATACCTACATACATATGTTTGGCCACTCGACTAGATACGTGGTTTCTACACACCTAGACTGAATACGTGATGTCTACACACGCATGTTTGGATACTAGATTTGTGTTGAAAAAAGACTGCTGCGAATGTGAAATTTGGAAGTCAAAATATCTATTTTTTGATGTGGGAAGGATATTTGAAAAGTGGATACCATTCCACATTAGTTACAGCTACAGGTAGGCACTGAAGTTTCTTGAAAGAACACTGCTCCAAATAAATGATATTTATTTATATGAAGTACTTACAAAGCAAGTCCTACGTTCTAAGTAATTCGTATATTTTTACCCAAGTTCCCAATTATTCATTGGCCACCTTTAGTATACTTTATACATGACATAATATAGAAGCATCGATGATATATTATTAAAGATAAATCATAATATTTGTAGATAGCCAAATAAAAAGCGCGGGTTTAGTAAAAATAAGGCAACAATTATGGTGCACACACACACATGTATATTTATATATATATATATATAGTATATATATGAGAAGATATGTGTAGCTGCAACATTGTTCTTACGACGTACTCGCCGATGCATCATATTATTCGATCTTATAGAATTTTCCGTTTTTGTCCGTTGACATTATGATCGATTTCATTATATTTTGTTATATGGTATCCATGGATTGTTGTATTGTTTTTGTGCGATTTTCGATGCAGCCATTACTACGCCGAATGTCCTTATTCGTCTCTTACGACATGCATGGGTAGCCATACCAATTGTTGGAACTAATTTAATACATATATGACAAGATGTAAAACTGATCGCTTAGAATTTGTGGTTCGCGATGAATTCGAAGATGAATAGATCGAATAATGACGGTACTTTCTTTTCCAGTAAGAATATGGAAATTAATATTTGTTATTTTTATTGGCACAGTACAAGTATACTCCACCACATAGTCGAGTTATTTCCCTTGTCTATGTAAATTTCATGTTTATTATTTAATAATTTAAATATTAATTTATTTTAGGGATTGGGTTAAGACAGTTGTGTTTTATATAACTAACCCTAACCAACCACAACCCTAAATAAATAAATATTTCAATTATTAAATGATGAACATGAAATTTACAGATGCAGACAAGGAAAATCAATTAAACATGTGGTGGCGTCTACTTTTACTGTAACGTTCGTTTTTACTTTAAGAAGCTACCCTTTCTACATAACAAATAAGAAAATACTATAATTAAAATATAATACAAAGACATCTTGTTTTGTATGTATTATAGGCCTAGATTAAATATATTAGCCAGTTGAACAAAATTTGAAAGACCATCAGTGGAAAACGAAAGCAGCGTATAAACAACCTGCTCCCTGTTAAAGTATATCACGAAACTGTAACATGTTGTCATCGATTCTGCTTCTTTCTGTGAACTGTCAACGATCGAATAAACACTGCCCCTGTCGATTATGGTGGTTAAACAAAATGTTTGCTGTGGGTCGCGCCAGACTTCACGGGTAATACCGTCTAGTCCGTGGAACGTTATATTGAGCACGTGACCACTACGGTGAAAAAATAAACAGTCCGTCACGGAATGACCAGATACAAGAAGTCCGAAGTAATGGTTGGCTATGTGTGTCTTAAGAGTCAATTTCTGGTCCAGACGTTATAGTATTTGTAAGAGAAGGTTGCTTTACACTGGTTGTCAGTGTGTATGCTGAATATTTTGTGCGTGTGTGTACGTCCATCACAAGTGATGATGATCAATTTTTACATGTACTTTTGAAAATTCAGCTAGAATTAGACCAGGTTTAATCGTTTGTAGAACGATAATGAGCCCTATTCGAGCTGTAAATGCCCATGGACAGTTCGGACATGGAATGACCACTGTAGACGGATGACATGTAGGCGCAATATGTTGTAAAGTAATTCCAAATAATTTAATATCATTACAGAATCAAATTTCAATGCACACATTCATAATATTATTGTAGAAATAAATGACATCATTGTTCATTCAATAAACATAATTACATCTGAATCTCTATATTAAAGGTCAATAGTAATGCATATTTCTTGGATCTAGTCGAGACCATCTAAAACTATAAGACATTTTTGTTGTTTGGAAAACAGCCTTCATTTGACGTTTTCGTTTTTTTCATTAGCTGTCGACAAAACGTATTCACTGTGTCCAATAAAAATAACGGGAAAAGTCAAATGAGTTATTTTAGAAGTCATGTTTTCCAATTAACCGAGAGGTATTATAATAACGACGGTCACACCCTAGTTCATTCTTTTAAGCTGTTCGTGGTGGCTCATTCTTTTAAACTGTTTGTCTAACATCTATTAACATTTCTGTTCCAATAACTCATTTTTCTTCATCTTTTCCAATTGTTATAAATTCTTCCCTTTATTATGATTTGGAGAATTCTATTTGCGTGTCCAAAATGTGATATTTGTCCATGTTGTGTGTCTTTCATTCATTTCATCTATTGAATATTTCATGTATAGTCTCTTTCATTCAGTCCATACACCGAATTTTTCAATGACTGATCGCCTTCATTCATTGATTTTTGAGTTATGATTGTAAGTCATCATCACCGCACACCGATGGGCCGTAGGCGCTGTGATCCCTATCTCAATAAATCAATTAGAGTGTATCAGCTGTCAGTTTCAGTTCGATGTTGATTTATCATTCTCTTCGTATATATATATATATATATATATATATATATATATATATATATATATATATATATATATATATATATATATATATATATATATATATATATATATATATATATATATATATATATATATATATATATATATATATATATATATATATATATGTTACGTTTCTGTGTACGGGTTTGTTCTGATCTTTACACAAATCTCACGCAAATTTGAGAGCGACCTTGATTCACACTTTTGAAAATCTTCTGACTTGACGAGTTCACTTAACACATGAGGTATGTCAGATCGATCTATTGATACATCTATTAACACTGTGACCAGGCTACCAGAGTATCGCGTCGCTAACAACCGTAAATTCCCGCATATCAAGGGACGAATATAAACGTAATCTTTCTGATAAGAGAGTGTATAAATAACTCCATCCATTAATTTAACCATTAACCAATGTACTAATTTAACCAAATTGCTCACAAGTAATTCCGATAAGCCTTCAAATTGGTGAATGCAGATCATTCAAAACTGTTTTTTCTATGCCATATTTTTAGAAGACAATACTTCTTGAAATAGAAATTACATCTCATAGTATTACACCAATTTCTGGTAAAATTAACCAGTACACAGAAAGTAAAACGTCTTAATACGTAAACATGGGGTGGGGGTTAACGAGTTTGCCTGAAAAGAATTAGTTTCGTCCAATTTCGTGAGAAATTCTTTTTTGTTTGATGAGAAATATAATACAATCTTAGAATATCTACTTAAGACAGATTTATCTTTTTTATGTCTCCGTTGTGGCATAGTTACAGCCCAAAGGGTTATGCAGTTTATTATTATTATTATAATAATAATTATTATTATTATTTTACATCAACTTCCTACAATCAGTAAAATGGAGGAGTGTTATGGGTAGCTCACTCATCTACTAACTAGACGACTCGAGTTCTGATCCTAGGTACATTGTTCTGCTGTAAGAGAGATCCAATGGGAGTTTGAGAATGATCTCTGAAGAAGAATATCCGTGGTCGACCCAGCACCCGGTCAGGAGTACCAGGAACCACGCTCTGTGGTCGCTGAGGAATGGCTTCATCGCTGTTGGTACTAGTCAGGCGGTAACTTGTCATTCACTTCCTAAGTAACAAAGCACTTATGGAAACAACTGAATGCATGGTGCTGATTCAACAATCTTTGCCTTTATCAACTGTAGTCTATCATTTCCTGGTATTTCAAAGACAACTATAGACGTAGGCAGAGTTACAAGGGGGAGAGTAACATCACAAGATGGACAGGTTACAGTCTAGCAGAGTGCATCACAAAAACAAGAGATAGGGGATATTGGAGGTCTGTTGCAGCTAACCTTCGTTGCGGGGACAGCACCTAATGAGGATTATAGAAGTATATCTTATGTATTCTTATCGTTGCGCGCTCTCTCTCTCTCTCTCTCTCTCGTAAATAGCACGATTTACCGTGTGGTTTCCGCTGGGAATCAGATTGTGATGAAGTAATTATCACTATTTACCGTGTGGTTTCCACCAGGAGCACAATGTATTGAAGTAATTTGCACGATTTACCATGTGGTTTCCGCCAGGACTTGTCTCGCGTAACCGAATCCTCCATTATCACATGTGCCCTCGGATACTTAACATATTTTTTCAAGTGTGAGCCTGGTTCCGGTATAGGAAACGTTCGACAAGATTGTTCTCTCTCTCTTAGCCGAATTTTCGTTCACCTATATCTTGGAAACATAGCCCAAGTTTAAGCCTATACACATATTATTTATGTGGACTAGAACTTTAACTTACCACATTGTGTTTTTCTGTCAAACATGTTTTCAGCAGATATCTAGATGCTTGTTCTTGCACATTCTTCTTCTCCTCTTTCAACTGCGTTAACCAATACAACCTCTCTGTTAACCACTACGAACGTTCTTGTTTTTTTGCCATGCTGCGTGAAGTACATTGTTCTGTTGGTTTACAGCATAGTTGCGTTATTTGCTCATTGGAAGGCCCATCACATCCGTTTTCGCTATGCCATTAATTCGAGTAGTGGGCTTCTCTAGTCTGTTACAGCCTTCCTTATCTGTCGCCAGGAGATGAATGTGTATCGACTCCATGCCGTGATGATTTTTCACTCACTGTGTCCCTTGACTTTTCAGGCCAAAACATGTCCCTGGGTGGTAATCTCCGTGGAGATGTTAGTCAGGGATTTAGACTTAGGTCTACTACATTATCTCGCACAAGATGTTCCGATGCCAGTGAACTCGTTTAGATTAATTAGACGTATTGTGTCTGTGCCCATCGGGTGCTGATCCTTTTTTCTTCGCGAGCATGATTCCGGTATAGGAAAGCATCGATGGTAAAGTTGGGCCCTGGTTCGTTCACCCTCTTAACTGAGGTGTCATTCACCGATATCGTGAACCCTACGTTCACGTCTGAGTCTCTACACAGTTGTTAGGGGCACCGGGGACGAGAGGCTTTTTCTCGAGTTAAACAAACCTCTCACCGCGAGCATGATTCCGGTATTGAATTGCATCGACGGTAGAGTTGGGCCCGCGATCATTCACCTTCTTCCCCGAGGTGTCACTTACCGACATCGTGAGTCCCTCATCCAAGTCTCTCTACACATTTTTAGAACTCTGAGGACTAGAAGCGTGTTCTCGAACTGAAATAAACTTTAGTTCCAATTTTCTTTTAACGTTTTCCGTTCCGTTTGCACGTTGCGCAGCCATCTGTCGCTATGTTTCCCTCTCATTGTAATCATTATGCTATCTGTTCGACTCTCATTATTCGTCTTAACATCTACAAATTTCATGACAATTCCATTGGCCGGCTCTCCAGTGCTCAAGCCGAACTGTCATACATCACTGTGTCGACAGTGACGGACATTGTATTTGTTGGCACAGCATTCCATGAACGGACACGATTCCAAAAGTGTTTGCCAGAAGCAGCACGAAGTGTTGTACTTCTGTTTTCATGGTGACCACGATAAGGTTCTCTGCAATCTTGGTTATCCCTGGGCCTGCCAAGAGCAACGCGGTACCTTTAGCATCCGTTCTTGCGCATGAATATTGCTTTCGTTATAACCTTCATATATCGCTTTCTCTAGTGTACATGTTGTACGTGGCGCTATGCTACCGTCGCAATGTACGGAATATACTAGACATACTTCTTCGGAGACTTCGGGACAGAGAAAGAGGTTATATTCAGAGATATTGTTCGGTTTGTGCAATACCAATTTCATCTCGGTCTACACTGCCAAGCAACGATCTACAAAGCATTAACCAGAATTCATCACACGATCTACGAAACAATCTGTTTCCATTGTGCCCCACGATGAGGGACTTTTAGCATCTTGTTTATTTGCTAGTCTTCTATTTACACGATAACAACGGAGAACTCGTTGCATCTCATTTAATGTTTTATAAGTTGACCAAGATAAATGCCATTATAATCTTCAATGCCTTATGTGTTTATCAAAATATGTATGTGACATATTCTTTACTTATATTCTGAAAATCAATTGCATTGCCGTCCATTTGTTGCCAGATGCCGAATTGTGAGTAGACAGTAGCAACACTGACTATTAATGTATGTCGTAAATTACGACTAAAATATGTTTATGGGTGTTGTTGGTTATCCAAACTCATGATAAAACTCTTTCTGATCTTGAGATAATGTATCTTGATAACCAGGAGTTTGAGAACGAACGAAGAAGACGAAATTTGCTTTGTTACAATATTTCTGCTATTGTTTGAAAGCCGTTATTCTCAAAAATACGTAATCGAATATCTTCTGCTGCACAGTGTGCGTTCACAAATCTAAGGAAAACACGAAAACAAGACAACGAGCAACTTCTGCTGCACAATGTGCTTTCTTCAATCTAGTGAAAACACGAAAACAAAACAACGAACACCTTCTGCTGCACAATGTGCTTTCGTCAATCTAAGGAAAAAACGAAAACAAAACAACGAACATCTTCTGCTTCACTATGTGCTTTCTTCAATCTAGTGAAAACACAAAAAAACAAAACAACGAACACCTTCTGCTGCACAAAGTGCTTTCGTCAATCTACGAAAACCACGCAACCAAAACAACGAATTTCTTCTGCTGCACAGTGTACGTTCATCAATCTAATGAAAATACACAAACAAAACTCTGATAAACTTGACATAGGAATACGTATTCTTTTACCCCGAATTGCTTCTGACAGATACGGTCTGGACATTCTCATTTACTTTGAAAGCAGCCAGAAAGCCATTCTTATATAGACACTTGGCAGCTTACACATTTTGGGAACTTGATCACGACTACTTGTAGCGTTATTTGTTTCTAGAATTTTCGTGGCAGCATTCAGAGAAAACGTATATACTCTTAGGCTTCCATTAGATGATAGCTGCATGACAGATCGACAATAGCACATCCCATTCTGCGTACTCTATATTAGAGTATTATTTTGTTTCCTTAGTTCAACGACTTAAATATTTGCTTTAAACTGCAATTATCAGCGGTTTACAGTGAAGTGTGAATTTCGAGAAACAAATTTAATCTTTAAATTAAAATCCTAATTTTAAATAATAAACTACCAGTATATAGCTTTATATATAAATACAGTGTTTGTAGTTTCACTACACTTTTTTTGGATAAACCATTTGAAAAACGATGTACATATCATCATCGAAAAAATGTGCTCCGCGGTCCATCGTAAAGAAATATGCAGTGAATGACTGTCGTCTGCTGGCTTAAATATTTGCACACAAAATAGAATGGTGTTATCAACGGAAGAAAAGAATCTGTTTGGTCCCCAAAAATTATTGAACACGTTCAGTCAGTTCCTCTTTTGCCAAGTTTGGCACATAGAGCGGATGTCATAGTTCTCCATGCCTGTCGGTCAGTTGCTAGGGATTGCAGGTCTAAATATTGAACACGTTGCAGAAATTATTTGACAATACGAAGAGTCGCGTGCAGTCATGTCTTGGAACCTGGGGTGGACATTTCAACACCTGTTATACTGTAAATTCATTAGAACTTTTCAGCTTCCCCAAAACAGTGCTGGACCAAAGCAGTAACTATTGTTACTATATTTATGACCTTTTTTTGGCACATTATCTGGTGACGTCATGTGACATCGTTTTTCAAATTTGTTTCACTTACAAAGTGTAGTAAAACTTTACAAACACTGTATATAGAGACTATACACTGGTACATGTTAGTTGTGAAATATTCCTTTGATCTCCAACGACAATTTAAGCTGATCTTCTTGTAGTCTAAATAACAGATACAGATTTTCTACGTGAAAACAGAATGATTTGCAATAACGGTATCCAAAGATGGATAGCGATATTAAGCCAGAGTTTGCGGGTCAAAGCCATCCCATCAACATAAATGTTTGCTGGAATTCTGTACAGACTTAGTATGAAAGCAGCGCTATTTGCTCAGTCCAAACTTCTTCTACATACTCCGCTTCGATATCTCATAATTGAACGTATGTAAGGAACATGCTGAGTCACGTTGTATACTCTCACAGAGTGGATGTCCGTGTACGAGATGTTTGCCAATTTCTGGACAATATTTGACGGTGATGAGAA
The DNA here is from genome assembly GCA_034231615.1 of Meghimatium bilineatum. NCBI lineage: Eukaryota > Metazoa > Mollusca > Gastropoda > Stylommatophora > Philomycidae > Meghimatium > Meghimatium bilineatum. The sequence continues at coordinate 60,626,338 of CM067298.1, forward strand.
AACTATGTTGTACGGAACATCTAGTTGTAGATAGGAAACCTCGGTTTCAATAGATGTATAGAAACCATGTATTCTTATTTTTCAACAGCGTTGGGGAATGTTTAGCGCAGTTTGCTTTAACTAGTAGTATATTGCATATTCGACAATATAACTAATTATAATGAGAAGTCCGTGAGGTGGGGGGGGGGGATTGGAACCATATAACTAATTAAAATGGGACGCTCATAAATGGTGGGAGGGAAGCATTTGAAGCAATATTTATAATTATAATGAGACTTGCAATGTCGCTGATCATAGCGGTGCCAATGACACTCAGGTCTCTGCATTAAAATGTTTCACCACTTGCAGTAGAGCTAGGTTCTCCCTTGAAAATTTCTGTATATAGTAGTTTGGTACCCTTAAGCCATTTGTTCTTAATACGGATCATTCATTTATTTTTATTTATGTGGAGAAGCCTTTATTGTGCTGTAGTTCATGTTGAGTTCAGTCATAATTGTTTGTGTTTCGTTATCATTCCACATATATTTTTTTAATGCACTACTCTTGGAGAATACTTGTGTATTCATGCGTCATTGTTTCATTGTTGCCTTAGATGTCACTGCTGTTAATTGTCTGTGTCTAAGTGCATTTGTGATAGTGCCGTTATGTTTTACTGTTTTTACTATTTGTTAAATGTTTGTCTTGTATTACACCTTATTAAAGACCCTACTTCAGGGTAAAGTCAAAGGAAAGCTAGCAATAGGTAGGCAGAGATACAAGTGGGAGAATAACATCACACGGTTGACAGGTTACAGTCTAGCAGAGTGCACCACCAAAACAAGATACAGGAGATGTTGGAAATACGTTGCAGCCAACCCTCGTTGCGGATACGACACCTAATGATGATGATGATTTTCTTTAAAAATAACCCTTAATGTTGAAGAGTTGAATATATCTTGTATACCATTAATTATCTGTATTTTTTTCCATACCTATTACACTATAGTCGGATAGTCTATTACACTATAGTCGGATAGTCTATTACACTATAGTCGGATAGTCTATTACACTATAGTCGGATAGTCTATTACACTATAGTCGGATAGTCTATTACACTATAGTCGGATAGTCTATTACACTATAGTCGGATAGTCTATGCGCGAATTGTAAATCAGATCGACCTCGATTTTTACGTAAATGCTATTTTAAAGTCATGAACATAGGCAGAAATTGAAAGCCAGAAATCAGGTAGCTGAGAAGTCTACTGTCAGATTCATGGATACAAAATTCAAACACAAGGTCAGTGAATCTAAAACTGAAGTATGAGGGACTTACATAATAAATATCAGTGATAATCAGTCCCTTCAATTCTATCACTTCCATCAAAGAAAGACCTGAAATTCAGTCTTATTCATTATCAACCTATGTTGCGCTTCAGACGTATTATTAACAATCAAGTAGTAGGCTAGTGCCATCACAGAGCCACAATCCCAGGTAAATTAATGATAAACGTGTGATAAAGATTTTGACACCACAGATTACAATCATAAGTGTATTCAAGAAAAACCTGTGATAGAGATATTGAAAATATTTTTTTTTTAAATGAGAAGTAATTTTTTAAGATGTCTTGTCATAACACAGTTGGATTCCATATTAGAAGAACATAACCTTGGCCCTATTGAAGTCACGGAGTCATTTTGGCTGTATGGTGATATCCTTGGCCCTATTGGAGTCATGGAGTCATTTTGGCTGTATGGTGATATCCTTGACCCTATTGGAGTCACGGAGTCATTTTGGCTGTATGGTGATATCCTTGGCCCTATTAGAGCCACGGAGTCATTTTGGCTGTATGGTGATATCCTTGACCCTATTGGAGTCACGGAGTCATTTTGGCTGTATGGTGATATCCTTGACCCTATTGGAGTCACGGAGTCATTTTGGCTGTATGATGATATCTTAGATAACTACAAATGTTTGCAGACATTGATCTGATTGTATGTCTTTATAAAAAACAATGGAGAAACAAGTCTTGTAAGTATACACATTTATTTCTTCTGTGTAAGCAGCTTCTCAATGCAGTTCACGCCGCTTAAAGTTGAAATTTTAGGTTCATAAAAGAAAACTATGGAAAAAGTATCCCCGCCACACAATTAAGTCCCTAACAGGCCATAATGCAAGCCAGAATATATTCCTTTTCAGGACTACAGATAGAAGTCACAGCTGCAACCAGCTGCGTCGAATAAAGGACCCCCGCCGCTTTAATATAACCATAAGGAAACGAAGCCTAGGTTGACCGATTGCGCCTTAGTCAAGTGATGGGAGTACCCCACTAAACTAACAAATTATCCATAGACTTGGAGAAAATGAGGAATATGGACGCAATTAGTTATATCCCCCCCCCAACCACACAATAGACATGGAGAAGATGGAATCAATTAGTTATATTCCGTCCCCCCTCCCCACATAACTAGTTACAGTGCACAAAATGATTCCCCTCTCCCCCCACCAACACCAGTCACGGGCGTCCCATAATAATTAGTTATTTATTAGTTAAGTATATTAGGTCCAACTCACGGACCTCGTTATAGTTTCCCATAAATTCCCTAGGATGGAAATATGCAAACATACAACAGTAGAATATGTTCAGGCCAAAATGAAGTAAATTATATCTTAAAGGAGAGTAACGTTTCTGTATGCACAATGAAGCTATACAGTCAATACGGTATTGGGTCCTTATTTGTGTTAGTGAACACTAACTTTCTTTGGATGGTATGTTCACTGGTACGTGAGCAGTATTTCCTAGATGTGTTGTAATACATAATAACACGCTCTTAGAGAATGTGTTTTATTCTGACATCATTTTAATGTATTGCAGCGGGTGCTTTCAATAAACTACGCAACATATGGACGTCAAACACACGAAGAAACACCACAAAACTCAAGTTGTTTAACTCCAACATCATCCCTATTCTATCATATGGGTGCGAAAGTTGGAAAGCCACAAAAGCCACAGATAAAAGACTCGACTCCTTTGAAAACAAATGCCTACGTACCATTCTGAACGTTAAGTGGAGTGACTTTAAATCTAACACTACTATAAGAGAGGAAAGCAAACAAACCTATATATCTTCCTTCATTAGACAAAGGCGTTGGACTTACATCGGCCATGTTCTCAGAATGAACATGTTCTCAGAATGAACAGCCTAAGAATTCCCCAGCAATCACTATATTGGTGCCACCTGGAGTAAGAAGAAGAGGGAGACCTAGAGAAACTCTACGAAGAACCATTAATAGAGAAGGCATGTCAATGAACCTAAACAACACGCAACAATTGAAAGACCTGGCAACACAAAGACAGAAATGGAAGGCTATGGTTTCTGCCCTATGCGCCGCCATGGCCCTGGAGGAACATAACATAACATTTTAATGTAGAATTTCTGTTTCTATGTTAAGAGCCTAAGAAAATACAATCGATTAACTCTTCATGTATGTTTCCTTTAGATCAGTTCTTCTTAAACTTTTGTGACACACTCGCCAATTTTTTTAGGACTAGGACCCTGTCCAAATAAATTATATATATATATTCATAAATAACGTTAAATTCAAGAAACTCTCGCTGCGAGACAGACATTTTGGCGGTTGAAAAGCAATGCTTAAACGTTTTCTTGCATAGCCAGGAGACTTCAGATTGTGGCCTTTATTTACTGCCTAGTGAGAAAATCTTCTACTCACAATGACAATACTCACCTGCAAGATTCCAGTTATCTATATCAGTGAAATTCTTGTTATCAGAAAGATATTAAATGTTATATTTTACCCTTAATAACTTTTTCTTTTTCTTCTGTGCTAGTTCTGAAATTGCTGTTGATTAGCAGAATGTAGTTAGGATAAGTGAGTGTGTTATGATTGGTATGAAGATTTACTGCGATATTTGTGCCTTTCGGCCTGACACATCCTACATAAGCACGACTTGAGTCAATTTGTACTGTGAGACAACTAAATCCACCCGAAACCTTATTATGCGGCTGCAATGTCACACACGATAGGGCACAATGCTGATATTCTTTGCCACTCCTTTTTTATGAATTTGCAACACACGGGTGATAGCTTGTAACACATGTGTGATAACTTGCAACACATGGGTGATAACATGTAGCACACGGGTGGTAACTTGCAAAACACTGGTGATAACGTGTAACGCAAGGACGACAAAGTGCAATACACTAAAGATAATCTGCAATACGTTAGTAATAGCTAGCAATACATGGGTGATAACTTGCACACAGATGTAATAACTTGCAATACACTAATGATAACCTGCAATACACTATTATAACTAGCAATATACGGGTGATACCTTGCACACACGGGTGATAACTTGAACACACGGGTGATAACTTGTAATACGCGGGTGACAACTTGGAACACACGGGTGAGATAACTTGCAACACATTGGTGATAACTTGCACACACGGGTGATAACTTGTAATACACGGGTGACAACTTGGAACACACGGGTGAGATAACTTGCAACACATTGGTGATAACTTGTAATATACGGGTAATAATTTGCAACACATTAGTGATAACTTGCACACACGGGTGATAACTTGTAATACACGGGTGACAATTAGGAACACTCAGGTGAGATAACTTGCAACACATTGGTGATAACTTGTAATATACGGGTAATAATTTGCAACACATGGGTGATAACTTGTATTAAACGGGTAATAATTTGCAACACATTGGTGATAACTTGTATTAAACGGGTAATAATTTGCAACACATTGGTGATAACGTGCAACACATGGGTGATAACGTGCAACACATGAGTGATAACTTTCTAGTTATACCATGAAACAAACTTTATACACTGTATTTCTCACCCGTATGTTGCAGAGCATGAAAGTAGAGCAAAGAATAGTAACACTGTCACCTGCAATACATGTCGTAAGAGACGACTGAAGAGATTTGGCATATAGTTCTCTACTCAACCAGTAGTAGGTTAAATCAATCTTAAGTATCATGCTGAAATCAGATGCCTCGGGCCGAAAAAGCACAGTTACATCGAACAAGCTATAAAACACAATACCAACCATTCTGTTATATATTCTACTTCATGATGGCGGGCTAGAGTTCAAGATCAAGTACAGAAATATCCTCCTCTTGATTATGATTTCGTAGTTATTTTGTATGATAGGAGCATCAATACTTCACGGCAACAAATAGAAACTTATTATCCAATCTCCTACAGATCAATATCTCCAGCGATAATGTGTACACACTTTAGAACAGGCTATGATCCTAATTCAATTTCTTCGTTTTTCATACGCACATTGATATGAGATCCTTGATCATTATGATCACAAATTCTAACCAATAAAAAAATCACTTCTTTCAATTATGTTTTTTTCTATATTTTTCTAGAAGATTTCGCTGATAGAAAGTTGTAGTGTAAAATACTGATGACTAGTTTCGCTAATAGAAAGTTGTAGTGTACTGATGGTTGGTTTGACTGTTAGAAAGTTGTAGTGTAAAATACTGATGGTTGGTTTCGCTGATAGAAAGTTGTAGTGTAAAATACTGATGGTTGGTTTTGTGAGAAGTGACCTAAAATCTCCTTGTGGCGAAACACATTTAACAGCGGCCAAAGTTACATCATGGATATGTCAGTGCATGTGTCCATTTAAATAATATAGGATGTGTATGCAGGACCGTAGATATGTCTTCAGTAAGGGGGAAGGGAAGTTTAAACTAAAAAAAAGAGGTTGTGTTGTGTATAATAGTATCCGCCTATTTTCATGTAAGTAACATTCCATTGGTTAAGTTCCTTGTACTAAACATAATGTTCTGATTTCATAAGGGGATTTTTTTTTTGGTTGGGGTCCACCAAATCTATCCACCAGATCTCTTTCACTCTCTCCCTTCGTCTATACGGGATTTTATGGAAGTTTCGGTAATCTTATAAAAATAGTTTCCGAGTTATGAATATTTAGAAGCTTGGAAACGGTGTTATCTTCATATTCATGTAGTGAACGAGTTATTAGCGAAAGCAAGAACACGTGATCTTGCTAAAAGACAGTAGTGTATCGTCAATAGACGCCACAGTGATCGGCATAACCTCCAATGATTAAACAATTTGAAGAACAGACATAACATTAGCACGCAACGCCACCTGTTGACATTGATTTGTTGTGTTTTTAATTATTTCTGCAGCATGCGCAATGCACAAATATATAGTTATTTACTGTAAGCATTACAGAAAAATAATCGTAGTATTTTCTTTTTCAAAGTTATCTGGTCTTGACGTCAAAATGTTTTAGTATATGTATCACTTCAGAGTGGAAACGTTCATTGGCTGCTTACAACCTGATCTTTGATCTTGCAATATCAATTATATTGTGCTATCAGACAATCGCTTCAGACCAATCATACGCATAGAGATAATTTTGTATCATGATAGTTCTCAGAATTGAAACGGAAATTCCCTATCTCTACTGAACATTTTCGCAGAAAAGAAGAACAGACGCATGTAACTGCATTACACGATTATATAAAGTTATAGGATATTTTCTATAATGCCGTAAATACGTGCTACTAGTGGGAAAACTGGCTACGAATATGAATGTTCCTGGTGGGGGGGGGGTGGTGGATCATTCCCCGATTGATTGGAAATGTTTTTCCGACTAAACGGCTCCCTTATCGATCCAGTCTTGATGGGTATCGGATCAGTCAGGAAAGAAAAGACTGCGAGGTAGATGAGATGTGTATCGTTCTCATATGAAAGTCTCTGAAATGTCACATCTCACAACCCTATGGCAGTTAAATGCTATGTGTTACCTTTACCTTTACAGGTAAACACTTCCAGCGATGTTTCCATCATGTGCTTAACACTTGTTGATACTATGGTGTTCTCAATACCCTTCTGGGCATCTTATTTTGAAGTCTGTCTTTGTCACTTTTTACAATTAAGCAACCATATTAATTACTAGTAGGAATACATTTTCTCTGAGCAGATTCTATGAGGAGGCCTTCTGTTATGGGTTGATGGGGCGCGAAAGTGGAGCAAATAGGAGCGTAAATGTTGCCTACCACGCATTCCATACATAGCGAATAACGAGGTTTTGAAGGGGAGAATGTTAGCTGTCCCATCCCATCAAATGTAAAATGAACTAAGAAGTCGTGCAGAAGTTGGATGTGTCAGACCGAAGGGCGCAGATGCTAAACCATGATGAAACACATGCCGTTCTGTCGACTACATCCTGCTAGTATGCTGGAGATTAAGATAAAATGCAGACGAAGAAAAATATTTAAAAAAAACACAAAGAAGAAACGAAATAAAAATAAAAATAATACAGAACATGTGATGCAATAAATATGCAAAATTCGCAGACTTTATTAAACATGTGATAGAAAGTACAAATAATGTATTTCGAAAATAAAACTAATGTCTAGATTATTTAGAAGAAAACAAAGATAATTTCGTTTTAAAATTCTAATAATAATGTGTTTCCTATAGACATTGTGGATCATTATGGTCTAATGTGTCTACATCCAAGTGTTCATAGTCCACCCTTTTAATAGTAGGTTTCATTTCACCGAGCTAGCATCCGCTAGCGTTAATTCGATCTTCGCGTAAGACAGGGAGAGCTCCCGCCACTCACCAAAAGAGTGTACCAGGGGAGGGGGAAAGGAGGCCTTTCAGTGCGTTACGTGCACATTGACGATGCTGCGTTGTATGTGTCTTTAGCAAAGTTTTCTTTGTTAAATAATGTATGATTTTGTTTCGTTAAAAGCGTGGACACATTAGAGCGTAATGTACCGGCATTGTTTGTCAAACATTTATATGAGGGCTTGGGACCAAGAGTTGTACTGTTAAGTCACTCTTTCCCGACAAGCAGACTTGGGCTTCGTGTTCACTCGTTTTCCATATCTTAAATACAATTTACTCCCATTGTTCACCAAGGTCATCAGGAAGCAGGGTTCCTGGGCTCATGATACCAGACGGTCGAGGAATAGCGCCGCACTACTGAGCAAATGTGCAAAGTGTTGCTAATCAGGAGGTGTATGGTAGTGATCAAAATTGAAAATATATGTGAAAAACGTGCGCTATAACACCCTTACATAAATCAATTTACTTTATCATACATACATGGAAGGAAATGCTCTCTCTCTCTATCTCTCTCTCTCTCTCTCTCTCTATATATATATATATATATATATATATATATATATATATATATATATATGTCCTTTGAAGGACGTTGTCCTAACTGCCATTCTGTAAGGCTCACAATTCTGTGGGACCGCCCAGTTATGTTCAAAAGATCTTCGATTTAAAATGTCCATCTTAGTCTTGGTCTGCCTTTTGTTCTCTTTCCTATAACTTTCTTCTACATGATTAATCTTTCCAAATCATTGTGTCTTTTTATATATCTGAAATATGTAAGTTTGCATTTTTTGATAGTCTTGAGGAGATATACGTTAATTCAGTTATCTATCCATGATATTATTAGGACCTTTCTCTAACATTTCATTTCAAATGCAGATAATTTCTTTTCATTGTCGATGTCATTTCCCACGTCTCACAACCATACGTTGCCCCATAAAAGATACAGCTTCGTAGTATTTGTAACTTCGTTTTTCTGTTAGCGAAGTCCCATAGATTTTTCATCTGTGATGTTTTTTTGTAATGTCATTGCTAATCTCTTTCTTTTTTTTCTCTTCCGAGCAATCTCCGGTGATGTTGATGTTCAATCATAGATATTCAAAGTTGACTATTTTAGGTGTACATAGTCACAGATGATGGCAGATGTGAAACAGAAGTTAAAAGGAGAATAGGAATGGCTAAAAGTACCTTCAATGACATGAGGAAATTATTAATATCTAAACAAATTACAAACAAGTTAAATATGAGAATTATAAAATGCTACATCTATTCCATATTAATGTATGGCTCAGAAACATGGACACTAAATAAACAATTAGAAGACAAAATTGATGCCTTTGAGATGTGGGTATATAGAAGAATAGGGAGAACATCATGGAAAGAGAAGAAAACAAATAAAGAGGTGCTAAAGACACTTAATATGAAGAAAGAACTACTAAGAGAAATAAAGATCAGGCAAATAAAATACTTTCGACACATTAAAAGACATGACACCCTATTGAAGACCTTACTTGAGGGTAAAGTCAAAGGGAGACGAGCAAGAGGTAGGCAGAGATACAAGTGGGAGAGTAACATTACACGATGGACAAGTTACAGTCTAGCAGAGTGTACCACCAAGACAAGAGACAGGAGATGTTGGATATACGTTGCAGCCAACCTTCGTTGCGGAGACGGCACTTGATGATGATGATTTTAGGTGTAATTTCATCTGTGAAGTTAATCCTACATATAATGAATATATATAATGTATATATTATAACTACACATGTGTACTTTAAACTAAATTTCGATTTCTTATCTCGGCGCAGTGATGATGAAATAAAACAGCTAATTGTGCATACGTTGGAATATGTAGACTTTTTAAATGACGTCACAGTATATGCACAACGAATTTCTAAATTAAGATACTATAGGGTTGCCATATAATTTACTATATTAACACTACATTTTCAGCACGCTGAAAAGTATTGTGCAGTTATTTGATGTTTTCAGTGCTTTTCAGAAGAGCTGATTAATATGATTATAATTCTATGTAGTATTGTATATCATATATACATGCTTGCTAAGAAGAATGTCTGAAGATTTACTCATAAAAGCGTCACCACTTCTACCTAATCTATTTCCTTTACGATGGTGTAGCAAACTTATGATTTCAAATAAATAAACACACCAATCAGCAGTCTCACAGCTAAAGAAACACATTTTCTGCAAAAACGAATAGCCACAATGAGCATGATCGACAAAGAATTTCCTGAGAAATTGTGAAAACGTGCGTTTACGGATGGATCACCTAGAAATATAATCACAAATGACATCTTTATAACATACCATGATAATTGCACGGATACAAAGTCCACATCTCCCAATAAATTCTTCAACCGCAATGCTGAGTTTCAAGCAATAGTACAGGCTGCCCTCATGATACTTGACACTGTATCTGCCAACAAGTGATCATCTTCATAGATTCACCATTATCTGATAAGCAGGCTCTAGAGTGTGATAAACTACCTCATATGAGATACAAACTAAAAGAATATAATTATATCTCGGTAGTTACCATCATATTATGGTGTCCCAAAAAATGAAAGGGCTCATGAGTTGGTCAAAAAAAGAAGAGAATGTATGCAGGAAGACAATGAAATCTCATATCATAATATCGGACGTGAAAGCAACACAACAAAAGATACCTAATTCAAAAGGGCAGATCACCATTCATCACATGGGGACAAGGAAAAACACATTGAATAAACACACTGAAGACCAGCTTACATACCTAGCACAGGAAATCGAAAATGCTTTCCGAAAGAAGGAAAAAGTGCAGGCTACTTTTATGGACTTAAGTAAGGCCTTCGATAAGGTGTGGAAATAGGGAGTCCTCTTCAAGCTTCTCCAAAACAAAATTGAAGGCAGAATATTTAGCTAGATAAAAGATTTCCTCTGCTACCGCACTGCAAGAGTAAAAGTAGATGGTAAACTAAGCAAACGTGTTACTCTGCAACAAGGAGTACCTCAAGGAGGAGTGATCTCTCCTACCCTCTTCCTAGTATTCATCAATGATATGGGAGAGAAACTGTCAGATCATATTTCAAAGGCTCTTCATGCAGATGACTTTGCTGCCTGGAGGGCGGCAGGAAACCTATCCACTGCAAAAAACAGAATGCAGACAGCACGTGACACCTTAAGTGAATGAGCATCTGACTGGGGAGTCCAGATCAACCTCTCCAAAACGATGACAACCATCTTCTCACTTTCAAACCACCAAGAAAAAGCAAATCTTAAAATAAATGGAAGTGAGCTAGCACATGTGGAGAACCCTACATATCTAGGGGTCACACTAGACAAGCGACTCACCTGGAAACCACACCTAATAACCACCGAGCAAAAAGCAACCAGGAGGCTATCCTTGATGAAGGAACTTGCAGGAACAAGCTGGGAGCAAATGGAAATATTCTCCGAAAAGTCTACATGGGTACAGTCAGACCTGTAGTAGAATATGGAATGACAGCCTGGGCATCAGCATCAAAAACAAATACTAATCGCCTATCTAAAGTACAAAATGCAGGACTTCGACTTATCTCTGGAGGGATGAAAACCACTCCAATCCATGCAATGGAAAAACATGCAAATATCCGCCCACTGGATGACAGAAGAGAAGAAAGAGTGCTTGTACAAAGGGAAAAAATTAAGCACATGCCAAACCATCCGATGTATGCGCAAATTTCTAGATCAACCACAAGCAGGTTGAAGAGAACCAGCTTGTCACATCTCTAAAGATATCAATGAACAACATAAAGAAATCCTCACAAACCTCCCAAATGAAATTGAAACACTAACGGACTTTGAAGAGCCAGGCAATAGTCTCCAGAATGTCTCCATAATAACACAGGTTCCTGGAATAATTAATAAGGAATACCAAACTCCACCTCAACTAAAAGCATTGACACTGGACATGATAGAAATAAAATACAATCCCAAGGACTGGACACATGTCTACACAGATGGATCGGCAGAAGGAGCAGTAAGGAATGGAGGAGGTGGAATTTTTATAAGACTCAAAGATGGGAAGACAATATCAAAAGCTTTTCCAACCGGGAAATACTCTTCTAATTTTAGAGCAGAAGCAGTTGCACTCCATCAAATACTTAAAGCCTTCACTGAAACAGGACTGCCAAGACCAAAGAAGATAGCCATATTCACAGATTGCAGATCCCTACTGGAATCAATCCAGAGCAACAGAAACGAAAGCCTTCTGTACAACATCAGACATGACCTAAGACAGATCAAAAAATCAACAGCTATTGCCCTTCAGTGGATACCATCACACTGTGGAATCATGGGAAATGAGAAAGCGGATGCTCTGTCAAATGCAGGAAGTGAAATGGAGCAACACAGACACCCACTGTCTTACGGAGAAGTAAAAACAATAATCCGCAGCACATACTCAGCAAAGTGGAAGAAAGAAATGGAAGGGGAATACGAACATGATGCAATACATCTCCTCCAGAGATATCAACAGACCACAATATTTCGCCTTAAAACAGGCCACTGCAGACTGTTGGGTCACCTTTATCGATTAAGGATCTCATACACAGATGAATGTCCATGTGGATCCAGAACGCAGACTCCAGAACAGATACTTCTGAACTGCCCAACATACAAAGAGCAGAGACAGCAGACCTGGCCAGAGGATACAGACTTGGGGCAAAAGCTATGGGGCAGCCGCTCAGACCTGGAGAAGACAGTGGACTTGATGACAGGTCTGACGGTATAGCATGACCACATACTGAACGCAGAAGAAGAAGAAGAATAAACACATTCTCATGGTATGACAGTTTGCCACAAAATTGTGCATTTGTGGAACAGATGAAAAGATCGAGCATATCCTGCTGAACTGCCCTCAATACGAACAACTGAGAGAGACATATTGGTAAACGGCGTAATCCAGCAAACAAAGAAATATCGAGCCAAAGAGCAGCTCAAGGTAACCGAAGAGTATATCCATACGACATGTCTGAAGGTGTATGGATACACGTAGTAGGGAACAAAAGAAAGACACGAATTTACCATGCATTTTCAAAACGTGATGTAGATAGTGTAATAAGTAATTCTTCTACAAGTTCACGAGCTTTGCACTCAAATGTAATTATCTTATTAACCATCTAACTTATTAATGCCATTTTTACATATATGTAATAATTTGTTAAACCCAAAAGACATATACTTAATATTTGTGCATCATGTCCAGTTTTTATACACGAAACAAATCCTTTGATCTTTGTCTGCATACTAATGAACGTGTATCGAGAAAAGAAACCTTACCACTTCAGACACAGACGCTATGAGTTGATTAGGCATAGGTGGTGTCTACTATTGCAATAATGTGTCCATCGTGTTTGCATTTAATACACGTTGAAGATGATTTCTTAAATGATTTGTATGCGAGATATTCGTGACGTTGTTTGTCATTGACATTCAGTACGCTGCCATAATGGGCCTTCATGTATCGAATTATTATTTCTAAAGGTATCACCACTTTGCCGTTTATAAATAAAATATTGAAACGGTGCTACTCTAATGTGTTTGTTAATAACGGTTATGTAATCGTTAAGGAAGTTAAACCTCACTCGATTTATAAACAGATGTCTCTGAGAAATTGATAATCAATATCGGTTGAATGAAGGACAAACCATCATTCTTCTAATATTCCTCTTCCTCTTGTTACACAGGGTTCTCACATTTCTTCCAATAATCCCTGGCTATATTAGAGATGGTGGTATTAGTAAGTATTTAAACATCTGTTAATTTGAACGTTCTATCTTCTGTTGCTACCTATTCCTTCATTTTAGCCCAGACTAACTCTATTCGGTTTAGGTGAGAATTGTAAGGTGGCAGCCTTAAGCACATGTGCCCATGTTCATGGATTGACTTTACTTGTTTGCACGCAATGTCGTTTTCACAACTTCAAGCTTCAGGGACATTTCGTTGAATGGAATGTGTTTTGGTCAGCCAAATATTTATTACATTTCTAGTACTTCATGAATTAAGAACTTTTTCTTCAGGAGTCACAAGTTGTGATATGAAACATTGTCCATTATCAAACACGATGGACTTTCCAATGAAAGGCGTACATGATTCACAATCTAATATTAAAATATTGCCATTTATCTCTGTATGATAATCCCTATTATCTGTGGATTTTGAAACATATTATGTTCACTATTATTTAGAAGACCATAATAGCTGCTTCCTGCATGTGCGGCTATTAGGCGTTTTCCTTTACTGCTTGGTACTAGTGTATTAGTTGTGCCATCACATGATTGTCATTTTCGTTAATTACTGGCGTGCGCATGGACTCTAAAAAAAAGACTTTGCATAAATATTTGCTTCTCATTGCAACTATATGAGGCTTTTCACAAATAATGTTTCTAACAGGAAAATATTTTCTAATGGTGAATCCCAAACTCCTAATAATCCTACTTAGCGTAGATTTGGAAGTAACAATTTCATTATTGATCCCTAACTAACTTTTCAATTTCCTTAAAGGTGTGTCATGTGACGTATTCCTTCCAGAACGTTGTCTTCCCAATGAACTCTCTGAACCTCTCTCTGCCTTAAAGGTACTACCTCATTATTGTGAAACATGTTGCAAATTTCTCTTCGGAGCAATTCTCTGTTAAAATTATTCATCACTCTTGGCCTGATGTTTGTGTGTAAACACCTTGGATTAGAAATGCCACTTTTCGTTATCGACATCAGGTGTGATGATCATTTAGTTAACCCAAAAGCATGAACAATCCTTTATCTGGATTTGACATAGAAGGAAATAGTTTTCCTCGAGTATCTTAATTGCATAAATACTTTTAAATCTTATTTGTAATCTCATCTAATGTCATAAACTTTACTCGTATACTAATATTCCTACTAAACTACACACGGCGTGTTGTAGAAACATTGCTCATTGACAATAAACATTACACATGATACAATCTGTGTAATGTCTCCTTTAAATCATGCCAATGTCTGATAAATCAATCATGTGTATATGAGGTTTTATAAATGACTAATCATCTGTAAAAATGTGTGTCGATATGTGTTGACTGGTAGACTTTATATATATATATATATATATATATATATATATATATATATATATATATATATATATATATATATATATATATATATATATATATATATATATATATATATATATGAAAAAAAAGAAAATTGAAAGCATTAACTGCATGTTAATGAAAAAAAATTATTTATAGGGTCTATACCATTTTACATTCACACACAAAATTTCATTTATATTCGTTATATTGTTTGCTGAGATAGGCTGCATCATTGTGAAAGTGGGCAAGGCTAGTGAAACGTGCTATACTATAACTGCATTAAGTTAAGAAATGAGTGCCTAACGTTAGAAAATTGGAGCATTACATCCACCACGTCCAAACTTCGAATGACACTTTGTATATGCACGATATATATATATATATATATATGAATTGCTGTTTTCGCAACTTATTGATGCAGTCTGTTCCAAATATATATATTTCTAATGAGTTTGATATCTTTTCCTTCTATATGTATTTCTTGTAAACTTCGATTAATTTTGCATATTGGACTCTGTCATCATAGGCCTTATATATATAAGTGATATACAGGTGATATAAGTGGGAGAATAACATCACAACTCACAACGGTGGACAGGTTTAGGTCAAGCAGAGTGCACAACAAAAAAAAAGAGACAGTGGATTTTGGAGTTATGTTTTAGCTAACCTCGTTGCGGAGACTGCACTTGATGATACACGCACACACACACACACACACAGAGATATTATATATATATATATATATATATATATATATATATATATATATATATCATACTGTTATACGTGGCCTTGCAAAATGTTGTTTAAGTTCATGAACAATATATAATTTATATTTTATTGAAAGCTGCTTACTTAGGCTAAAGAAAAATTCAAACAATCAAGTGCCATGAGGAGTTGCGTGGGCGACCATGTTTATCCACAACTCTGTTGTTTGTGTTATTAAATTCAGTTGGTTACATTCTCTCCTAGTGACAATCCATCCAGCAAATTATCTCGTTAGTGTCCTCTGTCTCGTCTCCCTGTGATCTTTCAAGTAGTTATTAAATGTCCAAATTTTGTTCTTCTCATCACATGTGCTTAAAATCTTGAGTGTTTTCTTGTTTTTGTTATAATTTGTACTTTTTTTACTCGAACATCTCTTATGACGTCTACGTTATCTTTCTTGACTGAAATGGAATTTTCGTTATTCTTCTCAAAATCCACGTCTGGGTATTCTCCAGCTAAACTTTAAGCGTTTCTGTTTATCGTCCATCCCCTCTTTAATATTTATTGTCAAATTCTCGCTGGATATTTCTGTAGCAGGACAATGGTACTACTAGATTTTCAGCAGGATGTAGTCTAGAGAACGAAAATACGTTGTCTCCGTTTTATTTGCGCCAATGGTCCGACACATCCATCTTCGTTGGGAAAAATAGTTTATACAAAATGGTATATCCCTCAAATTCGTAATACGCTTTAAATAGTATTCCATTGAATATCATTTCTGTTTTGTAATTCTGATTTGACGTGTGCAAATTTCTCTTTATTTCAATGGAGCAATGATCATCTAATGTTCAAATTTTCATCATTTATATTAATACTGCATCTTGGTGATGCACATTTCTTTTACACAATCTTTACTTCTGTATTATTCTTGTGTAAACGGAGGAAATGTGGTACACTTTATTGTATTACCGTGTCTAACAGGGCTTGAAGTCTTGTTCACTCACTCCAATAAGCATTTATCTATCATTAGCATATCTCTGATTTATCAGAGTGTAACCTTCAACTCATATTCCAGACATGTTTTCCATATTTCGCAGAATAATTTATGTATACAGGTAGAAAAGATCTGGTGGCATTACACATCCTTGTCTGACTCCCATTTAAATATTTTAGAATTCTCCTGCACTGCTATCAACCGTCATTACAGCTACTTATGTCCAATATATATTTCTAACTATCTTTAGATCTTGTCCATGAATATTGACTTTTAACAACATTTTTATAACTTCTGAATTACTCACCTTTTGGAATGCTTTATTTAATATATGAAGCACAAGTATATGTCATTTTATACTTCCATTGCTCTCTCCATCAATCCTGTTATTATATAAGAATTTACATTTTTCACAAAAACACATTTCTGTTCTGCAATTTCTGGTTTTATCTTTCCTCTTATTTGCCTCATGAATATACGAAGTAGGATTTTGAACATCTAGCTCATTAGACCAATTGCCCAGTGTTGTTCATATTCTACTGCACCATGTTTCTTCGGTAAGTCTATGTATATTTATTGCAATAAACGATGGAAAAGTAGCTAATGTTGAAGATGTTATTTATGTATTTTGTAATTATTTCTATGCAGTAATACTCAGTACTTAAACATTTTCCTTTGCAAATCTGGGACAGGATAGTTATTATATTTCAAATTGTATATAGATCCTTCTATCTCTGAAGGTGGTAAACACGGGAGTACGTTATTTATTGATGGCTCCTTAAACATTCTCACACTGTTTCTTTCCCAATATCTTTATAAAGTTCACTAATATACTCTTCCCATCTGGAAATCATTACATGTTCTCTCATTGATGCTTTGCGATGTGAGTATATAGAAAAATGGGGATAACATCACGGAAAGAGAATAAAATAAAGAGGTTCTAAACACTTAATATGAAGAAAGAATTATTAAGAGAAATAAAGATCGGGCAAATAAAATATTTTGGATTTATTAAAAGACATGACACCTTGTTGAAAACCTTACTTGAGGGTAAAGTCAAAGGGAAGCGAGCAAGAGGTAGGCAGAGATACAAGTGAGAGAGTAATATCCATCACAAGATGGACAGGATAAAGTCTGCACCACGAAACAGAATGCACCACGAAAACAAGAGACAGGGGATGTTGGAGGTCTGTTGTAGCCAACCTTCGTTGTGGAGACAGCACTTGATGATGATGGCATCTTCTTCCATTACCATTTGTGTCTGCTTTGACTTCAAGCTCCCATAAATACGTGTGACGTATCAATCAATTTTCGATATTAATGAACTTAAAAGACAGATATTGCACACTTTTACAATAAAATAATCAAAATTCAGTTTGAAATATTCATATTAGTATCTATCACATGTCTACAATTTAATCAAAATAAAATACCGTATATGTACTATATCAGTAACAAGTACCACATCAGTTGTGTCCACGCATCAGTGGCATAAATAAAAGCTGTATGTACAACCAAATATCAATATAACAACTTAACCTGAATTTCTCTGACTTTTCTGCTAGCTTATCAGATTGTATTGTGAAACACAAACTTTCTCGTAAATATGAAGATTGCATCATATGCATTAAGATTAAGCCTTCGAATATACGAGGCACACACAACTGACTTGTAATACTGCAAAAATAAATATTAAGTTCATGTATCCTTAATGTATTTAAAAAATATCAAAGGAATTCGCCGTTTTTCATAACACGTCATCTGTGAGCATAAGATATAATTTTGTTTCAGTCATAAGTAATCTAAAACTGCATGCAAATATCTATACACGCTATGTAAGCATGTAAGCGTACATGCAAAATATTGCGATAATGTTGTAAGAGACAGAGGTCAGAAATATCTAAACAAGTTATATCAATCACGTTTTTGAAAATCAGTAACAAAACACCGAGTATAATTATTAATTTCTCGGATTGTTTTTGTAATTATGAATTAACTAATATCCACGTTCTTCTCCAAAATAGTCATACTCAATGATCCTAAACAGGGACAATTATTTTCTTTCGTGCTACATTTTCCCTTTGCTTTTATTTGGCTGGCGACAAAAAGTATAAATTTAAAAATAATCAGTCACACCAGCAAAGATAAGTGACAATGTTTTAGTACTGCGAGTTGGACATATATGAAATAAAAGTGCAATAGCCAGGGCCGGATTTAGACTTGATAGGGCCCTAAGCTATTTGATATATGGGGCCCTTTAACTATTAAGAATACATAGATAGTGACATAAAAATGTTGTGAGGGGGGGACCCAAGTAAGTGTGAGCCTTAAGCTATAGCTTGTTTAGCTTATAGGTAAATCCTGCACTGGCAATAGCTTATTAAAGCTACAATATTCCAGGAAGGATCGGAAAGAGCTATAATACTAATTAATGACAATGTATTTGGTAAATAAACATTCAGTTCTCTTGTATATCATTTCATACACAAACATGAGATGTCACTTGTGTAAACGGTATGAAAAAATTAACAACTGAACAATAACACGATAACATTAAAATCTCAAGAATTCGTTATCTAGTGTGAGAAGAATCGATCAACAAAAAGAAGAATCAACATTGCAGCAACCTCTCCTCTGAAATAATAGTTACTTAGTGGCAACCTTGCAGGAACCTCTCCTCTGAAGCAATAGTTACTTAGTGGCAACCTTGCAGCAACCTCTCCTCTGAAACAATCGTTATTTAGTGATATACTCATTTCCTGAACTGGCATTGTTTTTGCTTAGACATAGTATACTTGTAAATACACATTAGATGTACAACCGTTGAATGAACAAATGATGTCTAGTAAATCCAAAAACTTGTGGAAGTTTTCAGCAGATTAATGGTTCAAATATCATTAATGGTACACACAGCAATAGAGACCTGCTCCGAGCTGATTTGAAGTTCTTTATTCTTGGAATCGACAGAACATTGTTTAAAAAATTTTAAATTAAAAGCATACAATACAATATTTAAAATTGTGAAACTAGTTCCGTGAAACAAAAACTGAGAACTTTCTAGCACTATATTGCAGACTTTGTACTTCGCTGCTTCAGCAACATATCACATTATTTCAATGACATTTCTTCTTCTTTTGTAGTAGTTCTTAAACTTCAGCCAATTTAGCAGAATTTGGTCTGCATAACAGAGAGCTGTGTGTCATAGTTTTCATCTTCACTGTGATATTTGAGTATCTAGATCATAAATATCCGATTTCAGCACGGCTATTCTGAGCCTCTTTGAAATTCTACCTCAGACATCGGGCAACTGTCGTCCCCTTTCTGCATAGTTTTCTTCTACGAAATGCATTATATTTCATAGTGTTATTATGTTGTACTGCCCATTGAGGTTCCAGCAACACACTGGTTAGCAATAATATCTCCTTTCAGTATTACTTAGATATCTTATCACTTTTAATTTATTTGTTGTGCTACAGGTGTTGCAACGACGTCTCATATCATCATATCAATTCATATACAATCTTTGACATAAATACCGATAATGATTGAAAGTCGGTGAAGCTGTTAGTAGTAAGAACATCAGCTTTCGATCTCCTTCAACACAAAGAAACTGTTCGAGTTATGTATTGGTTGATTGATAAATACGCTATTATCTTCATTCCTATACCGCTCGTTTCTAGAATCTTCACTCAGAGGTCGTGTAGTGTGGACACAGAAAAAGAAACACATCATGTGCCCTCCAATTGGCACACTCGTAGTTAGAAATTGCGGTGTTAATATGTTCAACAAATGTTACAGGTCTTGACAATTCTCACACAATACCATATCGCAGCTAATAGAGTTAAACATAATGAAAGTACAATCTAGAAACATCCTGTGTGTACTCAACATTTAATTCGCCGTCATAAAACATATTGAATTTAACTAAGCTTGCATATGCTGAATGAGAAGTGGAACATTGTTTCCTGGAGTGTTAAAATATCACAAGTCATGCTTACATAGCGTGTAATTTTTTTTTCGACAATTCATTATTTATCTGAGTTTTTATTCAAAGTAATCACAAATAATAAATTTATTTCAACATTTTTTGCCACATCTTGCACATCTCGAAAAATGTTAAATCCCCACAAGACTTTCATGAAAGTGTTCGGGTTTGACCGAAAATGAATTATCAACAACAAATCAAATCATCCTGTAGAGTATGTGAAATTATATTCCTATTCACACTTCTACAGACGCTGGGGATGCCAGTAGTACTACACCTGTAATTGTGAGAGTCACACAAACAAAACAAGTGAGCAATAATCTATCAGCTATCTGTGCCACCTGCTGCCACTCCAACTTGAATCCTTCTTTCTTGTCCTGTTCCGCCAAACGGATGTCATTTCTCTCAATAGTCTGATACACTTTCTGAAGTACTCTGGAAAAGTAAACCTCGAATGCGGCAGTGTCTGGACTTTGATCAGAAGACGATGCGTTGCCGTTTGAGCGCCGACACCCGAGGAACATGCGTGGCACTGTTCCATTACCATGGTACGTATCACTATCAAATGGTGGAATGTCCACGCGTGTAGGATGAGTTGCTTCGTTTGTTGCTTTCATTTCCTGTAAAATTTAAAAGGATATGATAAAGTTTAATAAATAAGCACAATAACAGACTGGTAGTAACATTAGTTAATAACTCTTAATCATCATCATCATCAGGTGCCATGCCGTCTGGCGTAGGCGGTCATGGCTCTCCACAGCTCTCTGTCCACAGTATTATGTGTCAAGGTCGTTGTTGTTTCCTTGCCGTACCAGGTTTTCAAACTGTCTAATATTTTCTCACGTTGTCGCCCTCTGTCTCTGTTTCATTCAAATTTGCCTGTTGTGACTATATTCTCCAAACCTGCCTATCTCATGAAGTGGCCAAAAGAAAAGGAGACTGCCTTTTTCTTATAATGTTGATTAAGGTCCGTTTCGCATTTGATACTTTCAACACCTAAACATTAGTTTTTCTGGCAGTCCATGGTATTCTCAGTATTCTTCTGCAGAACCACATCTCTGTTGCCTCTAATTTTCCACTTTCCAGTTTGTTTATTGTCAAAGACTCGCACAATATGTTATCATAGGGGTTATATAGCACTGTATAACTCTATTTATCACCTCTAATGACAAGGTCATATTACATATAATATTTTTCATTATTCTGAATGTTGTTTTTGCCTGTCTTATTCTGCTTCTTATTTCTGTTGAACTTCTTCCATCTGATGTAATCGTTGTACCTAAATATTTGAATTGATGGACCTGTTTTAATACTATGTCATTCTCTTAATAATTCTTCCTATTAACTAAAAATAGACATCAACAGTAGAAGGAATAACCCACAGCTCTGGAATGTGTGGGAACTGTAACCCACAGCTCTGGGATGTGTGAGGACTGCAATCCACAGCTCTGGGATGTGTGGGGACTGCAACCCACAGCTCTGAGATGTGTGGGAACTGCGGTAATTCAATAATCATACTATTTGATGTTATATTTATAACAATATTTAAATGATACATATTTGGGATTAGTTATTCGTATAGGTAATACGACGGATTGTAATTGATGAAGTAACACAATATACCGAGTGTATACAAGATGACCGAGAACGTATTTACATTGTCGGTGACACTACGTTATGTACTAAATCAGCACGATAGAGACTGCAGTCTTCGAAACTGAGAAATTGTCGTTTAGTTTATCGTTAACTTGAGATTTAAAGGAAAATTGACGCACTGCATCACTCATGTTGTTATAAATATCTTCGTGATTTTCATTGATCATTGTGATGTTTTGTCAGTGTAGTAGGTAAGTAAAGTAGAGTAATCCATAGCATTTATTAATGCCGTAGGGGTGTGAGATGATAGCGATCTCACATTTCAGAGGCTCTGCAAATGAGGGCGGTAGCCATCTCCTCTCCCTCGCAGTCTTTACTTCTCGGATAAATCCGGTACCCATTTAAGGCTGGGTCGACCTGGGAGCCGTTGCGATCTGAAAAACATGTTCGCCTCAACTGGGGAATTTACCCAGGACCACTCATATGCGAAGCCAGTGCGCTAACCACTGCGCTACGCGGCTCCCCGTAGTGTAGTGACAAATGAATAACACGGAATTATTCGTGTATGCCAACAGAAGTAACAGAATGAAAAATAACTAGAAATTAACCTGGGTACTGTAAAAATTAAAATTTGACTACACTTATTTACAATGGTCCTACACATCAAAAGAAATCGCCGATGCACAAAATCCATATCATTTATGGACTAAAGCAGGGTTTCTCAAAGGAGGTTAAAATACCCAATGGGGGGCGGTGAAAGATTTCAGGGACATTATCAGAAGTAAAGGGATAGCGAGGAGCGATGTAAGACCAGAGGGAGAAAGAGCTTTTGAGAACACTGAGCACATTAAATTGCACAGAAATATTGAAGCTGCATACTGCTTTTTAAATTACAATAGGATAAACGCTACAATAAGATAACATGCTGTTTCTGACGGATGTGAGATTGAATATACCTGGCTAACAACAATATAGATGTTATACTGTTAACAAAAATAACATTTATATTATTATGGTTTGGATATAATAATAGTACTCTCAGCAAGTAGCTCATTGTAAGATGTGGTAATATTATCTCTTATTGCACGTAAAGATACACCGGATTAACCTTATTAATCCGCATGCAGAGCATCTGAAGATCCAATGAGTGGTCCATCAGACCGACCACTATGCAACTGTTATCCCTGTAGTTGATTATAAAGGATTTATGCAGTCACGGGTTCCTCTTGTAGATATCCCACAGTACTTCATTTATACATTTTGTTTTTACCTTGTCTCAGAATATGCCAAAGATTAATGTCGACCATTTACAAAATTAAAACGGCGACGTAACAAATTTCCTTTCTCTTGCCTACATCATGTTAGCAATCCTGCAGAGCCATTGCCCTGCTTTAAGAGAGATCCAATGTGACTTTGAGAACAAACGCAAGACACATTCTTTGAATAGGAGGATTTGTCTCCAAATATTGCTCACAGCTGAGATATTGGAATCTTCGGGGTATGATTAACATTATAATAACTTTAGATAAATGTCCCCATTGCATAAAAAGATACTCTATATTGCCCATAATTACTGAGGATTAAAATACAGTGTCTGTGGAATACTGTTTGTGGAATGTATGTAGGTCTAACATTTCTGGCCTCTGTCTGCTTGTTATACTATTAATTTTATAACATATCCGTGTAACATTGTCAAGTGCCATACATACATATCACTTTGCACACATCTCTATATATTAATGTATACATCTACAGCCATTCTACTAGTAGTGTACGGACAGGGATTCGACACAGTCCATCTGCAGAACAAGTAATTTCATTGTTTCTCACTCAAAATACTTTCGCAGATGACATCACTTCGAGAAAAATATGTGTATAATACAAGAATCAGTGGACAAATCTGGTGACAATATACCAACTTTTTAATTTCATATGCTATTACACTATCTCGGAAACTTAAAAAGGCGTAACTTAAAATACCGATCTAGCGATTTGCGCGATGAACTGGCCATCCACCTCCCATTCATTATGCAGCGCACATATCGAGTGATCAGAGGCTCTCATCTCGCAACATGTAGAATATTGGATGCGTGGGTATATGCGTCTTTATCGGAATTTCGTTCCGTTTAATTATGTTAGCTATTTGTTCCGTAGAAACCTGTTCACTGATTCTTGTATTGTACCGAAATATGTGTAGTATTCTGTCCTGCAGCAACAAGTACAAGGTAATATCGCTGTGAATTATAAGGATCTCAGGCACCATTTAAAGTTAAGTTAACCTAACCCGTACCTAACCACCAGTTAGAAACCTTGCTTTTCTGTGTTAGAGACCTGCATTCTATAATTCAAGGGCAGTGATATCATGTAATGAAATCAATTTGGTGGTAAAGGAAATGGTGTAAGCAGAGTTATGAGCTATACTCATCGCATACAGTTTCTCATATATGCTCAACCGCTTAGTCAGTGGTTGACCATAAACTTCATGTTTAGAGTCACCTACAGCATTCTCTTAGTAACGTTGGTGCCATTATGCAGGAGTCCTGAAACTCTACTTCCTGGCAAATGTGAGAACCACCGGGGTAATTTTAATTCCACCCCAGGAATAATGAGTTGAGTCAAACCCAGGTTTGTCGGTCAACAGAAGAATGATTAGACATTAGACTACCGTAGCTCCAATTCGGGAGAAAAGTAATGAAAATTGTTCCTCAGTGGATGGATTTTATCCCAATACCGGTGTATATGATCGTGTTTATCAGTGCTTTTGTGCACACACGCTATTAAGATAAATATTCGACAATTTCATATTATTGCTCTCCAACTTAACTCAATTGAAACAAATGATAAAAGTAATAATTGAAAATCAATAAAAATGAAAAAAAATACACAAAAAGCTATAATCATTTAACAATTAAAACAAAAGTGAAAGCTTTACGTTCTTTTTCGATAAGGAAACCTGTTCATTGCAGTTATTGAATCATGTGCATGCAATGTCCTGATTTCTATTTTTTTCAGTTTTTATAACTAAATGAATGAATATGATTGCAATCGCTATGAATTTATTTATTGTTGAGAGAATGTGGGTGGGATTTAGAATGGGATAAAACGTTCAAAGCCTGAAAGTCCCAATTGGCGACTCGTTGCTATAGCAACATACCATGTTTATCAGATCAGTATCTTGTTGATTTGCTAGTTTGAAACGGATGTAGTTGGAAGAACCGCCTGGGGCACCATTGCAGTCTGGCGTGAACTGAAATAAAATAAAAATAAGTGAACTTATTTTTCTACAAACAAAAATCAACGTTGTCACAGAAGGCGATATCAGACCACAACTACAACATTATTTTAAGGGCTATCGAGAAGCTTATTTAGGAGACATGTTCACTGATTACAAAGGGTTTATTATTGTTCAAAGCTGCGTAGTTCTTCCTACAATGACAACTAAAAGTTAACAAAAGTTTGCGTCAAAATATTGTTAAATTTACTTCGTTACATTCAACACTATTTGTTAAATTTTAATAAACAAACCGATGATTGCCTGCGGGAAAAAAACATAACAAAATACAATCGATAAAAATAAAATAGGGCACTCAAATTGATAGATATTAGTTATAAAAACAAGGAAATAGAATTGGCATATCAGCAAAAAACTTAAGAAGTATGTATTACTATGGTTACCGTAGTTTTCATAGCTGAAATCAATACGATTAGTAGTATTTATAGTGATGGAAAACGGCGCCAACTGGAACGCAACAGCGTGGCTACAATGGGTGTTATTTGCGAGATATACTCGTAGATGTTTTTAGATGTAGATGTCATAAAATAATATCAATATGTTAGATTTAATTTATATGACTTTTGTATTTTTAAAATAAACAACTGCTCTGTTTGTTTTAGTAAAATTTTAATGTGAAACTGAAGACTGAGTTGAAAGCATTACAACAGCAACAATCATATTCTGCCACAATCTAGAAGAAATATCTGACAACTTTGCTATGCGTCACAACACAAACTTGTAAAGTATGAGGAAGAAGAACAGTGACATTTTAAAACATGCTAAAGTAAACACGGTTTCATTGTAATAGAAAAATAAATAAATATGTGTTACAAATGCTCATCACTGGTAAAGAAATGATGATAAAAACGATGACAATAAAATGAATACAGATGAAAACGGTTGACGTTTCGATCCAAGATCTTCGTCTGATCATTTAGAATTACGAAAATGAATGCAGAAAGAGTAATAATTAATAAACATTTTAAAGAAATAATTAACAATAATAATGAACAGTTCGTGTAACGGCATGGAGAAGGACGACATTAAAATGTTTCGTGTCCCATGTATGTAGCTACATTTTTAAAAATATATATCTTGTCCTGTGTCGTCTCACCTCTGAACTTGCTACATCTCTTCCGGTTCAATCTCTACATTACAGTAAATTTGCCACGTGAAGTCTATAGATCTTGTCGTTTTCCGTTGCGTATGTTCAATTGTTGCCCTGGTAACGGATATTTGGTCGAAACGTCGAATTCTGTATGTTATTATATGAGTTTTCAAGTATTAGGAAAACTTTATTTCCCTGTTCATGGATTTGCCTGTTGGATTACAGTTTTGCGCAGTAACTACATATTATGTATAAGACTAAGACATGAAACCAGGCTAATATTTAACCACAGACACAATTGCTAAGCTATTTGAGACACATAGTTTTTATACTTATCCACTATTACTACTTTGGTATTTGTGTTCTACTATCCATTCCTGATTTTTTAATCCGTTCTGGATTTTGGTGAATTATGTTTACATTTTTATTATACATGTGCTATTACTTCAATAAATTTTCCATTTGACAATCTAAAAATAAAATACCCATATTACTTATAATTTTGTAAAAACAATCAGAATGTTCTTCTACCATTTAGTATTATGAGGGGACCTTACGCAGTGCCTTATTTTAAAATGGTTGTGAAAACCTAGAAAATTGTGTTCAAACCGGGGCGCCTGCTAACTCAACGAATAACAGTGCTAATGTAATTTTTTTTTAAAGTTGGTTCAATGGTTGAGTGGTACAGAGTATGTTTCAGACTGCCAAGTTGTGAAATAAATTTTTGTCGCAGGCAGCTGTGCTTTAGAGCCGTTCAGAGAGCAACGACAAACTCCTAAACGTAAATATTGCCTATAAAAATCACTACAGTAAACATGTTGTGTTTACCTCTACGCCCTGAATCGGATATCCTAGCAATTTAATTGAGGCAGAAATAGTACCCTCAATAGGACTTTGAGAACATTGATATGTAGCCCATCTCTATAAAATATAATAATTACGTGAATTATAGAATGAAGTTCTAAATGTACAGAGACTACGTTGAACGTGTTCTATCTTTTGCACTTGTAGCAAACAGAAAAAATCGGTACATGTTAAGAAGGTGTAGCATCATCATATGATGACAGATCTAATTTTCAATAGCAGGTTTGATGTCATTGAGCTTGCGTGACGCGGAGATAAAAAAATATGTGAACCATTCGCTACAGCTAATTCAATCTGCGCGTAACACACTAATGTGACATACTGTCGGGCTTGCCGGGAGTCGGGAAAGGAAAATTGACGAATGATAAATCTTAACTCAGCTGTCCTTTATTTTGCTCAGATAGTACTTTTAAAAAGTAAAGAAGAAAAAAATAGAAACTAAGAAAATAACTGTAACTAAGTGTTGACGGGACAAATTATCAACGGAAACAGTAAGAGTGAATATTCTAACTATACAGCCGAAGCACGAGAATGGTAGGGAAGAATAAAATATTGCCAAAAACTGTTAGTTTAAGAAATGATGCGTATAGATCAGAATATGGGCCCAGAGATGACATGCACACCAGAGTGCACCGGCCGGCGCTCCATAGCTGGTCGAGCATCAGGGTCAGCGAACCACAGCTGGCCACGACCATCAGTACACTTCCACGCAGTGGGCCTGGAAACAGGAGTGCAGCAACCCTGCTG
This sequence comes from Meghimatium bilineatum, assembly GCA_034231615.1. NCBI lineage: Eukaryota > Metazoa > Mollusca > Gastropoda > Stylommatophora > Philomycidae > Meghimatium > Meghimatium bilineatum. The sequence goes on from CM067298.1 coordinate 60,654,380, forward strand.
TAGTCTAGCCAAGTACTAGGGATCGAAGATACGGGAATGCCAACCCGGCCCAAAAAATGCTGGCTGAAGACGGATGTGTCAGGTCGAAAGGCGCAGATAACGTAGCTTGCTGTAAAACATGACACAAAGCAGATCACCATCATACGTCCTTCTCAGGACGGTCAGCGGAATGCTTTTAGAGGGTCCGCCGCAAGGCGTACGACGAAGAAGATCATAATATTTTGGGAGAGATTGTTGACAACATGGAGCGGCGGAAACTAGAGTAAAACTAGATTGGTGGGAAAACATATGTGGACAAAAGCGTGAAGACACATGGATATTCAGCAAGATAGAGATTTAAAAAATACGCCCAAAAATGTGAACATAACGGATTGTAATCAATCCTGTGTGATCAGTCGTTCATCCCCCAGCAACGAAGTAACAGCTCAGTCACGTAGCGAAGAATTAATTACGGAACTGTTCATGAAGCTGTACGTCGTAATGTCGGAAAAATTCGTTGCATGTTGGGTTTGTTAGGAGCTCCTATGTTATAGTAAAGTGTTAAGTGAATATTGTGAAATATAGTCTTATAGATAGAATATTAGAATTATGATTGTGTAAGAGTAGGTTGTGATAAAGGCTTCTTGATTCTTGATTAGAAACTGGCCTTACGGCACACGTGACATTCCCATAAGTGTTCCGCAATCTGTTCCAGCAGCCATTCGACTCGATGGTGTTTCGAGTCTAATGTTGCCGAAACAGACGTCGACATCAGGGCATAACTCTGACCCTTTCGACAGGTTTCTTTGTTGTTCCGCCTACCCACGCCGTGCCTGTAACTAGTTCAAGCACAATGTCGGCCCGTCGGAACAACATGGTAACTGTTATCGAAGGTTACGACTTCGGGATTGTATAGATGACTTGCCATGAAGCTTCTATAAGAAGCTTCTAAAAGCATGTCATCTACTAAGGTTTTCTGTTGCATGGTTGGTTTGTTTAGTGAGCCATTGGTGAGACCCACAGACGCAACCGCATGCGCAAAAGGCTTATATGTTAGAAGTAAAATAACAGTAGCCAGGTTATTAATCTGGTTATAGAAATTGAATAAATTAGTTAATTATCTGTGTAGGTCATCAAGAATATGACATCATATATTGTTCACCTTTGATGAAATTGCTTCTGAAAGAATATAAGTGTCCCAGAACATGAAGTATTCTGATTGTTTGGCCAGAGATAGAAAAAGTCAAATAGAGTGATGAGATTAGAGAAAATGAGAAATCTCTCCTACGAAATCGTCGTCTTAGAATAGAGATAGGGAAAGTGAGAAGATATATTCTCAAACGCCGTCATATGCTCAATACAGCAGGGTATTGGATATATTGTGAATGTTTATTACTAACCACCGAAGAGTTTGTTTAGTCATTAGTTAGGTTTCGCAGAGGTTGTTAGATCTCTCCAACGTGAGGGACGTCCAGTGTTATATAATGGTGTATTTGGGAGTTTTCGCATTAACCAAAAAAAGAGAGATAAATTTACAGAGCTAAATTTATTGGAAGCATTGTCGATTGAAATTGCTATGTATTAAGTCTTACTGAGTTTCAGAGATCCTGCCATTTTGAAGCCTTATTTACAAAGTGAACCTCTGTGAAGGGTTACTGATTTTTTTGGGAGTTTGTTTCGGGATATGCCCAGTTGGAAGCTTTCAATTTAGAAACTCCTGCTGTCTTTTCTTGAAGACCCAGCTAGTCAATGTTACCTTGGGAGCAATCGTCCTCGGGAGTGCGAGATGTCTGCTTTTAAGTCAATGGGATGGCTTATTGAATAAAATGTGAATACTTCGCTATCAAAGTCATAATCCTTGTTAAATTTTGTAAATTCACTAGCCAGTCGATGCGCAAAATTTATGAACAGTGAACACTACGTTACCAATGTTACCACTTACTTTATTTTTCATCTTATTTGAAAAGCCAGACCAATGATATAATTAACATCGACAACTGCAAACTAATGACTTGAAGGATGGTTTATAGTGACTGTCAAACTATTGTTTTTAGTGTTTATTAGTTCGGATAAACTCCTTGATTTGATGTTAGAAACAATAGGCGCCCGGTCTATAGCCAGGTAATCAAATGTCTCCTTTCCTGTGAGTATAAAGACTAACAAATTGTGTTATATGTCATAACATAGATTGTCCTCACGTTTTTATGAACATAAAGAAAAGTTATTATTAAATATATCTATGAGTAATACAGTTTCCTTTTTTTAGAAGTTAATACTTAGTTAAGATGTCAGATGGGACAGTTTACAATCTTAGTTTTCAGTTTTTCTTTAGTTTACAGGCACAACGAAAATAGAAGAAATACTTATAACATCAACAGAATTTATAGATTTGGAAACTATACAGATAAGGAGGAAAATGAACCACGGACCATAAAATCAACAATCCAAACAACAGTTGAAGACAACCACTATAGAAGAGTTGTAAAGTGATACAACCTTACCAAGGAAGTTATACTGTACCAATTAGTTGTTGGAGAGTTAGTGAAATAACGTTTCTATCAAATCCATTTATATCTATCAATTATAATATTCAAAAACGTGCATTGCACACATTGTGGTATAGAAGATAAACAAATTACATAGAAAATATAAATAAAAAGATAGAAAATAGGTAAAACAAAACAAACTCGCCCCCTTACACACTTCCACTAGAGAGCTTCCCCCTCCCCAAAGAGTGTTTCAAGGGAGAGGGGAGGGAGCCTCTCAGTGCGTTACTCCCAGATCGATGGTTGCATCGCTGTATGCGTCTTTAGCGGAAGTTCGTTTCGTAAAATAATGTATAAGGTTAAATCCCCAAAAACAATGCCAAATCTGCTTAACACAAACCTAAAAATGAGGTGAAAGTATAAGTTGAAAGTAAATAATAAATTGTAGTTCTACACGAAAGAATTGATGCTGACCTATTAACACTAAGAGGGGCCGCGTAGCGCAGTGGTTAGCGCACTGGCTTTGCATATGAGTGGTCCTGGATTCATTACCCAGTTGAGGCAATGGGTCGATCCAGCCTTAAATTAGTACCGGAGTAATCCGGGAAGTAAAGACTGCGAGGGAGAGGATATGGCTACGGCCCTCATATAGCAGAGCCACCGAAATGTGAGATCGCTAACATCTCACACCCCTGCGACATTACTAAATGATATGGGTTAACTAACTTAACTTTACTTAACACTGCCATACATATTAACGTTTTAAATAGAACTAAATCATTCACTAAGAAATATTTATTAGACAATGCGCAAGAGAATGCAGTAAAAACAGAGACCTAGTAAACTAATGAACACATACACACACACATACCTATATATATATATAATATGAGGATATATACACATGTATATAAAATATCATGCATCTTTACAAATGAAAGAAATACAAGAGTCACCTCTTTTACCATTGCCAACTTCAAGAAAGTGCGCTATACTTACTATATTTACGTGTTCCTCATCCCAAGAGTCAATCTTCATGCAGAATAACTTTGCTAGAAGTTGGAAACAAAGCTTCCTTAGTATCATTGGAACTGGTTTTCCGGCTGAACCCTTATGATGGACGTTTAGCGTGAAAACAGTCATGGCAGTTGCAAACGATACTATAAATATCGTCATTCCGTAGTATATACCTGGGTATAAATTTAACAGAAAATTGTTATCGTAAGTTTGTTATATATTCCTGGAAGGAAACTTAACGGTCATAGTTGTTTGTTTGTTTTTCGTTCGCTCCATTGTAACCATCACGGATATCCGTGCGATTTCCGCCGGGAGCGTGATTACGTTGTGCCACCGTTATGCGCCTTGTAGGCCTAGCACATCCGATTTCGGCATGCCTTGACAATTCGGGTGGGCTACCCTTAGCCTGTGACAGCCTCTACATCTGTCTCCAGGCACGCGTAGTGGAGACTCTTCGCCCAGACTATTTTCTTGCTCTTAATCTGACTCAAACGAGGTGTTCCACGGTCTATGAACTTGTCTCGTGTAATTGGACGTGCTGTGCCTGTGCCCATTGGGTACTGAACCGTTTCTCATCCGTGAGCCTGGTTCCTTAAGGGGAAGAACTCAACAGAGGAGTTGGACCCTGGCTCGTTCGCCCTCTTAGCCGAGGTGTCATTCACCGACATCGTGTACCCCTTGTCCAAGTTCGAGTCTCACACCACGCGTTTGAGAGCAAGGCGTTCTCGAGCTGAGCGTCCTTGTCCCAATAGCGCCTGAGCCCATCAGGTACTGAACCCTTTCTCTCTTCAAGTGTATTTCCGGTGTAGGAAAACCTGACAGTAGAGTTGGGCCAGGGCTAAATCGTTGTCCCTTTTGTGCCTGAGCGAATCGAGTACAGAACCCTTTCTCTCTGCAAGTTACTTCCGGTATAGGAAACCTTGACAGTAGAGTTGGGCCAGGACTGCCATCGTTGTCCCTTTCTTGCCTACACCCATCGGGTACAGAACCCTTTCTCTTTGCAAGCATATTTCCGGTTTAGGAAGGCTCGACATTAGAGTTGGGTCTTGTGCTTTACCAAACGCCGATGGATTGGTCTGGGTCTCTGCCTGTTAGGAACTCTGGTAACCAGAAGCCCGTCTCGAGCTGACGGAGCTTGTAGTTCCCTTTCCTAGGGACTTTTCACTTTCTATTTGCAGTTCGCGCTGCCCTCTAGCGCTGTTCTGCCCTTTCATTGTTTCATTGTACTCTGTATGAAACATATTTGTCTCTTGCCATGCATTTACCTTTACGTGCATTTTACATTGGCCGCCCCTCCAATGTTCGGACTGGACTGACTAGCTTCACTGTATGTCAACAGTGTCGCTATATGTGGTGATGCGGGTGGTGTCGGAGATATTGTCTGTCTCTTGTGCAGTCAAATCTCTTTCCATCTGCTACCTCCACATTCTCGGACACGATCCCCAAATGATTTGGCCAGAATCAGCACGACATGCTGTATTTCTGTTTCCAGGGTGCACCACGTGGAGGTACATTTGGGATCTTGGTTATCTGCTAACCCTGGGTCCGCCTAGAGCAATGCGTTCCCTTTGCACCCCAACGGTCATAGTCAGTTTGTAATAAATTTCTGGGAGTAATGGAAACATACTGTAAAAAAAAAAAAAAAAAAGAAACACAACTTTTTTGAAGTTACTTTTATAAATATATTCGCTGATTGGACATCATTCAACCTAATGACTGTGTCCACCTGGTCATTAACTTCGCATGTATACCTGAATTGTACTCCCCCCCCCCCCATTATTCGTGAGGTAATGAAAGAGGTCACGGTCAAAACAACATTTTTGGTAATAATTCGTGACAGGTTCACGCAAATCAAACGGAACTTACTGAACACAAAATTCTCTGACCATATTATTGAAATACATTCATCTTGTGTTCTATATAGCTAATTCTTAACAAACGTCCCTAATACGTGTTTATAAAAGACTGAAACCCTTATTTTTGTGTCTTCATCGAGTGTCCAACTTTTACATTTGTATAAAAGTATACTTAGCACTAGCCATCTGAATAGACGGATCTTTACTGTAATACTGATCTTACTTTTCCAATGAAATTCAACCTTTCCATGGCAGCCGTTGCCATCTTGAGTCTTAGCTTAATCTCATCTCCCGAGTTTTGATCCTCACATATGTAGGACCCGAGATACTTGAAGGTGATGACTTCTTCAAGTTTGCGACAGTTGAACCGGATATTTTTGGGATCTTGCTGGGTATCGCTAGTCATTAATATCTTGTTAGTTTCTGGAGTTCAGATTCGGAATCAGCGAAAAGATCGATATCATAGGCATAACACAAGTTACAAATCGATATATCGTCAATAAGTATTGATGTCTCAAGATAATGTAATGCCTTTACAATTATATATTCAAGATACATGTTAAACGTACTGGGGGAAGTATGCAAAACCTTGACGTACTCATATATAAGTCTTGACAAATTCAGAATTCATTATTTAGGAAAATAACAGTGCTTGCATGTGTATAAAATGCTTCAATAACTTCTATGATGTTTGTGTCGAAGCTATATTGTCTCAGTATCTCCCATAGACCTTGATGTCACACACGATCAAATGTGTTTGTGAAAATGAAATTGCGATACACGTTGATGTTGTAAATAACTTTCAATAGTTTGAGATTAAAAATATCCTCAGTGTTATTTTTGTATTTACGGAAGCAGCCTGTTCTTCTGCTACAACTTATACTGATCATTTTGTATTCTACTAATAATAATCTTTAGTATCACCTTAATATATTTCTGTAATTTTGTTTTTGTATAGTTTTATTTTTATCCCCCCACCCCCAGATAATGATCATTATCAGGTGCCATTTCGCCATCTATATTTGGCTGCACCGGACTTCCAACACAACATTTTCTTGCTGTGGATGTTCACTCTGATAGACACTATTCTGTCCATCTCATAATGTTTCCTAGCTGTGTATCTCCGCCTACCACGTGCTCACCTTCTCTCGACTTTACCTTCATGTAATGTCTTAAAGTGTAATGTCTGTAATAGATACTAAGACCCGCATCTAAAATACAGACAACACACATTATTATAGAACATATTGAAAATAATCACTGAGCACAACCAATTCGACAACAACAAAATACATGCAGATTACAAGATACATAAATCAAACAGCGGATCTCTAGACACAAGGATATACTACATGATTTGCCACGTCACTATAACAGTTTGTTGTAAAAATAAATTTCATAGAGTGTCCTTACCGTCTGTGCACGTCTTAGCGAGTTTTTGGCTAATACAGTTATATGCACTCATTTTAAATCATCCTTATAAAGCGGTACTGGGTAATATGTATTGGTCATTGAGCTGGATTAATTTTTTGGATCTGGAATGGGACCACAAACCTTTATTTAAAAGTCGTCTGATCTCCAAGTTATGTTTTCAGAATCCTGGGACCAGCCTATATAGTACATTTAGCTCAGCATGGAGCGCCAGAAAAAATAGCTAGACGGACTGGATTATGGCTACGCATTTTAGCAACCTCTGTTCTATAATTACGTATTTTACCAACCTCTGTAATATAATTACGTATTTTACCAACCTCTGTACTATAATTACGTATTTTACCAACCTCTGTTCTCTAATTACGTATTTTACCAACCTCTGTTCTATAATTACGTATTTTACCAACCTCTGTTCTATAATTACGTATTTTACCAACCTTTGCTCTACAATTACGTATTTTACCAACCTCTGTTCTATAATTACGTATTTTACTAACCTCTGTACTATAATTACGTATTTTACTAACCTCTGTTCTATAATTACGTATTTTACCAACCTCTGTTCTCTAATTACGTATTTTACCAACCTCTCGTCTATAATTACGTATTTTACCAACCTCTGTACTATAATTACGTATTTTACCAACCTCTGTAATATAATTACGTATTTTACCAACCTCTGTTCTACAATTACGTATTTTACCAACCTCTGTTCTATAATTACGTATTTTACCAACCTCTGTTCTATAATTACGTATTTTACCAACCTCTGTTCTCTAATTACGTATTTTACCAACCTCTGTTCTCTAATTACGTATTTTACCAACCTCTTCTCTATAATTACGTATTTTACCAACCTCTGTTCTATAATTACGTATTTTACCAACCTCTGTTCTATAATTACGTATTTTGACTTTTCCCGTTATTTTCATTGTCACTTTTTGTATATTTTACATTCTAAAAGTATTCAGAAAATTCGAATGTGAAAGCTAGTAGACTAAATAGAGAAATGGCATGGATGGTACTTGTGGAGTATGTCATGCGAATATGTGCATGTTGGAAGTATGAACACTGATGCGTATTGGTTAAGTGTGCCCGTGGTTTGCTAAACCTCCTTCCTAATGATAGTAACTCAATAGACAATAGAAAGAGTGGTTCCGTATTGCGGTCGAGTCTGAAGTGAAGGCATTGATGAGAAAGAATTGCAGGGAAGGGGACATGGTTATATACGAGGATGGTTTAATTGTTATCCACGTGCGTTGTGTTATGACCTTCACATTTCAGTATGTAGGGAAGATCATCAAAGAGGAGAGTGTGGAATTTTCTATCAATACCAGCAGCATAATTGAAAATTATGACATCGATCAAAACTGTGACCTGGTTGAGAACACATTGGACAACTGACTTCTGCATCCTTAGTGACTCGATGAGCTTGATCAGAAAAATGCAAATGGATTGCTTCATAGAAAAGTGGCTTGCTTCATACGAGATGTCGACGTTTGAAAGTGTCACATCCATTTTTGTGCATGGTCGTGTTGGCGTTCAGGATAATAAGAGAACGGACCGGCTGGCTTGCACTGCTGCTGTGTAGAGGAGGTAGAACAATGTATCGTGCGGACGTCTAGAACCCGTTATGAGAAACTAGTCACAAATGAGTGTGATTATTCCTTTCCCAGGTCGAGAATAAAGGAACTGGGCTTTAGATGCGGTGTTGACAGAAAAAGGGCTACTGATGGCTTAGGAGAATGGTTGTCAACCAACAAAGATCTATAACTGTCAGTCAACGTGCAATGATGGATACGCTCAAGTGGAGTTCAGATCACATGTAGACGTATCCAGAGTGCAATGATGATTTTCCGTCGACTAACTAACTAATTGAGGAAGAGAAAAAATAACGATAAATAAAAATCACCCACTAAACACACATACTCATCACACACACACACACGGACACACATCGAAGAGAAACACACATGTGGAAAACGCACACAGATTATCAATTATTTAAGAATCCACACTTAAATACTTCTTATTCTAAATATATCATGTGCCTGCTATGATAGTCTACGCACCTATTAGAGGTAGTACATCTGAGGTAGGTGGCATATTTTCTGTCACCAGCATCATGAAGACAGTCATAGAGAGTAATGTTGTAATACCCATCGTTACCTTTTCGCCAGAGTCGGATGGTATGTAGAATCCCAGGAGGGCTACCAGGGTAATGAGTATGCAGGGCAAAATCATATTGAAAATGTAAAATAAAGGACGCCTCTGTGGAAAAAAAACAATAAAAAGTATATCTAATACGAGAATAAATAGGCCTACTCTGAAGATCTGACTTATACAACTTAGACTAATTGATGCAAGCGTCATTGATCTAAGAAAGTTTGTTGATGTGAATCCTATCAAACAAGTATCGTTCTCAATTTAGTAGGTGTTCATGTTTCCCTACAACTCCCTACCTCTTGTGTTGCTAGTATTATCTTGTAGCTTTCTTTCATCCGATGATACATTTCCTCCAGCAGCATCTCAATTTTCCTTCTTCTGCCTATTCACTCATTTATTGTTTCGGTGTTAAATATTTTACATTTTTCATTGTACGCCGCATGAATCGTCTCTTCCTGCTATATTTTACTAAGATTAGAATAAGTCTCTATCGAGCTGTGGTCAACCTATCTGCAATTTGTGCTTGGCTGATAATATTGATCTTATTGCTTGGTACAAAACAAGAACTACAAGATCTAATAGCTAAGTTGAAAACGTTACCGGCAAGTACGGATTGGAAATCGACACCTATATGAGCAAGATTTTGGTTAACAACAAAGACACAAGTACAGACCAGCGTCCTTATTAACTGATATAAACCTTAAAATACCTAAAATCATATATAAGCACCAATGGAAAGTGCAAAACAGAATTAACAATAAGGCTGGGTATTGTTTAGCGTTTCTAAACTAAACTTAATTGAGAGAAGCAATGTACATGTTAGACTGCACATCTTACTTTATAACTCATTAGTGATTTTTATTGGGTTGTATGATTTTGAGAGTTCGGCAATCACTGCAAGACATGGACATATGATTACAGGTATACAAATACCAAAGTAGCTTCATAATGGTTCCGGAATTAGTGGATTATATATAAATAAGTAACAATGGAATCATCTAACTACATTTACTTCAAAGTAATTCCATTCAAGAACTAAATACTTTTGTCATATAACTGCTGGAAACATTCGTGGAACCAGTTCTTTGACCCCTCTCTCACATGTCTTGTCGCATTGGTTAAAACGTCATCTGCATCTTTCAATCGTTGTTCTTTCAGTGCTGATTTCAGTGGAGTGAACAAGAAATATTCAGCCTGTGCAAGATAGAGAAAATAAGGAAGCTGTTCCAAGGTAGTCACATTGTGATTTGCGTCGTGCTGATTTACCAGTAGGGAGCCATGTGCAGGCGCATTTCCTTGCATTATAATCAAATTATGTGACGACCTTCAAGAAAAACACTTACATCTCACACATATTTGCAATCTCTTCATTCTGGTATCACCAAGTGATTTATTAAGCAACGACAGTCTCTCTGACGGTGAATTCTCAAACGAAACACATAATTTGGCATTTGTGCATTGTTTACTCATGGACATGTTCAACTCCGATAATGAAATTGACAAACCACACAAATAAACATCCGTATCTTCTTTTCCAGAGTATATGTGAAGATCATATCTGTCATGTTGTTTCATCAAGCTCATTATCACCTTCTAAACATATATTCTCAATAGTGTCATCTTCAAACATCAGTCGACTATTCCAGGAACTTTTTGAAGCTACCTCGTATATATCTAAAATTATTGGATAATTACAAAACGTTGACATTACTAAGCAAAGAATACCTTAATAACAATGTACATATGTATGTCTGGGTATGGTTCTTCGCAGCAAGAAAAATATCGAACAGCCTTTTTCACATACAGACTGATCAATTGCCACTCGCTATTTGGAATATAGTTGCTGATATCACCTTTGTCTGAGTTTAGTATGAGATTCACCTGTAACGAGATAAAATGCAACATATTGTGTTGATTAGCTGGCATCTGTCTGAGTGTACTCTGTAGTGCAATTGTTCTCCATCTGGTTGCTAGAAGAAAAAGTGACCCACGAACTGAAGTTATTTTATTCAATGTAAACTTCGTTGTACAGTATACACGCAAGTAAAGTGATAATATTTATAAATTAAAAGTAATATAATAAATTATATTGATTCTTGATTTGGAACCATTATCAAAATCATCATCATTGAAATCATCATCATTGTCATTATCATCATCACCAAATCCATAACTTCTCATTGCCGTACAGGTGCCGCTTTGGAAACAGCAAAAAAATCCCACCATGCCTATCTGTTCTCGGCTTATTGTTTAAGTGTGGTGAATAGTAATCCTGATCAGTCCTTAATATTAAAATTCTATAATTTTCTTTCACCCTCTTCTTCTTCTTCTTCACCCTCAACTGAGCCTTGCAGGATAGTTTTGAAAAAGGAATCATGCCTCATTACGTGGCCAAACCACATAAGTTTGAGATGTTTCACTACTGTCATCGTTGAGATGTCTTTGTTGACCTGCAAGAATATTTATTATATTATTTCGTATATGCTAGTTTTATATTATGTATAATGAATGTGTTATAGTAATCTGTAATATTAAATAATAATATTAAACGCCGCTGGACATACATCGGCCACATACTTAGAATGAAGGAAGACATAATTCCACGACAAGTCTTCACGTAGACACCAGACGGGAAAAGACAGCAAGGAAGCCCAAAAGCAACGATCAGAAGAACATTTATAAATGAATTAAAGTCAAAAGTCATAAATGCACAAGACCTGCAATCCTTGGCAAAGACCGACAGGCATGGAGAACTATACCATTATTAGTCAACGCGAAACAAAAACCTCCGAATAACCCCCCCCCCCTCAACCGCACAAATAGAAACGACAATATATGGATAGATTCATATTGTGTTCTCTGGTCACTGAGAACAGACCAGTCGAGACAAGGATTATTACAGCAACGAACATCCCGTACAATTATTGAAGTATCATCAGCAACAAAAACATGGAACATCCGTATTCGTACTGCAAGTGCCAATAGGTCTTCTTGTAAACATAAATAATATAGAGAAAGTACAAAGTTATTTCAAATAATAGCTTATATAAGTAAATTCATGTAGGAAACATTAGGATACATTCTTAGTTACTGAGGATACTTCAATATTTTTTACGGGATGTTCGTTGCTGTTGTAATAGTCCTTGTCTCTTTTCGTCCCTTCTCTGTGATTTTAGTACGCAGTTTAAATGTCTTCCCAAAATTGCATGCTTTTTGTGGATGAGGTTATTCAAGTACGGAAATACCCATTGCTGCTAGAACGGAATTGGTTCATTTCCCTAAAGTCTCAATAATTTTTAATTTATTCTCATGTTTCATACATGAATTTATATGTATGTAAATTAAAATTATATGTAATTTTAATGTATACATATCTGTGTATGTATATTGCTTTGAATGTATATTAACACTGGATATACGCATGTTCTGATCATACATAGTTTGCATATGATGCTGGTACTATGCCAAGATTTTTCATTTGCCCATGTTTCAACATTACAATTGAAATTCTCTTTATTTCCAAAGGCGCCCAATAGAAAAAGTTCCAAACTCAATTATCTCAGACTTTGTGATCAGAGAGTGAAATCACTCACCCGGGGATATAGTCATCTTTTCAGACTCAAAGCTAGCTCTTAAAATTCGAAATGAAAGCAAGGAAGAGTGACACTGCTGTTCTGTCATGTACGTCGTAAGAGACAACTTAGCAAGTTTTGAGGGTATAGTTGACTCTCCATCCCATACAATGTATTCTTCTTCTTCAGCGTTCATTCTCAAACTCCCGCTGGATATTTCTTGTAGTAGGACAATGGTCACACTAGATTTCCAGCAGTATGCAGTCTAGAAAATGGAAATGCGTTGTGACGCCGTTTTATTTGCGCCAATGGCTCGACACATCCGTCTTCGGCAATGTATCAATGGAATATCAAAAGGAATACAATGTATAATAATATAGTAAATTGACCCAAGAACAATTCTGAAGTCAATGTGTCAGACCAAAAGGTGCATATATCGCAGTTAAGCAACAACAGTGGTTATAAAAGTGAAACAAAAAGTCCCCTAGGGGTGCACATCGTTTTGCCGGATGACACAAAAAAAATTAAAAAAATTACAACGTTAAATAATGTTAGACAACTTATTCCGTTCGCCTGACTACATCCTGCCAGTCTGCAGGAGTTTGAGAACAAACTCAGATGACGAACGGGAAGAATAACATAATTAAAATTGATCTTATAAAGAACATTACGCAAATGCTGATACATGTTGTGGTATAATCTATGCATTGATTAGATTGATTAAATCAACTTGAACAGCACAACATCCGATGCCCTTGTACATAGCTCACTCGAGGTAGAATTATAAAGACTGCCCACTTGCAGTTCTGTCACGTGCGATATGTTATCTATACGATAGATAGTAGTTCTCAAAATGTGTTCGTGTCCTTTTTTCAGGACATATATTTGTTGGTGGTCCTAATGTAGTGTATAAATGTATCACCACATTTCAAATCGCTATATTATTAAAAGATTTAACTATTAGTTTAATGTAAGAAGACATGTCCCGTTTGTTCCAATGATCATAAAGACCTTTTCGTCGAATCGTAAATTCAGTGTATTGTTCTATAAGAAAATGCTGCTGAACCCTTGTTTTCGTCATCATCAAGTGCCTTGTCTGCAACGAAGGTTGGCTGCAACAGACCTCCTACATCCTCATGTCACTTATTTTTGTGATGCACTCTGGTAGACTGTAACCTGTCCATCTTGTGATGTTACTCTCCCACCTGTATCTATACCTCTTGCTCGCTTCCCTTCGACTGTACCATCAAGTAAGGTCTTCAACCAGGTGTCATATCTTCTAATATGTCCAAAATATTTTATTTGCTTTATCGTTATTTTCCTTAATAGTTCTTTCTTCATATTAAGTGTTGTTAGAACCTCTTTGTTTTTTCCGTTATCTTTCCATGATGTTCTCCCTATTCTTCTATATATTCACATCTCAAATGCATAAATTCTATCTTCTAATTGTTTGTTTAGTATCCATGTTTCTGAGCCATATATTAATATAGAATGTATGCAGGCTTTTATAATTCTTATTTTATAACTTGTTTGTAATTTGTTTGAGTGTTAATATTTTACATATGTCATTGAAAGTACTTTTAGCCATTCCTATTCTCCTTTTAACTTCTTTTTCACATCTGCCATCATTTGTGATTATGTGTTCATGATACTGATACTGTTCTACTTGTTGTAGTTTCTCTCCATGTATATTTATTTAGCGCTTGTTCTTCTGTGACTGTGTTGATTACCATGTTTGCTTAAATATAATTATAATTATATAATAAACCCTTTTTATATATTTTGCTAATATTAACAAGACATGTTTGTGGTGCTAACCTTCACATTTATTTCGTTTTCTTTGTGACATTCGGCAAATCGCTGTGCTCCCCTAGTGGGACTTTTGGTTCACGTCTGTAACCACTGCTGTAGATGCACGTTATTCTTTAATATAAGGCCACCTATAACTACTTTGTGCGTGATGATATGCATTAGTCTAGATGCCTTACCACAATTATCTCATTTTTAGTATACCTGCAAGCCATCATAGGACCATGAAGCGAACTGCATGGAACAGTTCTGAACGTCAAACGGAAAGTAGCGTACGTTGATCGTGCATGAGCTTTTGAAGATCACCATGGAAAACCAGGTGACATTACCGTCACTGCTCACGATCATGTTCGAAGAAATGGATGACTCGTATGTGGAGACATCAGCGCTGAAAAAAAAACATAAGAAAAATTAGAACATTCGTAATAACTATCTTTAACAATGATTTTGTAAATCGGTTTTACTGTTGTGATGACTCAAAACACCTTGTCCTGCCTTATGGATCCAAAAGGCGAATAAGGAGGTTATGGGGTGTAGTTTTCTGTCCATTCCATGCAGAGTAAAAGTGACCCACAAGTCATACGGAAGTCGGATGTGTGAGGTCAAAAGGCGCAGATATCGTAGCTAATGTGTAAACCATGACACAACGCATTCCATTTTCTACACTACATCATATTGATCTTTAGGAGTTTACTAACGAACACAGAAGAAAAAAGAGGAAAAAATCCCCTCAGTACTAGATTTTATTCTTCCAGAGAAAAATCAAAATGCACTTATAAATATAAATGTCCTGGTGACTCTTGGTAAAGTGTTTTGTACTACCATCACTAAATACTGAGCACTCCTTAACAGCAAAAACCAATTCTGGTAGCGAAATTAAAACGCTAGTTTAAACAGCGTCCCATCATCAGCATGCACACTAGCCGTCATCTCCTTAATGCAGTTAATACGACTTTGCTAAAGTGATTGTTTCACGAAAATCACTACTGTTTTGTGAGTTTTTTATGTTGTGTTTCTAAAGTCGTTAAACTGTTTCCTCTTTTTTTTTATTTCATTGTGATAAATGTCATGTTTTATTTGTCCAATAGCGGAAACAGGGCTTGATTGAATACTACAACACTCTTCACACTAATCTAGAAGCTTTTATCTCCTAATGAAAACAGCCAAAATTTGAGTTTTTTCTGTATATCATTACCAAATGGCTAGAGAAGATCCAATGATAGGGTATGGGCCGTAGTAATATAGATACCAAAGTGATTATAGTAAACTAATTGCCTATCATAGTGGTAGCTATATGCAACATATGGACGTATTCACTAGATATGCTTTTGAGTTCTTCTAACGGCGAACAAAGGGCGAACGAAAAGAAAACACGCATCAATTCATTACTCTATCAAAAATATAAATGTTAGTCGCCATTTTTAATATCACATTTTAAGAAAAAATAATAAAATGTGAACACAGAAAATCTATCTAAACAAGTGGTTGACAACTTACGGCAGGCATGTCACTTCCGGGAGGCTAAGCTATTTTATATGACCTGTCAGACTGATCTAGTAGCACATTATGCCCTGGCACCAGAGCTCACAGATACGACCAAAGAACTAACACACACAAACAAGTAAGCTTTCTGAATAAAGCTTATTACGACTCCCACACAGAAAAAGATTGTCCACTACGGAATCGATACCAGTGCTTCTCAAATTTTGAGACTGCAGCACGGTAAACAATTTTTTTACATAATGACACTTTTTCCATAACAGGACATAAGACCAACCCAGGACCCATCTAAACAAATTCCTCATAAGTAACAATTCAAGTACATGCCTGTTAGAAATGTTTCCGTGACCAGGCAATTGAAAAGTCCTGATCTAAACTACGCTTATTACATTTTTCTATATTTAAGCGATTCTCCATTAATTAGTGCCAAATAAACGTACGTAGGTCTCTAATAATAATAATAATAATAATAATAGTAAAAACAATAAGTTTAATAACAATAATACGACTGAAAATCCCTACGGTTCGTACGGGTGGCACATTTGAGACATCAGCTCAAAATTCCTCCAAACACCTCTCTCCACAGTTATTCGGGCAAGTATAGAAAAATCGTATACTGACCATCCCCTGATGTTATTTTAGAAAATTAGCAGTGTCTTGTTACATTTCCAAACAATGCATGATACATACTGATTGTTTCAGTTACACTTGTCGATTACACTATTTGAAGTCAGTCAGATCAGTGGGACAGAGTATGCATGCTTGAAACCTTCAGAGATTTAAACCTATAAGGTAAAGGTAGGTCCCATGGCATCTGCCGTCGGGGATGAAGAGAAGATAGATAACTATTCATGTACTAAGCCGCAGCAACTATTAGGTGGGGTGGTCAGTTTCCTTCCTTTCTGGTTTTTTTTTCTCTTTTTTTTTCTGTTTAAACTTCCCTAACTCATGCGTCAGGTACTCATTTACAGATGAGTCGACTGGAGGAGTGGTCGTGTCAAGTTAGAAATCACAACCCGGATTGTGTTTTGTATTAATGTCCGGTCGTGGTTTCGAACCTGGCACGTTGTAACCAGATGATAGCAAGCAAGCTCACGATCCACTAGGCTACGGCGCATCTCATTAAACCTATACAGGTAACAAAACATCATCACACACTGCCCGATATAGACCTACATGTATTTTTTGCCCACTTAATTTATCAAAGTGTCCATCTAACTTATTAATCACTTTTGAATCCATACAAATATTCCTACAAATGTACAGTCCACGTTGCATGTAATAAACAAAGAACGTAACATTCACAATTGATTTAGAAATTAAGGGATGTCTATAAATTACGTCAACAACTAGTGAGGCGGGGGAAGTGTCCAAAAACCTCTGACAACTGACAAAGGGGAGTGACAATGGTTAATGTCAACAATACCATTTGTTATTTATTAGTGTTACTATAAAAATTAAATTGTTTAAATATGAAACCCCGTTTATATAGAAATGTGAAACAAAACTTGTAATTTTCTCGTACATTTTCGATAACATTTTCCAAATTTTTGTTTTCTAGTTGGTTTTATTTTTTTTGGGGTGTGGGATTTTTGGAAACAAGAAGAGTGAGATGGTCCCTGAATTTTGACAGTTGTTGACAAGGGGGAATGGGGTAAATAATTGACACACAATTGTGACTGACCCTTGTTTGTAAATATTGAAGATGTCAACATTTATCACAGTTCAAATATTTAAGATATCAACTTTCATCACACTTCAAATATTTCAGATATCAACTTTCATCATAGTTCAAATATTTCAGATATCAACTTTCATCAAACTTCAAATATTTAAGATATCAACTTTCATCACA
This sequence comes from Meghimatium bilineatum, assembly GCA_034231615.1. Lineage (NCBI taxonomy): Eukaryota > Metazoa > Mollusca > Gastropoda > Stylommatophora > Philomycidae > Meghimatium > Meghimatium bilineatum. The sequence continues at coordinate 60,672,054 of CM067298.1, forward strand.
TTTCAAATATTTCAGATATCAACTTTCATCATAGTTCAAATATTTCAGATATCAACTTTTATCATAGTTCAAATATTTCAGATATCAACTTTTATCATAGTTCAAATATGTTTCTGTGTACTCACTCTCTGTACTAGTTTTTGTTTTATGCTAATTGTCCAGAAAAAAGTATCTATATCTGCTTCGTAGACTACAGCAAAGCATTTGACAGAGTCCAACATGAAAAATTAATCAAATGTCTTCAAGAAATAGGCATATATGGAAAAGACATCAGACTGATTAGAAATACATAATGCGAACAGACTACAATCAATAAGGTGTGAACACAGATACTCACCATACATAGAAATAAGAAGAGGGGGTAAGACAAGGATGCATTTTATCCCCAAGCCTATTTAATATCTACACAGAGACAAGTATACTCTTTAAAAGTATAGAAGAAATACCCGGATTAAGATCAATGGCAAAATAATAAACAACATTTGATATGCATATGACACTATTCTTTCAGCAGAAAGTGAACATGAACTACAAAGACTAATAGAACAAATCAATAAATCAAGTAATGAATACGGGCTGAATATAAACATTTAAAAAAACCATGATATGCAGCAAAGACACAGAAGAACAAGAGCTAAAGATAAACATACAGGGAGACAAACTGCAACAAGTAAAACATTATCAACATTTTGGACAATTTGGCACAAATGATGGCAGATGTGAAACAGAAGTTAAAAGGAGAATAGGAATGACTAAAAGTACCTTCAATGACATGAGGAAAATAGTAACATTTAAATAAATTACAAACAAATTGAAAATGAGAATTAATAAGACACTAAATAAACAATTACAAGACAGAATTGATGCCTTTGAGATTTGGGTGTTTCATGTGACGTATTCTTTCCAGAATGTTGTCTTCCCAATGAAATTTTCTGAACCTTTCTCTGTCTTGAGCGATGTGGCTTGCATTTTCCAACGGTGAATTCACGTTATCTTTAATATCATTAGTCCATCATCTTCTTGGTCTGCCCTTTCTCCTCTAACCTGGTACTCTGTCCTCCATGATTTATCTTCCTAAACAGTTGTTTCTCTTTATATGACCAAATAGGTGTAGTTTTCTTTTTTTTTTATTGTGTTTAGTAACCAACACTCTGGAATCTTAAATTTTTCTATAATATCTGAGTTTCTCTTTTTTTCCCTTTCATAATATTCTTTCTGTAATATTCTATAATATAATATTCTATCTTTCTGTAGCATTTGAGCTCAAAGGCATTGATCTACTTTACAGCTGTTTTACTTAGGGTCCATGTTTCACAGCCGTATTTTGCAACCGGAAAAATAAATGTTCGTAACATTAGCAATTTCTTATCTACATTTTGTTGTTTTTTTCCATGTTTTTCAGCCGTGTTATTTTGCAATATGCCTTGCCAAGTACCTCTTCCTTATTTCTGCCATGCAGTCAGTCTCCTGCACCGTTGGTGTTTGCTCCTAAGTATTCAAATTTATTCATGCATTCTATCTCGGTATTGTCTATTCTGATTTTTGGTTGTTGTGTTGTTATATCTGTTGCATTATATTTGTTTTTTGCGTGTTTAAATACAAGTTTTGTGATTCACTGTTTCTTTGTGTTCTTGATTAGTTGTTCCAATCCCTTTATATAATTTGAAAGAAGCATCTGCGTAGCGTAGCTCAGGGATTTAGAATCCACCCATGTTTAAAGCGTGGTAGTCAAAGATGTGTATGTCTTTTCTCACATTCCTCATTATACTTTTTGCATAGTTGTTGAGAGAGTAGAGGAGATTGTGTATCATGAGAAATGTGGGTATATAGCATAAGTAGAACATCATGGAAAGTAAAGAAAACAAATGAAGAGGTTTTAAAAAACACTTATTATGAAAAAGAATTACTAAGCGAAATAAAGATCAGGCAAATAAAATATTTTGGACACATTAAAAAACACGACACCCTATTGAAGACCTTACTTGAGGGTAAAGTCAAAGGGAAGCGAGCAAGAGGTAGACAGAGGTACAAGTTGGAGAGTAATATAACAATGGACAGGTTAACAGTCTAACAGAGTGCACCACTAAAACAAAAGACAAAGGATGTTGGAGATACGTTGCACTCAACCTTCGTTGCGGAAACGGCACTCGATGATGATAATGCGCGATGCCTGACCTTATCAGGTTCAGCATATGGTTTGTCACAGCAAAACATGTGTCTGGCACAGTTTGCTCGGAAGTATGGAAAGAGTGAAGCGAGACAAGTCAAAATAGGGAAATATCCAATAAGACAAGGAGTCCAACAAGGGTGTGTGCTATCACCTGATCTGTTTAACTAATACGGTGAAATGATTTTTAGATCTATAGAAAATATGCCAGAAATAGCTGTTGGTGTGTAAAATGTGAACAACCTGAGATATGCTGATGACATGGTTTTGGTAGCCAGGAGTGAAAAATAACTGCAACAATTGATTACAACTATAGTAGAAGAGAGTACAAACAAAGATCTCAGCTTGAACACCAAGAAAACAGAGGTAATAGTTACATATAAAATCTAACCCTTCTAAATGTAACATCAAGATCAACGGGACAGTTCGTAAATAAGAAGATAAATTTCAATATGTGGCCACAATTATTACTTCAGATGGTAGATGCTTCACTGAGATAAAAAAATCAAACATCACAGGCAAAAGCAATATTCCAGAAGATGAGGAACATCTTGTGCAATAATTCATTATCAATATAAGTAAGAAAGAACATACTAAAATGTTACATATAGCCCATACTATTATATAGTATTGAAGCATGGACAATTGAAAATTTGCAAGAAAACATTTGGAGGCCATAGAGATGTGGGTTTATAAAAGAATGGTGAAAATATCATGGACAGCTAAAAAGAGTAATGCTATAATTCTACAACTGGTCACCTCAAATAGAGAACTTATTAATTGTATTAGAAGACGACAATCACAGTTTCTGGGTCATGTCATGAGAAGAGGTGGGCTGGAGAACATCGCAATAACTGGAAAGATCGAGGGTAAGAGAGACAGAGAAAACGTGAGAAAATTTCGGATGGATTGTAAGCCTGGCATAATGCAAAATCATCAGAAACTATATTTACATGTATAACAAACAGAGGACTGTGGAGAGACATGATCGCTTACGCCAGAAGGCATGGTAGCAATGAATGAATGAATGATGGATGTGCAATACTCGTGTGTAAAATTAGTCTTTAAAAGCCTGCATTCTTCTCTCGGTGTAAGTGTCCAACACTCATGCTCGTAATAGAATAAATATATTATGAAAGGTATATATATTAGTTGATCTTCACTACTGTTCTTATTTAAATTATCTATATGATACCCAATCGTGAACTCCCTTTCAAGTCCTGTAGTTTAGTCAATCATGTATCATGCTTTATTCTTCGTTCAAACTCATACTCCTGCATATTAGCAGGTCGTAGTCCGGAGAACGATACGTATTTTGCCATGGTTTACAACTTGGCAGCAATATCTTTGCCTTTCAGTCTAACACATGCTTATCAGTATGGCATCTTTGTCACTTTTACCTTGTTTGAGATGAAACAGTCAACTATCTAAACCTGATTAGTCGCCTCTTACGACATAGGTAGTAAGCCATAACGTCGCTATTCTTTGCTCCCCGTCCGGGTGCCAACAACACACGGCTCATGTAATGTCTAGTACTTACTTATTGTGAAGTAGTATATCAGGTTTCCATACTTCATCATAAGGTAGTCGTAGAAATTTGATGCCTCCATATTTAGCTGGGTCCCAGCGCAGATTAAAATCTGTCCAGATCTGAAACAAATGAATCAATAGTAGTCTAAGATTTAGAATGTTGAAAATGAGTTAAAAATTAGAATTATAAAATGCTACATCTATTCTATATTAATGTATGGCTCAAAAACATGGACACTAAATAAACAATTAGAAGACAAAATTGATGACTTTGAGATGTGGGTATATAGAAGAATATGAAGAACATCATGGAAAGAGAAGAAAACAAATTAAGAGTTGATAAAGACATTTAACATTAAGAAAGAAATACTAAGAGAAATGAAGATCAGCAAATAAAATATTTTGGTCACATTAAAAGACATGACACCTTATTGAAGACCTTACTTGAGGACAAAGTCAAATGGATGCGAGCAAGAGGTAGGCAGAGATACAAGTGGGAGAGTAACATCACACGATGGACATGTTACAGTCTAGCAGAATGCACCACCAAGACAAGAGATAGGGAATGTTGGAGATCCGTTGCAGCCATCCTTCGTTGCGGAGACGGCACTTAATGATGATGAGTCTAAGATAGTAAACAAAATCTCTTAGATTATATATACAGTTTCCGCCAAAGACGGATGTGTGGGACCATTGACGCAAATAAAACGGCGACACAACGCATTTCTATTCTCTGAACTACATCCTGTTGGAAATCTAGTAGGACCATTGTCTTGCTGCAAGGGAGATCCAGCGGAAGTTTGAGAATGAACGCTGAAGAAGAAGAACATATACAGTTAGTAAATTGCACTAGAATGTGTATACTATTCAGTTTGTGTTTTGTCTTTAGACAGTATCTTTAATTAACATGTCCTTATTTTGTCCGTTGCTTGGTATGCCTTACAGTATCGTAAACTTCACTAATGATATCTAATTTGGAAATTGCGAGTCTGTATTGCTTGATTTGACATGATGTTGTAAAGTCATAATGTGTGAGTCATTTCCTCGATCCAGATTTTCGTTGTTTCCCTCCTTTCTTCTGCTGCTTTAAACCGTAACACGGTGCATTTCGTTCTCCGGACAACATCATGTCATCAACATTAGTTTGAGAACGTTCTCCAGTCTAGATCACGTCATCAACAGTAGTTTGAGAACGTTCTGCAGTCTAGATCACGTCATCAACAGTAGTTTGAGAACGTTCTCCAGTCTAGATCACGTCATCAACAGTAGTTTGAGAACGTTCTCCAGTCTAGATCACGTCATCAACAGTAGTATGAGAACGAACGCAGATGAAGCAGAACTAATGATGTACATATTGTTTATATATGTATATATCATAATGCTACAGTCTTGAAAGACAGAAATGTACCTACTACATCCGTGTTTCTTACATTCAGCTACATGTTTCGAAATATTATAGTTTACCTGGTTTAGCCAGCAGTTAGTAGTCAGAATTTGGTTTTTCTCGTCCTGTGAGAATAATAGAGACATTCATAATAATGAGAATGTTTTAAGAGAATTATAATGACAGTTGTAAGATTAACCGATTTTATTTTGATATTCATAGAACGTATGTTGATAATCAGTCAACAATAAAAAGACATGGTCAATTATTGATGTAAACAATGCGAGCAAAGGGTATATCTCTATCTATCTATCTATCTATCTATCCATCCATCCATCCATCCATATCCATATCCATATCCATATCCATAATCATATTCATAACCATATCCATACCCATATCCATATCTATCTATCTATCTAATCTATCTAATCTATCTAATCTATCTAATCTATCTAATCTATCTAATCTATCTACTCTATCTAATCTATCTATCTATCTATCTATCTATCTATCTATCTATCTATCTATCTATCTATCTATCTATCTATCTATCTATCTATCTATCTATCTATCTATATATCTATCTAAACGCTGTAGCCCTTGTTTGCCTTGCGGCGTCAGGGGAAGAAGAGTTCTCTGGAGATGGCTTTCCTGTGTGCTATTTGTAAGCCTGTTCCTGTGGCTTCTTTGATTTATGTTATCTATATTTTAAGATGGTCTGCTTCTGGCTTTATAGTCGTTATTGTCTATGTGTCATGGGCATCTGTGGTATATATAAAGGGTATATAATTACTTTAAAATGATCTGGGCCTTCTTAAATCATCATTAGGTGCCGTCTCTGCAATTAAGCTTGTCTGCTACCTTTCTTTAATATCTTTTGATGTGTGTCTTGGTGGAACACACTGACATGCTGTATTTAATCCATCCATGATGTTTCCCTTCCACTTGCATCTCTACCTACCTCTTGATAGTGCTATCACACCTTTAACTTTACCTTAGAGCAATGTCTGAGATATGATGTTACTAACTGTTGCAGATCCCAGGAAAAAATATTTCTATTTCGTTCTCATTATCTTTTTCTGGGGAAAAACTACTGACAAATTTGGGGTGTGATGACAGGAAGAAGTACCATCTGTCCGTCTTATTTTATAAATCGCAAGAATAAAGTTTTATTTTTTAAAGGGAGGGGGATTGCCTGTACACCCAAACCCACATATACTTCTTTCTTCTTCTTTCTGTCCTTATGTACCTTTCGGTGTTGAGGGGAGAGTAATTGTACGGTCTTTTGCCCTTCTATTTGCCTCTTCTGCTGTTATATTTCCTGGCTCTAATGCAATATATATCCACCTTTTACGAGGGCGTCCAATAGGTCGACTGCTTTCATAACGTTTGTTAAGTGTTTTTTGGATAATACTTTGCAATTCACCCACATATACGGATTTGTAATTAATGTAGACACGGGAAAATTTCTATTTGAAAATAAAGTTGGTGGATACAAATTTAAGAAGAACTATTAAAAAAAAAATTAAGTAGTAGTACTTACTTTAAAAGATAAGAGAATGAATTATTTTTGTACTCCTTACGACAAACGTCTTATGTATTCTCTGCGCCAAATGTCTGTAGCGCTAATCTACGTTGCTAAATCGAGACCGTCGGCAATTATAGAAAACCTGTTCTCCAAATTAAGTTGGACCCCATTTTTTAGGTGTGTTGATTATTGTTTTACTCTCAGTTGGTTGCTATTTATATAATTTTGGTTACTATATATATATATATATATATATATATATATATATATATATATATATATATATATATATATATATATATATATATATATATATATATATATATATATATATATATATATATACTTGGAATCGCATGCCACATATAGCCAAGGCGATTCCAAGTATATATGTAGTGGCAAATTGAAAGTCCAAACAATAGTCAAAACACGCAACTTATGGGGTCCAATTTAATTTAGCAAACAGATCTTCTAAACCGAATATCGTCTACGGCTAAATAGTCAAAATTACTTACCACGAGGTCACTGAATCGAGACTGACCTTTCAGGCTTTTCTTACAAACGTATCTAACAGAGTTGCAAAGAATTATTTTTTTGATCTGTCTGTGATGGTACGGGCTATTAGTGACACCATCATTGTTTTATAGTTAGCCGTGGGGTTCACATGGGAGACCATAGTACACTTGTCATTATCTATAAAATGTTAGTCAATTTTACTTATTGCTATCTTTTGTTGGTTACATGCCAATATTGTCAGATATATCTTTCGAATGAATTGTCAATCAATCAATCAATCAATAAACCCATAACCCTTCAGGGTCGTAGTGGTACCACATTGGATGCTTCAGCACACAGAATCCTCCAGCGAATTCTATCCTCAGCGATGCGGATGAGTGAGGAAATATCTTGCCCTGTCCATTCCTTGATGTTCTCTGTCCATGTCTTTATTTGTCCTCCTCTGCTTCTTCCACCCTCGACAGTTCCCTGCAGTATTGTTTTTAACAAGGAATCGTGCCTGCATACATGTCCGAACCATGCTAGTTTCGTCGTTTCACTATTGAAAGCAATGGCTCCTGGAGAATGAATTGTATGATTGTTTAAATTTCTTCTTCAGTTCCATAAATCTTTGGTTGCAAAGTTAAGCCATTCAATCAATATGTCTTTTTCAATCTTTTACCATAGTCAGTCTGCATAGACTCCGATAGCATGGCATGGAAAAAAAACAACAATACATGCGATGAAAAAATAAATAATAATAATAAATTGGTAATTGTCTAATTTTGTTTGTTAGTTCTTCTTCTTCTTCTTCTGCGTTCATTCTCAAACTCCTGCAGATTAGCAGGATGTAGTCCAGAGAAAGGAATGCGTTGTGTCATGGTTTACAGCATTGCTTCAATATCCGCGCCTTTCGGCCTGACACATCCGACTTCAGCACGGCTTTGGGTCACTGACCCTATATGTGATGGGACAGCCAACTCCATCTCATAACCTCCTTAGTCGCCTTTTACGACATGCGTGGAAGGTAAACAGTGTTGCTATTCTTTGCTCCCATTCGGGCCCCGGTAACACACGGGCGAGTTTGTTAGTTCGTAGATGTCCGATGAGTCTGATTCGTCCTAGGAAAGTTCTACTGCAGTTCATGCAGGAGTGAGAGGGTTCGTGGTATGAGAGTTTTCGGATTTGTTCTACCGCTGCAGTCACTTGTAAATTGCTGGCAATGTTGTTTCCTTTTCTAATTTAGTGATGTCAGTAGTGATCTGGGTTTTCCAAGCTGAGGGATCAAGGGGTGTAGTGTTCCAGGAACTAGGGTCGATGCTGCAGTGCTTGAGAGAGTTTTTTAGGTGATCATTGAAGCACTTTTACTGTTCTCCGCTTGATAGTTCAACATCGCACAGCTTTTCATAGAATAATTTCTTTGGAAGGAGCTCGTCTGGTATGCAGACGATGTGACCAATCCAGCGGTGTTTAGACCTAGTCACCAAGGCATGGATCCTTTTCTTACGGGACTTTTGAAGAATTTCCGTGTCTGGTGCTCGATCCTGCCAACGTAACCCCATGAGTTTTCGTAGGCACCGAAAGTGAAAACAGTTAAGAAGTCGAGCGTGTCTCACATAGACAGTCCAGCAAGACGCAGCATAAAGCAGTGTTGGTAGAACCACTGCGCGGTACATGTCCAACTTAGTTGTCAAACTGAGACAACGCCTGATCTAGACGTTGGCACGAAGACTTCCGAATGCTCACTGGCACGAGCAATACGCAGGGCAACATTCTTGTCAATTGCCACAGTTTGCGATAGTATGCTGCGAGTTATACACATTTATTAACAGTATTAAGATTTTATCGCCTTACTATGATCACTGGCTCTGTGTAGGGGATACCTGGCGCTGGTTGATACATTACTAAAGTCTTCGCGGTGCTGATGGTGAGACCGAACGCATCACAGGCCAAAGAAAAGAGGACAGTGCTGTCCTGGATATCTTTCAGACTTGTAGCATTTAGTGCACAATCGTCGGCGAACAATGTCCGTCTTAGTTTTGGTTTTGGCCTTCAATCTACTAAGGTTGAAAATTCCTTATTCCGGAAGGCATCATTTACCATGGCAGAGAACACCATGCTGAAGAGCGTCGGAGTTAGGACGCAACCCTGTTTGACACCGTTAGCCACTAGAGAGGGGGTTGAGTGTGTGCTGTCGTCTTGCTGTCATACCATCATGGAACTGGTGAACCATGCTGGTACATTTCTCGGGACATCCAAATTCAGACATGATCATCCATATTTCTTTGGGATTTACAGTGTCGAATGCCTTCGTTATGTCGACAAATATGGTGTAGAGACCAATGCTCTGTTCACGACACTATTCTTGTAGTTGTCTGGCAATGAATATAGTGTCAAAAGTACCTCTGCCCAGTCGGAAGCCATATTGGCTCTCTGGGAGAAGACCTCTCTAAAATGGGATTGTAGTCTGTTTAACAGGACCCTAACAATGATCTTGCCTGCTATAGAGAGCAGGGATACGCCTAGGTGGTTGTCGCAAGCTAAACAATTTTCATTTCTCTTGTAAAGATTATGATGGAAGTACCCTTCAAGTCTTCTTGTGGTATCGCTTCCAGGTTCCATATCGTCTGGAAGAGCTCTGTGAGTCTAGTAGTCATAACAGGGCCACTGACAGCGTGCAATTCGGCTGGAATGGAGTTTGGACCTGGGCTCAGTCCACAGTTGCGCAGGTTTGTCTCGCCAATCTTAAGCTATCGAAACATATGACTTATCAGTCTATTGTGGCCAGTTCGTAGTCTGAAGATAATGGTTTGTTCATTGCGTGACATTTTATGGTAGGGATCATTTGGTTCTGCAGTTAGGTGCAGCTGCTTCCACTTGTTCTTATATTCAGCTTTTAATATAGTCGTACATTCATAGTACGTATTATCACTTTCTACTTGTTCTAGTGACCCCCCTTTCCCTGCCAGGGGATGAGTTGTTTTTTTTCTCAGGTATGCCACAGTGACTAGGGATCAACTGCAGTACTGTTTATTTGGTGGTACTGCTGAGGTGTATTAAACATCCACACAATACTTATGAAGGCACAGGCACGCTGGGCAGGCCATCTTGTGCGTATGGAGAACTCTCGTTTGCCAAAACAAATATATTATGGAGAACTCAAGGCAGGATTTCGAAAAGCTGGTGGACAGAAAAAGCGTTTCAAAGACACGCTCAAGTCATCCTTGAAACATCTTAACATTGACGTAGGCGCTTGGGAGAGCCTCGCTCAGGATAGAACAGCATGGCGTTACAGCATTAGAACGGGAGCACTAGCGGCAGAAGAATTCAGACAAGAAACTGCAAGATAGAAGCGGACACGTAGAAAAGAAAAAACATCTCAACCTCACACAGATACCTTCTATTGTTGTCAATTATGTAAAAGAACATTTTGTGCGCGCATTGGACTTGCTAGTCATTTAAAAACGCACTATTAACTTTATTATTTTATTATTTATTGTTATTATTATTATGGTTGAGTTTTTGGTCATCGTCGATCACGACGGACGAACATCATTAAACAGGCCAAAAGTTCACTCATGCTCGTGTTCTTTGGATCTTTCACTTCCTGCACCTGGTACTAAGAGACGTGTCATCGCAAGCAAGGTGTAACCAAGATTTCACTCCGTTTGCTTGAAAAACAGACGTCTCTGCAATCGTTTATTTTGTTACCTTAGTGTAGAAAACTGCTTAAGTGACTGTCCTGAATCTGTTCACTTCTTTAGAAAAATTCACATTTGGACCCGAAAGTGGATTAGATTTGTAAATTTACTTGTTTTGTGTACTTTAAATATCACATTTCAAACAATTGCTACGCTTAATAAAACGTTGTGCGTTTTTAATGATTGCTGGTATAAATTATCAAGAACAAGCAGAAACGGTCAGAGTTAAATACATTTTTCTTATAATCAATAAACACACAAGCACAAAAATTATTTGAGTTGATCAGGGATTGATCTCAGTTAAATATATACATCTAGTACTTCGGTTGAAGGTCTGAAGTCAGGTGGTAGCATATTTATATAACCTAACAGAAATGTGAAAACAGACGAAAATAACTATTGATTAACCCATTCGTCTGCCTCTAGCATATATTTGAATCATTATTGTGCATTCTTTCCCTCAGGTGTCATGAGAAACTTGTTAATGATGACAACTTCATTTTATTTTACTTAAATATCTGCAGTCTCCATTTGAACGTCCATAGCCAAAATTCAGGTATACCTATTTCCAACTAAATTGGAGGGTAGAAGAGAGAATAACTTCGACACGAAATTGGCATGTCGTTTGTATTATTATGATCCCCACAAATTATGAGCACTAGAGCTCTTGTATCCAGTTGTGCAATGATGGAAGTATCCCCACGCATATATTTTACATCACACTCTCAATGGTGTGAATTACTTTGAGAAGAAACTGGGTCGTAGTTACATGTTTCTCTCACAGGTTTAAAGAAGAATGGCATTCGTACATTTGTGTATGTCAATTCTTCCATTCGTTTAAAAGTTGATGCTCTTAGGAAAATTCGCTTAAAGGGGGGGGGGGTGCTGACTTCGGGCCCATCATTTTATTAATTACCTAGTACTAAACGTCATGTTCTAATTTGAAAAAGGGGAGGAGGGGGTTGAACCTCCACCCGTATTCCTTTTCTACCAACTTGAGAATAAACTTCCTACTCAGAGGTGGTAATGACGATCATTACACAGATGAAGTATTGTGGGATTTACACAAGAATAAAGCCTTAATATATAGGCATGTCATCACCGCACAAGGGAGTTCGCAAAACTCCATCTTCATGATAGTGATATACGCTGATTTTGGATTAGCTCAGATTAGTGACGTATTTATTGTTGTTTCCTTGTTTGTCATTGGCTGTCGATACAAAGTATACACAAAGTCATCAATAAACAACAGGGACGGTCCATCTGAATGAACACACAGAGCCCACTGGGGAAGAAATATTCCAATTATCTATTAGAAGACCAAGACTGTCTGAAACAAAATTTGCTTGTGTGAACTAGAAAGATCTTGGGGATGATGGTAAGTTTTCTGACATACTTCGTTGTTTGTCGCTTTCGAATTGCTTGCGGTTTTTAACTCTGTACAAAGTTCACAATACATGCACCGATCTGATCAAGCCAGGCTGGATGGTCAAGAGATTTGATTTCACAAGACATGTTGCAGAGATTAAGAGATGACTTCAAATAGTTTTCAAAACCAAAATGGAATGCCATACATTATTATGTGGCGCATAGCCGAGAGGTTACATCGTAGGTCTCACACTAGTGAGGTCTAGAGTTTTATCCCCGTTAAGGACTAGATTTTTTTCTGTCAGAGGGTAAATTAAAAAACGCACCCTGTACATGACGTGGCGACAGCAAGTGCATGTGGCCTTTATCATACAGCTACATAATCCCTCCCTGCAACGCCTTAACGGGGAAAATGCAGTATTGACAGTGTATACTTTATTATAAAGATACATATATACTACATGTACTTGTATGCTAATGTTCAGTGAATCTTACACCAAGCAGTAATATAGTATATGCAAACACAAACTATGTACTACTTGTGTAGTACAACATAGATTTTACGGTTCAATATTGGCAGCATATCATATTAAAGACCTTGCGATCCATTCATATTTTTTTAACAATAGTAATCTTCTATGCAGCATAAAAATGTTACAATTACTTTATGTACAGTCCGAATGCACAGTTTCTTGCGGCGGAAGTTTGAACCTGTAACTTGGCTGTTCGTGAAGCACATTGCACCACTCCGCCACAGTACCGGATTTTAATATATACAAACAGGTAAACTGTGAAACTAAACAATGATTCTTACCACATCGATTATCTGTGCCAGTGCAATTCCAAATGTCACGTTGAGAGAGTCTGTGTGATTAAGTGATGGTCTGATTCTTTTATCGTAACCCTTCATCAGGTCCCTCACCAGACGATATTCGTTTGGATCTGCCCGAGTGATCAATACTGCAACAGATGACAGACATAAATTAATCTCTCAGTAACAAAATAACAGATAATAGGTAATACATATCGAAGATGATGATGATACAACCCTGAGAGAGTATAAGTTTGTCACTCGTTTCCAATGCATTGGAGATTAACTTTCAGTTCCAGATTGACATTTCTCTGACATTCTTTTCTCTATGTCCACTGAGCCGCTAATATCTACATTTTGGAAACCCACTATGCCGAAAAGCCGCTCTAATCTACATTTTAATATGAATATACTATCGTGTTCGGCATAGCAGGAAAACCGCACGGAAACAGAGCTAGTGAAGTTCTTCAGAACTGTTTAAATCCCAGAATTCCGATTCACTCTCTTTAAATGTGATGCGCAATGCCACGAACTGAACAGCTTTTTACCCTGCAGGAAGTTTACTATGACTTTCCACTCTGGCTGGAAGTTTACTATGACTTTCTACTCTGGCTGTAAGTTTACTATGTTTTTCTACTCTGGCTGTAAGTTTACTATGACTTTCTACTCTGGCTGGAAGTTTACTATGACTTTCTTACTCTGGCTGGAAGTTTATTATGACTTTCTACTCTGGCTGGAAGTTTACTATGACTTTCATGCGCTCTTGAGGCCTACTGCAGATAAAAGAGCTGATGCCCTCCCAGAGTCTAGACATAGTGCTTCAGTAGATTTGATCGTTAACCTTCGTTGACCACAATCACATCAAAAAGTATGGTGTGGCGTAGCCAAATCACCTCTAATCTCATTATTCGTCGAATACGATATGAATGGCAGGTGACAGTGTTATTATTCTTTGTTTCCTTATCTGGACTTGGTAAATAACCAATGAATAAGTATTGAACTATCTGTCAAATGACATAAGTGCATGACATGGTCGTAAATACGTCTTCTGTAGTTTCTTTCAAGATTACCACTTTCAAGATGATCACTTTCAAGATGATCACTTTCAAGATTACCACTTTCAATATGATCACTTTCAAGATGATCACTTTCAAGAAGATCACTTACAAGATGATTCATAATTTTTATGGTGTTGAACATGATTTCTGTGATATTCTTCATGATTTATATGATGGCCTGCATGATTGGTTATATGTTGTACATGTTTTAAATGATGTCCTGCATGATTGGTTATACGTTGTACATGATTTATATGATGGCCTGCATGATTGGTTATATGTTGTATATGATTTATATGATGTTCTTCATAATTTCTGTGATATTCTGCATGAACTGTACGATTTTCTGCATGATTGGTATGATGTTCTATATGATTTATATGATGTTCTGCATAATTTGTATGATGTTATGTATGATCTGTGTGATGTTCTTATATTCTGTATGATTAGTATGATGTGCTGCACGCATTTAATTTGTTAAAAAAACAATTTTCCACAAAAATACTGTGTAAATATGGTTTCTTTACAACCACTGCCTAGGCAGCTAATACCTTAGGGAGAAACAGTGTGGCGCCATGACACTCGTTCATAACGCCGCACTCCTTTATCTTTTTCCCCACATCGCTAGAGCTGTTTATAAAATAATTAGGAAAAGATAAAGATAGTTCTATAGCATATTCCAGGGCTGTAAGGCTTTATTTTATATTATAATACTAAGTTGTGTCAATATTTCCAGTTGTGCTCGCCAACTTCAGCTGTGTGCACGTGCATTGCTAGGTCGACAAGCAAACGACCTTTCCACTTGCGGAGCTATTGGAGCGATTTATATACGCATGCATTCTAAAAACTGAGTGAATCTTATTCTTAATCATTGTTGCTAATTAAACAGCCCAGGGACTTACTTCAATTACTAATGTGTGAATTTCGCTATGTTTCAGAGTGTGAGCTAGACATCACCAGCAGGAATGGATACACTTGAACATTATGTCTCTATTTCATAGCTGTAAGATCTTCTGATGCGACGTTTCAATAAATATTCTATGTAAGTATAGATATCACATGTAACATAGTATTAATTATTCCAACACATGAATGTATCATTGATAATCTACTAATAATTAACTGCTACGTTTCTGTTGCCTGGCTCTGTGTTACGATGGTACAGAGCGCGTACGCCAAAGGTACCGTGTTTGAATATCATAGAATGTAACTGTACATCAGACCGCTTAGAAAGCAATGGAAATCTACTTCTTATTGCCTAGAAAATTATTAAATGATAGCTTCAGACGCTCGTATATTATTTAAGTTCAATTGCTACCAGTGAGGAACTAGAACATGACATTTTGTACTAGGAAGCAATCCAAGCAAGAGGGCACACCCACCCCCCCCCCCCCCCAATCCGTTTTATTGCATTTCCCTAAATAAATCACACACAAATAAGTGAAACAAGATAAATGACTTTTATATAGGTAACGCTACTCCCTTACCGAAGGCGACACTGTGTCTTCACACTCCTTAAAAATATACTTGCTATTTGCTGTCATTTTAGAGAGTGTCATTTATTCAATTTCCAATTGAATTTAGAATGATAATATTTAAATATCAATGTCATATTAAAAAACATGTCGCTCCTACGTTGTCGGCGTCTGAAAGCAGAGCAAAGAATCACAGCACTATGTACAGTTCTTGTATGCCATACGAGGCGACTAAGGAGGCTTTGGGGTGGAGATGGTTGTTCCATCTCAGATAAGATCAATATTACCGAGAAGTCATCATGCAATGTGTTAGGTGGAAAGTCGTCATTAACGCAGCTAAGTTGCTAACACAACGAATTGTTGTCTCTGGACTACGCTGCGAATCTGCAGGAGTTTGAGAACAAGCGAAAAAACAAGAAGTAGAAGAGACGCACATTCACCGTGTCAGCTACTTGTAAAGCTACTTGAACTTTTATTTTACTAGATGCTAGGTTTATTTGATTTCCTTTTGTCGGTGCTTTACTACAACCTTTTTTGATGTTATTTCAGTATATAACTATTTAGTTTCTGTTGTATCTCTGAAGAATGTGAATACTACACTATGTTTTATTTTCATTCTACTATAGCATTTATGATGTTTATTTTCACTGCACTATCACTAAAGAGTGTCGAATATCACTCATTTTCACTGCACTATCACTAAAGAGTGTCGACTACCACTCATTTTCACTGCACTATCACTAAAGAGTGTCGACTACCACTCATTTTCACTGCACTATCACTAAAGAGTGTCGACTACCACTCATTTTCACTGCAATATCACTAAAGAGTGTCGACTATCACTCATTTTCACTGCACTATCACTAAAGAGTGTCGACTACCACTCATTTTCACTGCACTATCACTAAAGAGTGTCGACTACCACTCATTTTCACTGCACTATCACTAAAGAGTGTCGATTACCACTCATTTTCACTGCACTATCAGTAAAGAGTGTCGACTATCACTCATTTTCACTGTACTATCAGTAAAGATTGTCGAATATCACTAATTTTCACTGTACTATCAGTAAAGATTGTCGAATATCACTAATTTTCACTGTACTATCAGTAAAGATTGTCGAATATCACTAATTTTCACTGTACTATCAGTAAAGAGTGTCGACTATCACTCATTTTCACTGTACTATCAGTAAAGATTGTCGAATATCACTAATTTTCACTGTACTATCAGTAAAGATTGTCCAATATCACTAATTTTCACTGTACTATCAGTAAAGATTGTCGAATATCACTAATTGTCACTGTACTATCAGTAAAGATTGTCGACTATCACTAATTCTCACTGCACTATCACTAAAGAGTGTCGACTATCACTCATTTTCACTGCACTATCACTAAAGAGTGTCGACTATCACTCATTTTCACTGCACTATCACTAAAGAGTGTCGACTATCACTCATTTTCACTGTACTTCAGGACATGCGATATCGTGCATTTCAATTTCACTACAAAATAAGATAATAACGCTCATTTTGACTTAATTCTGTTTGTTTTTGTTTCTTTGACAATACCACGTTTTGACCGCAAAATGGAAATGTCTTCATTGTGTACATTTGTTACTTTTATCGTTTATATTTAATAAATGATAATTATTAAATTTAATATTTATGCTGACTTAATGAAGGCAGTAATAAATTCATTTCAAGATGAAGATGATGTCATTGAGGCTGAGAACGTATAGACACAGATAATGCTAGAAATGGGAGTATCTAGAGGTTAGAGGAGGAAAAGTAAATGTTTGGAAAATCCCGAATATCACAAAATCAAGACCTAACCGGGACTCTTAGTCTACATACACTGGGATGACTGCTGAAAGGGAAGGAGGGGGGGCACTTATGGCAATGCCCTGCGTGTTGTGAAGCCAATTTCCAATCAAGAACTTATATTTAATATGTATTCTAATGTTATAATAGCAGCATTTTATTACTGATGTTTTCTGCCATCATTTACTTTCTTTGTGTTATTTTGCCCTCTCCTCTTTGTCGAAAACTCTCTGACATTTTAGTTATTACATAGAATATTACGATATTGTGACGTAATTTGTCGCCTGTCAAGTGCAAACTTATTGAGATAAAAAGTCTCATACGACCATTTGATCAAATATTTGCCTTCCCGTCTGATTGCCTAATGGTGTATGCGTGTTCTACTTTATAGACCCCCATGGATGATATATTACATCGGTAGTTGATCGAAGTTATCAACATCGTTCAGTAGTCTCGGCTTCTGGGAACACACATTTCAAGCTGAGCCTGTGCCCAAATGATTTCCCCGTCAAATTTGAGACTAATGAGATAGGGAAATACTAGGGCGTGGCAATATAATGTTCTATATAACCCAGAGGCTTCAGGCTTACACAGAAATTACTAATTATCGCATCATGTTTGGGAATCCTAAAAAGTAGCAGATAATGTGAAAATAAATGCCTTAAATGATTACAAAATGGAAAAGCGAGTGAGCGAGCGAGAGAGAGAGAGAGAGAGAGGCAAGGAGGAGTGAGTGAGAAGAGAGACAAAGATGGAACTATTAAGCACAATGACATGTGTATTTTAAGAAAATATTATTGACAGACTGGATACAAAAACGTGACGAATTTCAGAAAGAAAGAAAAACAATTTTGTTATTTAAAAATATACAATGACTGATATATATATATATATATATATATATATATATATATATATATATATATATATCACTAGACAAGGTATCAAAGTATCAAGTTAGCACGCAAAGTATATAAAACGCAAGTTCTAAACAAAAACTAATGCAAGAACACACAACAAGCAGTCAAACTGTTTAAATATCTAATATGTAGAAAGTATAACTCGAAGATTCGAGATAGTGTATTAATCGGTCAATCTACACAAATCCCTATCTTGCGTCCATATCTATTTGTGATATCCACTAAATGACTATTACGAAATCTACTAATACCTACTAAGAAATCTACTAAGAATCTATTAAAATACTGCCACAATATCTACTAAAATCCATAAAATTTCTACTATCTCCTGAAAATTACTACTATATCTACAAATAAAGCTCCAACGACAGCTATTAAAATAAATGCCGCTTTGCCATAGCAGACACGCGATATGCTTTTGGTAGCATATCCTTTACATGATTTAGCTATCAACCCAGCATTTGTTGGCTGTGGTGATTTTCTAGGCAATATAAATACGTTCAGTAGTTTGCCGTTGCTTTCTGAATGTTCCGGATGCACAATTGTCTGCTGCGGGAATCGAACTCGGTATCTTGACCATCACAGACGGGCCCTGTACCACTTATGTGTACAGGAAGAATTTTGACTGTACCTCCAAAAGAAAATTGGTCCGACAACGAAGTTCTAACCACACGGCCATGCAATCTACTATTGTAGTCACCATCTACAATAGAAATATTTAATAAAATAGACCGTGATGGCTAGGTCGCGGGAGCAGAATGTCAAACTGCTGCATTCCTAAGCCAGCACTGTTTAGTGCACTTTCTGAAGGACAACAGGTTCTTTGTAGACCACTTCTGAGGTACAAAGATATCTATGAATCATCAGTGAAAGACTTCTCAATCGATCCTAAAATTTCGAAAGCTCTGGTCGTTGAATGCACTTCCTGGAAACGACCTCTATCCACATGGTTGGAGTCATTTAGGGAAAATATTATAAGAAAGGTAGACGACATAAGAGAAATACACAAACAGAAATTTCACTTGACTGTGATCTGAGCACACAGAAGTTCATTGATGCTCGATATTGTTCAACTAGTTTCCTGTTTTTATTTTTTTTTGTTGCTTAATGGTCGTCAGCAAGAGGAAATGGGTCACACTTACAACTAAAAACAGATGTAAGATACGCAATATGTTTTACTAGCAATATATAGCATATATTTTTCCTTGCGTTATACCCCTTTATGCATTGCAGCGTCAGTGGTAGAAGAGTTCTCAGGAGATGGCCTTTTTTCTTGTTTCATATATGATGGTTTTCGTTGATTTTTGTTTCTGTGATCCACCTTTTACATGGTCTGCCACTGGCTTTGTATTTATCGTGTCTGTATAGCAATTCTTTTTTTAGGAGTACTATATGATGGTAGTCGGGATGTATTTAAAAACGACTTAATATGATGTCCTCTGATGTAATACAGAATTGACATTGTGTTTGATAGTCTTCTAATGATTTTACTTATGATTCTGTCTCTTATTCTTACTCGAGAATGATACGTAGACAAGTCATTTCTGGTGTAATAAGTTTTCTTTTGTCTTTTGTTGTTAGTGTCCATGGCTTACATTGGTAGTATAGTGATGGTATGACGATCGTTTTATGTAGTGCATTTTTTGGTGTTCCTGTTCACTTGTTTGTTTCTGAAAAAAGGAGACGCCTGTTGTAAAGTCAGGTATGATATGTTGCATATATATTGGATGTCTTTGGTTCCCCCCCCCCATTTGATGATATGATGCTTCCAAGATAAATTAATTCTTTGACCTGTTTAAGTTGTTGGTCATCGATGACAATATTTTTTTTCTGTTTTTACGATTTACATTACTTCAGTTTTTATATGTTTATCTTCATATTAAAGTCTATTCATGTTGTGTAGTCAGTCCATTTATATGTTGTTTTAGTTGTTCTTCTGATGCTGATATTATTGCTTGATCGTCTACAAAAAGAAGTTTGCTCAAGATTTTGTTTAGGTTGTCTTCTTCATTGCTATTATAAATTTTACATACACAATAGATATATGTAATGAATAACATTGGAGATAGAATGCATTCTTGTCGCACATCAGAAAGTATGTGGAATTTTTCTGAAAGCCCTACACCCTCTCCAACTGCATCTATGTAACTACTTCGTTCATGTTGATTAGGTGATATAGAACCGCACACTGTGATAACATTTTCTACAGTTGTTGTCTGCCTATTCTGTCGAAGGCTTTTTTCGTTGTCGATAAACGCGATATACAATTGTTGGTTGTTTGCAGTTGCTTTTTCTGCCAGTAGTCTGCGTGTCAAAATAGAACTGTACAGCTCTTCTTCTTACGAAATCTCATTTTCGTGTTGTAAAGTTGTGGATTGATGAATGCTCGTAATCTTCTTTATAGAATTCTGATGACAATTGATCAAGTGTGACTTAGAAGTGAAATGCCTCTGTATATTGTAAAATCTCTTTTTTCTTCCAAATAGGTATTATTACAGTGTTTTTCCAGTCTTCTGGTGCCACTGTGTATTCAATATTATCTTAAGCAGCCTATATACCAATGTTATCCCTAGATCTGCTGCTGCCTTGATTAGTTCGACTTGTATGTTATAGTGTCCTGCCGCTTTGTTTGATGGAGCTATGTGGAATTTTCAATTTCTTCTAGCAATATGTTTGGTTCTAATTCTCCCGTTATATTGTTTAACATGTGTTTGTCCTTTAGATTTAGCATCTAACCTGCCTATACTATCACTATATCGTGTTCTTCTTCACCGTTTCCAGGATAAGACAAGATTCAGCTAAGTCACCGATGTTATTACTTATTTGTTGCTACTAATTTTTAACTTGTTTAATCTGCCTATACCATCACTATATCTTCTTCTCTGCTCCCATGCCTCATTTTTTGTCTTCTCAATGTCGAGCTTCACTCCATTATTCATCCGTTTCCGTATCCGTTTCACGCGTTCGTCTTTTCTAGCCTTAGTTGTCTCCTTTCCTCTCTTTCTTTCTCGCGCATCTGCTCTCTCTTAACCATTTTAATTTGCTCTTCTCTGATATTATGATTCATTTCTTCATTTCATATTCATTTCTTGTTTCATGTTTTTGGTCCGATGTAGACTTTTTAGTCACAACGTCAGCTTCTCACTGTGCCTCGTCGTTATTTTGCTTGACTTATATTGGTAATACATATACTTAATTCCATTTATTTTGATAAATACACTGTGCTTTTCCAGCCAAATTACTTTCAGTTTCAGATTGTTACCCAACACTGAAGCTGTATCTTTTGAACAATTGTGACTTCATTGCCACTTTATCGTTTCTCATACACTACTCTGCCCTCTAGCGCGTGTTGTCTTTTTCAGATTCAATGTGGGTATATATTTTAGTGTGTACTCTCCGTTTCGTATACAATCTACCAATATCGGGACATCGACATTGTTCGCCACTCAAATGTTTCTGCTTTTTCAAATATGTCAGAAATACTGCTGGGTTCTCAGTTGTGTTAATTTATGCGTTCCCATGCGTGTAAGTCGAATCTGCATCTCTCTCTGGTCACAGTGTGTCCCGGTATGTCAACCCTTCTCGGTTGAATTCTTATCTCTTTGCAGACGGTTCTCATTTTATCTAGAGTCTTCACATACACGGATACGATCCCTAAAGTGTTCGTCATGAACATGGTACGAGCCGCTGTGTCTCTGTTTTCAGGGTGCACCAAGAAAAGATACTTTTAGGATCATGGTTATATGCTAAACATGAGTTCGCACGAGAGCACTGCAGAGCCCTATCAGAGTTTTAGACATCAATACCTATTTGATATGTAAAAGAGCTTCCATTTATATTGTTAATATTTGAAATATTATGTCTAATAGAGGATAAACGTAAGCTGATAAACATAGTCAAAAGAAATAATCAAATAGGTGGTCACACTTTACAGACAAGTTCCTAATTCTACAACACTTCATACAATAATCACTACAAGTAGACATAATATTTCAAATATTAACAATATCAATGGAAGCTCTCTGTTACATTTCAAATATGTATTGATGTCTAAAACTCTGATAGGAGTGCAAAGAACCCTGCAGTGCTCTCGTGCGGACTCATGTTAAGCAGATAACCAAGATCCTAAAGGTATCTTTTCTTGGTGCACCCTGAATTTAAATATAAATTTAGTTAGAATCAGGGTTAGGATTAGTTATATAAAACATTACTAATCCTAACCCATACCCTAAAAAATCATATTAAAATTAATTATTGACTAATTATTGATATACTATTTATATTAATTAATCCTACAATAATCAGCTGTTCACACGTTCCATACAAGAACCTAAAATTAATTATATTCTCTCCCGTGGCGACGAGAAGGACTCGCCAAAGGGCTGTGTTGACGCATCCGATGTAGTACCGCTAACGACACAGACTCACTAGGGTTCTGGATATATAGTTATAGATTCATCGTTCGGCATTTTCCTTTGATCCTTTAGTTCCTACTGAGTGCCTTAAGGGTTGATCATAAATAGTCATCCATGAGGTGGCAGAGGGAGGTCTGAACAAAATCGACTATCGGGGAAGTAGGGGATTAGCAAATGTTTACGCCAATAAATCCTTGTTATACACCAATTAAATTGGTTGAATTTGAAAATGTTTTCTAAAGATCTGACAAAACTATGCCTTTTTATGCTAATATGTATGGTGAGGGATACAACTATTGTTGACATTAAGCTGTTGTGTCCATAAATTATCGACAAAATTTTGACAAGTGGACTATATCTATCTTCAATTTTCAGTCGTCCCGTATTTTTGTTGTTGTTGAGAGGTTACTGACTTTCTTTCCGTCGTCACAGGAGATAATCTAATTAATTTTTATTTATAGGGAAGGGGATGTGTCAAAAGTTGCCAAAAATATGTAGCCGTAATTTATGGACAGCCTCCCTATCGCTCACTGTTACAAACCCTGGAATAACTTTATCGCTAGCTCAACAATGCATTAAACACAAGTTGTGTGATAAATTCTTTGGACGATTACTCTCCAGTCCACTCAGTTTTGGAAATGGGTACCCATTTGACCCAGTGAAAGAAATTAACCATAGCGGTTAAATGCGCTGTATCCTCCTCCTCCACACTTTAAAAAAAACCCACATTATTGGTTTTGTGCCGTGGATCCGGCGAACAGACAATCCGACGACATACTATGCTACGGAGCTGCCATTTACAATGTTAATATTTGAATTATTATGTCTACTTTTAGAGAGTATTGTATGAATTGTCGGAAAATTAATTAGATTATCTCCCGTGGCGACGGGAAGATAGTCGACAAAACTCCAAAAAAATACGGGAAGATTGAAAAATAGAAAAGAAATCACATGATTATTTCATATGTTTCTAAAGTACACAAGCGAACTCAAGATATTGCTATTCAATCAACAGTTCTGTAAGAACTAAAGAATTTAATTTTTATCGCCGATGTCTGTACTTGCGGGTCACATAAGGATATTTCTAGGGATTAATTAACAAAACGTTAATATCCAATTCCCGTGATAAGTTCAAACATTCTTGGATCGATGTTCCTCTTAATCAATTTCTATAGACATTGCCAGAAATGTGAAAGTGGTGTCCGGGTGATTAGCCGATGAATGAAATAGAAGGAAAGATTACAGATAAGAGAAATAGCAAATGCTTAGATTAATTGAATATTTTTTTTAATGAAAGAGTTTATGTGGTCTGTACCATAGATCAGTACCATCATTCCACGGTTATACATGCAAAAAATATAATGCCAATGTGTCATATATAACATGAATGAATAAAGACGCTAAACGTCTAAGTCCATATATTACGTTAACAATAGTTTGCCCTGTTTTTGACCGCTTCCCTCCTAGTCAACGACTATCAAGAATTGATGCACCCCCATCTCTATTTTCTTAATTATCTCAACAACAAATAACAAAAACCTAATTTTCTCCCCCCACCTCCCAAATCCTCTGAAAAAAATTACCTCATTCGCAAAATAAACACAAACACATTTTCAGAAAAAGTACGACAAATTTGCATGGTTTTTTTCCAATAATTTTAGAAAATGTTCTCTTAATATTTTTGGTTAAACTTCCCTCCCCCCTTTATAAACATCTGTCAACCTTTTTCACATCCCCCCCCCTAAATTTCTGACGTAATTATGTATGGTTAACAGAAACACTCTAAGCAACAGAGAGGTTGTAGTGGTCAGATTACCGTGGTAGGATGTAGCGGTTGTAGTGGTCAAATTATCATGGTAGAAATGTAGAGGTTGTAGTGGTCAGATTACCGTGGTAGGATGTAGCGGTTGTAGTGGTCAGGTTATCGTGGTAGGATGTAAAGGTTTGTTGTGGTCAGATTATCCTGGTAGGATGTAGAGGTTGTAGGGATCAGATTATCGTGATAGGATGTAGCGGTTGTAGTGGTCAGTTTATCGTGGTAGGATGTAGCGGTTTGTTGTGGTCAGATTATCCTGGTAGGATGTAGCAGTTGTAGTGGTCAGATTATCATGGTAGGATGTAGAGGTTGTAGGGATCAGATTATCGTGATAGGAAGTATTGGTTGTAGTGGTCGGATTATCGTGGTGGGATATAGCGGTTGTAGTGGTCAGATTATAATGGTGGGATATAGCGGTTGTAGTGGTCGGATTATCGTGGTGTGATATAGCGGTTGTAGTGGTCAGATTATCGTAGTAGTATGTACGATTGTAGTGGTCATATTATCGTGGTAGTATGTACGATTGTAGTGGTCAGATTATCGTAGTAGTATGTACGATTGTAGTGGTCAGATTATCGTGGTAGTATGTACGATTGTAGTGGTCATATTATCGTGGTAGGATGTAGCGACCACTCAGCAAATAAAATCTAACAACAGAATCAAAACAAAGCAGACTCACATTTCTTAAATGATAGTTATTTATTATTGTTGTGATTTTCTTTCGTCACTACATGTATACTTTGTGTCGCCCGGGTATCGTCTGCCAACACTGACCATCGAAATGCATTGGAATAATCGCAAGCGGGACCCAAAAGGCTTGATTTAATCCTGTTACTATGTTTTCTACTGACAGAAGCTACGATTAATGCTAGTATCAGTCAGCTTATCAGAGCAATCGAGTGCAAGACCGTGCTTCATACAGTATAGATGATAACTTAAAATCAACTAGAACAATCACGTAATATTACGTTATCCACAACTCTAATATAAACGGTGTGTTTTTACAGAGTATTTCATTGATGATTATTCTTCATGCTTTATTTCCAGACATGTCAGTTTCTTCAACATCAATGACATTAAGTATTTGGTCAACTTTGCTGCTCCATTTTATTTATTTTTCCTATATTGATTGTGACAATTTGATTGAAAAGTCGCTTCTGTTTATTTATTTAAAATAAAAATTATGACATACTCTTTTAAACACAAGATTAAGAAGTAAGTTGGATTTTTTCGGCCACGAGAAGAGAAACGATGGCATGGAAAGAGTGTTGTTGAAGGAAGCGATAGAAGACAGAGCCAAAGGTCGACCAAGATGACGCTGGATAAGAGATATTCAGAAATGCATGCACATGTCGATAGAGGAGGCGGACATCCTGCCAGAAACCACGGGCTTTTCAGAAGATTCATAATGAAGACTACGTTGTTGGAAGAATATATTATATGACAACAAAACTGTTACCTGACCCTTTGTTTATTTATGCGAATATTTAATTATTTACATGAAGAGGATTTTCTAGCTGAAATCCCGTAGATAGGGGAGTGTGAGGTTTGGGGTATTATCCCCTCCTTACCCTCGTATGAAATACAAAAAAGAACTTTAAATACTAGGAATTTACCACGATGTATGATAACCCACGTCCACCCAATCCCAGTTTTAACAATTTACGAAAATCCGACAAAACAGGACACCAAAAATCTAATGAAAATGAAGGAATTGCGCACGTAAATGAGCCAATAGTCTTTTTTAAAGGTAACCTGCTTCCTTTCCTTAGTGAATGCGTCTCTAATGCCTTGTCTGGTTGTCATCATCGGTTACTAGCAGAACACTATCTCAGTAATTCTTACGTTTTTAATATTGGCAACGCTGGATCAATACATTTCTTAACTATATGATTATAGCAGGACAAAACTCTTGATTATAAGTGGATATTCCTGTACTTGATGTCACAGGTCTCGTGGTACAGAAAATTAGGTCGTGTTTATCAATAATTCCACGGTTGGAGATGGAAATCAATGTAGAAATTCTCATCATTATCATCTATCTTCGCCTCAGGAATAGCTGAAAGCACAGAACAAGAAGTAAAATAAATTTCTTGATGAAATTTCACCAAACAACTCTCTCACGAAGGTAGATTGTATCTGCTTTATCAGGCATACAATATATAACTTATGTTTATGTATATATTTTGATGTCTCAATCTTGTGCTTTTGAGTTGGATTTTGTTGTGATCTATCATTGCGGTGTTGTGTCTGCTGGTCGAATTTCCTCGTCCGTTTGCTCAATCTTGCATCCATGGCGAGCATGCTGCTATGTTATGTTATATCTGCAGTTGGATTTTATCCAGATTTCATGACTTAGTCGGCCACATCTCTTCATGGTGCTCTATTTTATGGTGCACGCTAATTGGATCTTGAATGCGATAATTTGATACATTCAATTCCTTTGCCTGCTGTTACATGGACTGTTTTCATTATTTTGTTAGATATGTTTTCAAATTTATATTTTTCTGCATTATTTGCTGTTACATTTTCTGTTCAGATGACGTTCTTATGATCGAAACGTCAACTTCTTCCGCCCTTATCTTTTTTAATATAGTTGTTATCATCATCTTTTCTATTAGTAGTGGTAGGTATTTGTAATACATATTTACTTGTTTCATACAAATACATTATATGTATCAGTGGTGTATCCTGGATTTTAACAGAGGGCATTCATTCAAAAATAATTATAATCAGGGCAGTAGAAAGGTATTCAGTATTATTACGTAAAGAAAGAGGTCACTCTCTCCTATTCCTGACCAAATACGTTTTTCATGCGTTTTAGTGAACTTTTTTCTGGGAAATCTATTAATCTGGAAGGAGTAGAGAGGAGTGGGGTATACATACCATTTATCTTACTACCCAGGACTAATTTTTCAGTTCATTTATATGTTTTAGGGGGTATGAGGGAGAGTCAGTCCTTCTTTACGGGATTGTTGATAATGCACTATAATGAAGATTTAGCTTATCATACACTCATTTATATTATTTATAATAAATATCTACTGTGTAGTTCTTCATGCTAAAATTGTGATTTTGTTAATGAATTCATCATTTGTTATTTATAGGTTGTCATTCAATTAGGAATGGTTGTTCACATAAATGTAGAATGAAATCACTTTCCGATTCACTCTTATTTAACAACAACACACATATTAGTTATTCCTCTAGAGCAAATGGGAGCCGCGTTAGCGCAGTGGTTAGCGCACTGGCTTCGCATATGAGTGGTCCTGGGTTCATTCCCCAGTTGAGGCGGAAATGTTTTCAGATCGCAACGGCTCCCAGGTCGACCCAGCCTTAAATGGGTACCGGATTAATCCGGGAAGTAAAGACTGCGAGGGAGAGGAGATGGCTACCGCCCTCATTTGCAGAACTTGTGAAATGTGAGATCGCTAACATCTCACACCCCTACGGCATTAATAAATGCTATGGGTTACTTAACTTTTACTTACTAGAGCAAAGACAGCACATAGGGCGAATGTCATAGATTTCCATGTCTCTCGTTTCATTGCAATTTGCTTTAGATCTTCATTGTTTCTGATACCGATGGTGAAACGTTACCTTGTAATAGTTCTACGTAAAGTTTCATTTGGTCTTCCTAGTTTTCTCTTGCCCTTTGGTGAACACATCAAAGCTTGACAGGGAAGTCTTTCAGTATCCATTCTTAGCGCGTGTCCGATGTAATTTCAGCGACGCTTTCTAATATAGGTGGATACATATTCTTGTTTTGATTCGTGTCTGACAACTGTGATTTGAAGTGTGACCAACGTATGTTCAGTAGCCTTCTACGACATTTATTTTCGAAGGAATGCGTATTACATTCATTGAATATATAAATAGCAAATACAATACGTGGACGCACAAAATATTAACTGGTCTGTATTAGGAATTTATGTAGAAATTGATTTTTTTTAAACAAACAAGGGGTATGCATTAATTGAATTGTATACATTTGTTTCATTGCTTCACAATTTGGTCGAAAATTGTTTTTGATTGGAAAATACAGAAGATTGCTACGTCTAGTCAATGTCTTTAACTATCAATGCAAGAGCTTTTATTATACCTAAAAATTAGTGTTAAAAATTGTTCGACGGCAATCAAGGTAGTCATTTTGTTATTTCAAATAATATATGTTGTCACATGGTAAACTTATTACCTGCTGAGCTGCTAAAGCGAACATGCTATCATTTAGATATTTTAGTTCCGAGTTGCATGCGTTGGCACTACTTTCACTTGACCATGCCTAGTAAACTTCTGAAACTATCAATGTATTCGTTGTTGACTATGTGACATGTACCAATGTCAGACTAATATGTTTTTCACGATCTTTTTCTCCATCTCTGAGTTTGTCTATATATATATATATATATATATCTCATTATATTTATTCAGGAAATATGAAGTACTAAAAAACTATTCTTTTTCTTGCCGTAATAACATAAGATAAATTTGAAATAATTTGAGAGAATCCAATAGATGTCTACTTCTATCACATTGTCATTGTAGGAATTCAGTGGCTAATTAGCTGGGATTGGTTAGAAAGGCACTGGCAGATCAAACACCATCTAACGTGATCATCAAATGCTCAACCTATATAGGAACCTTTGGATCCAGTAAAGGAATTATCAACTAATTTTTAACGCATACGGAAGAACATGCTTGTAATTGAGTTAAAAAAGTGGATGTAGCAAATGGTTATCCTCACCTGCGATGGGCATACTCATCTGTGATGGACGTACTCACCTGTAATGGACGTACACATTGTGATAGACGTACACACCTGCGATGGGCGTACTCAACTATGATGCACGTACAATTTGGGGATCATATAATAAATAAGTAACTTCTATTGCGCTTATGGTATATGAGTCGTAAGCGAATATACGTTGAATAAATTGCGCCAAGAGAACATATAGCTTATGCTGATGAAGGGGTCAGAGCAGTAGCATCAATTGTCATTATAAATCAGGGAGAAAAAAATAACCATAGCTATTATGATGTTTGTTTCATGGTACGGAAGCATGGACTCCTTGTTTTTCATTCTTGTCAAATCGTTATTTAATCGATGATATATGATTTATTAATACTATTTACCATATGATATACGGTTTTAACTTTAATCTCCCATTCATAAATAAAGTGCTACCACATTATGAATACAGTGCTACCAAAGTATGAATACACTTCTACCAAACTACGAATACAGTGCTACCAAGAAAGTATGAATACACTGCTACCACATTATGAATACAGTGCTACCAATTTATGAATACACTTATACCAAATTACGAATACAGTGCTACCAAAGTATGAATACACTTCTACCAAATTACGAATACAGTGCTACCAAATTATGAATACAGTGCTACCAAAGTATGAATACAGTGCTACCAAATTATGAATACAGTGCTACCAAAGTATGAATACAGTGCTACCAAAGTATGAATACAGTGCTACTAAAGTATGAATACAGTGCTACCAATGTATGAATACAGTTAACTTCTTAGAATTGTTAAACCTCTCCGTTGTGTATTGCCGGCACTCGAAAGTGAAGCAAAGTACAGTAACATTATTCATGTATATGCGTGTTGTAATTGGCGACTATTAAGGTTATGATGCAGAGTTGCCTATCACATCCCATGTATGGTCAAAGTGACCCAGATGCCGTGGGGAAGTCGAATGTGTCAAGTTAGTAGGAGCAGAGATCACAACAAAACTGTAAACCATGACGCAAGGTATTCCATTCTCCGGATTACATTCCGCTAATCTGCAGGAGTTTTGAGAACGAAAACATATGAAGAAGACGAAGATTAAGAAATTATGTTTGTATCGCGTGTATGTAGAATGTTCAGTGACTGTTTCACAAACACAATACTGCTAGAACTTGTGTGTTATTCCTATATTAAACTCCACATTGAACAAGTTTGAATATATTCTATTATATTAGAATATATTCTGATCACAAGAATATATATTATCGTCGTTAAATATGACCACGTACGTGTTTACGTGTGTTGCCGACAAATTCGTAAAAGCGACTAAGGAAGGTTTGGAGGTAAATTTAATTGTCCAACTGCATATGATAAAGTAACTCAAAAGCGATGTTGAAAACATGATATATGAGGTCTAGAGGAGCAGATATTGCAGCTAAGATGGAAACCATGATTAATTCTACGTACGTTCTCGAACTTCTGCAGCTATGCAGGGTTTTGTACGGAGAACGCAATACATTGTGTCATAGTTTACAGTTTATTGCAATATCTGCGCCGTTCCTTCTGACACATCCGACTTCATTATGACTTCTGAGTCAATTTGTCTATATTTAGGATGAGATTATCAACTACACCCCAAAACCTCCTTAGTCGCCTCTTACGACAAGCATGAAAGATAAACCATGTTGATATTCTTTGTTCCGCATTTTGGCCCTAGCGATGCATAACAACAAACCATGAGAAAAGCTATTTTGTTCTTGGTCCAACATCCTGCTAATTAGTAGACGCTTGAGAACACATTTATAATTTTTTTAAATGTATGATCACATTGCAGTTAGCATATATGAAAATACAAACAGGAGCAAGCGCTCTAAGATAGAGAGTGGTGCCCGTGTGTTGCCGGGGCCCGAAAGGGGAGCAAAGAATAGTAACAGTTTACCTTCCACCCATGTCGTAAAAGGCGACTAAGGAGGTTATGTGATGGAGTTGGCTGTCCCATCCTATATAGGGTCAGTGACCCAACGCCATGCTGAAGTCGGATGTGTCAGGCCGAAAGGTCCAGATATCGCAGCAATTCTGTAAACCATGACACAACGCATTCCGTTCTCCGGACAACGTCCTGCTAATCTGCAGTAGTTTGAGAACGAACGTAGAAGAAGAAGAAGATAGAGGGAGGCACATAATTATTGTGACGTTACACCTGATTAGAGTAAGAGAATCTTGTCACAGCATGAATAGAAATGGTATATATTTGACGATATGCAATGTAGACAGCGCCGGATTTAGACTTAATAAGACACTAGCTATTTGAGATATGGGGCACTTTATAAGTCTAGATATTATATGTCAGTGTCAAATATAATTTTTTGGGGCCCCCAAGAAAGTGGGGGGGGGCCCTAAGCTATAGCTTGTTTA
Source organism: Meghimatium bilineatum (assembly GCA_034231615.1). Classification (NCBI taxonomy): domain Eukaryota; kingdom Metazoa; phylum Mollusca; class Gastropoda; order Stylommatophora; family Philomycidae; genus Meghimatium; species Meghimatium bilineatum. The sequence goes on from CM067298.1 coordinate 60,703,716, forward strand.
GCTTATACGTAAATCCTGCACTGAATGTAGGGGAAGAGTGAGAGGTGAAGAAAATATGGTATACACAAATATCGGCTATATCAGTGGCTTTCAATCTTTTGTTTTACCCTTATGAGATAATTTTTCCCTGTGTCCCTCAACCCGGTGCCTAAACAAAATGTGGTCGTTGATTTTCTGTAGGAATCACCAATATTTTTAAAGATGTATCTACATATTATTCAAACAGCTGCCCTGATGTGCACGCCCCCTGAACGGGTGAGTGGTCTCTATTTCAAAATCTTCCTCAATGTCTATAAGAATCTATGTGACCCCCCAGGATGACACTGTGCATTCAGAACTGCTAGACTACATTACACGTGTACGTGAAAATGTTTTTTTTAAAGATAGTCACTGACCGGAATAAAGTCTGTGTGAAAGTGAAACAGTCGAGTTTCAGTCGAGAGATCAGACGTCTGCAATGTTATAGTACGAGATGACTAATATGTTGATGAAAATCTCATTCAGTTAACTGATTTCATCTTTCAGGTTCTTGTTGATGGTTTACTTTGCTATTGACTTTCAACATGTCTCAACATATTGATATGTCAGTAATGTTTAGCCATACAAGTCTTGATCTGTATTACCTAATACTCTATGCGCAAGCAACATTACGTCAATTACTTCCTGATGTGGCTGAGTCTAGCTGTGATTTTGATGCTGATTTTCAATCGAGTTCTGCTATAACCCAAATGGGGCGCAATGATTATCAATACTAGCCTTTCATGCGTGTTGTGTTGGGTGACTAAAGAGTTTCGGAGGTGAGTTTGTAGCCTCACCTCGTAGGTGAAAATTACTCAAAAATCATGCTGATGTCGGAAGTGTCAGTGCAATTGACACAAATATCGAAGGGAACTTATAAAATTTGATACAACGCATTCAGTACTTCGGACTACATCCTGCGAGCAAGTTAGAGTTTGAGAGGGGAGTTACTATTCTTTGCTTCCTCTTCGAATTTTGGTAACAACAACAACAACAATTAAGTAAGGAGGAAATATTAAGGGCTCACGTTCGCTTGAAGCTATTACACGCGACTACGAGAATACCTTATTGTGTCCGGACTCGCACGACTGATCCAAATGCGAAGGGTACAACGAAACAACGTTTTTGCAAACGACCCCTAAGTGGTTGATTTCATACTTTTGTAAAAAACCTTGTTTTGTATCACCCTCTGAATATTATATTATTCACATGTCGACGTTTGTAATTGCAAGGTCTCACTGTCGCTTGATGTCGCTTCCAGTGAACGACAGCCCTTACAGATAGATAGACATGTTTGTGTTGAGAGCATACCACTATTTTCAAGTGGCACTAACTTTTCAAGAATGATGACAACCAACCAGCGATGCATGAATAGCATTTGATTTGTAAAGAGTACACAGGAATATTCTGGTGGTCGGCCCGTACGTATTTATTGATGCCCAGATAATTGTCAATAGAGAAGATCAAAAGCATGATAATAGCACATTTATTGATGGCAAACCATGCACTAAGGAATCCATGCACAGGAATTGAATACTATAGAACGGTGTTTATTGATGAGCAAATAATTGTACATGTGGACAGAACACTATAAGAATAACGAGTACCCGTTTATGTGAAACAAAACTACAAGACTGCTTGCAAATGACAGGTAAACACTCATAAGATTCCTAAAGGTGTTTAGTTCTCTGCAACACACGTTTTCTGAAAGTATAAACTGTTGCACATAGTAATTTCAGAAACGATCTAAGGTGGTTTAATAGAGAGTTTAGATTGGGAAGAGGTTTGGGTTGGAAAGATAGCTTAAATTGGAAACAAATTTATAATCATCATCAAGTGCCGTGCCGAATGGCTTTGGCGATCATATTTCTCCATGTAATTTCTCCTCCTTTTCTCATTATGTGACCACTAAATGTTGGCTGTCTTTTTCTTATATTATCAATAATACATCTTTTCACATCCATCCTTCTAAGACATTATTCATTAGTAATTTTGGCTGTCCAAGGAATGCGTAACATTCTTCGAATAAACCACGTTTCCGCTGCCTCCAATGATTTTTGTGATGCCTTATGCTTCACTTCCATGGAGTAGCACTGGTTCAATGTAGCATTTTAGGACACTTTTTCTAGTATCCTTGGATATGGACTATAATAGATTTATAAATTTATAATAGATGTTTGAATTGGAAAGAAATTTACATTTGAAAGACAGTTTAGATTGAAAAGACGTTTATATTCAGAAAGAACGTTAGGTTGGAAGGAAATTTAGATATTATAGACGATTAGGTTAGAAAGTTTAGGTTGGAAATGCATAGAGATATGATAGCAGATTATGTTACATTTGGAAGATACTTAGATTACAAAAGGTTTCAAAAGGTTTAGGTTGGAAAGAAGGTTAGGTTGGACGGAAATTTAGATATTATAGACGATTAGGTTAGAAAGTTTAGGCTGGAAATGCATAGAGATATGATAGCAGATTATGTTACATTTGGAAGATACTTTTATTACAAAAGGTTTCAAAAGGTTTAGGTTGTAAAGAAGTTTAGGTTGGAAGAAAATAATTGTTTTATAAATGAATAAATATATTATTGCGTTATTAGTGTTATGGAATTTTTTTGGAATTATATAACCTGTTGATTAGTGTTAATTTCATTAGATTAAAATATAACAGTTTGGTGTTGTTGCTAGAAAATAGTGAGTTACAAAGCATTGGGATGATTCACGTACTGGTTTGTAAAGCAGCTACAGGCACTGGACGATCGGACAGTTCAGAATGTAATAGCAACCTACTGAAAGTACAGTATTGCCTAGAATACCACTATAACTAATAAGACTGGATAGAGTACTGCGTCCTGAGTAGTAACTACAATCGGTAATATTCAACAGAGCAAGCAGTGGGTAATACACTATCAGCTTAATTTACTGTACCAGGGTTTGATTCCAATGTTGCGCGGTGCATTTTGTTAAACCACACGCGACTCCATAATGCTCGCAGTCAGGAAATTTAAGAACAACGTTAAAAGTAAATGTGAACATGGCAATTGTGACCCATTTGCTCTTTATTTTTATTAAAAAATTATTTTTTTTTAAACTACTTAATTACTTAACCCTAAAATTTCAATATTCTGAACACAAAATTCACTGCTTATTTGTTCGATAATATCATTTATGCTGGAACTTCTTCCAACTAATATGTTAGACAATAAACAAATTGGAAATTGGGAAATTAGAGGCAATAGAGATGTGGTTTTACAGAAGAATGCTGAGAATACCATGGACTGCCAGAAAAACTAATGTAGTGTTGAAAGAGTAAAATGCGAAACAGACCTTAATCAATAATATAAGAAAAAGGCAATCTTCATTTTTTGGCATTTCATAAGACAGGCAGGTTTAGAGAACATAGTCACAACAGGCAAAATTGAAGGCAATAGAGACAGAGGGCGACAACGTGAGAAAATATTAGACAGTTTGACAACCTGGCATGGCAAGGAAACAACAACGACCTTGATACACAATACTGTGGACAGAGAGCTGTGGAGAGCCATGACCGCATACGCCAGCCGGCATGGCACCTGATGATGAATATAATTTATCAGTTATTTTTGTTGTTGATGTACTTTTGCTATTGCTACTTTTCATGCTATACCCTAGAAATGTCAGCAGAGAAAACTGGAACCTAGACTCGTGATTGTCGATGATTGATGAATGAATGAAACGACTACGCGTGCCATTTAATGTTAGCACATGGGTCAGTGACGACATGACACTAGTTACAGATTCAGAGAATTCTAAGAGATTGCGTGCAGCTACGGACGGCTCCTGATTTGATTTACGTCAACTGGTTCAGGAAACTCTTTCCAATCAGTCTATTTCTAGTGGACAGTAGTTGTATTGTAACGATTCAAGGAAGAAAGAGCAATGGAACTCTTGATTACCGCACAACGAATGATAAAACTAGTCGATCGGTATTTGTTTTTAACAAACTAACAATTGCTGATTAAAGATGAAGAACTCGTATATGTAATTATTAAGTTAGTGAAAATATTATTGAAAGTGTGAAAAATTGATAGTATACCTGTAAGTACAAATAATATTTCATAAATTGTGCCATCTTTGAGCGTCTTTGGACATTAAATGTATATTTGACTACATTGAATTTGCTCAAAAATTGTAAGGTTTATAGCCCAGGCCAAATCAACAATTCCGAAAAAGAAAACAGTATAGGCAATGGAATACTAACAATGCTTATGTGAATTCAAGAGTTAGAGTGTTATATTGAACATTTTTTTTATGGAACTGGAGGCTACTGAGATGTGATTTATGTTAAGATTATATGAAAATTCCATGAACATTCGTAGAAGTCCTCAGCAATGCTGGAGTAAAAAGACAAATTATAGCAAACATTATAAACAGTCAATATTTTAGAGCATGTCATAAAATGAGCCAAACTTAAACATTTAGTAACCACCGGAAAGATCAAAGGGAAAAGAGACAAAGTAAAACACATTGAGAAAACGTTGGATGTGTTGTCAATGTGACATAAGAGAATGTCTGCAAATGAATTCATAAACAACACAAGAAACAGATAGTTTTGGAGAAACATGGTGGCATACGCCGCTCAGCATGGCACTTAATTCATTGAATGAATTTGAGAATTTAATAACTTTTGTTATTTTTCTTTGCTAAATTTATGAACATATGAAATTTCTAGTCACACCATCAAATAATGTTGTTTCTAGTAGAATTATTTTATTAGTAACTTTTCTCAAAGCAACCAAGAAATAGAATGAAATTTGATCTCTTAGATGCAGTTATTAGTATAAGCTTTTACATTTCGTTGAATTCAAGGTTGTTTTACTGTTTCCATTAATGTGTGAGACTAGCGGGAATTGAACCAGGTCCGAACATAGTTTGATAGTATTCCCATTAGTCTCTAGAATTTTTAATTTATCTTCTTGCTTCCTACTTGAATTTACTTCCATTAATGTGTGTACATAATTTAGGGTGTGGCCATTTCCTGGTTGTATTTTTCAAGAAATTTGGCATAGAAGGTTCCAATAATATGGAAACCGCGATTTCGTTGGGTATGATGATGAGCTGCATTGAAATCTAAATACCAAGCCTTATAAAACAATGAGTAAATCTAAATACCAAGCCTTATAAAACAGTGAGTAAATCAAATAATATAATTTAACGCAGGGTTTGAGTATTGGTTAGGGTTATCTTGTCAAAAACCAAATTACATATATTTTCACTTCTATTAACTATTACGATTCATTGTCAGTCTTAACGATATGCAATGATTGGAGAAGAGGCCCATTATTCATAAAGCGGGGGGTGTCTATGTGTATATGTAAACAATACATTGCATAATTTTATATGCAACACAACCACATGAAGGTCTGCAAATATTTGGTGATATCAATGTTATCGTATCATAATGCTGTGTCGCCTATATACGTCTTGTCACAACGTTTACGTAATGCCATTTATGTTATCATATGTAAACGTTGTGACAAAAGAATATAGATTAAACGGGCATACGATTAAGTAACCGCTTCTGTAGGCATCTTCATGCCATAAAACACAGAGAACCTACCCATATCGCCATTCATTTTAATGGTGGCGATCATCATGGCGTCCTAGATATCCAGGTCACTGCCCTCAGATCATGTACCACCAATGCATTTGGTAATAATGTGTTATATATGTTATCATATCCCGTCTAATTTCCAGCAAAATCCGCTTCCATGGCTACATGTTTACACATACATCATTGTCACCTTGAACTTCGTGTTGTTTACACATTATTAGTGTATCTAGTGCATCTGTTGTGGTAGCAGTGTGTCTACTGTTTTTATTTTTGTTTACTGTTTGTTATATATATTCTTGAGAGAGACCTAACGGTTGGAAATGTTTAAAATGTCTCGTGTATTGTACTTTGTATGTTTTCGAGTTTACACCTCATAACCCCTTAGTTTTAGTGATAGTCCGTCTGTTGTGTTCAAGTGAAACATCAAAAACCTGTGTTCTACGTAAGTACTATTGTTGTTCCGTTTCACTGTAGTATTATCTTATATTCAATACGATCATTCAAGTTCATAAACGTATCCGTTGGCAGTATTGCAACAGTCAGACCTTCTTCCATCCACTTTTATGTACGTGTACTAAGAGACACACTTGCAAAGTATGTTACATGTAGTTCTGAAGTTACGTCTGCCATCAATTAGCACATTTTGATAATACTCTGACTTGACAGAGTGTGTTACAATGATTATTTAATATCTATGTGTTGTCTCACGTATCGCTTAAATCTAGCCAAGAAATATAGCGAGAAAGAAGTAAAAAGTGAATAGATCTGGGGGAATATGTGTCCAGAATAGCAAAACAATGATGACCTGCAATTAAATTTCTCGTAGGAAGATTTTATTGTGTTCTTCTAGAACAGCACTAGTCTTTTTTGTGTGCTAATGCTCATGTCTTTGATCGTGTGAAGTGCTTGAAGTGCAGGAAGAAATAATTCTGGGTCATGTAGACATTTTAGCTGGAAAATCCTGTAATAAAGTTTGTTAATCATCGATGTAACGCCTTCAGGACGGACAAAAATATAGAACAAATTAGACAATAATCGTGAATTTTATAATACGTGTTTAAGTAATTCGTGAGTCTGAGTGTGGCAGAGGTTTGTGAGGGTGTGTGTGTGGCAAGGGTTTGTGAGAATGAGCGTGGGAGGGGTTTGAGAGAGTGAGTGTGGCAGGAGTTTGTAAGTATGACAGGAGTTTGTGAAAGTTAGTGTGGAAGGGGTTTGAGAAAGTGTGTGTGGCAGGTGTTTGTGATAGGTAGTGGTGCAGACGTTTGCAAGAGTTAGTGTGGCAGAGAAATAGTGTGGCCAGGACCATTGTCCTGCTACAAGAGAGATCCAGTGAGAATTTGAGAATGAACGATGAAGAAAAAGAAGCTTAATCAGTAAAGTTGAACTAGGGTTGGTTCGGCCTCTTAGCCAAAGTGTCGACACCGCAACCTGAACATCATCCACGATTAAGCGTCTACCTACATTTTTTTCGTTCCACATGTCTCGTGCTTTACAAGTGGGACTTTGTTGTCACATTAGCTTTTCTCTAACATAACACTGCCTTCTAGTGTGTGTCGCTAGAGGTATAGCTGAACAATGTGGACTCATGCGACTCTACATCGTAGTGTCATCTACGCATATTGGGACATGGACATTGGCCGCCACGCCAAAGCATCTGCATACAGCTGTCCCAGCCGAAATTCCTTGAGTCAATGTGTGACGACAATGCCACTGACTGTCGACTGATAATTATTACTTGTCTTTCTGTAATTAATTGACACTTTCATATGTAGCGTCTACAGCCACGGACACTATCTATATACGTGTTAGCCAGAAACATTGCACAAATCAAGTGTCTTTATCCAGGGTGTCCTACGAGAAGATACTTTTAGAATCATGATTAGTTACTAATCCTGGGAATCCCACAAGAGCAGTTTGAAACTCTGATAATTACACAAGAGAAATAGGGACCAAACCCAAAATAAAGGAATGACGAAAACAGATGTGCTGGACCTCCGACGTCCTGACCACAAGTGGCCAACCGGGGTGCAAATAATCACAGTTTTACTGTGGAACTTGCAGCACAACGTACTTCACGCTCCCTGGCGAAAATAACACGAAATATTCATTGTGGTTATTTGAGAGCGAACACTGAAGAAGAAGACACAAGAGAAATGGAAAACCGTTTGCACCACTTTATATGTCTAAAATTGTGTATATGTATCATTTTTATTTCCTTTAAAAATAAATTACATATAAGATGTGTTGCTAGAATACATATGTTCTTCAATTACTGTCAAACAAATATTAAAATTATACTTTTTAATGTGTGATTTCTGTGCATCTCGTCCGTTACCTCATATCGCTGAAGTGCTTTTGGCTATTCCTATTTACAATTTACAATTGTATGCTCATGCCATATGAAATTGTCTACTTGTTGTAGTACCTCTACATAACATTGGTTTCTCCTGAATTTTGCTGACTGCCATAGTTTTTACGTGTTATAATATCTATCCCATATTACCTAATTTAGTTTGTCTTTTTATTATATGTCCTTTTTTTTAGTTCCTGTTCATTCTCTACTGAGATATATGTGCCATCTGCAAATGAAGATTGTTTATTGGTTTTTAAATTCGATTTTGAACATTGGCATTCACGTGATTGCAAACGATTACACAGCAGCAAAAGAGCCAAAACGTGAAGAATAGAAACGATTATATTAAAATAAAGCATACAAAACCCTAGGACACATAACACTAATCTTCATAAACAAAAATGTAGATCAAAACACCAAAATAACACTATTCAAACCTATTATTATGCCACCGCTGTGCTACCAAAGCCAAACATGGACAACGACAGCGTAAGACAAACGTAAACTAGTGACAGCTGAAATGGCATGCTTGCGCAGAATTCTAGGAATATTGCTAAGAGACAGAGTGAGAAATGTGGGTATTAGACAAAGATCCGGCACCGCCAAAATCTTGAAGTATATTAAGAGACAAGAATTCAAATGGTTTGCACACATCAGCAGACTACCACCAGACAGCGTACCACAGCAAGTTATGCTACACAGATATAGTGAAGGAAGACCTAGAAGCCTACTTCAAAATGATCGACCACCGAAATAAAAGAGGCTACAAATTCCACAATATACTCAGCACACACGAGGGTCATCTCCGGAGAACTCTTCTATCATTGACGCTGAAAAGCATTAAATGGTTTAGCGAGTAGATAGTTCTCATGGATATGGACATTACCTAGAAAGATTTGGGGAGGAAATATAAAAACAAAGTAGAAGTTATTCATTAGTATTATATTACTTTGATGATGGCAAAGTAGAAGTAATTATTCGTGAGAATACTATCCTTTCTAAAGACATGCTTGATTGATTAAAGAATCACTAAAATTATTTTTTTAAATACCCCAAATGGAATGGTGTGAGAACCTGCAATTCTTTATTCATAATTTAGGGAATCACATGACAGATTTATGGATGGTATATGAACTAATTATTTCTGGGAATGGTATTGTCTTCTTTACGTGAGGTTTAGTGCGTACTTGTGCAAAAACGACTGCCTGCAACGTGCCAAATATGACAGTAAATATAGTAATTTACTACTAAATCTAATGCTCACTCATGGGATTTGTTTCATTATGAAAATACTGCTATATTACTATTTGGGTTTTCTCAGAGCCAACTCTATATAACATAAGATGACTGATTACTTTCAACAAATTCATCACAATCATTAGGAAAGATATCGAAAACCGAGAACGTTAATGCAAATGTTCGGCTGCTGCTCGTTCAAGACAGAAGTCAGAATACATTTGTTTTTCTCTCTGCCTGCCAAATTGTGAAACTTCTCATCTCCAGCGGTACGAACATATATTCTTTGTTATATATGATGGGGAAAAGGGGGAACCTTTCAGAGAGGACATCTATAAAGAGCTTATCGAAGACCTTATGACACAATGCAAGATGTATGGCATAGGGACACAATATCCATTCATCAACGTTGATAATAACGATGTCTGAGATACAGTCCCCTAGTAGTTTCAGAAATGGCTGCATTGTATTAGAGAACTGAGTTAAGTGAGCACGGTAATATTAACGGTTCTCAAAATGTTAATTGGGATCGAGTTTCTAAAATATACTGTATTATTACACCGAAATAGAAGATTACAGAGAGGGGGTATTCTCATGTATTCTCGTTCAGTCTTTATGATGAATAATACAGACACTATAAACATTTTGTCTTATTGATGAATAAAACAGAAACTAGACACTATCTACATTCATTCTTTTTTATGACTAAGACAAACTATCTAAATTAAGTCTTATTGATGACTAACACAGAAACTATATACGTCCAGTCATATTGATGAATAATACAGAAACTATTTATTTTATTTGTTTTTTGCTTTTTTTGTAAAACACACTCGGTAATACTCACAGACTCTCAAAGCATGTTGCGCAAGATAGAAAAGTTCATGCTAAGAAAAGAATGGTGGGACTTATTGAACAACTCAGTTGCCAAGAGCATTTACATGGAAATTCTGCCCTGGTCATGCTGGGGTCAGAGGAAACGAAAGAACCGACTTATTGGCAGGCAGTGCGGCGATAGACGGCACATTGCTGAGAAGAGATAAAGCAGACTTAATGAAGGCAGTAATAAATTCATTTCAAGATGCAGATGATGTAAATGAGGTTGAGGACGTACACATACAGAGAATGTTAGAAATGGGAGTATCTAGAGGTGAGGGAAGGAAAAGTACATTTTTTGGAAAGTCCAGAAGATCACACAATCATCACCTAACCGGAACTTATGAGTCTACATACACTGGGATGGCTGCTGGAGCGTGGGGCAGAGCACTTATGGGAATGTCCTGCGGGCTGTGAAGCCAGTTTCTAATAAATAATCAAGAATCAATTCAGTTTTTTATGGCTAATAAAGAAATTACATTCATTTTTTTATTACTAAGCCAGAAACAAGTTACATTCATTCTTTTATGTCTAAGGCAGACACTATTTGTTTTCAGTCTTTTTGATGACTAAAACTGAAATTAAGCAAATATCTACATTCATTCTCTTTTATGACAGACAGAAACCATCTTTTTATCCCTTTCTTTTTGATCCCCAGGAATTATGAGCGATTTGCTTTGCTCTTACTTCCAGTGGGGTGCCGATTTGCTCTTGTAGTGGGGTGGTTTCTCCGAACTTTCTTTCATACCTAGGAGACTTAAGCTTTCGGATTAGTGCAGTGTCTGTTGGAGGAGCCTTCTACTCGGATGGGGTACATGTTTCGAGACGAGCTAATAGTTTGCCTGGATCATCTAGGTTAGTGACAAACAAATACCATTGAAATTATGTCAAACAACTCAGTCTGTTCTCTTTTTTTTTTGACGCGCTCTGCTTCTTTTCTCCTTCAGTGTTCTGTGACTGTGACGTGATGTCATAAAACAGTGGTTCTCAACTTTTTTCGAGGTGAACCATATATGGTGTCACGTTCTCGACGACCTAGACAAATACCTAACTAATATATTCAATTTCTATAAACAGATTAATAAACGTCATACTGCTATTTTACTCAAAAAAATATAAGCCTTTATAAGAGCTACTCAATACTAATTCTACTATTCTATCCATAACACTAGAATTCACTCTAACACTTTACAATAACATAGGAGCCCCTAATAAATCTAACATGTGACGAATTCCCACGACATTACGTTGTGCAGGTTGCACTCCAACAAACATCTTGGTTAAAAACTATAGAGTTCGAGGAACCATGCCCTACTTCATGGGCAGTTCCCCGATTAATCCTTCGCTATATGACTGAGCTGCTACTTAGTTGCTAGCGAATGGACGACTGATCACTCGAGATGTATTAAAATCCGTTATGTTCATGTTTTTGTGCGTGTTTTTGGATCTCAATCTTGCTGAATATTCAATTGCATTCACGCATTTGTCTGCAACTGTTTTCCTACTGATCTAGCTTTACTCTAGTTTGCAAAACTCAAGGTTAACAACACTAATTCCCTGAATATATTACACTATACCCATCCTTTCTTAAACTAACAGTGTTTGGCATAATATTTTATTCTCTCCTACCATTCTCGGTCACGGCTAGTTGAATTTTCACGCTAACTAGCTTCGTCTATTCAACACGTACTACATTTATTTTCTTTACGGTGTTTGTTTTTCTCTTCTTTACTTTTTAAAAGTACTATCTGAGCAAAGTAAAGGACAGCTGATTTTAGTATTATCCTTCGTCAATTTTCCTTGTCCGGCAAGCCCGACAGTCTGTCACAAGGATACATTACAAAGACCGTACTTAGGAGTGCTTCACAGAAAACCGGACCTGTCACGCTTCTGAGAATCGCTATATATATCAATTTGACACGCTTAAACCTTACGGGATCAATGAGCTCCAGACGTATGGAAGATAACAGGTCGTTCCATCATTTCTCTGTTTGTCTCGTTTCATTTGTATGTTCGAGTGTGTTTGGTATATTTCCTGTTTGTGTTGTCTTACATCTGACCTAGTTTCAACCCTTCTGGTTTATCTCCACATTTTTCTCTGCCATATGAACGTCAATAATTTCGTTATTGCTCTGCGTTTTTTGTTGTGCATGTAGTTTCAATAAGACCTTTTTGTCGAAACGTGGATTTGCTTGTGATATTATGTGCGTTTCCAGTGAGTAACAAAAATGTATTACCATGTTCCAAGCTTTACTTGATACATTTCAAAAATGACAATTTCATAGGACAAATTAACAATATATACATCATGCATTTTTCATGATAATGTAATTCCGTATAATTTTAACTTATATCATAGTTAATCAGATGAGTAACTACATGATAATTGATTATATATGGTTTGTTCAGTGTATCCAATTGAAACATAAAATATGTAAATACCCATATTTATATGAGTAATATTAGATATTTAAAAAAATATATGATACTATTTAAACTTCACGTCACTGATTAGAATGGAAACACTCTTGCGTTCCCAAGACCCGATACGGGATCAATGATTAGTGACACTGTTGCTTCGCATTAATATATCCCGTAAGATTGAAATAAGAAGGTTTAAAGATGGAGTGAGTTCGCTTCATCATCTTATAGAGGGTAAAATAACCCAGACGTCGTGCTGAAGTCGGATGTGCCTGGCATAAAGATACATATGTTCCAGAAAAGCTGTGAACCGTGATACAACGCATTATTTCTCCGGACCGCGTCACACTAATATGCAGGAGCTTGAGAGTGAGTTGAAGAACAATTGAATATTGCATTAAAATATTTGTATTTAAGTGTGGGCTCGTTTAACAGGCAACATCACAGGGAAACATTGACATTTTTAAGCTCGTGTCCCATTGGATAAAAACGTGTGGTATAGAAAGTTAGGTCATGAAAGATACTGATCAACTTGTTACACTTTTTTTTAAAGTCTGTCTACAAGGTGAAATTGTTATACACATGTACCGTATACTATTGGTCCATTTCATTTAAACTTATAGACTAAAGCCTGCACTGTCTGGTACAACGACACACGATATTGAGCTAGTCTAACGTAGACGGAATTCAATTTCTAATGGTATTTAATAGATGAAAGAAGTGTGCAGAAAGGCATTTCTAATCAATGTAATAGAACTCACGCTAGATGGATTGGAAGGCGATGTTTCAATTTTCCTTTACTATCAGATTGAATTGTGGGAACTAGATCGCTATGTCGCTTGCTGACAGTGAAATCTACAATTTACCCAGAAGCATAAGTCACGTGACTAGAAGATAACAAGGAATTTCGTAGGAAGCATGTGTACAGTGAATTTCCTCTATAGCGCATCCTTTTATAACACATTTTCTTCAGATAATACTTTTCAAAATCCTCATTTGTATTTGTTCTTTATTGTTTAGTTTCTGTATCGCTAATTTCTGTTACAACAGAAATATGTAATCTGTTCGGGTCAAGTTGTTATAAAGGCATTTGGGGTAGTACATAAATTAAATCAACAAATGGGGGGGGGGGGTTGTGGAAAATCTGAAAAGGTTTGACAGTTGTTGACATGGGGGTAAGGGGGTTGACAAAAGTTGACATAAATACGGATATTGATACACTAAGAAAAATTGGGCGAATATGAAAAGCAAATTCTAAAAATTTAAAAAAAAAACAAACAATATGGTGGTTTCGCACTTTTTCTTTAAAAAGGGGTTGGAGGAGAGTGAAGGAGTGTGCTATTTTGACATAATTAAGCACGGAGGTCCCTGAATTTTGTATACAGTGAAGGGGTTAAAAATTGTCTAAAACATGGCTAGTTTTACAAAAAAATGTATGGACAGTGCAATGTCGTAAAACAAAAATGTCATCGTCTGCTTTCGTTCTCAAATTCTACATATTAGCAATATGAATGGAAAACATTGTCTCATGTTTTACGGTTCAACTGCGATATTTGCGCCTGACACGTCCGTCTTCAGCAGGCAGTTTTGGTCACTTTAATTAACGTGATCATCTGTCTTTCCCAGAGCATAGTTATACATGTGTATTCAACTCTGTAGTGATCACTCTATATCTTGCGTTATGTCAATAATAGCAATTTCTTTGTTGGTTCCGAATTTAAACTCTAGGTACTCTACTTAAAATTGGACGATGTTAGTCGGAAATATGGCATGGAGATTAGGGATGCTACAGAAAGATATGGGTCGATCAATCTATTCGCTAAACCCTTTGTTGCCTTTGAGCGTCAGGGGTAGAAGAGTTTTCTGAAGATGACCCTCGTGTGTGCTGAGTATATTGTGGAGTTTGTCGCCTCTTTTCTTTCGGTGGTCCATCGTTTTCGTGGTCGGCCTCTAGGTCTACCTTCAATGTATCTGTGCATCTTAGCTTGCTGTGGTATGCTGTCTGATGGAAGTCTGCTGATGTGTGCAAACCATTTGATCTGTTGTCTCTTAATATATTCCAAAATTGGAGTGGTACCCATTCTTTGTCTGTCTTCATTTCTCACTCTATCTCTTAGCGATATTTCTAGGATTTTGCGCAAGCATGCCATTTCAGCTTTCACACGTTTACGTTTATTGTGTGCTGTCGTTGTCCATGTTTGGCTTTGGTAACACAGCGTTGATATAATAATTATTTTGAATAGTGTTATTTTGGTGTTTAAATCTACATTTTTGTTTCTGAAGATTGGTGAAATTTGTCCTAGGGCTTTGTATGTTTTACTACATCTATTTTGTATTTCTATGCTGCTCCTGCCGTGTGTTATTATATTGCTTCCTACGTACGTCAATTCTGTCACTTGTTTAAGTCTGTTGTTTCCAATATATATGTTTTGTTTCTTTCTGATATTTCTATCTTCATTACTTCAGTCGTCTCTATATTTATCTTCATGTTACAGGTTTGGCATGTTTGATATAATCTGTTTATTTGTCTTTGTAGTTGCTTTTCTTGTGATGCTACGACGCGTACTAGTACTTGGTCGTCTGCAAATAACAATTCGTTTAAGCTATCTGAAGGAACAATCTGAAGATTATTTTCTTCCGTTGTTTTTGCTACTTTGCAAATGTGATCTAGGTATGTTATAAACAATAGGGGTGATAGTACACATCCATGGCTCACTCCTGAGTGAATTTGAAAATTATCCGATACACCTGTGCTCGTTTCCACTGCGCATTGACTATTGGCGTATATGCTCTTACATAGCCTTATAAGATGTTTAGGGACTCCGTATGTCTTTAGTGTTATCCATAGTTGTGTTCTATCCACTCAGTCAAAAGCTTAATCTTGATCCACGAAAGCCAGATATAAGTCTTCGTTCTAATCTGTTGCTCTTTTGGAAAGTTGTTTGAGGGTGAAGTCTATACAAGTTTTATTTTTTAAGCCTAATTGTGTGTTGTTGAGCTGTGGTTCTATATATGCGCGCATCCTTCTCTCTAGCATCTTGCTAAACATTTTTCCTATGTTGCTTAAGAGTACTATGCCTCTATATTTTGTGCAGTCCCTCTTACGGCCTTTTTATTCCAGATGGGAACAATCACCGCTGTATTCCACGCCCTTGGCGTGTGGTAGAAAAAGATATGGGTGACAAGTAAAACCAAGCAAGATCCTACGAACAATATCAACCTGTAATATATATTTATATATATTTGTTTTCGTTGATTCTTTTATTTCTGTAATATATCTCTTGCATGGTTTGCTCCTGCCTTTGTATCTATTGTGTCTGTATAGTAATGCTTTTTGAGGAACACCATCTCATGGTAGACTGGTTTGTTTGTTCTAAAACAGTATTTTGAGTTGTCGTATAAAGCCTTGATTCATCATCATATGACATATTCTTTACAGAACGTTGTCTTTGCAATTGATGTTCGTATCCCGTGGCAATCTTCATGCCTCCTCCAATTTCATCTTCATACAGTCGTTGATGTCATTGGTCTATATCCTTCTACCTCTTTTTCTACTTACCGGAATTATGCCCTCTATTATGTCTTTCCATGTCATTGTTTTTCTTGATATGTCCGAAATATTTCAGTTTTCTATATAAAATTGTAGTCACCAGCGATCCTTCCTCTCAATTCGGCATATTTAAAACCTCACTATAACGTATCTTTTCTGTCTGGGAAATTCTCAATATTGCCCAATAACACTTCAGTTCGAGAGTCGATATTTCTTTTGCCGTTGTTCTATTTATTTTTCAAGTCTTAATGCCATAAGTTGCAACTGGAAAATGTATGATCTAAGTAGTATTCATTTTATCTCTTTATAACAGGTTTCTATGTATTTTTAATTTCTTATAATTTAATTATCGCTATCGCTAATCGTTTCCTAATTTTTATTGTACATTCACCTAAGCTATTCATATTTGCACCCGGATAATCAATCTTGTCGACATTTTACAGTTCCATGTTATGTATTTTAATTTGTAGTGTTATTTTGATTGTATCTGTTGTCATGATCTTGGTTTCCTGTATGTTTAATTAAAGGTTTTATTCTTCGCTGTATGCTTTCGTTTTAATGATCATCCGTTCTAGCCCTTCTATGTATGTAGTTAGAAGTACCGTATCATCTGCGTATTGTATGTCACGTATTAAATATCCTCATATATTTAGGGGTTTGTATTGTTTGTGTTTCTTGTCGTCTCTTACTTTCCTCATGACGTTTTCCGCATATATATTATATAAGTATTGTGGTAGGGTTTTACCGGTTTACCCCGTATTTTTAGGTTTTTCCCCGTATTACCCTGTTATCTACCGATAACCATTCTGAGATATTACCATCAACTCTCACAGCTGCTTTTTGATTATTGTAGGATGACTTAATAAGATATGTTAGATGTTCTGGGAAACCGATTTCTCTCATTATTTCTCATAGTTTCTGATGTTGTACGCAATCAAATGCTTTGGAATAGTCGATAAAATACAAGTATGGATCTGTTTTGAATTCTCTACATTTTTTGATAATGTTTTTCATATTTAGTAAAGGATCTTTTGTGCCTCTGCCTGACTGATATCCACCTTGTACCTCGTTAACTTTGGTTTCTAATTTTTGCTCTATTCTTTTCATAACTATTCTTAGTAAGTTCTTGCTCGCTTGGCTAATTAATGCTACTGTTCTATAGTGTGTACATAATTGGAGATCTCCTTTTTTCGGGAGGGGGATATATATTGATTTGTTCGATTCTTCCGGTCGTTCCAAGTTTCCAAATTTTGCAGTACAACGTATGGTATATTTCTGTGCAGTTGCTTCTTCAGGTAGTGTCATTACTGTGGTAATATTGTCATTTCCGGGAGCTTTATCATTCTTCAAATTTTTTTATTGCGTGTCTAATTTCATCTATCGTTGGATCTAGTTCTTTTGCTGTTTCGTTTATTTTTACTTCTGAAATATGTTGTGAACCTTTATACATTTCTTGGCAGTATTCTTTCCATCTTCGTATTAGCTCTTTCCCATCTTTTAGTATTTTCCTTTTTTTATCGTTTACTTATAGTGCTGGTTTGAAGTTATTTTGTAAAGCCTTGATTAAATTTAAATATTTAGTTCGGGAGCCGTGTTTTGCGACAATTTTCCGATTGTTGGTCGGTACAGACTATTTAATGTCTTTTGAAAATCAATAAAGTTGATAATAAGAGAAGAGTGCATTTCCACGGATTCTTCGATAATTATTCTAAGGGTGAAATTTGATCAATACATGATCGTTCTGGTCTGAATCCAGCTTTCTTTTCCGTTTTATTTTCATCTATTTGTCCCTTGAACCTCTCTATCATCATACTAAATAATATTTTTCCTTGCACTGACAACAGAGTAATTTCTCGCCAATTATTACAATCAGATACATCACCTTTCTTTGGTTATTTTACTATAACTCTATCTTTACATTGTTACGGCAGTTTTTCTTCCCTTTTTCCTCATTTATAATAGCAAGAATCTTTAAGAGAAATGTGTCATGAGCTGCTTTCAACATTTCACCACTAATCTCATCGGCGCCAGCTGCTTTGAACTTTTTAGTTTTCTAGCTGCTGGTCTGATCTCATCAAGTGTAAATTCATGCTTTTTACTGACATAAATATCTTTATGCTCGATCTCAAAGTATGGGGTTAATGCTGCTGGTGGTCTATTCAACACCTCTGTAAAATGTTCTGCCCATCGCTACATTTGTTCTTGTTCTGTAATGAGTAATTTGCCGTATTTGTCTGATATGTGTATTTGCAATAGGCTGCCTATTGCAGTGTTTCCCAACGTCGGGCCAACGCCTCACAGGGGGGCAATTTGACTGTTCGTGGGGAGGGGGCAGTTCGAACAAGTTGTAATTAGGCTTAATTTAGGGAATAACTCATTTAAAAAAAAATATAAGCAAATGTGTATATGTTACATAGATGGGCATCCGAATTTTAAAAAGACTTTGGTGGCGCATGATTAAAAAAAAGTTGGGAAACACTGGTCTATTGTATAACTGTATTGTGATAAAGCAACTACTTTTTTTTACTTTTGCTGCATTTTTCAACTGTTGTGAGCCAACCTTTTATCTTTTATCACGCCACAGCTACGCCGTAATTTTGTATCAATAAATCAGAACGTCAAATAGGTCTTTAGTAAATGTGAACTTTTTCTTTATGTTATTCAGTCTATTTTATGAGCTGTATTTCTACATGTTATCAGTTTATTTTATGAATTTTATGTCCTCACTTTGTTCAGTCAGTCTGTTTTATGAACAACGCAATCTTTGACTTTGTGCTCTTCTAGTATGTTTCTACTAAACTGATCGACAAGTTTTTCCAAGGTTCTCCCATATCATCGATTACATTTCCGCATCGGGGATGTCTCACCAGTCTCACATGACATTAAAAATCATCACACAGAAAGCTTCTTGCAGGTGAGAATGTCCTAGCACATTTAATATTTACAATTATGGTTTAATCATTTGAGTAGGGGACATTGTCTTAATGCATAGAGAATTGAAGTCATCTGGGTATGAAATAATTCTCTCTTTTATCCCACCCCATTGAGAGATTGAGTCATCTGGGTATGAAATAATTCTCTCTTTTATCCCACCCCATTGAAAGATTGAGTCATCTGGGTATGAAATAATTCTCTCTTTTATCCCACCCCATTGAGAGATGGAGTCATCTGGGTATGAAATAATTCTCACTATTACCCCACACAATTGAGAAATGGAGCCTGGAGATTAAATAATTTTCATTTTTACATCATTCCATTGAGAGTTGAAGACTGGTAATGAAATAATTTTCACTTTTACTCTCCACCCAATTGACAGTTAGAGTCTGGGAATGAAATAATTCTCATATTTACCACTTTTAAAGTTGAAGGCTGGAATGAAATAATTATCACTTTTACCCCGCCACACTGGGAATTGGAGCATGTGAATGAAATAATTATCACATTTACTACACCGCATTGAAAATTGGAGCCAGGGTACCAAATAATTCTCGCTTTTACCTCACCCCATTCCATAAATAGCTAAATTGTTCTTAATTCCTGGGGATCAAAATATAAATTAATTTCATCTGTTTTCGCTCTCAAACTCCTAAAGATTAACAGGATGTAGTCCGGAGAACGGAATGCATTAGGTCAGGATTACAACTTTTCTCTGTAATGTCTGCGCCTTTCGGCTAACACATCCGATTTCAGCGTGGTTTCTTCGTCAATTTGATCCTATAGGGGATGGGATAACCAACTCCAACACATAATATCCGTTGTCGCATCTTACTACATGCATGGAACACATACACTTAAATAACACATAGATATACATAACACATAGACATAAATCAGGTAGCTTCAGATGTAGCATAAGTAAATGAATAATATAAAAAGAAATAATTCAGGAGTTTGTGTGGACAAAATCAGAAGGCAGTATATGGTATTTGAACGAGATCGGATCAGATGTTTACAAATAGACCTAATGGCCATTCCAATACTAATGCTCAATGGATGTGTTAACATATGTTAAAATGTTTGTGGTCCTAGAAATTTACATACCTGTGCAATGTGTGTATGTTGTTGTTGTTATCTGGGTTTTGATTGACCGGTTCATATTCATAGTACACTGATAATACACGTTGGAACTCTTGACTAAAATCGCTTCGTGTTTTTACTTTGCTGAAAATCGGAAAGCTTGGAATTGCTGCATAAGTGTTTCTCTTGTTGAGATGTATATGTGTTCCTCTTGTTATCATGACTGGTGATAAAAGCTGGTTCAAATTTCGTCTACTGCCCTATGAAGTTTTTTTAGAATTCCTCGATGCTTCCTTATAGTGTGTTACTAAACAGAATCCCGGGTGACATGTATTTCACACTTCTGTGATTGCATCCTATTCGTGATAATTTTTATAGAAAAGTTACACGTTGTTATCTAGACAGCAGTTCTTGTGTCTAGTCTTATAGAAATAGTGTCTACCTCTTATCGAATTCTCTGGCAAAGGTTATATGCTTCTCTGTTGACTTATCGAATTCTCTGCGTACGCTTATGTGCTTCGTTGTTCACTGTTATCGAATTCTCTGCAAACTGTTAAAAAATATATGTATACTCTTACCAAATTAATTACATACTGTTTGGAATTCTTTATTTGCATACATTTACCAAAATCTCTACCTACTCTTATCGAATTCTCTGCATACACTTATTAAATTATCTACCTACTTTTATCAAATTATATGGTTACTCTTATCTAATTTTCTATTTCCTCTTATCAAATTAACTGTCTATTCGTAACCAATTCTGCGCCCACTGTTATGGAAATATCTTCCCACTTTTAACAAAATCATAACCTTCTTATAGCATTATCTACATACCCGTATCAAATTCTCTACCTATTCTTATGAAATTCTCTGCCTACTCTTAACGAACTCGAAACTGCCAATCATTCTTCAACGTACGCATAACTTAAAGTCACTTTTTAATATAAATCAGATCGTGTGGGCGAGAGACAAGGGCCAAATCTCAAGTTTAAGCTAACAGAACCACCCCCCCCCCCTTTAAAAAATATCACTTCACCTTCACAATGAAGAAAGGAGGAAAAAAACTTTACATCATAACATATACGCATATTTATGTGTACCCATCACGCTAATATGCAGGCAAATTTCCGGCATTATAATCTTCCCTACAGATTGAAATGTAACTTTCCTTTGAAATGAAAACAGCATCCAGAATCATAACCAAACTGCTCTGTTGACTAATTCCCAGATTCTGAACTTTCTATAGTGTCTCCGAGTCGATAGCACTCAATCAATAAAGTTCAGCAAACGGTTGTATCCGTCAGTAATGGATATAAGCTGAAAATCTCATCTCATCCAACTTTTCAGTTACTTGAATAGGATTCTATGAGCCATTTACGAAGTTCAATTAGCATTGGTGTCAGTGATTTTTATCTGCTGGAGAATAAAATCGTATAAAGATGTCTCGAGATTTGAAAAAGTGAAGAAGCTTTCATTCTCAGATTTAATAGTTAACAAATGCATTTCAGTGCTAAAGTTAGAACAATTTGTTCAATTACAACTCTCAGTGTTATACTCAAAGTGCAATCAAATATATTAAACGGGAAAACTGTCTTAAAATATGTCTTTGTGGTAGACAGGTTAGTATCCTAAAACTTTCTGGTCTTAACTAGGCCGAGGTTCAAGCCCAGGAGAGTTCGGCCGGTAACGTTATTTTGCCATGCTTTTGAATGTAATATTGAAGTTGTGGAACTAGAGAATAGTTGCGATCTAATATTTGTATACATAATCATCATTATCAAGTGTCGTAACGAATACCGTAAGTGATCATGGATTTTCACAAACTCTATTTCCCGTTTCTTTTATCAGGATCGTTATTGACAGGATTGTTAATGTCAGACTGTTTTTCACTATGTTTTTCTCCATCTCTGAGTTTGTCTGTTTTATATATATATATATATATATACACACTCCAAACTTCTTTGTCCCATGACGTGATCAAGAAATAAGGATTGTGTGTATTTCTGATAATATTAAATGACCAGAGTTTGATACTTGACTCTTTGAGACATCAGCGTTAATTTTTCTAGTTGCCCATGGTACTCTCAGCATTTTTCTATAGAACCACATCTCTGTTACCTCCAATTCTTCACTATCCTGCTTGTTGATGTGTTGTCCGTGACTTGTATCCACATGTTATAATCGATGATATGTAGCTCTGAAGGACTCTCGCCTCTATGAGACAGGGGCATATTACACAGTATATCCTTCATTTTTAGGAATGTTACCTTTGGCTGTCCCATTTTGTTTCTTATCTCTGTTGAAATTATTCCATGTCATTTGTCTTCCATAATACTCGATATATTAGACCTTTTTGAGAATTGAGTCATTCACTTTGATCTTGCACGCGGGGGGGGGGTGGTTCGGGGGGAGGTGGAGGGATAATTTTGTACTATTATAGTGTTCTTCTTATCGGAGTCCTTATCCCATAAGAAATCTGAAAATAATTTCGGCTATATTGTGTTCTGTGGTTTAAAAAAACAACATCGCACACATTACAATGGTATCTGTCCGAATGGGCGGAAATTTTGTCTCATACAGTGACCACTTGAATTCACATTATCTTCCGAAGACGGATGTGTCGGGCCATTGACGCAAATAAAACAGCGACACAACGCATTTCCATTCTCTGGACTACATCCTTCTGGAAATCTAATAGGACCATGGTCCTGCTAAAAGAGATATCCAGTGGGAGTTTGAGAATGAACGCTGAAGAAGAAGAAGAAGGATTCACATTACAGTAAGTAGTGAATTTTTTTATCAAAGTAAATATGCAATACATTTTCTTAACTTTACTCTGCAATAAAATCGTTTTAGATCATTATTTACATGTCGATAAATCTACTATATAATACCATCCTTAACATCTCAAACAGTAAAAAAATGGATTAACCCTATATTACGCTGTGTAGCGTAAACCGAACAGCACGTAAATCTCGGTTATTTTGTGTTCCTAATTTTTAGTTGTTTCTCTACAAAGCCAAATGTTTTTCGATGGATCATTCAAATTTTCTCAAGATAATACATGATTTAATGATATTCTGTATGTTTCTAAATTTCTAAAAACCAATTTCCTAAACATTGTATACAATATAAAAACATTTGTTATGTATTTTTATAGGTTAAATTTTCTTTCTTAGTTTCACTTTTGTTACTTTTCTAAAATGATAAATCCAGAATTGATACCATTTTAGCATACTTATGCATTCACTTTCTTTTGACCAAATAAACTCATTACACTTGACACACAAAAAAACAACACATTATATAGACATGGTTACCAAACACCTAAAAACATGAATACACAACTTTGTTTCTTATTTTGTTTACATATTATGCGCAACTGAATATAATGCACATGAAATAATCAGTAAACGTATTTTGATCATGGGAAACCTTAAATTATGTCATAGAGGGATTTAACGAAAATTACTGCTGTAAGTAATTAGGTATGACTACAAGACAAAAATGTATTAGAACAATATTGTAATGCAATATAGATATCTTTTGGTGTCACTTCATTGTTTTCAAATGAACGAAACATAATTTACACATTTGCTTTAAATTTTAAAGCTACATATCAAATCGTGAATTAAGACTTCACTGTACTCGAGTTGTTCCACTTACATGCATACTTACCTGCATACTTCAGCAATCGCAACAAAATTAAATATTTACTGTATTTAATAAGAGTTACAATTAGAGTACGTAATTCATATCCTTAAAGGTTAAACCAAAAGAATCCCGTTGTATATACGATCCGAAATTGAACCTGTAATATCGTTAATACTTGTGAGATAGATGATACCGTGTGCTTATGTGTTTATTGGCAATGTAGAACATGGTTATCATCAATTGCCGTTCCCGCATCAAAGTTTGACTTAAACGGACTTCAACGCCCTGTGTCCCTTGCAGCGGTTGTTCATTTTGATAGACTAATGTGTACACCTCATGATGTCACCTTTCACACATGAATCTGTGTCTACTTCTTACTCGACGCCCCTCAACTTTTCCATAAAGTAGGATCTTCAACATTGTTTAATTTCTTTGCATATGTTCAAAATATTTTATTTATTGTATTTCTAATTCCTTTATATTTGCATGCACAATATAGCCACTACCTCTTGTATAGTTGTTTTTTCATTGCATGAAGTTTCATTCTACATATCCGCATCTGAATGGCATAAATACAGATGTGAAGTCAAAATATTTAATTTTATATTACGGAATTTTTTCAGGGACATAATATAAGAAATAAACTACTAATATTTTCTGTGCAGGTATTGTTCGTTACTCATGCCAGATAGAATAACATAACAATATACTACGTCACGAAACATTGCACATCAAACGTTTTATTGAGGATTATTATCGCCCACGCGACGTATAACATTGTACTATCGGACGTTTTGGTTGACGTTGTACTAGACCTTATTTGTGGTGAGAAATCCCCTTTTAAATGGAATCCGGTGCCATATGGTTACATCAGAAAATATACAAGTATAAATGATTGGTGGCGTACGTTCAGTTAGTTCTGCTACTACATAATCTGGAGTGGTTTATATTAGTTACGGTTCATGCCAAATATATTACATATATGCATGTATGTTACTGTATTTGGACGTGCGTATGTATATGTACTAATTACTTGATTTTAGGTGTGCTATTATACTCTTCTAATACTAGGCATACCCATAGATGCTTATATCTCCTCTTCACTGCTTGTATCAGGGTATAGTCGCTGATGGTTCTTTGTTGGTACAATGTTCTTTTACTGTATGTTTCGATACAATAGAATCACGAGCGATAACACTTATTAATGTATTGAAAAAAGTACTTTCTCCGTAGTTTTCTTTTCATACCAAGAAGACTTCAACCATTTCAGTCATGCAATGCCTAAAGTAGATGTCTTTTACACAGAGGAGGCAAACATGTGTATGTAGAAGGTAAGCTTCGCTTGCAGAGTCTTGAGTAGATGGATATTGCGCAGAGGGGATCAATGTGTGCATGTAGAAGGCATGCTCCACTATTGTTTATGCAGGGATCAAATCACATGAAACTCTGCTAGCATTTCATAGGGTACAATACAAGAATCATTGGACAGGTTTTTACGGAACAAATAGCAAACATAATCAAACAGAACGAAATTCCGATAAAGTCTCATATACCGAGGCATCCAATATTCGACTCGTTGCGCGATGAGAGCCCCTGACCACTTGACATGCGCGCTGCACACTGAGTGGGAGATGGATGACCAGTTCATTGCCCGCAAATTTCTACATCGGTATTCTAAGTTACGACTTTTTAGATTTCCGAGATAGTGCAATAGCATATCAAATTTAAAAGTTGTTATGTTGTCATGTGATTTGTCTACTGATTCTTGTATTGTACCTTTGATAGTGTAAAAGTTTACAACTTACGATCGCACAGTCAATATGACAACATAGTTTCAGTATCCAGGCATAGGAGGAGGTACAAACACATCTTATTCAAACTAGTTAGTAGAAAAATAATCTTTGTTGAACATCGAATCATCGATCGAAACTTGCTTGGATCTCCTCCTCAAGATTATGTCTCATCGTGTAGCGACTGACTACAACTCTTCTGTGGTTGTTTACCAGTCTCCTCTGGTTAACTTCATAATGCTCTTGTTTAGCCACATCCCTCTTGACATGATATTCCTGTAGTGTGCTCAAGATTGCAGACTCTACATTTCTACATTGGTCACTCGTCCTATCTTCTTAAGATCATTATTTGTCCAATCAGCAAAACCAGCAAACCTGAATGTGTCATCATTTCCTCGGCACAGGCATGTCTAGGCATATATATGAAACCGATTTTTGTCAGATTATACCGTTTCATCGACTCCAACCACTGTCTGGGTATCCAGCCATTCTCAATCTTTCTCAGCATGATCAGTGTGTGGCTAAGAAAGCACGCACAAGTGTAGGGTTGAGCCTCTAATCACATCATTGCCCTGGTTATCGCTATCGTCTTCATGGTCATGTTACTTGTAGTCGTGGCAAATGACTTGCTGTCTTGACTCAGTTTTCTTCCAACATGTGCCGTTACGTCCATTAGTTGCGCACATTCCGAACAACAGAGACATCTGTATAAATTACTAGGTCGTCCTCAGACCAATTCTCATCATTCAAAGCCTGAACTTTTGCTTCCACTACTGAAGTGGTTTTGTTGCCTACATTCTCTGCCAAGTCTGATGCGTACTAAAACAACATCATTGCGATATTCTGATGACACCTTCTCTTACTTTGCACAAAGATCTACGTTATTGTATGAACATACATGTTGAATAATATTGCTGAAGACATGGCATATACCATATAATCCCAAACATTTTTGGTACTTAGACCACCTGCTAATTTTATTGGTTTTCCATTCTTGAATCTTGATTATAAACTGGCTTCACAGCACGCGGGACATTCCCATAAGTGCTCCGCCCTCCGATCCAGCAGCCATCCCAGTGTATGTAGACTCATAGTTCCGGTCAGGTGTTGATTGTGCTATCTTTGGGACTGTCCAAAAAATTTACTTTTCCTCCTCTCACCTCTGAATACTTCAATTTCTAACATTCTCTGTTCGTGTACGTTCTCAACCTCATTGACATCATCTGCATATTGAAATGAATTTATTACTGCCTTTATTAAATCTGCTTTATCTCTTCTCAGCAATGTGCCGTCTATCGCCACATTGCCCGCCAATAAGTCGGCTCTCTCGTTTCCTCTGACTCCAGCATGACCAGGGCAGTATATCCATGTAATGCTCTGGACAACTGAGTTGTTCAATAAGTCCCACTATTCTTTTCTTAGCATGAACTTTTCTATCTTGCGCAACATGCTTTGAGAGTCTGTGAGTAATACCGAGTGTGTTGATATATCAGTTATCAACCAATTAACGAAGCAAATCAGAACCTAGTAAAATATATGTCTATTGTTTCTCTCCAGGTGGTTTGTTATCCACTCTTGTTGTTAAACGTTGGGGGTGATCCGAGCTCCCGCTTAAGCTCCAAGGCCAGATATGTTACATCGGCTGTGTTATGATAGTGTTTGTTAAAGATGTCCCTGAAGTTTTCTATCCATTTTTCCCGTCGTCTTCCTATGGCTTTGTATCCTGATCTCATCTGTTTATATGCTTTCACGGGTAACTTGTCTTGATGCATTCTCATAATGTGGCAAAACCACTTGCTCTGCTGTCTTTTTATGTATTCTATGCAAGGTGTTATACCTATTTGTTCCCTGATGTCTTCTTTTCGTAATATGTCGAGCCTGGTAACCTCTGCAGCTTTTCTCAATAATTTCATCTCACACGTCACTATCTTTCTGTAATGTGAAGATAAGAGACCAGTTTTGGCATTGATAATGCAGTTTTGGTAGGAATATAATGTAAATCTTCTTTTATTCGTTAACTTCCATCTCGATCTTGGGATGAAGAAGCAGTGGCGACAGTTGGAATGTTACTGCATTTGCCTTTTGACACCTCGTCTCTATCTCTCTATCCAGTCTTCCATTTTATGTGAATTCCTGTACTTGTTTTACTCCTATGTTGTCTATCTGTATGTTTAGATGGCTCGAAAATATGTGCATATACTTATAGTTAATGCCTATGTATGTTATAAATAGTATGTACACCCTATTTGTGTTAGGTGTAATAAGACATTCACGGAAAGCATACATATTGATGATGACCTGCGTAAATAGAAACCGCTTACGTGGACCCCCAATTACATCTTCTGCACCCCATTTTTTCTCATGGACATGGACAACCTGCTAGTCAAAATTGACCCTTGGGGTCCATATAGACCACTTGGGAACCTATGACATAGACCAAAGTAGGACCAGGACGTTCGATACATTTTACAACTCGAACTGGCGGGTTATTTTGTGGAATTATGATAGGAAGCTAAAATCCCTAGATTGAAAACATTCACGACATTAATTAATGATAGTCTAAACAGTATTGTTGAGGTGGATTTTCATTGCACCAGACATCATTCATAAGAGACAGCAAGTTTTGTAATGTGTTATCATCAGAAGCTTTAAGCATCTCACTTGTTATTTCGTCAACGCCAGCGGCTTTGTTATTTCTTAGTTTATGGATAGCATATTTTAATTCGGTGATAGAGAAAATTTCACATGATACTGGCATGGTTGTCATTTGTGTGTCATTGACAAAATCTGGAGTAGCTGTTGGTTGAGGTCTATTTAATAGTTCATTAAATAGAATGGTGCAATGAAAATCCACCTCAACAATGGAAAGACGGTATCATCGTCAAACTCCCTAAGAAAGGCGACCCCTCAGACTGCAACAACTGGCGGGGTATCACCCTATTATCAGTCATAGGCAAGGTCTTCCTAAGCATCATATTGGAAAGATTAAAGAATGCTGTTGATAAACTACTCAGAGAAGAACAAGCAGGCTTTAGATCAGCTCGCTCCTGCACAGACAACATATTTTCTCTTCGCATCATCATTGAAGAATCACTCGAATTCCAATCCCCGCTCATAATCAACTTTGTTGACTTTGAAAAAGCATTTGATAGTCTTCATCGGCCTACGTTATGGAATATTCTACAGCAATACGGTTTTCCTACTAAAATAATCAATGTTATAAAGGCATTCTACACCAACTCACATTGCTGTGTTCAAACAAACACTGAGAAGTCAGAATGGTTCCAAGTTGTTACGGGCGTTAAACAGGGATGCATCATGTCCCCATTACTTTTCTGCGTCGCTATTGATTGGGTCATGAGAAAGAGCACTGAAAATGAGCTGACAGGAATAAAATGGATTAATAATACCGTTCTCGAAGATCTTGACTACGCAGATGACCTGGCCCTTTTGAGCGCAAACCACACAGATGCTCAATCTAAGCTTGACAATCTCCAACACTACTCAAATCAGATAGGGTTGAAAATCAACACATCAAAAACTCATATACTAGATTTTACGAGATCCAACGACAACATAGAAATTCAAAATGTTCCATTATTAAAAGTCAACAATTTTACATATTTAGGCACCAATCTAGCATTGGATGGAGACTCATCAAAAGAAATTTTACACCGTATTGCCCTTGCAGCGGGTGCTTTCAATAAACTACGCAACATATGGACGTCAAACACACTAAGAAACACCACAAAACTCAAGTTATTTAACTCCAACATCATCCCTATTCTATCATATGGGTGCGAAAGTTGGAAAGCCACAAAAGCCACAGATAAAAGACTCGACTCCTTTGAAAACAAATGCCTACGTACCATTCTGAACGTTAAGTGGAGTGACTTTAAATCTAACACTACTATAAGAGAGGAAAGCAAACAAACCTATATATCTTCCTTCATTAGACAAAGGCGTTGGACTTAATCGGCCATGTTCTTAGAATGAACAGCCTAAGAATTCCCCAGCAATCACTACATTGGGTGCCACCTGGAGTAAGAAGAAGAGGGAGACCTAGAGAAACTCTACGAAGAACCATTAATAGAGAAGGCATGTCAATGAACCTAAACAACACGCAACAATTGAAAGACCTGGCAACACAAAGACAGAAATGGAAAGCTATGGTTTCTGCCCTATGCGCCGCCTATGGCCCTGGAGGAACATAACATAACAAACAGTATAATGAATTTCTATGAATAGCTTCGTCCGTGTGTGCTGCCTCGCTGGAAGGGTCACGAATAAAATTTCTTTTACAACTGTGTCTGCTGAAATATGCTGTCTCAGGCTCGGTAGCTTTATAAACGTCCATCAAACCCAGGTCTAAGTGAGTTAGTACGGGGGTGCTTTAGGCTAAGGGAGCAAACCCGGACATAAATCCTTCATGGTCTATCGAGTAAACATAGAGTGACCCGGGCTAATGGGAGTAAACCCTCTTTAACAATTTGGATGGGGACTGCTGATGGTCGCATTCGATCATCCTCTGGTATCTTATGCTTGATTCGAAGCGTATCGACTTTGCTTTTCCCTTGGACTACATCATTGGAACTGAGTGGAACGTTAGTGCAAAATGGGAAAGATACTTTCTCCATATAGACAGCCCGGGCTTAGTAAAACACATCACAGGAGCAACAAACGCACACTGCTTTTTCTATTTTTGCTTATGAGCATGCAAGACGCAAAAGGCCATACAAACAATATAAAACATTTTAGTCAACAAGTGATGTTTACAGAAACACATTACAGAAACACTCCTTGCAACAAGTACGGATCACATAAACAGAATATAAAAATAAACATTAATAGATGCAGGAAAACTTAATTGAACATAAACAAATTAGTCTCACATGAACGGTTAACAGAGATGTCCCCTCACAATAAGTAGTATATATTTTCTTTTTTTTTACAAAACCCACCGAGTTAACACGAATACGTTGAGAAATAATACACATAAAATAACTTCTGCGTTCATTTGCAAACTCCTGTAGATGAAGCAGGGGATATTCCAGAGAACGGAACCCGGTGTGCCATGTATTGATTCACAGCTTGCCTACGATATCTGCGCTTTCTGCTTGACACATCCATCTTCGGCATGGGTTCTGGATCACCTGATCGTCTGTGGAATAGGACAGCCACCTCCACTCCAAAAATCTCCTTAGTCGACTCTTTCGACGTACATGGCAGGAACCAGTGTTACAGTTTTATTCGCCTGTTTCCCTTTCGACCCCGAAAATCTTCCATGGCGTAGTGGTTAAGTAATGTGACTTAATAGACTGCGGATTCGATACAGTGACCACTTACAAGTACATTGTGGGATGTGCCTTGTGATTATTGTTTGATCTACTGGATGGTATTCTCGGTAGGAAGACTGATGTTCAGATGAGATGGAAAAGTATATAATGACGTTTCATTGGCTATTGTCTATTGTCTATTGTCTATTGTCTATCCCCAGGTGAATGATTGTTGATCGCATTCCCACTTGCCGTTAAGCGTAGGGGTGGTATCTTAAGCTGTAGTTTCAAGGCCAGATGTGTCGCCAAGGTTGCATTTAGTCCATGTTTGTTCAAGGTTATCTTAATGTTTTCTATCCACCGTTTTTTTTTGTCTACCTTTGGCTTTACACCCGGATATTCTTGTATTATATGCTCTTATTGGTATTTGGTTTGGCTTCATTCTCATAAGGTGAACGAACCATTTTACTTGCTGTCTCTCAATATGTTCGATACATGATATTATTGATATTATACCAACTCTTTTCCTAATTTCTTAATTTCTTATTTTATCTAGTTTGGTAACCATTGCAGCTTTCCTCAGACACTTCATTTCACATGTGACGATTTTTCTTTGCTGCGAAGCTGTTAAAGACCATGTTTGACATTGGTAGCACAGGGCTGGTATAAAAATTGTAGATATTATTTGTTTTTTAATTTCCATCTTGATCTTTGGATGAAGAAGTAATGGTAAAAGTTGGTAAGTCACTGTGTTTGCTTTCTGGCACCTTGTTTCTATTTCTCTGTCTAGTCTTCCATCTTCGGAAAAAATGCTGCCTAGATATTTAAATTCTTTGGCTTGTTTCACTTTGGTGTTATCTATTGTTATATGCATTGGTGTTGAAGACTTGCTAATTTTCATAACTTATGTTTTTTGTACATTAATTTTCATGTTGTACTTCTGACATGCTAACATCAATGCATTGATGTGCTTTTGCAAAATTTCCTCATCTTTGTATATTAAACTTTGATCATCGGCAAATAATAGTTCATTGATTTAATTATTAAGTTCGTCATCAGGTTTATTTGCAATGTTTTCCTCTTTGTTGATATTAGCTTCTTTTATTATTCTGTCCATGTATATGTTGAAAAGTAGGGATAAAAGTACTCATCCTTTTCTTACTCCAGATCATGTTTCAAAAGGTTTAGTCATTCTATCTGTTGTTCTTACTGAGCTTTGGCATTTTTGATATATCGCTTTTATGTTATCTAACAGTTATCCTCTGATGTTATACATTTCTAAGGTTTCCCATAGAATGTTTCTATCTACTCTGCCGAATGCCTTCTCCTGTTCTACAAATACTGTGAAGTTTCATTATTGGCATAAATAAAGTATATCTTCAACGAAAGTGAATCTCTTAACAAAATTTAAAAATGGAATTTTTAACAATAGCAGTGAGTATTTTAGTGGAGATGAATATTTTAAAATATCTTATGTTATTCCACAGTAAGTCAGTTATCTAATCACTCTGCTAATCTTTCATACTCAAACTTTTCTTGTTTCTTATTTTCGTCTTGTTTCTTGTTTCTTATTATTGAATCTGTATTACGATATATTTTATTTACAATTTGTTGGTGCTTGGTTGGTGTTTATTGACAAATGTCCATTAGTCGAAACATCGAAAACGTTTGTATTTTTATCATTTGCTTTTATCCTTTATATGTGTTACCTTTTTTATTGGAATTTTGCAAAAAGTGTCATTTTGTTTTACTTATCTTCTATCATACCTCTTGTTATCACATTCAAATTTGTGTTACTGAGGCCCTGATACCTATAGCAAATTTGTTAGAAAATTTTAGTAATTAGATAACAATTTTTGAACAACTCATCACATGCGCCACTGTGTAATTATGATGCGATGTATGTGCCTTCGGCCAGACACAACTGACTTTAGCAAGGCTTACGGGCACCTTGACCTTCTATCGGATGTAACAGCCAATTAAATATCCCAACCCCTTTAGTCGCCTCTTAAGATATGCATGGAAAGTAACACTTTTGCTTTTTTCTTCTCATCGGGTTCCAGCAACACACGGGCACTTCACAAACACTATCCATTTACTGTTGGTCTCAAGCTTGATTCACACTGAGACCAGTAATCAATTTTTAAAATTGTGTTCCATTTTATCGTCTCATTCAATTCTCATATATCATTCTCTAGTCCACCATTTCCATTCCTCGTGTTATGTCTGTCTTTCTTTTTACTTTGCTGGATTCTTCTGGCTTCGATCTTTTTCTCTTGCCCATGATCTAGTTCATACCGAACATTAATCTCTTCCTCTTATCATCGTCACCATATGTGCTTTCCTGTGTTTAATATATTGATTGTTTCGTTTATTGTCGTTCGTCCTGATTAAGGCTTTTAGTCAGAACGTCGTCTGTCGCTGTATCTCGTTAGAATATTTTATGTACCTATATGAGTAGCACGTATACATATTTCCGTTCATTTGTAAATTTGTCTAGTGTTACCCTAGACCCTGTATTGGGTTGTTTCCCGACACTGGAGTCTTATCCCTAGATTACCCTTTGAGAACCTGGCCAATACGAACTTGAATCCATACACTTTGCATCTGTTCACTTTTCCAGTTAATGTCTTATATCTGATGAACGCAAACCGCCAGAGGATATGTTAAATAAAGGAAAAAATAAGACATTATTTTATTATTGCAATGTCCAATTCTCATAAGAATTATTTCATACGAAAATGAATGGTCAAATACGGCCACAGATTCCCAACTTCTTTCAAATGTCAACCTAAATTTATAGAAACAGAATGTCCCGTGACCTGAACACATTAAAAGAAGAACGGAATTCTAGTCGTGCAAAAGAAAAATATAAAAATTAAATTTCAGTATAAAATAATTCAATATAATTATAAAATTACTCATATTTTTTATTATGTTCGATTATGTTCGTTATATTCCATATTTAAAAAGTGTATTGCTCAAACTTTAAAACACCGATAAACATGAAAATTTCCATAATGTATATGTTTATTTAATTGACTGTTTCAGCAGGCTACCCCACAGAAACCCACTATTTGATGTCGCAACCAGTGCGTGAGAAACTCCTGAATACGGAGATTGATATAATACTTATATAACTTTGAATGAGTGAAGAGAAATTGTATTGCAATGCATAATACAGTAGCTACCCGTGTAGTGATTCATGTGCCGGTCAGATTGGATTTACTGTACTCTTAATGTCAAGACAGTCAGCCTAAACATATGATGAGGATTTATGGAAGTGCTGGAACAAAGGAGAACAATTAAAATTTGAAGATGTTTAGTGAGACAGTTTTGTCTTGAGTAAATGTATATTGTCAAACATTTAGTGTCGTATATATATATATATATATATATATATATATTTATCATATCATATGGGCTATTGTGGGCAGTGTCATACTTCACATTATAGATAATATTAATAGTATTGATGGGATCTGTATTTTATTAAAGCATAATTTAGATTTTAGAGCTTACATTTAGGGCAGAATATGGGAGTAAAGATATACCCATGAACACTGTTTAGGCAACTGTAAGGACACAACAACATAAAGAAACAGCATCGAATAAGACATTATTAACTTATCTTTAGAACATGGACTAATTGCAACGAATATTTTCTTCCAGCATAGACAGAGCCTACTGAAGTATAGGTATAAATGGAACAATTTACAGCACGCATCTCAAATTCATTAGTTAGTTTGTTATTTAGTTAGTTAGTCGTCGGATCATCATCACTGCAAACTGGACATGTCGATAGTTGCTCCAATTTCTCCTTGAGTGTATCCGCCATTACACTTCTGCTGACAGTACCGGTCATATACTGGTTGACCACCATTTTTCTGCGTCCACTGACGTTGTTCTAGCGGAGGTCTAGTATTGGAAACCAGGAAGGGGTATTTTTAAAATAACAAATGTTTTTAAGTTTTTATTAATAAAATGTTTAAAAGTTTTTATTAATAAAATAACAAATGTAAGCCTTATTTGTTGAGACATCTTTCAAGTAATCGTGGACGAAGTCCATTTTTTTTTACCAGGGTCATAAATAGTAATGGAGCTTGCAGTTCATGTAATCTAGTCATCAATATGTTAGAATATCCCTTTTTGTTTGCTCCATATGCCATAATAAAAATGACATAGTCTCATATTAGAAGAGTCACCTTGCAATACGGTTCTGAATCATGATCACTGAATCACTGAGTATGCAAGCATGGTGACAAGAAAAGTCCATAGACGCATCGGGAATAATTTTTATAAATGACGCTCTTTGACTTTCTCTTGATGATAATTGATTCCGGACAAAATGTATACACACAGTGACCGATAAAAATAACTGGAATGCTGAAATTGAGTCACTTGAGAAGGATGAGTTCACATGA
Organism: Meghimatium bilineatum; assembly: GCA_034231615.1. Taxonomy (NCBI): domain Eukaryota; kingdom Metazoa; phylum Mollusca; class Gastropoda; order Stylommatophora; family Philomycidae; genus Meghimatium; species Meghimatium bilineatum. The sequence continues at coordinate 60,738,926 of CM067298.1, forward strand.
CTGTATTGTCGAGGGACTCCGATAAACCACTTTTATGTCTTCTAAATGCTTTAAAACAGTCTCACATAAGTTTGGTTATGGGACTGTCTGTGATAATAGAAATAACACATCTATTGCACTTCATCAAATTATATTCGTATAGGATAGATAACCCACTTTCAAGTTCATTTCCCCATATAACACGAGCAATCCTCTTATATGTGTATAGTGAAATTGAAATCAATTCTCTTTGATATTTCTGTTTGAGAACCAAAAAGCGATGTTCTTTGAGATAGGACAGACTAACTGAGACTTCGGTGTTTTTCAGAAGGAGAATTTTCAGTTGTCTGTCGCTAGATCCGAACAAATGTATGATGTTTTGTGACTAGAGATGTACAGAGTCAGTTACCAGCCCACGAGCACGTCCATCTCTAGAAAATATGTCATGCGTGCTGATTGTACAGTGTCGCTGGTCTTGGCTGGTTCAACTTCTTCTGCGCTTTTATTGACTGGGGTGAACTCTGGCTTCATGCAGTGTAATGGTCGAAGGTAGAATGCAGTACATTCATCTTCGTGCCTGATCATATTGGTTTTCAATGCAACGAGAAAGAAGATAGGTTTACGTGCAGCGTTAATGTGTCCGGCAATAGAGCAATTGATCGGGCTGATGTTTTTACCTCCTTGCGAGAAACAACACGGATAAATGAGGTTGATGAGTATGATGAATCCTTTTTCACGTCCATAATAAAGCAATGGGCCTCCAAACGACGTTGCCAGAAATGAACATTGCTGTGCATTTGTATGATAATGTCAATCAACGGAGAACTGAAACTGTCAGTCATCATGTAAATGTGGTTACAGACAACTGATGATGATGGAGTACACATGGGCGTATCCATAGTGCAATAATGATGAATTAACCAATAGCTAACGTAGACTGACGTCGCCAGATATACCGACATTGACCAATGATATGTCGCATCAGCTAAATCGAGTGACTACTGTTTGAGATTAGATCATCATCATTAAGTGTCGTCTCCGCAACGAAGGTTGGCCAACAACGTATCACCAACATCACCTGTCCCTTGTCTTGGTGGTGCACTCTACTAGACTGTAACCTGTCCATCGTGTGATGTTATTCTCCCACTTGTATCTCTGCCTACTTCTTGCTCGCTGTCCTTTGACTTTACCCTCAAGTAAGGTCTTCAATAAGGTGTCATGTCTTTTAATTATTAAAAGTCGTTTAATTGTCTTTTAATTGAGATTAGATAGCAGTAGCAATATTCCGTAAAGGGCTTATCTTGAGTCATGGTCAATAGAAATATAGATAGTTAATAATTTTTAAGCTTAACAAAGGTTCCCAGTGATTACATAGAAAATACAAGATGTAGATTACATGTGATGTTAATAACTGACTGGATCATTCGGAATCTGTTTCAGGAATATTTTTACACACACAAACACACACGTAATTATATTATAATATTGGAATAGAGGACATTTATTATAAGTATAAAATTATAATTAATATAATAACAAACTCTAATATGTCTGAAATTATATATTAACATTGTACAAGTCTAAGCACCTACATCAAGCAGTTCAGAGGAGGACATCGAAAATGTCTATGGAGTACAAGAAATTGCAATGAAACAGTGTAAAAATTATTAAGTAACTATATTGATGAGGGATTTTAACGCAAAAGTAGGTAATACAAAGAATGTGACTGGAAAATGTTGTTTAGGGATTAAAAACGAAAGAGGTGACTTATTGATAGAGTGGGCACAAGCACATAATTTAATAATAGGGATACATGGTTCACGCAACGCCCATAAAGGCTGTGTACATAGATTAGCGCAGGAGAAAGTACACTGAATCAAACTGATTATATTTAGTCTCTAAAAGACATAGAAACATAATTATATCTGCGAAAGCAAGACCAGGTGCTGACTGCAATAGTGATAATATAATACTTGTTGGGATATTTTTTATAAGATTAAAGAAAATCAAAAGATAACCAAGAAATATGAAATTAAATTTAGCATCATTGAAATCAGATTATGCCATTAAAGAAAGATACAACATAATTGTACAGAATTGATACACTGACATTGCAAAGATTCATAGTATTGAAGATCAATTGGACAAGCTAAAACATTTGGTAAATTAAATATCTGAAGAGTGTAATTTCAATGAAATTGTATGAACATTTCTGCAAAGATAATAATGCTAGAGTCTTTTCCACAATATTTCACACCCAGAGAGGAGCATTGCATTACTTGAATATAAGTAGGAGACGGGGTCAAAATTGTTGTTGCTCGTCCATCACAAGTGATGATTATCATTTGTTACATCCACTTTTGAAAATTAAATTAGAGGTATGTCCTTGATTATGAGTTCGTAGATGGCTAAAGAGCCCTATTCGAGCTGTAACTGTCCTTGGACAGTTCGGGCATGGAATGACCACTGTAGACGAATCTTGGCCTATCCGTGACTTTCTACCTACTCTCCGCTGCTGCTCTGCTGCATTTCTCCTCTTTTCACAAGATGATGCACTCTTTTTTATTGTAAAACGCCATGTAAAAATAAGTTAGTGGTGAAATGCTGCGGGAAAAAAATGCTTCTCAAACACATTGTTTTAAATGATTTTTTATTAAAGAACATCAATATCCTTCAATTATTTTTTAATTTGTAACTGATAGGGGATAGTGGGTGAGATGTTACCAATTTTTAAAATGTCTTTCATAATGCTAAGTATCAAATTTATTGTTATAAGGGGTAGTGTAAAACCTATTTACCAACCTCCTATCAATATCTGAGTTTGAGAATCATTCACATTGGATTTAAGTGAAGGATAGTTACATATTGAAGAAAAGATTGCTTACGATTCAAGACTGTAGATATGGTTTGATGGAAACTTCTCAATGCTTGATATTACTTAGAAAAAAAAAAATAAAAGTAAGTATTATTGAACAAGCAATGAAGACCCAATTCCCTCTTTTCTATTGTCTATTCTCTATCCTAAGTTGGATGATGATCAGAATATTCACATTTGCCCTTTAGGTTTAGGGAGCTTTATTTGTCTATCTAAGGCCAGATGTGTCACTTTGGGGACGTTGAATTGGTATTTGTTCAATATTGTCTCGATGTTATCTATCCATCTTGTTCCAGGTCTTCCTCTGGCCTTGTATCCGGATCTTCTTATGTTGTATATCCTTGTTGGTAGTTGATTATGGTTCATTCTCATAAGGTGTCCAAATTATTTTACTTGCTATTCCTCGATGTACTCTGTGCCTGGTCTTATACCGATTCTTCTGATTTCATAATTTCTCATGCTGTCTAGTTTGTTCCAAATTTCGACTTTTCTCAGGTATTTCATCTCACATGTGCGTTTTCTCTGCCGTTCTGCTTTGAGCGCCCATGTCTGGCATTGGTAGTAGAGTGTTATAAAAACACTGTGTATCTTCTGTTCCTCTTTTCACTGTGTGGAAATATTGGCCGAAACATTAGCTATGTGATTCTTCTTTTTGGAGTACAAAAGCAAACGTCCGATGCACATACTGGTAAAATTTTGCACAAACACATTGTATATTACGCATAGCGAAATAGCATGAATATTGATCATTCTGAGTCTCCAAGACATCGTTTATAACATTATTTTTATCGTTATTATTATGTTATTACCATGCAAATATCAATTGGGTGCATTAAAAAAGTGTTGAGATATTTAAAAACAAAAAGTGGTACGAATTATTTAAAGAACTGTAGTAAATTATTTATGTGATTACCTAAATTTAGCGGTTTGCGCCGAGTCCATCGAATAGTATACAGTCATTTGAACTCACTATTCATCTTTTAAAAGTGACGCTATTTGACTTTTCCTGTCATTTCCATTGATCACCTTTTGTGCAATTTGCATTCACAACTACCGGAAATAAAACCTCCGGAAAAGTCAAAAAGCATCAATTTTGAAGATTGATCAGCGATGAGACTACACGTTTGTATTTGTCGAGGATTCATCTGTCATCTCTGTTGAACTGACTCAATATGTCAAGTTTTCAGAGTTGTCAAAAGTTGTGAAGCATTCACAAATGACAAAATTAGATGAAAGGAATTTGACAGCTCAAAACATTTGTTATTATTATAAGGTTTCACTCTCCATTGAATGCAATATCCTTAATGTCTTAGAGTTGTTAAAACTGAGGTTGGATGTGATGGCTTTAAACTTCGAGAGTGTCAAAACACATCACAAGAACACTTTAGGCGGATATATACGTGCACTCGCTGTCACGTGGTCTCATGAGTACACATGCTAAACCCAAGTTAGAAATTTTTGTCAGTCTGTGAGCGTGAGCTGTTTAAATCTCAGGCAGTCAAATATGTAAATTTTCAAAGTACTAAGGCTGGCCATTCTATGTTTCTCTTTCTTCATTACGTTCAGGGAAAAAATAGACGAGGAAAAGAAGGTAGAATATCAAAGGTTTTATCTTGAGATGAGAAATGTCGCATGATGTCTGGCGTCTGATAAAACGTCGTAGAAAGAAAGTCAAAGGAGAAATGATAATAGTAGCGGTTGGGAAGGGGGAAGGGGGTGGAGGAAACAGTACATTTTTCGAAAATGAATTTTTCATAACGTTAATATGAAGGTGCGTGAATGTATACTAGTTATTGATGAACATTTACATCTTAAAATAATTCTATGTGGAAATTCTAAACAATGAAGGTCTAGAACGACTTAAAACGTGATAGACAATGAACACAGATAGAACCAAATTTGTGTGCATAATAGGTGAAATAAATTTTTTTAAATGTAGTCTTTCCTTCTCAATTATCGTACTCGTTCTTGTGCTTATTTGTGTCACTCTTTCTCCTTATCTTGTACTTGTTTCCTTCCTTTTTTCTTACTTACCCACTCTCATTACTACCTATTTTTGCTCCTTGTATATCCTATCACAATGTGTGTCTCTTTCTGCAGTACTAATTTATTTATTTTTTTGTCTGATGAAGACTTTTTATCCGAAACATCGTCTGTTTTTGTGGAAGTTATTAGTATGTATGCACTTGAATATTAGCAACATTCTTTAACACTTTACTTCCTTAATCCTTTCCCCCGGCATATTGCAAACAGTTACTAGCGTGCATCAGCTAACAGTTCTTCCTGTTGATATCTGTGCTTTTGTATTATATTTGTTATTTTATAATATATCATTATTTTTCATATCACTGTGTGATTTGCATTGTCGAACTTGTTCTCAATGTCCACAAACTCAGATATACAAATATGTATACTATTCGGTTGATTGATTTATAATAATTCCAAGTTTGGCTATTTTATCTGTGCATAATCTAGCATCTCGAATCCTGCACGTTTCTCTCTTATTGTTAGATCCAATGCTTCCCTCCCGCAATTTACAATTATTCTAGCCAGAACTTTTCCGGTCACTGGTAGGAGTGTTATTCCTCGTCAATTGTCCCATTCAAAAAGGTTATTTTTCTGTCAATTGAATTAGTTGTCCATCCTTACATTCGGAGGAATGCGTGCCTATTTCTCAATTTTCTAGAACAATTTCATCAGGTGCCATGCCGGTTGGCGTAGTCGATCATGACTCGCTGCATTATCTATGTTCATGCACAAACTGTTTGATTTTTTTATCATATGAGAAAATACAATTTATTCGTCGGCATTACCACTTTTGATTACTTTTCTTGCATGAACGTTGACATCGTGTATGGGATATTGGTAGCATATCATATTCATTATGCAGTAACAAAGCCAGTAATAATTTTTGGCTGTAGTGATTTTATAGTCAAACTAAATACGTCCAGTAGGTTGCCATTACGTTCAGAACGATCCGGAAGCATATCTGCTTATATCGGGGTTTGAAAGTGGAGCCCTGGCCGACTAATACACGTTTTCATCACTCCCCTATAGAACCCGCTGATCTGTGGGTAAGGTAAATGAAAGTCCCATTGTAGTAATATGCCGTCGGGGATGAAGATAACTTTTCATGTCCTAAACCACATAAACTATTAGGTGTACTGGCCAGTTCTCTTCCTTGCTGTGTTTACCTTCCCTAATGTATGCGCCAGGTATGCATTTACAGCGATCTCTTGTCATCGAATAATGTCTTATCACGTGTTCGTACCACCGGAGTTTATGAAGTTTTATGACTGTTAACAGTGGTTCTTGTTGACCCGCTACTACATTAATTATATCATGCACAAATACATTGATCTTATGTTCTCTATAACTGATACATAACACATGTCTAAAGTACTTCATTTCACACGCCTGGATTCTTTTAAGTCCGCATATATTATAAAATATTTTTAATTACTTTCCGATAGAAAAGAAAATCAGCCCTTACCGGGAATGGAATAATGTATCTCAGAGGTGGGAGACAAATGCTAGAACCTCTCGGTCATTCGTTACACATCACATTTATTCATAAAAACAAATGTCCTTCTTTCCTAAAACGTATCCTATTCATGATGTAGCCATCAACCCAGAATTTTTTGGCTGTTGTGATTTTCTAGGCAATATAAATACTTTCAGTAGTTTGCCATTGCTTTTGAACGGTCCGGATGTTCAAATACATGAGGCGGGAATCGAACTCGTTATTTTGACCGTCACAGACGCGCTCTGTACCACTTCAACACAGAGCCGGACTTATCAGACTATACAACGCCATTAGACAACAAACTAAACAGCTTCGAAAACAAATGTCTTCGCAAACTGATGAACATAAAATGGAGCGACTTCGTCAAAAATAGTGATCTAAGAGACAAAACACACCAAGAGTATGTTTCAAACATCATAAGAAAACGAAGATGGAAATACTTTGGTCACGTTTTACGACTAGATGTAAACAGAATAAACCAACACGCCTGTGTGTGGTCACCTGAGGGTAAAAGAAAATGACGAAGACCTAAAACAACCCTTAAAAACACCATTCTTAAAGAATGAGAATTAATAGGTTGTAAGACCATCCAGGTACTAAAGCTGCAGGCAGCGGACCGCATCATATGGAGAAAACCTCTGCCCTATGTGTCGCTTGCTGCACGAAAGGAACAAACTAACTAACAATGTCATAAACTTAGAACAGATAAATAACTAATGCCGCTGTGTAGGAACTACCTTGGCATGTACTCAGATACGGCGCTGCTCACATAATGCATCGAACGCTCCAACATCAGAGAAAATGTCACGCCCATGTAAAGGGAGTAAAGAATAGCAACATTACTTCCCGAGATGCATGTCGTAAGACTCAATTTAAGCGATGTTTCGTGTGGAGCTGACTAGTGCATTCTTTAGAGGGTCTAATTGACCATGAATCCATACTGAAATCTGATGCTTCAGGTCGAGAAGCGGAGATATCGCAGCTAAGCTGTAAAAAATGAGACAATGGAATATTTTCTAGAAAAAAACTTCCTCTAAACTGCAGGAGTTTGTGAACGAATGAAGACAAAACACATGAAATATCCAACTTATCAGTGTTCCCTGTAGGCTGTCAAACTGCTATCAGTTGAAATTATGTGATAAACAGAAAAACATGTTTCATCAAAAATGTTTTAGTCATCAGACAACTTATTGCGAAACATCTTGATACAGAATCCGACTGAAAGTCTGTACACATGCGATTCGTTATAGAGACACGTGATTGGGGGAAGGGGGATATATTAAAACATAATTCAGAAGTCAATAATAATATGATCCTGAGATTATGTTCGATTCGGATACGAAAACATCATTTCTAAATCTAAACTGAGAGAATTACCCTTTCTACTTTGAGATAACAGAAAAGGAACAACAAACTTGTTAACACGTGCAATTTAAAACACTAAATTGTTCATGAGGATGAAACTAATTAATTAGTTTATTGTCTGTTGTCTTTCCCCGGGTGGTTTATTATCCACTCTTGCCGTTAAGCCTAGGGGTGATTGGAGCTCGAGCTTGTGTTCTAAAGCCAGATATGTGACCTCTGCTGTGCTATGACTGTTTTTGTTCAGGATGTCTCTGACTTTTTCTATCCATCTTTTCCGTGGTCTTTCTCTGGCTTTGTACCCTGATCTCATTTGATTGTATACCTGTATGGGCAACTTGTCGTGATGCATTCTCAAAATGTGACCGAACCACTTGATCTGTTGCCTTTCTACGTATTCTGTGCAAGGTATATTATTAGATTTATTACTAGTTATATATTTATCGTATGTGCTCTGTGGCAGAGAGGTTACACATCTCGGCTCATATGACAACTTGCTCGAACTTGCTCGTGACTAGAAACCCGACAGTAAAAATTATAGTGTGGGTTGCCATTTAATGTATTAGAGGTGACTCAAGTTTCAACACATGTTGAATAACAATGTCCTATAAAAGATACGCTTTAGCGATGTTATATTTCTTGTATTCTTTCTTCAACTTAATGGGAATAAAATTGGTACTTTGTAATTTTTTTCCTTCATGGTAGGTTGTGGGAATGATATATTGTTGGTTGTGACTGCTTACTTTATATAATTTTTTTCCTGTTTTTTTTTGTTGTCGTGTGTTCCTCAATGAGCGGGTATCGATTGCATGATTATTTTACTTGTGTCATCTATCTCGTCTTTGTTGATGTTCCGTATAAATATATCTGTATTATGTTTAATGTATCGATTGTGGTATTTTATCGATTGTTGTAACGTACATATTGTACTAACGTACCCATTGTGGTATTGTGTCTTTGCAGTACTGTACAGATTATGTAAATGCACCGAATGTGGTAATTTACCGATTGTGGTAATGCACCGATTATGGTAATGTAGCTTGCACCTTAAAACTCTATTGTGTAAAACAGTCATCTGGGACTTGTAAAAGATCTAGAAATTCTCCTTATGTTAAAAAACTATATTAATCAAAATCTGAAAGTAAAGCTACATTGCCTGGCATGCATATGAAACTATAGTGACAAACACGTACTCCCTCTCTAGGAATTGGAAAACCATCTTCATCACAGACGTTGATTGTGCCGTCAAATTTATAACACATATGATAGGGTGCACTAACCGTGTATAAGACAGCTAATAAATCTCCCCATTGCACATAGGAAGTAAGAGCGAATTTCTCGTAATTTTTAGGGTTCTCAAACAAACAACTTACCGCGTATATCTATCTATATACTCACCATTCAAATTAAAATGTTGTATGCATATGATCAGATACACTCACCATTCAAATTAAAATGTTGTATGCATATGATCAGATACATTCACCATTCAAATTAAAATGCTCTATGCATAAGATTGGATGCACTCATGATTTTAAAAAGTTATTCCTAATCTAATCACGTGTCCAGAAATCGGCATTATCTCTAAAAATGTCATAATATCAAGTTATTAATTATTTATCGATCTCTGCGCATTCCTTAACGTTCATATTATTTTATTTTATTCTCAATCAATTCTAGAATCAGATCTGTAATTTCTATTTCGTGAGTCTTCATTATTTTGTTACTTCGATCAATTTCACTGTTTTGTTTGGACTATCTTTCTGAATTGTTTACAGATATATCGTTCAAGACTAATGTTTACCTAAATCTTGCCTACAGAAAGAATTATCACGGCATTGTAATAGAAAATATGATAGCATTATAACAGAAAATAGTATAGCATTGTAAAAGAAAATAGTCCTTCAGAGAATTACTGAGCGTAATCTTCTTCTGTGCTCGCTTCCTGATAATCGAGACGAAATTACATGTGATTTCTGTCGGGGAACATGAAGTACGTTGTGCTGCTGACATTCAGTGCATCTGTATTATTTACGCCTGGCGGTCTAACACATCCAATTTCGGCACTACTGAGCGTAATTTTGCCTAAAGAATCACCGCAGCCATAAAATTACGGACTTAGCGATACATCCTGAATGAAATAATAAAAGTACCAGTTTCGGGGAACAGCCCTAAACAGGAAATTGGTGGCTTCCTCCGTCGTCAATTCACTATTGTCCTTCCCCCTTTTCTTTCCTAACTATCACAACCATGTTTATCTCTATGTAAGATTTGTTTACTGTGGTCTTTGTTTGTCTTGATTAAGGCTTTTTAGTCGAAACGTCGTCTGTCACTATGTCTCGTTGCTAGGTTATTTTATTACTTATTTTGGTAACCCACTAATATCTATTTTTGTTCATTTTGACATTCTGAATGATATATGCTACCAACAGAAAATAGTAGCTGTCATTCAATACAATTGTCATCATGAGCCGTCTCCGTAAAGAATGTCATCTGCATCGGACCTCCAGCATCATTTGTCTCTTGCGTTGGCGGTTCCTGCTTCTAGACTGTAACATGTCTATCTCCTAATAGTTCTCTTCCACTTGTATCTCTGCCTACCTCTTGCTCGCTTCTCCTCAACTCTACCCTCAAGTATGATCTTCAACAATGTGTCAGGTCTTTTAATAAATTAAATGTATTTATTTATTTGATTTCTATTTCCTTTAATTGTTCTTTTTTAATACAACGTGTTGTCAGAACCTCACTGTTCGTTTTCTTCTCTTTCCACGAAGTTCAACATATTCTTCTATATATCGACAGTTCAAATGCATCAATTCTAGTCTTCTATTTTTTATTCGTTACTCATGTTTCTGAGTCATTAAGTGATGTAGAATAGATGTAATATTTTAAAATTCTCATTTGGTCATTCAATATATTGCTTTACAAAAAGGCGTTCAGTTGCAAAGTTTGATAATATAAAAACTGATAACACGATAGACAAGAACTAGCGTCTAATGACTATGCACTCAAAATTTAACTCAACAATTCAACTCAATAACTGAACAGTATACTAGCAGAACAACAACAGCCAGTGCCGTACAAACGTCTACAATGGAGGTAGGGGTTACCTTTGGAAAAAGAGTCATTCGCCAATTTTCGTTGTAATTCCCTCTTTTTCATTAGTTTTTTTACTTTTTCAAATCGAATAGGGGGTGGGGGTGGGGATATGTTTTGGCTACGTTCTTAGTACTTAATTTCATTCTGTTCTGATTTCCCTAGGGAGGTTTGTTTCCCCACCACCATACCCCCTTATCAACGGGCTTGACAACAGCTCACAAATACATGTGTAAATCACACAAATTCATTTTTACCAAAAGCATGCTCCTAACACCAGATCGCCAATCAAAGAACCAACTCACTTTGCATTGTTTTAAATATGGTATGATATGAAATTTAAATAGCAGGCAAGATAACACGACTTTAAATGATGAGACTTTTGTTGAAATTTTTAACTTTCAACCGTCATGGATTGAGCAATGTGAATACATGTTTTATGGTGAATATTTGTTGTGAATACAGAGGGCCGTGAATACATGTTTTTATGGTGAATAATCGTTGTGAATACAGAGCGCTGTGAATACATGTTTGTATGGTGAATATTCGTTGTGAATACAGAGCGCTGTGAATACATGTTTTTATGGTGAATATTCGTTGTGAATACAGAGCGCTGTGAATACATGTTTTTATGGTGAATATTCGTTGTGAATACAGAGCGCTGTGAATACATGCTTTTATGGTGAATATTCGTTGTGAATACAGAGCGCTGTGAATACATGTTTTTATGGTGAATATTTGTTGTGAATACAGAGCGCTGTGAATACATGTTTTTATGGTGAATATTCGTTGTGAATACAGAGCGCTGTGTATACATGTTTTTATGGTAAATATTCGTTGTGAATACAGAGCGCTGTGAATACATGTTTTTATGGTGAATATTCGTTGTGAATACAGAGCGCTGTGAATACATGTTTTTATGGTGAATATTTGTTGTGAACACAGAGCGCTGTGAATACATGTTATTATGGTGAATATTCGTTGTGAATACAGAGCGCTGTGAATACATGTTTTTATGGTGAATATTCGTTGTGAATACAGAGCGCTGTGAATACATGTTTTTATGGTGAATATTCGTTGTGAATACAGAGCGCTGTGAATACATGGTTTATGGTGAATATTCGTTGTGAATACAGAGCGCTGTTAATACATGTTATAATGGGGAATATTCGTTGTCAATACATGTTATTATGGTGAATATTCGATGTGAATACGTTATTATGGTGAATATTCGATGTGAATACGATATTATGGTGAATATTCGTTGTGAATGTGTGAAAAAAGTCTACCTTTACAAGTTTTTCTCTTCATCAAGGTGTATGATATGTATTTATCCCACAAGTCCCCAGGAAACCTGATCGAATTGATGTTTCCACTTTTACAGAAGACAATTGATCAGCGACCTCATTTTATATAATCAAAGTGATTCTGTTACATTTAAAACACGTTTTAGCAGGACTACAGAAAACACATACATATAAAATAAAGTCTTCAGTATAGTAAAAGTGAAGTAAAGTTTCTCTCTTCTACGTCAAAGAGGCGTGTTGGAGAATGTAGTTTTAGGCCCTTATTTTTCATTCCCCCACTGCATACCTAGGGTTGATGTAGTTAGCATCATGCCCGCCGTCTTCACTTTTCCAGGAAATATGTTATCCATTTCCTTTGAATGGCTTGCCGTGGTAAAAATCAAAACATCTCCACTTGAACTATAAATTGAGCTGTCAACATCCGACTAGGAAACTAGTTGACTAAAGACTAAACTACCGAGGCCCCTAATATAACAAATTTACTTTAATTGTAACTTACGCCACATGCACTTACATTTTAATGCAATGGTTGAAATAACTTATTAGCAAGCTTCAAAATTCGCGGTTGAATTTTATTTAATACCAGTCTCATGGCATATTCATTACTTAATGTTTCTTGATTTAGTTTTCAAATGAAGAAGCGTAAGAAATTCACTTTCAAATAGACGTTTAAACATATAAGAGTGAAAGGTGAATGAAAATTGCTTAAATTTTTTAAATTAAAATTAGTTTCTGTTTCAACCAAAGACTCGACAGAAAACCCTTAACGCCCTCATACGTGCTTGCGATCCGTGGTTTTGGAACCCGTACTTTATATTGTCAATGTATATGGCGCAATCGTTTCATATAAAGTAATAATACACATGTATGCATATCATCCACTGATACGTGAGTCCAGTTCAGTGACAGTAAGTAAAGCCACAGCCATTTCCGAATTATAAGACCTGCAAACAATCTCACTTTCTTTGGCAGATCTAGACTTTGCATGGTCACTATGTGACATCTCCTGTCACCAGACATTGAAAAGCACGGAGAAGCTGCATCAGTCAAAGTGAGTTACGCAGTCCGCAAAATCTAGACTATAATCTTAAGTAAAATATAAATTCCAATGAAACTGATGCTGTAAAAATTATCATTGTTTACTTGCATCATTGCTTTATAATGATTAATAGGCCGACTTTTAAATTAAAACTTCACTTAAGTGTGTACTTGGTTCCATAAAGTCTGCATTTATGCATATGTTACTTCCCAGGACTGCGTTAATTTTATAATTTAAGTAAAATATTCTTCCATCACCCCATTTTTCTCTTTCCCTGTAACTTCCAGACAACTGAATATCTTTCTTCGGCGCAGCATAATTGCATGATGTTCCACTCAATCCATCTTCAATTTCCCTCTAATTTCCTGCAGTACTGGCCAGTGTCTTGCTCTCTTAAATTCGCATTATTACTACTTCTATTTGTATTTTACGATAACTTCGAGTCGCCACATAGCGAGTGTGCTACTGAGAATATTATAAAGTAATATAATTATTTCTTTACAGTTAGCTATCTCAGATTCCTCTCAATGCGCTCGGTATTTCATCCAGGTCGTATTATCTAATATTTATAGCTAATCTATACATCTAGGGAATATCCCACCACTCGCAACCCCGTGGAGTTACATTTTAAACGGTCATGTTCACCTTACAGCTTCATTTAATATATTTGCATCAAGCGATCGTTAACGGTAGTAAATATCAATGTTACGATTGAAAAACTCTTATATATTTCCTCTTACGTCTTCTAAACGTTGATCTATCCATGAATGACCTATCCATGAATGCAGATGAATTTTAACGATTTGTCTTTCTTCATTGAATCCAATTTACATAACTTTTTGCTTCATTTGTCAACATTCGTAAATTGTTTAGAAATAGATGTTCTAGTATTAGACAAAGTGTTTCCGTAATGTCTCAAGTTACTCGCTCGACCCGTTGACCTGTAGGAAGATTAAGCTTATCATTATTCAGGTTTAGTATTTTCCTATTTTCTCTGTTTCTAGTTAGTATGAATCTGTAGCTTGGGAGTTGTGGGCGTCTCCGAAACCCATAGCACGGGGTTAAATTTCAGCTGATGTCAGTTAGGCATCCGGAACTTTCGGAAAATAATGGCCAACAACTTAAAGTCAAAGATGTTGGTGTTGATTGTAACGTCTGGAACAGCATATGTAAGCAACTGTTTACATGATTTTTGTATCGCTCACATTTAATTCCTTCTCAAACTCCATGCCAGTTAAAGCTGTAGTCGGGAGTACGGATTGTGTTGTGTTCCAATCCACAAACGTCGCGTTATATTTATCATGTAGTCCGACAGACATAATTTTTGCATCGTATTTCTGGGTCACTGTGACCTTTGACGGGATGAAGTATCCAACACAGCGTGTCCCCTTCCTTTGTTACCTCTAGCGACACGCATGCACGCTCACAATTTTACTGTTCTTTGATCCTGTTTCGTGTCCCCCTTCAAACCACAGTATAATAATCCATTCAATGTGCTCATTTATTTCGGTCTGTCCACACCTTCTATAACTGTACCACACAAATTATATTAACGTATATATTTCCCTAACTTTCCCCATATCATTGCCTGTTTAGTAATTAGCTTTTTATACGTTATATTTTCATCAGTAAACACAGACATAATTCAGATATATGATTACTTCACCGCTATTCCTAATATTGCTAATATGCCAGTATTACGGTAATATATATGTATACACGTTTTTTGTATGTGTGTCTGGTTGATTGATTCTTCATCATTACATAACGAATAACCTCCTCCACATTGACATCCATGGAATAGATGAATGACAACAAATGATACGTTGTTATTCTTTATTTTATGAGATTATTCTCTTCTTCTTCTTCTTTCGTTCACTTGAAACATGTCTATATCTGTAATTCTGTCTCCTTAATAAAACTCAATAGAAGGTGGTAAGTAACCCATAGCACTTATTAATGCCGCAGGGGTGTGAGATGTTAGCGATCTCACATTTCACAGGCTCTGCAAATGAGGGCGGTAGCCATCTCCTCTCACTCGCAGTCTTTACTTCCCGGATTAATCCGGTACCCATTTAAGGCTGGGTCGACCTGGGAGCCGTTGCGATCTGAAAACATTTCCGCCTCAGCTGGGGAATGAACCCAGGACCACTCATATGCGAAGCCAGTGCGCTAACCACTGCGCTAACGCGGCTCCCAAGTAAAATATGAAGGTGGTACTGCTAGTAGAACATAATGGAAAATAATACTCACGTGTAGACAGGTAATGAAGTCCTACTGAATGACGACTAAAAACACTTCACACTATCACTAACGGAAGATAGACCATGTATCTTACTACCACATTTCACTCGGATACGCATTCATTTTTACTTGTGGTTTTTTTTATGTTTGTATGTTATGTCCGTATCTTGAAAAAGGCCTATTGGTCAGAAACGTCGACTTTGTCCTGTGTATTGTCATCTGTAGATTATATTATGTGTTTTGTTTTGTTATATGTACCATATTTACATCCGTTAGTGATAGTGTGTAGTGTTTTTAGTCGTCATTCAGTAGGACTTCATTACCTGTCTTACACGTGAGTATTATTTAATAAAACTTACTGTCTTTTGTAGTTCATACAGTGTCCCATAGAGTTTTGATTTCAGTGTTGTTTCCTCTGGCCAATATTTCTGCCTCAGCGTTTCATGCTCAGAACACTCTTGAAGTATATGTTTGCCACTCTGTGCTGCCTGTCCACATGTACACATGGCCGTGTTGCCAATCTTGAACTTTGTATACATGTGACTGCGGAGTCGGTTGTGTCCTGTTCTGAGACGTAGAATTATAACTTGTTCTGGTCTGTTCATAATATGATAGTCATCTTGTGTTGGTGTTTGTGGCTTTCTTATTGACTTGATCATCTGTTTTTTCTGATGGTAGGTGATTGGTATATCTGGTTGGTCTTCGGCAGCACCTTCCTTAGCCAGTTGGTCTGCTTTTTCATTTCCTTGTATTCCACAGTGAGTGGGTATCCACTGCATGGTTACCCTATACTGGTAAGACAATTCGCTAAGTAGTTTTTTCAAGTCTGTTAGTTTTCCAGACTGGAGAGCTTGAAGCACTGACCTTTCATCTGTCAGGAATACCACAGGCTGTAGGTCAGAGTTGGAGTTCAGCAGTTTTTTAGCTGCAACACTAATTGCCTGGATTTCTGCATCATAATTATTGCAGAATTTTCCTGTCGGTGTTCTGATTGTATCTCTTGGCTTGTGTGGATATTCTATATATACACCTGCACCTCCATTCTTCACGGCATTCTGTGCTGACCCATCTGTGTATAATCTGACCCATATATCTTGTGGATATTCCTCATTCAGGAAACTGAGGGTGACTGTCCTTCGCTGCACACTGTTCTGTTCGTCCTCGCTTAGTATTCCTTTCACATGGGTCTGAATGTATATTGACATTCCATGTCTTTCACTCCACGGGGTTTGTTCTGGTACATTCCTTAAGGGGCTGTCAACTTCAGGTAGGTCTGTAAGTTGTCTGCGGAGTCGTTTAGCTTGATGGATAAAGCTGCTTCTTTTCAGTCGTCCCATTGCTAGATTTTGGAATCTTTCCTTCATTGGATGACTTGGCATACACTGAAACTTTTCTGCCTGAATTAGTACTTTTGTGTCTCTGCGTTCGCCAAGTGTTTGCGTTCTTCCCATTTTCTGCATCTCTGCTATGGGTGTTGATTTCATTGCTCCCAACATTATTCTAAGTGCCTGGTTTTGCACTTTATATTGATCTTGTAATGTGGTGTTTGATGCAGGACACCACGCAGCTGAACCATATTCCAGGTGTGGTCTTATGCCTTGCTGGTAAACTTTACTGAGTATATTTCCACTGGCTCCCCATGTGGTTCCACTTAGTTTTCTCAGGATAGCTAACTTCCTCCTGGCTTTTGTTGTTGCTTTGTTTATGTGCTGCTTCCATGTCAGTTTATCATCAAAAGTAACTCCGAGGTATGTGGGGGGTTGTTTGTCTTCTTTCAAGAGCTCTCCATCTATTTTGATATGACCGCTTTTGTTTTGGTGAGAGGGTAAAGAGTGTAGTGCTTCACTTATCTGTGTTAATGCTGACGTACCATCTATTAGCCCATAAGGTTAGGGCATCGATAGCTCTTTGTATTTGTTTAGTGGCCACTGTCGCATGTTCTTCCGCGCACCAGATCACCAGGTCGTCAGCATACATTGCCACTTTGATCCCGTGTGGTAGTTCAGCAACTAGATCATTGATGTAAACCAAGAAAAGTGTGGATGACAGGACTCCTCCCTGGGGGACTCCATGACGTAGTAGAACTTTCTTGCTCTTGCGACCATCTAATTGTATCCTGGCTCTTCTATTATGCAGGTATGCTTTTACCCATTTGTACATTCTTGAGGTAACTCTGCAATTTCGCAATTTCTTTAGGAGCCCTTCTTTCCAGACCTTATCAAATGCTTTTCTGAGGTCTATCCATGCTGCTAGTACCAGTTCTTTTCTTGGAAGGCATCCTCAATCTCTTGGGAGAGGTAGGTTGCCTGATCTTCAGTAGAGTAGCACTGTCTGAAACCTGCTTGCTGTGATACCAGAAGGTTTTCACTTTCAAGGTACCACTGCATCCTAAGATTGATAATGCGTTCCATTGTTTTGCATAGACAGCTTGTGAGGCTGATGGGCCTGTAGTTGGAGACTGTGTTGCCATCTTTTCCTGATTTGAGGAGTGGTTTCATTATTGCTTCTCTCCACGCCTGTGGTACATTACCTGTGGACCAGGTTGTGTTAAAGATCTGCAGTAGCTTTGCTCTTGTTGCAATTCCCAGGTTTCTAATCATTTCATTGGACACTCCATCAGCTCCAGGGGACTTTTTAATTTTTAATTTAGATATTGCATGCTCCAGTTCTCTCATTGTGATTGGTGCCTCCATGACTTCATGTATAGGTTCGCCTTGTCCAATGTTTTGCTGGTTCTCTCGAACCTCCTGTTATTTGTCTTGGCTGACTTTGATGTTATTGTCTTCTGCAAAGGAATCTGCAAAGTAATCAGCTGCATGTTTACCTGTTAAAATGCATATATCTTTATAAAGTGTGATCCTGGTATTTCTCCCTGTACCTTCATCATTTAGTTGTTTTACAAGTTTCCATAATTTCCTAGTATCTCTTTCTAGGTTCAGCGACTCTGTTTTTTCTTTCCAGCTACTCCGTCTGGCTTGTAACTTGGCTCTTTGAAATTTAGCCTTTGTTTGCTGATATTTGTTGTGATTTTCTTGGCTATGTCTGTTCTCAGCCTGCTGTCTAGATGTTTCTATCTATTTTTGCAGCTTTTCCAGTTCATCATTCCAGTAGGGTTTGTAGTTTTTGCGTGCCCCCGTGGGTATGGTTTTACTAGCAGCATGTAGTATACATCTATTAAATTCACTCACTGCTCTATTGATGTCTTTGTCCAAGTTCATGTCCTTAGCTAGAACACTGGTTAAATGCTGGTACATTTTAAAGTCTGCCCTTTTATAGTTCCACCTAGTGAGCATGCTGCTGTCCTTGGTAAATTCATTGTGGATTTACAGAAATACTGGTCTGTGGTCACTACCCCCAAGCTGCTTTCCAACGACACGTGTGATGTTCCATTCCAGGTCTGGTGAATGGAATGCCAGATCTGGTGTAGAGGTGGTGTGCCATGCTCTCGAGTAGAAGGTTGGTGAGTCTGCTGGCTGGTTAATAAGGATGAGATTATTTTCATCCTGCCAGCTCTCAAGTTCCTCACCTCTCTTGTCGATATGATCATAGCCCCAGCTCTGAGAGTGGCTGTTGAAGTCACCACACACCATAAGTCTCTCTTTATCTGGAATTGTGTCTAGTGCCAATGGTTTATCATTTGGGCAGTAGTAGTTCAGGAGATGGAATTCTGCACTGTCTGTTTTTAGGTGGAGCATCTGGTGTTCTGCCCCTTCCATATATACTTCCAGCTGACATGCGCTGATATTGTTTTTAACAAGTGTCAGAATTCCACCCTTTCGACTGTCCTTTCGGTCAGATCGGTAGCACTGGTAGCCTCTGATTTTGAAGGCTATGTCGCTGCTGAGGTGTGTTTCTTGGATACAGCATATATTAACTTGTTCTTCACTGAGGACATTTTCAAGTTCCAATTTTTTGCTGTATCCATCTCTTTTACTTTTGACACCCTCAGCATTCCAGTGCATTATTTTTATTGGTCGTTTAAAGTTTGTTTGGCCAGTAGCTCTATTCCCTTGCCTCCTGGCTCCTCGAGGCAATTGAGAAGGACTTTCAGTAACTGAGGTTGGGCCCTTTCGAGGTATAGGGCCCGGCACTGTCCCTGCCTGAACGTCCGCCACAGGGCAGATACCATAACTTTTTATAGATACAGACATGTTTCCATTGTGTTTTGTGCGTGGCATCCTGATTATCTGTGCGTCTTTTGGCTGTATGCCTCCATCTTCAGCACTCTGCTTACTTGGGCAGGACTATGGTCCTGCTCGAATGGGAATGCCCGACCAGTCTTAGTTTCCAGCCCCTGATGGCTGAACTAAGCCCCATCACCACTGCACGGTGCTGGCCTTGATGGAGAGATTATTCTCAAACTCCAGCTAGTTATTATGTACTCAGTACAAAGACATGTCTAGCGATGAGACAAACGATATATGCGCGTGTTCATCCGACACATCAAACTTAAGCATACTATTAAGGGATAATTGTTGTCCTTCCATGATATAACTGCAAACATATACAGAACTCTTCAACAGGAAAGTATACAGTGTCAACAATTTATTTTAATGGAATGAGATAATCACACGCTTATTCCTTCTTAGTAGCATCTTCTTAAATTCATGATATGTTATAGTACAACTATTCGTTGTCCTTTTTTGTAACCACGGCTAAACTCTAGCAGTAAGTGGTTATATGATACATGTTAAATGATCGTGTTAGTTGCCAGTTTTTGTGGGTCTGCATGTTCATATGTGGGTCTGCATGTTCATATGTTTGTAGCATATGTGGGTGTGCGTGTTTTTATGTTTGTAGCATATGTGGGCGTGCGTGTTTTTATGTTTGTAGCATATGTGGGCGTGCGTGTTTTTATGTTTGTAGCATATGTGGGCGTGCGTGTTTTTATGTTTGTAGCATATGTGGGCGTGCGTGTTTTTATGTTTGTAGCATATGTGGGCGTGCGTGTTTTTATGTTTGTAGCATATGTGGGTGTGCAAGTTCTTATGTTTGTAGCATGAGTGTGTGCAAGTTCTTGTGTTTATAGCATATGTGGGTGTAAAAGTCCTTATGTTTGTAGCATATGTGGTTGTGTAAGTTCTTATGTTTGTAGCATATGTGGGTGTACATGTTCTTATGTTTATAGCAGAAACCTGCGACCGTGTCTGGCATGATGTTCTCTGACACATACTAAAACAATTTAGTTTTCATACCACGAACATAGACATTGTTGAAGCACATTGAGGAAACGCAAGTAGTACTGTCTTATCAAAAACTAGCTGTAAGACCCGAGAGTTGCCGTAGAGAAAAAATATAAATGTATGAGTTTTATTATTCATGCATTCAAATTTATAATAAAAAGAGAAGAGTGATAAGAACTATTGTCAGCGCTTGACATCAGGTGCAACAGTTAAAGAAATACAATTTTGTGTCTGTCTAGTTGTAAGTCACTTAAGGACGCTGAGATCCATACCCAAATAAGTTGACGGCCAAAGGATTTTCAAAATATTAATGTACATAGTTATCACAAAGATAGTTCTTGTGTTCTTAAGAAAAAGGTGAACATACGGTATTTACTAATCAAAATAAAACTAGCCCATAATTTGGGCTTTAATCCCGCCCTTCCCCTTTTTTGTATCTCATTGACACACACCCACAACAATTACTGCATAGACACAGTTTCAATGCATTACTTCAAAAACAGTTCGTTTTAAAATTTTCATATTTTAGTCTTGCCTTTTAAACAACTGCAATGTTTCCATAGAAATAATTCATTTCTCCACAGTTCAATTACGTAGACACAAAGATCTGAGTTATACGTTCCAGATTCAATACGATTTAATCCAAGACTCCGTACAACTAACCTCACAATAATAATTCTTTCTAGTTTAGCATTCAATGGAGTCATGAATCCATGTTCTGAAGAAAGCAATTCTTTCTCAATAATAGCTCTTCAAACCATTCACACATCGCCACTTATCTTGGCTGAGACTGACTCGTAGTCACTGGGGTATAATTTGCTGTACCAGCCAATGAAAAGCATGGAAAATGTTTGCGCGGCCCAGATAAAGGATGTTTGGGATCCGCGCGAATAATTGTTCTGGGAAAAAGAATTCAGTAAATGGCCAAGCGGAAAATAGATACTGGTTTTCTTTGAAAATGAGTGCAAATCACTGTTTATGGCTAGCAAATACAAAACTTGGAGTTATTAAGTTTAACTTCCGCTAATACATATGATATGTAGTAGCGACTTTGACTGGTATCTTTAGCAACAAATTGGCATTCACGTCAACACTTCAAAGACTAGGGTCATAAACTTTACTAACTGTAACTGTAAAATTACCCTCAACGTAGAAACAATTCGAATAGTTGATAAATGTTTCTATTGAGGAAGCCAAATTACAAGAGATGGACACACAACACAGGAGATTTCTATCAGAACTGCGTTGGCATCAAGTGAGTTCAACCACCAAACAAACATCTTGAAATAAAAAGCAATAGGTAAATATACCACACTACGACTGTTCAACTCCAATGTGATATTCGTGTTTACAAACGGTTGCGAACGTTGGAAAATGACAAAAACACCCCCCATCGAGGCCAGAACCTTGAAGTGGTGATGGGGCTTAGTTCAGCCATCAGAGGCTGGAAACTAAGACTGGTCGGGCACTCCCACTCGAGCAGGACCATAGTCCGGCCCAAGTAAGCAGAGTGCTGAAGACGGAGGCAACCAGCCAAAAGGCGCACAGATAATCAGGTTGCCACGCATAAAACACAATGGAAACATGTCTGCATCTAATAAACGTTATGGTGCCTGCCCTGTGGCGGACGTTCAGGCAGGGACGGTGCCGGGCCCTATACCTCGAAAGGGCCCAACCTCAGTTACTGGAAGTCCTTCTCAATTGCCCCGAGGAGCCAGGAGGCAAGGGAATAGAGCTACTGGCCAAACAAACAAACGACCAATAAAAATAATGCACTGGAATGCTGAGGGTGTTAACAGTAAAAGAGATGGATACAGCAAAAAATTGGAACTTGAAAATGTCCTCAGTGAAGAACAAGTAAATATATGCTGTATCCAAGAAACACACCTCAGCAGCGACATAGCCTTCAAAATCAGAGGCTACCAGTGCTACCGATCTGACCGAAAAGACAGGCGAAAGGGTGGAATTCTGACACTAGTTAAAAACAATATCAGCGCATGTCAGCTGGAAGTATACATGGACGGGGCAGAATACCAGATGCTCCACCTAAAAACAGACAGTGCAGAATTCCATCTCCTGAACTACTACTGCCCAAATGATAAACCATTGGCACTAGACACAATTCCAGACAAAGAAAGGCTTATGGTGTGTGGTGACTTCAACAGCCACTCTCAGAGCTGGGGCTACGATCATATCGACAAGAGAGGTGAGGAACTTGAGAGCTGGCAGGATGAAAATAATCTCATTCTTATTAACCAGCCAGCAGACTCACCAACCTTCTACTCGAGAGCATGGCACACCACCTCTACACCAGACCTGGCATTCTACTCACCAGGCCTGGAATGGAACATCACACGTGTCGTTGGAAAGCAGCTTGGGGGTAGTGACCACAGACCAGTATTTCTGGAAATTCACAATGAATATACCAAGGACAGCAGCACGCTCACTAGGTGGAACTATAAGAGGGCAGACTGGAAAATGTACCAGCATTTAACCAGTGTTCTAGCTAAGGACATGAACTTGGACAAAGACATCAATAGAGCAGTGAGTGAATTTAATAGATGTATACTACATGCTGCTAGTAAAACCATACCCAGGGGGGCACGCAAAAACTACAAACCCTACTGGAATGATGAACTGGAAAAGCTGCAAAATGAGATGGAAACATCTAGAAAGCAGGCCGAGAACAGACCTAGCCAAAAACATCACAACAAATATCAGCAAACAAAGGCTAAATTTCAAAGAGCCAAGTTACAAGCCAGACGGAGCAGCTGGAAAGAAAAAAACAGAGTCGCTGAACCTAGAAAGAGATACTAGGAAATTATGGAAACTTGTAAAACAACTAAATGATGAAGGTACAGGGAGAAATACCAAGATCACACTTTATAAAGATAGAAACATTTTAACAGGTAAACATGCAGCTGATTACTTTGCAGATTCCTTTGCAGAAGACAATAACGTCAAAGTCAGCCCAGACAAACAACAGGAGGTTCGAGAGAACCAGCAAAACATTGGACAAGGTGAACCTATACCTGAAGTCATGGAGGCACCAATCACAATGAGAGAACTGGAGCATGCAATATCCAAATTGAAAATGAAAAAGTCCCCTGGAGCTGATGGAGTGTCCAATGAAATGATTAGAAACCTGGGAAATGCAGCAAGAGCAAAGCTACTGCAGATCTTTAACACAAGCTGGTCCACAGGTAATGTACCACAGGCGTGGAGAGAAGCAATAATGATACCACTCCTCAAATCAGGAAAAGATGGCAACACAGTCTCCAACTACAGGCCCATCAGCCTCACAAGCTGTCTATGCAAAACAATGGAACGCATTATCAATCTTAGGATGCAGTGGTACCTTGAAAGTGAAAACCTTCTGGTATCACAGCAAGCAGGTTTCAGACAGTGCTACTCTACTGAAGATCAGGCAACCTACCTCTCCCAAGAGATTGAGGATGCATTCCAAGAAAAGAAACTGGTACTAGCAGCATGGATAGACCTCAGGAAAGCATTTGATAAGGTCTGGAAAGAAGGGCTCCAAAAGAAATTGCGAAATTGCAGGGTTAGCTCAAGAATGTACAAATGGGTAAAAGCATACCTGCATAATAGAAGAGCCAGGGTACAATTAGATGGTCGCAAGAGCAAGAAAGTTCTACTGCGTCATGGAGTCCCCCAGGGAGGAGTCCTGTCACCCACACTTTTCTTGGTTTACATCAATGACCTAGTTGCTGAACTACCTCACGGGATCAAAGTGGCAATGTATGCTGACGACCTGGTGATCTGGTGCACGGAAGAACATGCAACAGTGGCCACTAAACAAATACAAAGAGCTATCGATGCCCTAACCTTATGGGCTAATAGATGGTGCGTCAGCATTAACACAGATAAGTGCAGCATTACACTCTTTACCCTCTCACCAAAACAAAAAGCTGGTCATATCAAGATAGATGGAGAGCTCTTGAAAGAAGACAAACAACCCACATACCTTGGAGTTACTTTTGATGATAAGCTGACATGGAAGCAGCACATAAACAAAGCAACAACAAAAGCCAGGAGGAAGCTAGCTATCCTGAGAAAACTAAGTGGAACCACATGGGGAGCCAGTGGAAATATACTCAGTAAAGTTTACCAGCAAGGCATAAGACCACACCTGGAATACGGTTCAGCTGCGTGGTGTCCTGCATCAAACACCACATTACAAGATCTAGATAAAGTGCAAAACCAGGCACTTAGAATAATGTTGGGAGCAATGAAATCAACACCCATAGCAGAGATGCAGAAAATGGGAAGAATGCAAACACTTGGCGAACGCAGAGACACAAAAGTACTAATTCAAGCAGAAAAGTTTCAGTGTATGCCAAGTCATCCAATGAAGGAAAGATTCCAAAATCTAGCAATGGGACGACTGAAAAGGAGCAGCTTTATCCATCAAGCTAAACGACTCCATAGACAACTTACAGACCTACCTGAAGTTGGCAGCCCCTTAAGGTCTGTACCAGAGCAAACCCCGTGGAGTGAAAGCCATGGAATGCCAATATACATTCAGACCCATGTGAAAGGAATACTAAGCGAGGACGAACAGAACAGTGTGCAGCGAATGACAATCACCCTCAGTTTCCTGGATGAGGAATATCCACAAGATATATGGGTCAGAGTGTACACTGATGGGTCAGCACAGAATGCTGTGATGAATGGAGGTGCAGGTGTATATATAGAATATCCACACAAGCCAAGAGATACAATCAGAACACCGACAGGAAAATTCTGCAATAATTATGATGCAGAAATCCAGGCAATTAGTGTGGCAGCTAAAAAACTGCTGAACTCCAACTCTGACCTACAGCCTGTGGTATTCCTGACAGATGCAAGGTCAGTGCTTCAAGCTCTCCAGTCTGGAAAACTAACAGACTTAAAAAAACTACTTAGCGAATTGTCTTACCAGTATAGGGTAACCATGCAGTGGATACCCTCTCACTGTGGAATACCAGGAAATGAAAAAGCAGACCAACTGGCTAAGGAAGGTGCTGCCGAAGACCAACCAGATATACCAATCACCTACCATCAGAAAAAACAGATGATAAAGTCAATAAGAAAGCCACAAACACCAACACAAGATGACTATCACAATATGAACAGATCAGAACAAGTTATAATTCTACGTCTCAGAACAGGACACAACCGACTCCGCAGTCACATGTATACAAAGTTCAAAATTGGCAACACGGCAATGTGTACATGTGGACAGGCAGCACAGAGTGCCAAACATATACTTCAAGAGTGTTCTGAGCATGAAACGCTGAGGCAGACATATTGGCCAGAGGAAACAACACTGGAATCAAAACTCTATGGGACACTGTATGAACTACAAAAGACAGTGAGTTTTATTAAGGAGACAGAATTACAGATATAGACATGTTTCAAGTGAACGAAAGAAGAAGAAGAAGAAGACAAAAACACCGGAGAAGAAACTGAATTTCAGTGTCTTAATGTGTTACAAAACTCTTTGATTTGTGGGCGTATATCCCGTTTCGTCCACCGTTGTAACATTTGCAGTGTTAGATAAGTTGCGTAACATTATAGATTTTGGTAAAGGGGGTTAAAAGGATTAGAACTAGTTTATAGATTATTTTAGGAAGGGGCGGGGAAGAAGAGTTAGAATCAGTGTTTAAAATTAATAATTAATTTTCTAAGAATTCTCGTCTAAGGCGTGAATCGATATGATTTATAACACAACGGTGAACCAAACAGCATTTTTTACCGATATTTGTTATGAAGAAAGCAAATCTAACAAGCAAGTAAGAGGCAACAAACATAAATATGTTTCTACAACAATAAGAAGAAAGTGACCGACGTATATCGGACATGTACTTAGAATTAATGAAAACAGACTGCCATTACAAGCATTATAATGAGTAACAAATGATAAAGGAAAGCAGAAAGACCAAGAAAGACTCTCGCAGAACAACTATCAAAGAAGGTATGGCTATGTATCACGAGGCGTTTCCTATCAGTAGCAGATTATGAACAAGCTACTTTGACCTTCAATTCAGAATGATTGTTTGTTTGAGAACCTCAGGAATTGCGAGCAATTAGCTCTTACTTCATATGTGCAGTGGGGTGATTTCTCTGAGCTGTCTTTCATTTCCAGGAGACTTCAGTTTTCGGCTTATTGCAATACTTATTGAAGAAGCCTTCTACTCATAGACGGTCTATAATTGCATAGATGACATGCTACAAAGCTTCCGTACGAGAGCCTCAGTATAACAACATGTCATCTACGTAGGTTTTCTGTTGCATAGGTTGTTTGTCTAGTGGGCCATTGGTGAGACCCACAGACACAACCACATGCGTATTGAGAATGATAGTTTCTTCTTCTTCTTTCTGTCCTCATGTACCTTTCGGTGTTGAGGGGAGAGTGAGTGTAGGTCTTTTGCCCTTCTATTTGCCTCCTCTGCTGTTATATTTCGGCGTGTCTCTAATACACTATCTATCCACCTTTTACGAGGGCGTCCAACAGGTCTCCTGTTTTCGTATCGTTTGTTAAGTGTTTTTTGGATAATACTTTGCTCTTTCTGTCTGGTTATGTGGCCGTACCATTTAACTTGTTGTTTCTGTATGTATTCTATTGTTGGTTTGATCCCTAATTGTTTCCTTAGTGCTTCATTCCTGATTATGTCTCTCAAGCTAACTCCAATCATACGTCTCACACATTTCATTTCAGTGGTGTTAATCTTATGTATTGTTCTAGAATATAATGTCCAAGCTTGACCCTGATAACACAATGTTGGTAAGAAAATGGTGTTGAAAAGCGCTTTCTTTTTTTTTTTAGTGTAATATCTTTGTTTCTTAGTAAAGGTGTTAATTGAACAATGATCTGACAGGCTTTATTACATCTTGCATTTATTAAGGCCTGTCAGATCATTGGTCAATTAACACCTTTACTAAGAAACAAAGATATTACATAAAAATAAAGATAGTTTAGATAAGATACAAAATAAAGCTATTACAGAGTAAGAATAATTTCATTTTTGGTTGCTCCAGAGATACAGAAATAGTGGCCATGCGCTGCTTGCCGGACAATCCTACTATTATTAAAATAACGGATATATGCCGTGCTCGTTCATAGCTGCTCATCAGTGCAAACAAGAATCACCCCTGATGATATTGAAAGGATCAAAAGAAACAGAATAAGGATGACAGCCATTGATCAACAGAACAGAGGTTATAAAAAACATTTTGCGCATTAGGGGATATAGATCACAGAAAAGTGTGGGACTGTAAGCATATCAAGTTTACAACTTCCGTTCGTGTGATCATTAAATTTGTCAGCAAAAATTGCCATAATATTTCAGTGCATGCAAATTCAGACGTCCAGGCTCTTAAGAATTTCTCATATTGAGATATTACTGTCTACACTGATTGGGCAGTGATTTTACGTGTGCACAGCGCATGGATATTCACGGATCAATGTAGAAAAACGTGATTTAGGAAAGAAAGTAGTACGGTAAGTACAATAAGTAGTCTAGTATGACGTTATGATGATGATAATTAACAACCCTATTAGTTGAGAGCATGTATAACTTGACAGCGCATTGACTTTCTGACAAAATCATAGTTGCATCTTAATTTTTAAAGAGACAACACCCTCGACTCATATAGTTATCTCAAGGCACAGTTGTGCAAAATGAGGGTTATGGATGCCTGTGTAGTCCATAAAAAAGTAACCCATAGCATTTATTCATGCTGTAGGAGTGTGAGATTTTAGCGATCTCACATTTCAGAGGCTCTGCAAATGGGGGCGGTAGCCATCTCCTCTCCCTCGCAGTCTTTACTTCCTGGATTAATCTGGTACCCATTTAAGGCTGGGTCGACCCGGGAGCCGTTGCGATCTGAGAAACATTTCCGCTTCAACTGGGGAATGAACCCAGGACCACTCAAATGCGAAGCCAATACGCTAACCACTGCGCTACACGGCTCCCCAGTCCATAAATATGAGGCATTCCAGTGTTCCAGTACCCAGAATTACTACGTTCTGCCAAAATTAAGCGTATACGCTTCTGGACCAATTTTCTCATCATTCTCCTGTCAAATGTGTTGACCAATCCGCAGTGAGGGCACATCTAGCATTTCCTGTCACATGAAAACATAGATGGCATGTCCTTTAACCTGCATTTCTCATTATCCATCGTGATTATTTGATATAATACAAAAACAAGAAATTTAGGCAAAAGATAACAGTGATGATTTTTTCAAAGATAACAGCATGTCAGCCTATCCCCAACTTTTCTTAGTCGCTTCCTACAAGATGCATTGAAAGAAGACAGTGGCTCTATTTTTTTACCTTGAACTAGAATTGCAGGCCCCGGTTACCACATGGGCGAGTAATATGACGATGACGATGAAAGATTTGACCAGGACACTGAAATGGCGCTTTTTATTCATCTTATGAGTACAGTATAGAAATATACCGTCGGGTTACCTATGTAAATAGTGGCTGGGTCTATGAAGACATATGTGTTGAAAATAGTTATTGTTATTTTTCTGTCTGGACATTGTGGTATTATGGGGAATGGACACGAAGAAGACTTACCAACAGTGACAATTTTTAGTTGTATTTGCCGAGTTCAGTATATTGAATGTAATCAATGGGTAGGCGATTCTGTTACAGAGAGTGTTTCTCCTTCCATATCTATGGCTAGAGTGAAGGACCTGAGCGTGACGCGTCAAGTAATTAGAAATATGCGGAATATAGGAATCACAAGAAGAGGTATCATCCAACACAGAATCGGAACGGTCAGCTATCACGCGTTAAGAAAATACTGAATAGAAGATCACACGCATATGGACGTGCCCTCATTGCCAAAATAACTAGTCCGAAATTTACAACTGTTCTCTTTGTCGTTAGGATTTTCTATTTGTTTTTGTCTGTCAGATCATACGGTCCATCGCATGATTAAGGAACATGGGAGA
Source organism: Meghimatium bilineatum (assembly GCA_034231615.1). Classification (NCBI taxonomy): domain Eukaryota; kingdom Metazoa; phylum Mollusca; class Gastropoda; order Stylommatophora; family Philomycidae; genus Meghimatium; species Meghimatium bilineatum. The sequence continues at coordinate 60,768,507 of CM067298.1, forward strand.
AACATGGAATAATTGTTACACGTTTCTGTAGTTTAGATTTTATTTGTTTATATTTGTGCATGTTTTTAGTAAAATCCATTTCTAAACATTTATTTACATTTTAATGTGTTTAAAACTCACTTCCCCCTCCCTCTTTCTCGGTTGTTCTCTCTTTCATACTCCCTTTTTCTCTCTCAGGCTTTTATGACAACCCGGAACTGGAATTGTAGTTTGGGTGCAAAGATTGGGGCCACTGTCTTCTTTCCATGCATGTCGTAGAAAATGATTTAAAAAGTTGGGAGATAGGTTGGCAATTTGTCACTTGTAAAAACACTATTCTCATATCTTGTTACAATTTCCTACTTATGTCTTCTAACACATAATCGCCATAGATGACGAGGAGGTGCAGGTCAACTGACATTATATCGTTGTCTTTCTGTGGCAGACTCATTGGTAAAGATGAATGCAAGATGTGCCATCACTGCGGATGGGTCAACAATTCAGGCAGATAAATGATGAGATAGTTGGCCCAGAAGCGTGTGTTGTGCTCCTGGCAGCACGTGGTAATTCTGGATACTGGCGCACTGGAATGCTTCCCTTCGGCGACTAATCATGCAGACATAAAATCCTATCTCGTATTCATCCATGCCTTTGTAATCTTATGTGAGGCTGGGTGTTGCATCGGTAACACAAATGATAAGAATCTTTGCTTTTCTCAGTCATGTTATGAGTTGTCATGAGTTTCCTGCTCACAGTTAAAGGGAATATATCAGCATCATCTCTCTCAGCTACATAGTGATGATGAACAGATATCTTGTTAAGATGTTGCCAACACATTTCCACGGTTAATTCTCTTATCACTTCTTCATTCCTTCTTTTTCGCTGTCTATGATATTCTTAAATTCCTCCTGTGTCATCTCATTTCCAAGGCAGAAATTCTGTTTGCCAATGATTTATTATTTATGATTTATTAAGATACTTCTCTATGGTGAGCTAGAGAAGGGTATACGATCTCAAGGTGGCCAAAGGAAGCGCTACAAGGACTCGTTAAAGGACTCACTGAAAGCCTTTGCAATAGACCACGATACATGGGAAGAACTTGCACAAAATAGATCTACATGGCGTTCTAAAATTAAAAAAGAGCGCATCATCTTGTGAAAAGAAGAGAAATGCAGCAGCTCAACAGCGGAGAGCAGCTAGAAAGTCACGGATAGACCAAGATCCGTCTACAGTCGTTATTCCATGTCCAAACTGTCCAAGGACATTTACAGCTCGAATAGGGCTCATTAGCCATCTACGAACTCATAATCAAGGACATAACTAAAATTGAATTTTCAAAAATGGATGTAACAAATGGTCATCATCACTTGTGATGGACGAACAACATATGTTTACATGATTCACAGCTGTCAATGACTACTAGAAATATGTATGCTCTAAACAAATGTATATTAGCTTTACTGTAAGTGATTTGCTAAATATATTTCATTGACGCTAATTTTGAAGTCGCTGTTGCAATTCTTCTTTTGATTGGGATAGTAGTTAAATAAGTATTATTCCTAATATTATTTTTTTAATGAGACATATTGCATTGCACGTTTCAAATTCTAAGCTATATAAAAAGATAAAAAGAGTATTTTGAACGAATCTGAAATTTACTTACCATTTACTAGTCATTTCTTGAGTGATGACATACTCATTCAACCGTCCCCCTCTCTCTACACACACACACACACATGCACACACACACACACACACGCACATACCCATACACACACACGCACACCCGCACACAGTGCCGGATTTACCTATTAGCTAAACAAGATATAGCTTAGGGCCCCCACTTTCATGGGGCCCCCCCAACAAATTTGTATTTCACTATCTATATATTCTTAATCGTTGAAGGTCGCATTATTTCAAATAGTTTAGGGCCCTATATTTCAAATAGTTTAGGGCCCTATATTTCAAATAGCTTAGGGCCCTATCAAGTCTAAATCAGGCCCTGCCCGCACACATATATAACCACACACACATCCTCTCATATTTCCTAATTTCGTATTAATTGACATTTATTGATTAGTAACAGTTTTTAACTTGCGAATTCCTGCTCTTATTTTGACAACTCCACAAATCATCCATTTTATTGTTGTTACTCTCATGGAAAATGTTTTCTCTGTCAGGAACGATGTAATTCGACTTGAGCTGTGAATGGCAGGCAGGTTTTAAGCGAGTCCCTGTCGTCTTAACTGGAAAGTGCTCAACATTCTAGAGGCAAAGGAGCTGACACGTAGAATTTGTTAGCGGGTGGAATATAAATAAATATTAGTTATATAAAATATATCTTTAAAACAAAAGGATGCTCAATTATCGCATATACTAAGAAAAATGCAATATAAGAGTTGGGAGCATATGTGTGGGTGTATGGGTGTGCGTAACAGAGAGCGAGAGAGTATTAAAATGTTACATTCTGCTGTGAATACGAAATAGTTTGGAAAAGTTACGCAATAGTTTTGATAGTTTTCCTTATTGAAAAAAAAAAAAAAACTCAGTACATGAGCCACAGAGAGTTTTACAGGAGATACGAAGAAAACTTTGAAAATAAAGCTTTCCCCCCCCCCCCTCCAGGATTTATGTGAGAAATAACAATTTGCACGATATTTTGTAAATATGGGAAAAGTCTTTTTCCTTAGATTTCAAGGTTCCAGAGGTGAAATAAATTGCCAAATATTCATCACGGAACACAGTTAACGACTGTTTTAGATTAACTACGCATACGAAATGACTATATATTAAGTGAAATCGCTAGAAGGTACTCAGTGGGAACCTGTTGTACTATGATACTACGATACATGGGAATTCGTGTTCTGAGTTACAAATTTGTAATTTCAAAACCAATCAACAGACATTCATAATTGGTTGGTGGTTGGTTGCTGATCCAGCGGTCTATGGGTCTTGCTCTTTGGCCCAATGTCATGAAATGGAATTATTTTGCTGGGAAGTCTGTGGATTTTCGGCCCACCCAGGGACAGAGCCAGAGAAAACAGACATCCATCAATCTATATACCTTTAATTTCTCAGGGCCGCAAGTGGTATTACATTGGATGCCTCGTGACATAGATTCCTCCAGAGATTTATATCTTTAAGCGATGTGGATGAATGTGAATGTGATACGCATGAACCTTGACATGTCAAATCTTTAATGTTGTCTTCCCATGATTTTGTATGACATCCTATGTATCTTTCCCCTTCATTTGTTTTCTGCAAGATAATATATATCGGTATATATGTCCAAACCATGCATATTTTTGTCATTTTACTATTGATTCTTGTGAATCTACAGAAAATACCATCTGTTGGAAGAAACCGGGTACTGATGTTTATGTAACCATCAGAGATGCCATCTGTTGGAAGACACTGTGTACTGATGTGTATGTAATCATAAGAGATACTTTCTATTGGAAGAAACTTTATATTGATATGTATGTCCGAAGTGCAAAAAGTAGATCCTTTTAGTTAACAGGTATTTTAATATAGTCTTTGTCTTATATAAGTGTCTAACATTTATGCTAATATATTTATGCTAACATTTATTTTCAATTTCCGGCTGATCTCTCTGGAAACAGGACAAGGATCGTATTAGATTTCCAGCAAGATGTAGTCCAGAGAACAGCGATCCATTGTTTATACCAATTGTATGATACATCCGACTTCGGTGGTATATAGTTTTTATTGCGTATACTTCAGTGTAGTGTACGTTCAGCCATGAATGTCTACATTATATAATTATTAAACTTCAGGAAGTGTTCATATTCGTTGCCTGTTTAAATAAAATTTCAAACGACATAGACGATTTACTTCATTACACTCGGATTTCCACATATGTAGTCTCCGTCCTTCTTCATAATGCAACATGTTGTCTACCGAATGTATCACTGATAATACATAACTACATAGTTAGGGTCATATTCCTCAGGAATCTCATAAAAATGCACTTGTAAACAAGACGTCCTGTCCGTTGTCAAACCTGCGACCTCTTGAAGACACGACAAATTGTGTGTTAACACTGCACCGCCAAGATCAAATGTCAATGTAAGGTAATACTGCAGTGAAATGTAACAACAATAGTACTTACCTAGAACACATGTTTTTGAAAGTTTTACTTGAACACGACGGACTATCACTAAAACTAAGAGGATCAAATGCCAGTGTGTTATTTGTAACATGTAATGCTGCTATCGATGCATTATGCATCGAAAATGCAGATTTCGCAGTCACGATGTAGACAATAGCAACGTATTCCGAACTACAAACTGCATCCTGTTAACTGAGGGGAGTTTAGCAACTAAGAAGTCTATGAGATCAATGATGTCCTGGCACTGGCGTGGTACATGATGATGGCAATGAGCAGAATCAGTAATGCATGTAGTGTAGAAATGTTACTGTCCCATTTTTTCTGGTATTTCTAAGGTAGACAGACGTCTACGGAGAAACATGATCGTCCGTGTCACTGGCATGACATTTAATTATGACATTTGATGTTGTCACAATCGTATGTCAACTAATGCAGACAGAATCTGTCTATCATCAAATGCACTTTACAGATGATAAAGGTTAAGTATATTTGACAGACATAGACGCCAGTTAATTTTCGTTAACGTGGCAGAAATAGTTACCAGACCGATCTAAGTGTTCTCGCATATACCATTTAATGTTGGCTTGCTGCCAACACGAGATGCCAAAATATTTATTTTGGCACTCTTATATAAGTTCATCATTTCTTTCTAAGACTACGTATAGCCGGAATCACACGGGGAGCAAAATTAGTAGCACTTACCAACTACCATTCATGTTATAAGGAGAGGGGGGGTGTTGTTGGCAACGCCACTTTATGATCTCTGCTGCGATGAAGTTTGCTGAAGATCTTATGATCTCTACTGCGATGAAGCTTGTTGAAGATCTTATGATCTCTACTGCGATAAAGCTTGCTGAAGATCTTATGATCTCTGCTGCGATGAAGTTTGCTGAAGATCTATTCCTGGATTGCTTTGAAGAAAGAAACATTTTCATCTACAGCATGCACCGAAATTATAAGAAAGTCACAGCACATTTTCCTCTAGAGAAGAAGACTGTCCAGCTCGTGTCATTTGGCTTTAACGCCATATTGAATACAATCAGTCAACTGTGACGTGAAAACTGTCACATGATGAAAACATGATAGCATCCTCATAGGAATATATTGAATGATCAAAAGAGAAAATGCTGACTGGGTGGTTGGCATTGTGACATAAGAGAATATATATGCATATATTGCGAAAATGATTTACAGCATACAAGATAGAAGAATGTGGACAAACATGATAACCCACGCTACACAGCATGGATTGTAACAAGAGGAAGCAATGTTTACACTCCCAATCTGCGATTGTTTCCTCAACACCGTCTCCAATATAAGACCTACTCGCTAATAGGAAATGTAGTCTTTTAAAATAATTACTTTAACTATTCCTTTGATTTTCTTCAGCTGTCACACAAAGCATAATCTAAGTATAATGTCATGTTGAACAAGAGTGATAAACTCATACTAATTTTTGTTCTACTGCCAATTTTCTAAAACAATATAACTTTTATAATAACTGACATTTACCTATCACTTAGTATCACTTATATTACTTACTATCACTTAGTATCACTAATATTACTTACTATCACTTAGTATCACTTATATTATTTACTATTACTTTGTATCACTAATATTACTTACTATAACTTACTATCACTTATATTACTTACTATAACTTAGTATCACTTATATTCTTACTATCACTTAGTATCACTTATATTACTTACTATCACTTAGTATCACTTATATTACTCACCATCACTTAGTATCACTTATATTACTTACTATCACTTAGTATCACTTATATTACTTACTATCACTTAGTATCACGTATACTACTTACTATCACTTAGTATCACTTATATTCTTACTATCACTTAGTATCACTTATATTACTTACTATCTCTTATATTACTTACTATCACTTAGTATCACTTATATTACTTACTATCACGTAGTATCACTTATATTACTTACTATCACTTAGTATCACTTATATTACTTACTATCTCTTATATTTCTTACTATCATTTATATTCTTACTATCACTTAGTATCACGTATACTACTTACTATCACTTAGTATCACGTATACTACTTACTATCACTTAGTATCACGTATACTACTTACTATCACTTAGTATCACGTATACTACTTACTATCACTTAGTATCACTTATATTCTTACTATCACTTAGTATCACGTATACTACTTACTATCACTTAGTATCACGTATACTACTTACTATCACTTAGTATCACTTATATTCTTACTATCACTTAGTATCACTTATATTACTTACCATCACTTAGTATCACTTATATTACTTACTATCACTTAGTATCACGTATACTACTTACTATCACTTAGTATCACTTATATTACTTACCATCACTTAGTATCACTTATATTACTTACTATCACTTAGTATCACGTATACTACTTACTATCACTTAGTATCACGTATACTACTTACTATCACTTAGTATCACTTATATTCTTACTATCACTTAGTATCACTTATATTACTTACTATCTCTTATATTACTTACTATCACTTAGTATCACTTATATTACTTACTATCTCTTATATTACTTACTATCACTTAGTATCACTTATATTACTTACTATCTCTTATATTACTTAATATCACTTAGTATCACTTATATTACTTACTATCTCTTATATTACTTACTATCACTTAGTATCACTTATATTACTTACTATCACTTAGTATCACTTATATTACTTACTATCTCTTATATTTCTTACTATCACTTATATTCTTACTATCACTTAGTATCACTTATATTAATTACTATCACTTAGTATCACTTATATTACTTACTATCTCTTATATTTCTTACTATCACTTATATTCTTACTATCACTTAGTATCACTTATATTACTTACTATCTCTTATATTTCTTACTATCTCTTATATTCTTACTATCACTTAGTATCACGTATACTACTTACTATCACTTAGTATCACGTATACTACTTACTATCACTTAGTATCACGTATACTACTTACTATCACTTAGTAACACTTATATTCTTACTATCACTTACTATCACGTATATTACTTATTATCACTTTGAGTCAATGAATATGATTCAGAAAATCGAAACAGGTGATGTACGTAGGGGATGGTTGGAGCCATTAGAGAGAGCTAAAATGAGGGTATCACTACGAAAACTCACGCTTATCTTTGTCCCCAGCAAGTGGACATGGAGAGAAACGAATGGGCCGATCAATTAGCTAGCCACACGACCGCAACAGATGGTCAGTCTACGGACCGAGCAGACATACTTATTGCTCTTTGTGAGTCCTCACTATCAGAGGATTTTAGAATTCGCGAATTGGGAGTGAGAATGAGCGTGGTCCGTAGAGAACACATATCAAAGATTTCCAAAAGAGAAGTGAACCAACATAGAACCGGAATCATCAGCCGTTATACATTGAAAGATATACCGAAGTGGAGATCTGATCACCTATGGACGTGCCCCGTGTGCGAAGAGGATAATCAACATGCCTAATACTTAATTTATCTATCAGATATCTGTACACGCAGAGATTGAAATGAAGCTAAGGGTCGACATTAGAAGACCTGCAATAGACCGTCTTCTTCGTAGTATGTGTCTCTGCTCTTATGAAAATTGTCATTTAGGATAATCTGGCTTAGGTGGCAGAACTACAATTATTGCATCATCGCAGTGGAAATACAAGTTTGCATGAGGGGGTGATCTTACGGATAAAACGATATTTTACATACTATTATGAATACCCAAAGGCTGTCACACAGTCACACTACACACAGGTAGTGAACAGATAGCGTAAGTTGCCTACTATAATAAGGGTGGATGTAGTCAAGTTGGCTCCATCAGTAGACAAACGGTTCTTCTGGTAGAAAGGGGCAAGTGTCGATAGAACACTACGCCAGTAAGGTACACTCTCTATAAGTAACACTAGCCCGGTAAGGCACACTATCTATAAGTAACACTAGCCCAGTAAGGCACACTATCTATAAATAACACTAGCCCAGGAAAGCATACTCTTTAAGTAACACTAGCCCAGTAAGGCACACTCTATAAGTAGATTGCTAAATAAAAATCGGAGAGGAACTGGCTCGTGTGACATCAATCAATCGGAGATATCCGTAAACGCCAAACTTTTAAACACATATGACCGAATTCACCACGCATGTGGTTGCGTCTGTGGGTCTCACCAATGGCCCACTAGACATACCATCCATGCAACAGAAAACCTTAGTGGATGACATGCCGTTATATTGAGGTTATCTTCTTATAGAAGCTTCATGGCATGTCATCTATACAGTTATGATTTATTTTTTTTGGAAATGTTTTTCATGTTTGCCTGAATATATATGTATGCACCCTCTGTGGTTTGGAAGGAGACAGCGATGTACTGTGCATCACTGAGGAGGAGAAAACTGACATCACTGTTTTTCCTATGGCTGAGGCCCATCATAGAGGCACAGTGACTAAGGACGTGACAATCCTTTTGACTTGAACATTTGGTTGCATGCCTGGAGCAATAGAGAAGTTCGGCATAACCAGTAGTCAATTGGTGGCGGGGAATGAGCACAGTGAACCCTATCTTGGCTACAGTGGCTAGGAGCAGTGCATAGGTTGAAAACTACCTTCTTGGAGGTGTGATAGTTATTCTCTGGCTCTGTCCCGGGGTGGGCCGAAAATCCACAGACTTCCCAGCAATATAATGCCATTTAATGGCATTAGGCCAAAGGGCATGAGCCCATGGACCGCTGGATCAGCAACCAACCACCGAATTCACTGTGACCTTCACTGTAAACATCGATGTCCTACTAACATAGATGTTCATAAAATATTACTTTAACCATGAATACAATATTACTTTAACCATGAATACAATATTACTTTAACCATGAATACAATATTACTACCTACTTCTTATGGTTCATGCAGTGTGGTGTTATATATCATAATGTCTATAGCCTTTTTTTTGGTGTACTCTCAATCATTTCTGATACCACTGTTCTCCCATGTAAGACTGTCACGCATCTTCTCTCTTGTCTTTCCCTGCCCTCTTGCTCTTCGGTTTACATTTTGTCGCGATGTACTCCAACTTTCGTCTGTTCATGTGCCCACAGAATGTGAAATGCCTTCTACTGATTCTAAATCAGATGCTACCCTGCCGTATATCCTGATTGAGAAATCTGCGTACTCACAGAGAAGGGCTAATAAAGGCATGGACAGACAACATCAAGGAATAGACAGGGCAAGATATTTCCACACTCATCCGCATCGCTGAGGATAGAATTCGCTGGAGGACTCTGTGTGTTGAGGCATCCAATGTGGTACCCCTACGACCCTGAAGGGTTACGGGTGTATTGATTGATTGATGATGTACTCACGGAACGTTGTGCATGATATTCATTGAGTTTTATTCATTTAAAAAAAATATAATCCAACATGGCATCATAATATTCCGATATCCTCTCCCATAATTGTCTTCATTAGAAGAGATGAAACACACCAATAATTGTTGACATCAGGCGATTAGTTGAGTCGGACTTTAATCGGTGTGTCGTCGTTGTGTCAAAACAAATATCTGCCAGTACGAGCAATGTTTGAATATGTTTTCTCAATTTCACTGGGTATTTGCAATTTCGATGTACGTTTTTACAGTCGTCATTTATAATTGATATTGAATGTGCATCTGTAGATATGCATCTCAAATCTAATTTGAGATCTAAATGAGGAATGTCAGTGTTTAAAGTGTCTGTATTGTGCTATGTAACTATTATACCACAGATTAAGTAACTTCAATTACGTTTCCAATAGACCTCAATCTGAGAACCAAATATAGCTAAAAAAATTTCTTGTGATAATTTAGAGGTTGCAGATACAGTAACATGATCATATTTCAGTCATTTCATGCTGTAGCCGTTTGGTGTACTTTAACCGAGCGTACAGTACACACACAATATACATATTATGACTTAGTTAATTTAAAACGACAGCGTTTTTTTAACATACAGAGAATTGTAACGGTATACACAGACATTCGAACGCGTATTATAGGCGGCTTGATTCTACTCTGTAGATTTGTACAGATCCTCAAGAATCAATAATGTCAATAGTTTAAAAACGCCCGTCTGTTGCCGGGCCCGAAAGTTGAGTAAAGAATAGCAACACTATTTACCTTCCACGCGTGTCTTAAAAAATGACTAAGGAGGTTATGGGATGGAGTTGGCTGTCCCATCCCATATAGGGTCAGTGACCCAAAGTCATGCTGAAGTCGGATGTATCAGGCCGAAAGGTGCAGATATCGCAGCAATGCCGTAAACCATAAGTTTACGTGACACAACGCATTCCGTTCTCCGGACTACATCCTGCTAATCTGCAGGAGTTTGAGAACGAACGCAGAAGAAGAATAGTTTGAAAAAATGAAAACTTGCATGTTTGAATATGTCAGACGCTATCATTCATAGGCAAAAACAATCCCGCAGGGAACAACTTCAAGAAAACTCATAGGAATGTAATAGAACTTGTAATCTGTACTCATCTGTAAATGAGTACCTGACGCACGAGTTAGGGAGATAAAAACAGCAAGGAAGGGAACTGGCCACCCCACCTAATATTTGCTGCGGTTTAGTACATGAAGAGTTTTCTTCATCCCCGACGGCAGGTTGCTGCCATGGGGCATACCTTTACCTTTATTAGAACTACAACTATTGCTTATCTATACGACTGACTCATTTGACATTACAAATCCCGTATCATAGCTTTGCCTATATAGAAAAACCATATCTCTTTTAACCTTATCTCTATTCCATCAACTAAATAAGAGGGTTGCTGCAAAGTTCTTTCCCTATAGTTTCGTTGGCTATCATTTCTGAATATTATTACATTAGCAATAAGAAAATCCTTCTACTAATTATTAAATTCTCAATTTTATTTAAGCTGTTTTATTAAAGCCCAATTTTGTTTCTAGTGATTCCTACGTGCATTCTAAGGGAAATGATGATCAAAAGTTACAAAATAGGGCAACACTTGCGCAGCTTAATAAATATCTTTATATGTTCCTGTGAAGAACACAAAATCATCTCTTTGATAATCCCATATCCCTCCTCATTTTCATTTTATCTGGCTTCTCTTCCTTAAGTTTTCTTTATTTTAACCAAGAAGATGGACACTGTTTAAATGATGACAGAGTAAAATATTGCAGATTCTCATTCTTTGCATGTTTGATATATGGCCAGAACGACACGAGATAATGTATCGATTAGCTCGTCTTCTTTTGGTCAACTGCCTGTTAAACTGAGAACGTGATGCTTGAATTATTTCTTATTCCAGTCAATTGTCAACATGTGGAGCGCGTGGCAGTATGACTAGAACACCGGCCTCAGAATCCTGAGTCCAGGGTTCAATTCCGAGATGAAATAAAAATTTCTTCCTGTACATGTCGAGGCGACAGCAACGGCAAAGCGGTCTTTGTTTCCACAGCCGAAACGACTACCTGCATTCCATAACAGGAAAACACGCAGTAATGACCGTTTTTGTCAACTTGCCTGGTTTGATAACGTGATAGAATATCTTTCTACAGACAATAAATAATATAAAGCTGTACATTTCTACAAAACTTCTTGCTTACATTTAATTTCTACAAAACTTCTTGCTTACATTTAATTTCTACAAAACTTCTTGCTTACATTTAATTTCTACAAAACGTCTTGCTTACATTTAATTTCTACAAAACTTCTTGCTTACATTTAATTTCTACAAAACTTCTTGCTTACATTTAATTTCTACAAAACGTCTTGCTTACATTTAATTTCTACAAAACGTCTTGCTTACATTTAATTTCTACAAAACTTCTTGCTTACATTTAATTTCTACAAAACGTCTTGCTTACATTTAATTTCTACAAAACGTCTTGCTTACATTTAATTTCTACAAAACGTCTTGCTTACATTTAATTTCTACAAAACGTCTTGCTTACATTTAATTTCTACAAAACCTCTTGCTTACATTTATATCTACAAAACCTCTTGCTTACATTTAATTTCTACAAAACGTCTTGCTTACATTTAATTTCTACAAAACGTCTTGCTTACATTTAATTTCTACAAAACGTCTTGCTTACATTTAATTTCTACAAAACGTCTTGCTTACATTTAATTTCTACAAAACGTCTTGCTTACATTTAATTTCTACAAAACGTATTGCTTACATTTAATTTCTACAAAACGTCTTGCTTACATTTAATTTCTACAAAACGTCTTGCTTACATTTAATTTCTACAAAACGTCTTGCTTACATTTAATTTCTACAATACGTCTTGCTTACATTTAATTTCTACAAAACGTCTTGCTTACATTTAATTTCTACAATACGTCTTGCTTACATTTAATTTGAGTGTCAAATTATTTATTGACTTTCCCCCGTAATTTTCATTGATCATTATGCTCATGTTTTGTATCGACAACCAAAGAAATTTACGGGAAAAGTCGAATGAGTCAATTTAGAAGGCTGTTTCCCCATTAACCAATAGGTGATATTGTCGACGATTAGGATCACGGTTTTGATAATAACATACAATTTTAAAACCGTGTTATTTTACAATATGCCAGTGCTCATCTCTTCCTTTTTCCTGCCATGCAGTCTACTGCACCATTGATGTTTGCTCCAAAGTATTAGAATTTTTCCAAATATTCTATCTCGTATTGTCTATTCTGATTTTTGGTTCTTGTGTTGTTATATCTGTTGACAAGATTTTTGTTCTTTACGTGTTTAAATATTAGTTTTGTAATTCGCTGTATTTCTTTGTGTTCTTGATTAGTTTAGACCATGTGATAAACTTAAAAATACATGGATAGAGAATACAAGTAGAGAAATATCATTATCTTGGACACATAATTACAAATGACGGCACATGGGAAGCAAACTTAAAAGGAGAATATGAATGGTTTAAAGTACTTTCATTGATAAATAAATCGCATGTGACATATTCTTTCCAAAGAGTGGTCTTCCTTGTGTATTCTTTGCACACTCCGCGATTCTGGGCGATTTGACCTGTCGCAGCTAGAGACATGTTTATGCAATCTGATATATCACTGCACCATCGTTGTTTTGGGATCCCTCTTCCCCTGTTGCTGTTAACTCTGCCTGCAGCTGTTAATTGTTCCATGATGTTATGTCTCTTTATAGGACCAAATCAATCACAGTTTCTTGTTAGAATGTTGTTAAGGAGCTCTTCTACGTTTATTGATCTTAACACTTCTTGATTGTCTTTTTAGCTGCCCAATGTATACATAAAATTCTTCTGTAGCATCTCATTTCGAAAGTAGCGATTCTCATTGACATGAGGAAAATCTTAACCTCTAAACAAATTACAAACAAGTTAAAAATGAGAATTGTAAAATACTACATCTACTATATATTAATGTAAGGCTCAGAAACATGGGCAATGAGTACACAATTAGGAGACTGAATTGATGCCTTTCATATATGAATAGAAACAAAAATACTGAGTACACCATAGAATGAGAAGAGAACCAACACAGAGGTTCTAACAAACTTCGTATGAAGAGAGAATTATTGAAGGGAATGAAGGCGTGCAAAGGACCTCGCATTGTTTTCGTGCGAACCCAGGGTTAGCAGATAACCAAGATCCTAACTGTACCTCCTCGTGCTGCACCCTGGAAACAGAAAGACAGCCGCTCTTGCTGTATTCTTAGCCAACACATTTAGGCTTATGTCCTCACGGAATGAGATTTGAATGTACAGACAAGCAATATTTCAGACACCTCTGTGCCAACCACATATACAGTGTCAATGTCGACACACAACTATGCAAGACAGTCCAGTTGGGGCATACGAGAAAGAGGGTGGCGCCAATGCAAGTGATTCGAAAGAGCAGATGCACGAGGAGAGATGAAAATATGACATTCGGAGTACAATTAGAGAGCAGCACAGCACCAGATGGCAGTGCCATGTTCAAAAAGAATATGGAAACTTTCCAAGGAAATCGGATTTAAACAAGTTATGCTAGCTCCAGGCAAGCTTAAAATTACTGCTGCTCCTTAAGGGCAGAGATCAAATCGTGGGTGCTCCGCCAAGAAGGCAGCTTGGGCCCAACTCTACTGTCGAGTTCTTCCTATACCGGATCCAGGCTCGTGGATGAGAAAAGGTTCAATACCAAATGGACAGAGGAGAAAACGTCCAATTACACGAAGCAAATTCAGGCTGTCACAGGTTAGGTAAGTCCATTACCCAAATTATAGGCATGACGAAAACAGATGCCCGAGCCACAGAGCCAGCCAAAACGAGGTGCAAATAACATAGTTCTACTGTGGCACTAGCAGTACAACGTACCTCACAGTTCCTGGCATAAATAATTCGATTTTTTCGTGGTGGTTATCAGAGAGCGAACGCAAAAGAAAAAGGAAATAGAAGGAAATAAAGATCAAACAAATAAAATATTTTGGACATATTAAAAGATATGACACCTTGTTGAAGACCTTAATGTGAAGGTAAATTCGATGGAAGGCGTGCAAGAGGGAAGCAGAGATACAAGTATGTCTATCTATACGCTGTGGCTCTTGTTTGCCTTGCGGCGTCAGGGGTAGAAAACAGAGTTCTCTGGAGATGGCCTTCTTGTGTGCTCTTTGTAAGCTTATTCCTGTGGCTTCTTTAATTTCTGTGGTCCATCTTTTACATGGTCTGTCTCTGGTTTCATAACCGTGATGTCTATGTGTCATGGTCATCTGTGGGATGATGTCTGTTAATAGTCTGGAAGTGTGTGAAAACTACTTGGTCAGTTGTCTTGTGATGTTTTCCAATACAGGTATTGTTTTGGTTATCTTTCTGACGTTGTTGCTTCTAATTCTATCTATTAATGACACTCTGAGTATTCTTCGTAGATATGTCATTTCTTCTGTTAGTATTTTTCTTTTGTCTAAAAAAGAGGATACAAGTGAGTGAGTAAAATCGCGAGACGAACAGGTTACAGTACTCTGCAAGTAGAGGTCTTAATCCCATAACAAATAAATAAACAGATTATATGAGCTTCTACCATCATAATGTTAAAGGTAACGCCATACTTATAGTCAAAATGGACTCGAGACCATAACTGATGAAGGCGTTCTTCACAACAAAAGACGCTTTAATTCTCCACCCACCAACCATCCTATATATGTTATTCATGATATTCTAATTTCGTTTACATTTTTTGTTTAATAATCAATCTTTAGTTCTACATTATAGGGAAAGGCGATGGGAGAATCATTTCCTCATTATATATTTGTACGCTTGATCTATTGGCCTCATTTAACAGTGTAGCAATATTTGCTTTTCCAAGCGTGGCAAAATCGATCAAATTTCTTACAAATGTTCTTGCTTTTACTTGCCTGGTAAATTGCTCAAGTAAAAATCTCATGAGAGACTGTTAGGACAAGTTGAAGTGTGAAAGAGGTTTACATTGAGTCAATATGAGTTTGACAATATTCAATATTAAGTCAAAATTTCGTATAGTATTATGTGGTTATGATGCAGGTGATAGTGGTGGCTGTTGTGGTATTGTCAATGCGTTGTGACAGCTGGATGGTGCACGTAGTTATAGTAGATATAATGAATTCGAGACTTGGTTTTCCTTGAACAATCACGTGGTAAAGATACCTACGTCGCATGTTTCATTGGCCGGGAACAGGTTAGAAAGATCCAACATAATTAGATACCCGGGTGTGTTGTTTGACAGAAGTCTAAATTTTAGGTAAAATGTTGACAACATTATCATAAGCGCAAGCAAAGGTTTAGCAGCCATATGGCTGCTGTGCAGTGTGACCAGAGGTTGTTATTTCTTTTGAACCAGGGTGTGGTGGTGGTTTGTCTATATGCACTGGCTATTCTGACTCTTAGCCAAATTCAGATCGAAAGATTGGATATAATTCAGAATGCAGCAATACGCATAATTCTTGAGTCCACAAAAGACACATTGACAATAGCTCTGGTTTACCTACTTGACTGTCCTACGGCAGAACACAGATTACAGTATGGCAATGCACGGGCGTAATCTTAGATACATGCAGATAAGGAACACCCATTGCATTCCGAAATACAGAAAGTTAAAGTATCAGACTTGAGAGAGGGAAGTCATGGATCGAACGTGCTGAGGATGTCATACACAGCATGTGCAGATTGCAAGATGTGACAGCATGTGCAGAATGGGTAGATCTATCCGCATATTTCGGAACGTGTTTGACAGTAGTAATAATACTGAGCAGGTAATGCAAGCAATGGTGTCCCACAGCTGTGGAGTAAGAGGTGCAGGCTTTGGTCAGTGGGGATGCCAAAGACGGGAATGTGATTATATATATATATACTGATGGATCTGTGATTAGAAATGTTCGCAGGGCTTGGACCTTCACGGCTCAGTGCGCAGGTAAAATTGTCAGGGAAGAGAGTGGGGCCTTTACTGTAACTAGGAGTAACAATATCATGGAGATTGTGGCGGTGACCAGGACATTTGAGTGGATAGGCACACAGAAGGTATCGCAGGTCTGCATCTTGAGTGACTCATGATGCCATCTCATGAGTATGACTATGGAGATACAGGTGAGTCTCGTTCACGAACAGTGGATTGAGGCCATAAGAAAGGCGAGTTTGAAAGCAGCTACATTAATTTTCTTGCCGGGACATGTGGGTGTTCGAGGTAATGAAAGAGCAGATGAACTGGCGTCATGCGCGATTGTTGCACAAGACGATGGGGCAATAGATCTAGCTGACGTTTTGAACTCCTTAAGAGATATAGCACGCGAGAGTGAGACTAGTCTGGATAATGATTGATTTTCAATGTCCAAGATTAAAGACCTGTTTTTCAAATGCTGTGTTGCAAAAAGTGAATATTTTGGAGTTCGCAGAATAATGATGGTCAACTAGCAGAGAACCGGTACTGTCAGCACATATTGGCGTATACACCCAGGAAAAGATCGGAGCAGCTATCGTCTTGTCCTGTTTGCAGTGATGATGATCCGACGACTAGCTAAATAATAATGAATGCTGGGTGGCGCTAGTAGTAGTATTATAGATAATTACACCTAGCATGACAGCAGTAATTGTAGTAGCGAAAATAGCAGCTGGGTGGCGACAATAGTCGTAGAAGCAATGACAGTGTGTGTGACGGAAGTAGTTATAGTAGCGACAATGAAACAGAGCATGACAGTATTAGTTGTAGTATAAGCAATAACAGCTATGGTGACAGCAGTAGTTATAGTAAAGTGACAGACGAAGAGCTTCGTTAGACAGTCTTGTGCTCAGTGTCACTACTTTACCATTTTGGACATTTCCCCACTATTGTCATGATTTTAAATGGTCCTTTATTTATACTTTTCTATTTATACATCGCCAGTCGTCACCGACCAGTACAACAATAATCAGAAAGACCTTAGGTAGTGACGCTGCACACATGCCTGCCTAACAAAGGTCATGATTTGACCGAGTCACTCGTCAATTATACAGTTATGTAGTCATCGGTTTTTCAACCTTCAACAGTAAACTTTTTCCTGACGTTAACCAAGTCTCTCATTGGTTTTCTATACAAATTTCTCAATGAAAATCATAGAAAAAATCAATTGGCGTCACTTTGAAAGATGAATCTCGATGAGTTCTCAGGACTGTATAATCGAAGAGGATCTCGTGTAAACGGCAATATTTAGTTGTCATAAAACGTATGTTTGACCTTTGTTAAAAAAAGAGGTAACAAGTGGTCTTAAGGAGACTCAAATTATGTTAATGCTGGATACAGACTTACTGAGACTGTTGCAAGTATAGAATACCTGTTTTACGATTTAATTACTACCCCATTCGTTTTTTATTATTGATTATCCCTCGGTTGATCACTATTTGTATACATGGCTATGTTTGGCATAAGATTCCAATTGTATAAATAATGACCAATCGGACTGACTCCCAACACAAGGCCCCATCTGGTCATGTGACAATTCTAGCAACAAGACTGTAGTACACCGTCGCTGGTTCCGCTCTTATACGAGTATAACCAAACTTGACTATTGAATCGTAATATCGTGACTTATTAATCGTCCATATTAGTCTGTTTCTCTGTTTGAATCCACAGGAATTACAAGTACAGATTCTCTTATTTCTAATTACAAGTACAGATGCACTTATTTCTAAATTACAAGTACATAAGCACTTATTTCTAAATTACAAATACATAAGCAGTTACTTCTAAAGTAAAAGTACAGAAGCACTAATTTCTAAATTGCAAGTATAGAAGCACTTATTTCTAAATTACAAATACAGAGGCACTTATTTCTAATTACCAGTACATAATCACTTATTTCTAATTACAAGTACAGCAACACTTATTTATAGTTAGTTAGTAGTACAGAAACACTTCTTTCAAAATTACTAGTACAGAAACATTTACTTCTAATAAAGAGTATAGAAGCATTTATTTCTAAATTACAAGTACATAAGCACTTGAATATACATTACAAGTACAGAAGCACTTATTTCTAAATTACAAGTACAGGAACACATATTTCTAAAGTTGCTATCCATAAAGTACAACAACAATAAAGAGAATGTGAGGATAGGAAGGGGATCTGAAACAAAATTTGACATTGCTAATAAGGAAGAGGGCGGTGTTTAACAAAAGTTGGTGACAACAATACTGTGTCTATCCACCACTTAAAATGCTTGAATTGGAATCATTTTTCGAACAAATAGGAAAGTCATCATGCAGTTTGTTATTTTTATAATTTCTCGGCTAAAGAAATATTTAGAAGTTGTGAGAGATTTTAAAAATTTGATATAATTATGAAAAGTTGGAGATTCCCTGAATTCATGACAGCTGTTGATAAGGGAGGGAGCAAAATTGCAAAATATTGTTGACGTAATGTATGGACAGTCCCTTGACTGCTATGGATATTTCTTCAGAATGTTTGTCCTATCCAGAAGACTAAGCGATATGTCATGATTTGAGAAGAATCGTTTTATCCAGAGGTGTGTGTAAGTAGAAGGCATGTCCAGTAAGTAAAAAAAGTAAAGTAACCCATATCATTTATTAATGCTGTACGGTTGTGAGATGTAAACGAACTCACATTTCAGTGGATCTGCTATATGAGGACGGTAGGCACCTCCTCTTCCTCGCAGTCTTTACTATATATATATATATATATATATATATATATATATATATATATATATATATATATATATACTATGTACCGCCAGATGCACGAGTTTCAAAACACTAACAATGCAACGAGAGTAAAAGATCGTTTCAACATTCTAAGATCCACTGAGACAGGATAATTTATACAATGAATTTGAAGGTAAGCACGGCAGATAATTTACATAAATAATTCTAGGATAAGATACATCACATAGCGCGGCAGATAATTTGGATAAATGATACGATGATAAGGGTGAATCAGATATCACAGCAGTTAATGTAGACGACGAATTCGAAGATATACATAAATCACATAACCTGATGCCAACGTATGAAATGTTTAGAAAAAATATAATTACTTAATCCTAATTTAAAATTAAACGGAATATGCCATAGAGTTAATATACTCTTACATAAATATAACCTGCAATCAGCTTTACTGCTTGAACAAGATCGTTAACTTCCGCATAAACCTAGTACAATACATATCGAGATACTATTTTTTTATTACTAATTGCTGATTGAGTCATCATTCTATACAACTGCTGTATCCAATGTTTTTCCATTCAGAATAACAGCAATTTGGAGGTCAAGCAATTCTGATTTTGCCTTCGTCTTTATCTGCTGTGTTCGTTTAGTCCGTTCTCAAACTGGTGCTCGTTAGCAGAATGTATTAACTTATACTCTGTTCACTCTAAGAATGAAGTGGGTCATAACACACCCCCACATTACTCCAGGACAACAGGTTATTTTTAAACAGCTGATGAAGTATATAGAAACAATATTATTTAAAACATTTAAAAACGATTGAAAACAATATTTAATTATCGTCGTTTCAATAAAACATTTTAATACGAAATTTAAAATCAACATTGTTAGTTTTATTATATATCATTTATCCAATAATTATAACTAAAATATTCATATATTTATTATCCAATCAAATTTATCCAATAATATATCCAATATAAATTATATCGATTAATCGATTAATCCGTTCTGCGTCCAATAACCAATCAAAAGCACTGACACACTTCACTCTTAAAATGAACAGAGTACAAAGCGTGGAGTGTACTGCGTTGTGTCATGGTTCCCAAAACTGTGATATATGTGGCTTTAGATCGACACGTCCGACATCAGCATGGCGTCTTTGTAAATTAACCATTTTTGGTACAGCCAGCGTCATCTCCCAAAAACTTAGTCGCCATCTTCGACATGCATGGCAGGTTATCGTTGCTATTCTTTGATCCCATTCGGTCTTCTGTCAACAGACTAAAGAAATAAGTTCAATAAATCTACACAAATATCAACTTTGTATGTACGGATCAACAGACACAAGATATAACCAATAAACTATGCACACTCGCAGAGCAAATTGGCCTTCAGATCAACACGTCCAAATCAAATATCATGCAACTTCACACTTCAACGAATAACATCTTAGTAAATAACCAAATACTGGGGGGAAAAAAAAGGTATCCAGGTTTAACTAAAATCAACTCCTAAAAACACCGTTCTTAAAGAAGGGGAATTAATAGGCTGTAAGACCATCCAGGAACTAAAGTTGCAGGCAGAGGACCGCATCATATGGAGAACCAAAACCTCTGCCCTATGTGTCGCTTGCGGCACGAAAGGAACAAACTAACTAATGTACGGAAGTATAATTGCAACTAACTTAAGACCGGCCAAAATATCTATCAGTTAGTTTCTATGTTGCATATCCTCGATATCAGCTATAACACAGTTGACATCACCATACAGCGGTCTCTATGAGTTGTTGATATGACAATACCTACACAATTTACACAGTTTAAATGATACATGTAAACATCTAAAAACCATTTATAATAAACAACTTTATTATCAAGGCTCCCCGTAGGTTTCCGTGAAAAAAAATTCACCGCGTGAGAGCACTTACACTGTAGTTCTTGAACCGATGTAAAATATTTCATCCAATCGCAATGCTTGGTATCAATTTTCGCTGATTGAATTTGAAATTGGACAATATTGGTAAATGGAAACGCATATTGATTTTTTAGTTTAACAATCTACACACTTGGGTACCTGTACATGAACGCACAGACTTAACAATAGAAAAGATACAGCAGAAAGAAGTACTTGCATTGAAACATAATCTTTCTATTATATATCTCCAATTCACTGTAAACAAATAAACAACCTTTCTAGCAGGCTCTTTCAACTGCGAAAACTATCCTGGACAATACTGTTTTTCGTTTCTCTATCCCTTGTGTAATCCACTTTCCTGCATCTCTCTCGTGGATAACGCCTTAGTTTATTTTTCCTATTCCGTGTGTTTCTGAGATTTAGTAGATGATTGGATAGATAACGCCAAATCAAGGTTATCAGTCTCATGGTTGGATGTTTCTGTCACTGGTCTGGGCGTAGTTTTTCAAATATCTCTTGGGCTTCAGTTATTGAAGGCAATATTTTTTCCCTTCGATTTTTTATGAGAATTTATTTCTTTAAATGATAAACATAGAAATACAAGGAGAGATTCTGCAACAATCAATAAGTTTATAAATATATCAGAACCGAAATGGGAGTAAAATTAATAACACTGTGATCTAACGTGTATGTCGTAAGAGGCGCCTAAGAAGGTTTTCGTCTAAAGTTCGATGTTCATCCACTGTTCTTAGATTTAAATGGCCCAAAATAATGATTACATCGGATATAACAAATTGAAAATTGCAGGAAACATGCTGTAATTCGGTTTATATCATGCAAACCAGCAAGGGCTTGAGAACGAATTTAGAAAAACTAGAGAGAGTTTAGAAGTTGTTAAAATAGTAAAACTGTCATCCCTTGTCAATGTGTGACACATTCAATAACAACCAATGACTTGTTTTAAGTATTATTCCCATTAAAAAAACATTAACACTGAATTATATGTTTTTAGTTCTCTGTTCTCTCTCAGCCCATAGAAAACCTCACTGCACTCCTTCACAGGAAAACATGCAGTAACGACAGTAAGTTCTCGGTTTTTATATATTTCTGTAGTTGATCTATTCGTTTCTCTTTCTCCTTTGCTCCATGACTTTATGAGATTTTTTGCTGCTTCAATTCAAGGTGCTTTCGTATTTGTAATGTAGAAATAAGTGATACTGTAATTGTAATGTAGAAATAAGTGCTTCTATACTTGTAATTAGAAATAGGTGCTTCTGTACATGTAATTATAAATAGCAAAATGCATTCCTGTTATACATAACCAAATATAAAAAATATCATTGAATTCACCTCTGATTCATGTTCCTGGTGAAGATACTTGAAATGATTCACAAGTTTTACTTCACTGTTTGTTACGATTCCCAGAAATTACAGGCAATGAAGCTCTTCTGCTTTTTTAAGTTGGAGGAGGGAGGGAAGCTGATTTCAGAGCTCATTCGTGCCCAGCGAGTTACAATTATCAGCGATATGCAATACTTTGAGAAGTCCCTTATACTCAGGCAGGGAAGGTATATAAATGTACGTGGAACATTTTTTTCACAATTTGTATGCAGGTATCCATCCATTTAAAGTCCTTCAAACATTTGCATTATTCTAGATGGCAACTTCTGACCACACAAACTATCTCTTTAATATGATTTATTTTATTTTATTTCAGCTTACCAATATGCAATATTTCAACGTCAGCAGAAAAGTACGTTTGTTAGATTATCCACAGATATCTAGATACAGCATGCTGATTGATGAGATTATTCACAGATATCTAGATAAAGCGTGCTGATTGACGAGATTATCCACAGATTTCTAGATAAAGCGTGCTGATTGACGAGATTATCCACAGATTTCTAGATAAAGCGTGCTGATTGACGAGATTATCCACAGATTTCTAGATAAAGCGTGCTGATTGACGAGATTATCCACAGATTTCTAGATAAAGCATGCTGGTTGATGAGATTATCCACAGATATCTAGATACAGCATGCTGGTTGACGAGATTATACACACATAAATAGATACATAAAGCGGGGTTGTGGGCCCGGTGATAAGGGAGGTGTTTGGTGGAGGGGTTTCAAGCCCCTCCCTTAGCAAATCTGAACATGACTTTTAGTTCTAGAGACTTAACCAAAATGTCGATAAAAACCTCAACGATTTTTCACAAAAAAAAGGTTTATAAAATTCAGTAAAACCTCATCCTTAAGGTAATCATATCTACAAACCTGTTGATTGATGACTATCCACACACATCTAGATGCAAGGACCACCAACACACTTAGGTTATTTTTTCCCTTTGTGATTTGCGGTTTTGAACAACTTTTCGCAAATACACTTAGAAAACAAGTACCTCTCTGGGATAGTTTTGGCGCGACTGTCGACAATATAAAAACTATTGGCTAATGGGAAAATAAAATGACTCATTTGAATTTTCCGGGGTTTTTTTTTATTGACTGGCGACACAAGGTAATCGCAGAGCAACAAATTCTATCTCGCATCAGCCAAGATGAGTAATTGATGTGTTAGATCAATACGGAGTACAATTTTGCAGAAGGATTTCTAATCGTATTTCACAATTGGACAGTATTAAGAAATAGAAACACATACTAGTTAGGTGATCTAACAATTTACGCAATGGGTTAAATGCAACCCCGGTATCTTCGGTAATAAATACACTTTCTGTAACACCCGTACTTACTTCTTATATGCAGATGTCCATGGATTATTCCACTACACAGGTAAATCCACAGCGTTAACGATGAAGCATAGGGATATCACCACACAAAAAATATGTAAAATTAAGACATCGTGGTGTTATCTTGAACTCATAACTTCGTGAAGATAGGGACATTTCTAGATCACATTAATACCAAGATCATAGTCATCCATTGATGACCAACTTGTCAAGAAGCTACGTGTAATCGTAAATAGCTGTCCATATTATTTAAGTTATAAAAACGCATATTTTATAAAGACATACTTCCCAGCAATATAATGTCATTTGATGGCATTAGGTCAAAGGGCATGAGCCCATGGACCGCTGGATCAGCAACCCATAAAGACGTCTGAAGATGCTAGACATGGATACAACAGAATGAGAACTGGTTTGCTAAAGAGATATTTAACTAGAGGTTAGCTATGCAGGCGGATCTGAAAACTCATAAGATTAGTTTTGGACTGTCCATTAATTATGACAATAATTTATATTTTACCAATTATTTTACCCTATCTTATCGATTAACAACTGTCATGGAATTACGGATCTCCAGCTTAATTATGACAAATATATAACCCTCCCCCCCCCCCCCCCCCCGCAGCTACGAAAATATATCATAATAAAAAACTAATACTCCAAGATTCATTTAACATCTATAGAATTTTTTTTAAAATTCAAACAATTTCATTTGTGAATAACAAACATTAATAATGATGTCAATTTTTGTCGAATACCCCCCTCCCTTTTTTTTCTTCCTCCCTTCTCTCCCCCCCCCCCCCCCCTGCGGTAATTGTCTCAAATTATTAACTTTTTTAATACTCCCTCTCCCATAATTACTAATATCAATCAATCAATAAACCCATAACCCTTCAGGGTCGTAGGGGTACCACATTGGATGCTTCAGCACACAGAGTCCTCCAGCGAATTCTATCCTCAGCGATGCGGATGAGTGTGGAAATATCTAGCCCTGTCCATTCCTTGATGTTGTCTGTCCATGTCTTTATTTGTCCTCCTCTGCTTCTTCCTACCTCGACAGTTCCCTGCAGTATTGTTTTTGACAAGGAATCGTACCTGCATACATGTCCGAACCATGCTAGTTTTCGTCGTTTCACTATTGAAAGCAATGGCTCTTGGACACCTGCACACATCTCTACTTTATTTCTTACGTACACATTGGTCTTATGTTCAATATTAATCAATCAATCAATCTATTTCACTAATATAATTTATGAAAAATCCTTGTGAGACATATAGCTGAAACTACACGAGGAGAAATAAAACGGAGTCAACTTCTACATAGACTGAACTGCATAGCATATCAATGCTAATGAATGTTCATAATTGTGTCAAGTTGAAATGAATATATTTCAGCGCAAGAGGTACATTTTACTTAACCTAATCTTTAACAACGACTTGATATAATATAGAGCCTACGGGTTCGGGTTGTTGTTGTTGTTGTTGTCGATATCAAAGTGCTGATGATTTACTCTACTCTTGTCAGCACAGTGCATTCTTAAAACGTATAGGTCTTCTTAGTTGATTTAGTGATACATACAGTAAGTTAGTGACTGTTAAGGGTATATGCAGAATTGTTTTTCATGGCAGTTGAAAGGTAAGACCAGTCAATAATGCTGTCAATAAAAACCAGTTAACCAGTCAATCTTCCACTGCGGGCTCGGGCTGAAAGATGCTTAAAACGCAGTTCAATCAATCGAGACGTGGCACATATAAGAATAGAAGAGAATTAATTGGCAGATAGAAAATCTAAAGATGGAAAAAATTAAAAATTAGTTGGCAGATAGAAAATCTAACCGTAGCACAACTGAACATACAAGAAAGAATAGCTTTAATATAAGACACTATTAATAAAGAGTGAACGAAGAAAATATGGAATGTTGTTGTTGTCGATATCCAAATGCTGATGAGTAATCTTCTCCAATACATGGAATAATAGCAATGAATGTAAACATGATCATAAGCTCTTCAACAATCCAAGCAGAAGTAATAAAATAAAACATTATTTTAAAATCCTAATAGTAAGAAAATATAATTTATTTAGACTCTGAATAAACACATTTATATAGAATGAACCATTATGTGTCAATTGCAATCAGGAAAATACTATTGAAGCCCATATTAATTAAATGTCAAACATAATAAACAAAGGGAAAAGATTATATACCATTTTCAGAACTAGCAAATTCAATAGATTTTAGTAAACATGTTAGAGTCCAAGGTAGAATAAGAAACAAATAAAATGTAGGCAATTTTAGCAAGATAAACGTAAATATATAAAGCCAACGCCCTGATATAACATAGAACCTTCTGGCTCGGGTTGAAAGAAGCTTAAAACGCAAGTTTTAATCAATCTAGATGTGACAAATAACAAGCACCTATATAGCTGATGTTGAGGGCGACTATTTTTCTCGATCTGCCCATTAATAATTCAATCGTTTTGTTACCAACATAGGATTTCATGTGGCAAGGTGATAAGCTATGAGAGTTTCAAGTTTCACTCGTGTCCAGACATCTCACTCTCGGTCGTGATAGAGTGCCAGACACAAGGACATGATTTCTATATGAATAATAAATTACATGGGTCAAGAACTGGTGGGCTAGTTTAATATAATCGTTATTTTCATTCGAACAAATTATTGTGTAGTTCTTTTGTAAAACAACGCTTCAAAAGATATGAATTAATGTTGTAATATATGGTCCGGCTATGTGGCAGATAGGTACAGAGCGAGTCTGTAACGGTCAAGGTACCAGGTTTAATACCTCTATTAATATTTAGCTATTATGCATCGGGATCTCTCAGAAAGCAATGACGAACTACTGACCGTATTTGGATTGCCTAGAAAATATAGGTGGGGAGAAAATATATATTCTCTATACCACTGGCTTCGCATATGAGTGGTGCTGAGTTCATTCCCCAGTTTAGGAGAAAATGTTTTTTTTTATGGGTACCGGATTAATCCGGTAAGTAAAGACTGCGAGTGTGAGGAGATGGCTACCGCCCTCATGTGCAGAGCCTCTGAAATGAGATATCGCTAACATCTCACACCCCTACGGCATTAATAAATGCTATGGGTTACTTTACTTTTACTTACTAGAACAGCCAAAACTAATGTGGTGCTGATCATTACGCCAACGCGTCCATATACCCACTTCTCAAAGGCTTCAATTATGTCTTCTAGTTGTTTGTTTATTGCCCATATTTCTGAGCATACGTTGATGTAAAACAGATGTAGCATTTATAATTATCATTTTGTTTTAATTTTTAATTTTGTTTGGCTGCTAGTAGTTGGATTTTTTCATGTTATTGTAAGTAAAGTACTTTTTAACCCTTTATATTTTACTTTTAACTTCTATTTCACATCTATTATCATTTTTAATTATGTGTCCAAGATATTGCTAATGCTCTATGTGTTGTAGTATCTCTCCGTGTATTTTTATATTTGTCCTTCTATGAATGCTGATGTAATGTTTTTTTCTGTATTTTAGTTTTGAAAATAATATCCATTCCATGTTCTTCAGTTGCTTTGTCGACTTAATCTAACAGGCGAAACTAGAAATAGTTGAAGTTTTAGTAAAGTAAAGTTAACCCATAGCATTTAACTGTTGTAGGGGTGTGCGATGCTAGCGACCTCATATTTCAGTGCTCTGCTATATGAGGGTGGTAGCCATCTCTTATCCCTCGCAGTCTTTACGTCCCGGACTGATTCGGTACCACATTATGATGTAGTTTTGGTAATCACTGGATACACACGTGACAACACTCAAAATAGACGTTTGGCAAAAACAAATGCCTGTATCAAGAACACAAATCAATCAATCAATCAAGTGCCATGCCGACTGGCGTAGGTGATCATGTTTCTCCACGACTCTCTGTCTCTTGTGTTGTCAATAAGCTCGGTTGGTGAGCTTCTACCGTGCCATAATACAAGCCCATCTAATAGCTTTTCTCTTTGTCGACCTCTATCTCTTCTCCCTTTGATCTTTCCAGTGGTTATTAAGTATTCAAGCTGTGTTCTTCTCAGCACATACCCTAGAAACCTTGACTGTCTGCCTCTAATGTTTGATATGATTTATCTTTTTACGCCAGCATCAATGAGAACATCTGCATTATTTTTCTTGGCTGTCCATGGTATTTTCATCATTCTTCTCAGAAACCAAATTTCTGTAGCCTCCAATTCACTTTGAATATCAAGAACACATTAAAGTATATTAGTATACTTGTAGTTCTTGTTCACTTTCTGCTAGGAGAAATGTGTCATCTGCATGACGTGGATTATTTTCTCGTTGTCTAAAGCACTGGCATTCCATTTATCTGATTCATAATGTTCTGTGCCACATGTTAAATAGTTTGTGTGATAAAATACATTCGTGTCTTCATCATCATCATCAAGTGCCGTCTCCGTAACGGTTGGTTGTAACGGACCTCCAACATCCGCTGTCTCTCGTCTTGGTGGTGCACTCTGCTAGACTGTAACCTGTCCATCGTGTGATGTTGCTCTCCCACTTTTATCTCTGCCTACCTCTTGCTCGCTTCCCTTTGACTTTACCCTCAAGTAAGGTCTTCAATAAGGTGTCATGTCTTTTAATGTATCCAAAATATTTTATTTGCAGGATCTTTATTTCTCTTAGTAGTTCTTTCTTCATATTTAGTGTTCTCTTGTGATGTTCTCCCTATTCTCTTATATACCCACATCTCACAGGCATCAAATTTGTCTTATAATTGTTTATTTAGTGTCCATGTTCTGAGCCTACATTAATATAGAATAGATGTAGCATTTTATAATTCCTAATTTCAACTTGTTTGTAATTCGTGTCTTACTGTTCTGTAATATATATATATATATATATATATATATATATATATAATATAATATATATATATATATATATATATATATATATATATATATATATATAATATATATATTCTCCACAATAGACTGATACCAAGTATAACTTCTTTGGTTTCTTAGTTTTTCCTAATACTAAACTGTGTTTTATTTACTTCTATTTCGATCTAATTTTAATTATTTCATGTATTATCTTAGTGATACTTTGTTATGCGACTCGTCAAACGTATTGCTCTAATTCTCTGTACAATCCACAGTCCTGGACCTTTTAGGTAATGGTAGAAAAACTGTTGTGTTTAGTTCAGTGGGTATGTGTCATGTTGCATATCTGTCATTGCACATTATGTGATATTCTTCACATATTTCATCTAGAACTTCCATTATATTTGCTGTTATATCGTCATTGTCTGAAGCCTTTCATCATTTTATAGTTGTTTTTTTTTACTTCTCATTTCAGTATTACTGGGCCGTCATTGTTTTGAGTTATTGGTTTTTTTTTTGTTCCGTTGGCAATCAACCAGGTCTGTCACATATTCTGTCATCTTGTCAATATTTCTGTCTTATCAAATGTAATTTTTGCACCTGTATTTTTAAAGCATCTACCCCCATTTACAGGCCATTTTGTGATCTGCCTTATTTATTTTGCAATTTTTTTATCTCTTGTCGAAGTGACAACTTTTCTATCTTCTCTATATCACGGCATTTTGTGTTTAAACAATTTTTCTTTTATTATTCTGCACATGTTAAGTATTTGTTTGTCTATCAATGAGTAGTGTGCGATGTTTTGACTTTCTTTCTTTTTTTATTTTTTTTTGCCAAAATTTACTTAGTATTTCATCAGTGATCCATGTTTGTATATTTTTTTGTGTGGTTTTTCTCGTAGGTAAGCTTTCATTACTTTTGTTAATTCTTTTTCTTATGGTGTCCATAGTCTGGATTCTTTCTTCAATCTTGTTTCATGCACTCGATAATTAGGTATTCATATCTATTATTTATCTCTATGACTTTTTGTGTATATTTGGTTGTTTGTGTGCTGATATCTCCACCTCTAAATCTTTATTTCTTCTAAGTTCTGCATTTGTAAGCTATACATGCATTTTGCATATCGATGGATTATAGTTAGAATCGATTTCATTTCAAAGGATATGATGACTAAGGATATGATGACTAAGGATATGATGACTACTACATCTTGCCCATTATATGCTACCCGATGATGAAGTAAGAGAAAGGCACATACAGTAATGAAGATTGAAAAACAGTAAATTACTACTGGAAAATGAGCCAAAATTAACAACGAGAAATGATTTGTTAATCATAGATATTCGATTATTAAACAGAAAATTGGGAAATTAGAAGCAGTAGAGATGTGGTTCTAAAGAAGAATGCTAAGAATGCCATGGACTGCTAGAAAATCTTATACGGACGTGTTCAGAGTCAAATGCGAGACGGAGATTAGTCAATAATATAAGAAAAAATACTGTCTTTATTTTTTGCAACGTTATGAGACAAAGAGGTTTAGAGAACAGTCACAGCAGGCAAGATTGAGGGACACAGAGAAAGAGGGAAACAGAGATAGAGGGCAACAGTTTGAAAAAATATTAGACAGTTTAACAACCTGGCACGGCAGGGAAACGACAACGATTCTGATACAAAATACTGGTGACAGAGAGCTGTGGATAGCCATGATCGCCTACGCCAGCCGGTATGGCACATGTTGATAATGAGACATTAGATTTGTATTATATAATAGTAAAGCGGATTTTATGAATGAGATTAATGTATCCAAGTGTCTCTACCACAAGCACCACCATTTTCACAGAAGCGGTAATCATTGTTTTGTGACTTCATTAACAATATACAAGAAAAGGATACATGTCTAAGCCCTACTTTACATTTTTCAAGCCTTACTCTTTTATTTTTAAGCCTTACTCTTCCTGATTAACTAGTGTAATAATGAGAGACGTACTTTTAAGTCGAGACATGTCAACACACATCACATCCATAAAAGAACGAAATTGATCATACGCTTATTCTGACAGTGTATATTACAAACTAAATAATCTATAATATTCACCAACATTCTGGAGAAAGCTGTTTCAGTTGAATCACACAAAACAAATACTTTAAATATAATCATCTTACAACGAATCTATTTTGTCTACAAGTACATATTGAAAAAAAAAGTAATTTGACCAATATTAGTGGAGACGTGCAGCCCTCGGGCTTGTACAGTCTTATTTCGATACTGCGTACCGTGTGCATTCAAGCTAATAAAGAACAGCCAACGAGTGTTCCATTTGTCCCCAGGAAAGATGATACTGCATATACCAACATAAAAAAAAAATAATGTGTGTTGATCAATACAAATAAGAATAACGATTGCTCTATAATTTTCTTGACATCAAGTGCAACACGAGTCATGACATCTCAGTACATCACTGGTAACATATGTCTAACAAGTATATATGCCTATTGTAGCCTTTGAATCATAATGTTACAGAAGCATTCTCAGAATCTATTGATTTTTCACTCAGGTGCATATAGTTATTTCCCTAATCTTTCTTTTTACTTCATGTATTAACGGTTTATAATTGTTTTAAGTTGTGTAAACGCCTGTAGAACGGTAAAGGGTTTACCAGCTTACAGTAGACCAGCTAAGTGGCGGAGGTTGGCGGCTTATTGGAGTTTCTCAATTAGGATACAAATATCAGTTGAAATAACAGTTTTGGTGATTTTGTAACATAAAACCGGGTCATATAAAATTATTGTTTTCTATAGTTAACATACTGAAGTCATGCAGGTTCCAAACAAATCTACTCAAAGTCCTAAAATCACTTCTATCAAGCTTAAGAAACAATTCTTCAATGGATCCCAAGTCATTCACGGATCAATGAAAATGGAATAGCAGATAAGCTAGCCAAAACTGGAAGTAACTGTCAGCAGCAATATATAACAGGCATCATTTCAAAAAATTAATTTATACTTAAATACTTAATGGACATGGAATGTAACTCAACTGGCCCATGCATGCAGCCAAAAAGACGACTCTATCTACAAATTTGGAAGAAAATAACAATCATTTTTAGATTGTGATCATGACACAACAGACTCAAACAACACATGTATATGGTATTTAAAATTGACGACAATGACGTGTGTCCCTGTAGACAGTCTGCAGAAAATACAGTACATATTTGAAGGAACTGACAACTCTATCATACAATATGAAGAATAATGTGGTAATACGACACAGCTTTGACAGACAAGTTCTTCTTCCCATGACTGATGACCACAATACAATGCATTTTAAAAATCCATACCGGCGTCTGACTCCGACTGAAGAACAAGAAAGAAAAAGAAGGCGTTAATTATTAAAACCTCTCTGGAACTGTAGAGGAGTTAAAGTGTTAGCAAGATTTAGTCGAGAGAACGAATATACACCGCGTCGCAGTTTAATTTGCAACAATGTCCCGACAAATCTGACTAAAAGTTTATAATTAATACATTGACTTTTTTTCTAATGTCATTGAACGGTGGACGTCCGTAATATATTGTCAGTAGAAAAGCAGAATGTCGCAACCTGTTTTATAAGTATTAATCCTAAAGATAGTAGATTTAATCCATAGCATTTATTAGCGCAGTGTGAGATGCTAGCGATCTCACATTTCAGTAGCTATATGAGGGCGACAGCCATCCCCACTCCCTAGCAGTCATTACTGTTCGAATTTATCTGGTTCCCAATTAAAGCTGAATCCTCCTGGGAGCCGTTGAGATATAAAAAACACATCCAAGACCATTCTTATGCGAAGCCAGTGGACAAACCACTATGCTAAGCGGCCTCCACATGTTAGTATTACTGCACGCTGAACACAATTCTTATAGTCACAGGCAAACGTGCTTGACTCCTTTCAGCCGACTCTGTTGCTATTGATCTGGCACAGCTGGCCACTAGATTTTACACTAGATTTTATAGAGAAATGTAAGTTCTTTTGATAAAGAAATAATGTAGCAATGCAAAAGAAACTGCAAGTTAAAAACGCACACATAATAGAATACTGATCAAATTAGGTTTGCAAACAGCAAATTAAACTTTAAGAGTAAATGCGTAAATGAATAAACTACATCAAGTACAGACGACATAAACAAAACTGCAAATACGATGACAGAAAGAAATGAATGGATATTCCCACAAAACAGACAACGGTTAAGCGAAGATTTTCATGCATAGCTGCACAGTAAGAGTGTGTAAAAGCAAAATCGACTAACATAAAATAAACCACAATAAAATGCAACAGACAAAATAAATGCAAAGAATAAACCATCACATTAGGAAAACTATTTTTAAAAAGTGGATTTATAATAAAATAAAATATAAAATATGCTTAATAAGACCGGCATATCAAAGGGATGCGCGGAATATGTAAAAGAGCTATTCGATGACAACATAAGCAATAAAGCGAGAACACGCAATAAAGACTGCCCAGAAATCCTCTATTGAGAGATATTATACAAGAATAAAACTGACGAGATTAGAAAAGGCTGCAGAATTGGGACAATGAAAATGGAAAACATAAAACCCGCTTTGATATCAATTCAAGTAACTTTGCAATTAAGGATACATATTCCCAGACATGTATATATCCTTTGATGCTAGACTACTCAAAGTCTTATTTGTTAATTCTAATCACTTCTAAAACCATGAGGGGAAAGCAGACTAAGACATACTGTAATCATGTCTTAAAACTATTATGAGCCAACTATTATGAACCGTTTGTTTGTTTCCATTCATGGGGAATTACGAAAAGTAGTGCTCTTGTATTTTTTTCTGCAGTTTGTTTGCGCGGGAGATTTCTCCATAGCTTTATTGATACTCAAAAATTAAATGAATTAGAGATGTATGCCGTAAAATCCATGTAGTCTTCATTTATATTGGTTTGTTAAGGTGTTTGCTTGTCCTTATCTTGATAAAGACATTATGATCGAAACGTCGATTTCCTCCATCTTGTATTTTCCTTATGTGAAATAGTTATCTAACCCTTTTAATATTTTGTATTATATGTATTCCATACATAGAAGACTCCAACTCTAAGTGATGAGTAATGTTTTGAGAAGCCTTCTACTCAGGGGTAAACTATATCGAACATGAAAACCTCAACTGCTCGTACCAAACGTCATGCACAGAAATAATCAAGTATCCTCAGGTTCTCCAAAAATACAACAGACTAAGAATCTATATAAAGCTAAAAATTGGTGACGAAAACATAAAACAATGAAACAATTGTGGAGTGCGTCGAGACATTGTAGAACAGTACTTCTGAACACCCTCGGCTGTGGCATCAAGTGTTTCTGGTCGAGAGAATTTAATTTTTATGTTTTCTCAGAATTTTAGAATATACTAATTTATTCTTTAATTTTAGAAATTAAAAAATATACTATAATCACAACAATACCACGATCATTTTTTTTTTCAGAATTGGCGCAAAACACAATTAAAGAAAGTCTGATTATAATCTGTAGGTAACAAACATTAGTAGACAGACATGTTTGAAATATAAAATAATCGAGTGGTTATAATGAAACAAATAACGGCGAAACATTTGTTCTCGACACAGATCGATTGCCTATTACAACATTAATAAAGCAGATGTGCTTGTCCTCTTTTGTTGATATACTGAAATAAGGCCATTGTTCCAAACTTTTTGATAGTAATGTGCTATGAAGTCTGTCTACGTTTTAACCATTTTTTCTAATCGCAGACCGAAAAGTATGCGATTAGAATTTAAAGTCAGACCGAAATACGTACACATCGCAGCTAATCTGTAAAGCATGACATAACACATTCGTTTCCCCAGACTACATCCTGCAAATCTACATGAGGTTTATGACGTACGCAGAAGAACTATTCCTTTCTCATTGAACGTATTCACTATGCGTGTTAAAAACATCACCTTTTTACTTTACATTGAAGGCGAATAATTTAAAATCCACAGGAATATCATTTGTTCGTGCATTTCTTGCAGTTTCTATTCTTTAAAATTAATCTCTGCCAGCATTTGCTATTTATCAACTTCCCCCAGTGAAAATAAATGAACTCTGGTACGTTTTTTTTCTGTTGTATCTTCCATAAAACTTCCGTGATTTGTTTATTTTGAACAAAAATGTTGATTAGCTCAGACCATTAAGTGTTGTCTTGAACAATTGTTGCAGAAAGATCGATTTTGATCTGATTCATCTGAAATCTTTCAATTTTTATACAGACACTACCTCGGAACATTAGACTTCCAGCAGATTACGTGGGTTTCCATACATGTTTCTTTGGTAAAATAGTTGTTTTGTACGAATACTCAATGTACGCTACCGTATTTATAGCAACATTGGTGATGATGTTTCTTCTTTGCAAGTGAAGATGAGTAATGCATTTATTAATGTAAAGTTTAATATGTTTGTAAGTAAGTGTTCAGATGTCTGATGAGCCAAATACAAGCTCTGAAAAAAAAAAACATATTGCAGGACGAGAAATAATGTAATTGGTCTTGAGATGAGGAAAAATAGTTAGACTCCTCCGTTAGTTTTTTTTTCACTCTTGTCCTGAAGGGTAGTACTCTTTTCAAAACTGTAAATACCTGCACAGATCTGACGATTCCAGGCTCGAAGGTTCAGGAGTTGTGGTTTCCTAAGAGCTTGAGTTATTCATGAAGTGCTTGAGAGATGTCTTCAAGTAGTGTTAGGTGGAGCTTTTTGCTTAACTCAACTTAAATGCCTACCTACATACAGTTCACAATAGAACAGTCTCTTCGCAAAAAACGCCTATGGCATATATACTGCGCGACAGTCCATCAAAGTTGAGACATTATCAACAAGTTCCAGATGCTGACGATATTAAATGAAGCAAAGGTAGACAAAATACGGACAGCGGTCCATATTCGACATAACCAATGCATTTTTACTGACTCGCCAGGCTCATTTAGACATATTATAATCAAATTGTTCTGAAGTCAGAATATATCAAATCACGAGCTATCTGATGCAAACTGTAAAATACTATGTTAAATGGTGATAAGAAAAAAAATAGAAAAAGCGCATGCGGTTGCATCTGTGGGTCTCAGCAATGGCTCACTAGACAAAGCAACCATGCAACAGAAAACCTTAGTAGAACACATGCCTTTATATTGAGGTTATCTTCTTATAGAAGCTTCATGGCACGTCATCTATACAATCCTGTAGTCGTAACCTTCGATAATAGTTACCATGTTGTTCCGACGGGCTGACGTTGTGCTTGAACTAGTTACGGGAACGGCATGGATTGGCGGAACAACAAAGAAACCTGACGCAATGGCCAGAGTTGTGCCCTGATGTCGACGTCTATTTCGGCAGCATTAGACTCGAAACACCATCGAGTCGAATGGCTGCTGGAACAAGGGCGGAGCACTTATAGGAATGCCCCACGTGATGTGAGGCCAGTTTCTAATCAAGAATCAAGAGAATAAAAAATTAGTAAGTAAAACATTCATGTTATTTAACTGAAAGCAATGTTGCTCGCTGTCAAACTTTGACGTTTTTCGCAACAAGTAGTGCTATCCGACATCAACCATTGACGTTGTTACGTAAAAGCAGTGTTACCCACGTCTACATTTTGATGTTTATCGGTGTGTGGGTGCGTGTGTGTGAAAATTTGAGAGCGAATTATTGGTCCATAAAAAAAATACATTATTATTATAGGGGCCTACAGTCTTCCTCTTTATAACATGTTTCCACTCAAATTAGTGCAATGTTTAGTGGCTTAGTGCAGTGTTTAATAGTTTAGTGCAGTGTTTAGTCGTTGTTTGGTTCAGAGCGGTTTAGTGCATTGTTTAGTCGTTTTGTGGTTCAGAGCAGTTTAGTGCAGTGTTGGTGGTTTAGTGCAATGTTTAATAGTTTAGTGCAGTATTTAGTCGTTTTGTGGTTCAGAGCAGTTTAGTTCAGTGTTGGTGGTTTAGTGCAGTGTTTAATAGTTTAGTGCAATATTTAGTCGTTTTGTGGTTCAGAGCAGTTTAGTGCAGTGTTTAGTCGTTTTGTGGTTCAGAGCAGTTTAGTGCAGTGTTTAGTCGTTTTGTGGTTCAGAGCAGTTTAGTGCAGTGTTTAGTAGTTTTGGGGTTCAGAGCAGTTTAGTGCAGTGTTTAGTCGTTTTGTGGTTCAGAGCAGTTTATGCAGGGTTTAGTCGTTTTGTGGTTCAGAGCAGTTTAGTGCAGTGTTTAGTCGTTTTGTGGTTCAGAGCAGTTTAGTGCAGTGTTTAGTCGTTTTTTTTGTTTCAGAGCAGTTTAGTTAGTGCAGTTTTGGTGGTTTAGTGCAGGGTTTAGTCGTTTTGTGATTCAGAACAGTTTAGTACAGTGTTGGTGGTTTAGTGCAGTGTTAAATAGTTTAGTGCAGTATTTAGTCGTTTTGTGGTTCAGAGCAGTTTAGTGCAGTGTTTAATAGTTTAGTGCAGTGTTTAGTCGTTTTGTGGCTCAGAGCAGTTTAGTGTAGTGTTAGTGGTTTAGTGCAGTGTTTAGTAGTTTAGTATTTCAGAGAAGTTTATAGTGCTGTGTTAAGACATTTAGTGCAGTGTTTATTAGTTTAGTGAAGTGTTTTGTCGTTTAGTGCAATCTGTATTCGTATAGTGCAGTATTTAGTCGTTTAGTGCAGTGTTTATTAGTTTAGTTCAGTATTTAGTCGTTTTGTGGTTCAGAGCAGTTTTGTGCAGTGTTTAGTCGTTTTGTGGTTCAGAGCAGTTTAGTGCAGTGTTTAGTAGTTTTGGGGTTCAGAGCAGTTTAGTGCAGTGTTTAGTCGTTTTGTGGTTCAGAGCAGTTTAGGCAAGGTTTAGTCGTTTTGTGGCTCAGAGCAGTTTAGTGCAGTGTTTAGTCGTTTTGTGGTTCAGAGCAGTTTAGTGCAGTGTTTAGTCGTTTATTTGTTTCAGAGAAGTTTAGTTAGTGCAGTTTTGGTGGTTTAGTGCAGGGTTTAGTCGTTTTGTGATTCAGAACAGTTTAGTGCAGTGTTGGTGGTTTAGTGCAGTGTTAAATAGTTTAGTGCAGTATTTAGTCGTTTTGTGGTTCAGAGCAGTTTAGTGCAGTGTTTAATAATTTAGTGCAATGTTTAGTCGTTTTGTGGTTCAGAGCAGTTTAGTGTAGTATTAGTGGTTTAGTGCAGTGTTTAGTAGTTTAGTATTTCAGAGAAGTTTATAGTGCTGTGTTAAGACATTTTGTGCAGTGTTTATTAGTTTAGTGAAGTGTTTAGTTGTTTAGTGCAATCTGTATTCGTATAGTGCAGTATTTAGTCGTTTAGTGCAGTGTTTATTAGTTTAGTTCAGTGTTTAGTCGTTCAGTTCAGTGTTTAGTCGTTTAGAACTGTCAAGATCTTTCCACATTCAGTCGCATCTCTGAAAATAGAAATCAATGGAGGGCTGTGTGTTGGTTTCTACACTCATGACTGTCCCAAATAAAGATCTATCAACAGAATTAACTAGGACCCCATTCGTTCCTTTTTTTATTGTTGCTGGGCTTTCGATTAGTCACTATTTACATACTTGGAATCGCATGCCAAAATTAGCCACGGCGACTCTAAGTATATAAATAGTGACCAACCGTAAAACCAACAATACTAAAAACCGTAACGGATGGGGATCCTAATTAATTCTGTTGGAAGATCTTCCACACAGCCCTCGCTATACTGTAGTACTCCTCTGACCATGACGGATTACGGATTGAAGTATTATGTCATGTAGGATGATGTGTCATAATATAAAAAATATCCTGCTTGAATTCTCGATTAATCCTATATAAAGGAATAATTTTATGCGATATATATATATATTTGATAACAGGTAATATTGCAGTAAAAACATTATCCAATAAGCGTTAAAATTACAGTGAGTAAAGTAGTTTTAGGTTTAATTTTTGCATATTTTTAGTGGTTCATACTGTCGATGAGATGAAGAAACGTATAATTTTCAAGTGCCGTCTCTGCAACAAATGTTTGTTGCAACGGATCTCCAAAATTTTCTGTCTCTTGCTTTGGTGGTGCACTCTGCTAGACTGTAACCTATCCATCTCGTAATCTCTCCTTCCGATTTATATCTCTACCTACCGCTATCTCGCCTCCCTTCAACTCTACTCTTAAATAAAGTATTCAACAAAGATATGTCTTTTAATATGTCCATTAATACATTGTTTGATCAGCTCTTTTCATAGGAAGTGTTGTTAGAACGTCTTTGTCGTTTCTTCTCTTTCCATGAAGTTCTTATTCTTCTATATATCCACGTCTCAAAGGCATGAATTATGTCTTATGTGTGTTTGTTTATTATTTTAGAGTTATACGTCAATGTAGAATAAATATAACATTTCATAATTCTCATTTTTAGTATTTAATATGTTTAGATGTCAGTATTTTCTTCATGTCATCAAAAGTACCGTTAGCTATTCC
The DNA here is from genome assembly GCA_034231615.1 of Meghimatium bilineatum. Classification (NCBI taxonomy): domain Eukaryota; kingdom Metazoa; phylum Mollusca; class Gastropoda; order Stylommatophora; family Philomycidae; genus Meghimatium; species Meghimatium bilineatum. The sequence goes on from CM067298.1 coordinate 60,807,793, forward strand.
TATTCTCATTTATTTTCTGTTTCTTATCTACGATAATTTGTGATTATGTGTCCAAGATATTGGTGATGTTCTAATGTTGTAATATATTCATGTATTTATGTATTTTAATGTTATCACCTCTTCTATTGCGATTTTACTGATTATCAAAATTTATTTTTGGATGGCTATCTAACCCATATTCTTTATTTCATGTATAGACTTGATTCAATTAGCTCATGTTCCCTTTCTGCTAAGAGGACTGTGTCATCTGCATATCCCAGATTATTTATTATTTTCCCACTGAGGATGAGTCCTGGTACTCCTTCAAAATGTTTATAGATATTTCTATGTATAGATATTAAAAAGACTGTGTGATAAAAAACATCATTGTCTTATCCCTCTTTTTATTTTTGTATATGGTGAGTAACACTCCTTAGAATTGAAAAAGTCGACAGCTAAACTTGAAAAAAAAGTTGCAGATTTATGAAACATGCGTTTTTGAGCACACTATACTATGTATCCAAAACATGGACTACCTACACAAATCATGAGAGGAGACTAAACTTCTAAAATGTCTCCGCAAAATCTTGAACATTAAATCATTAAATGGCACGATAAAATCATCAATACAGAAGTGTTACGCCGCACGTATCTGCCATCTGTTATGGAAACACTTAGTAGAAATAGATTGCGATGAATGTGCATCGTCCACAGAATGTCAAACTGCAACATTGAAACACAAGTACTATTTGGGGAATTAATCATTAATATTTACGAAATATTAATTGGGTACGGGTTTAATCCGGGAAGTGAAGATTGCGAGGAAGAGAAGATGGCTACCGCCATCATAAAGCAAAGTCACTGAAATGTGACATCGCTAATATCTTACACTCCAATGGTATTATTAAATGCTATGGGTTAACTTTACTCAACTTTTATCTATATATATTTGTACATCAGAAGTGTTAATTGACGAATACGTTGCACCTCACAAAAATCACAAACACAATTTTTTTCCCTTAGGAATTATCTATATTTAAGAAAATTATTTAAAGAAATTTTTTGTCTACAAAGTAATAAAAATATCAGTTTAAATAATAGTAGAAATGTCAAGAACATTTACCCAATGCAACATTTATTCTTCGCTCACTATCCTCAGCATTAAAGTACCACTCATTCTAGCACGCCTACTTCTAGCTTTGATAGCTGGACGTTCTACGTCAATTAAGGTCACTCCGCTCAGTAATCACAGCCTTAAGTACATTTTATCGATACCTCGAGTGACCAGGAGTGTTGACGTAACGAATATTCCGGTTTTTCTCAATCTTTTTAATGTTTGAGATTAGATACCCAGAACTTTGATTACAAAATAGTGGATAGATTATATAGCGTTGCAAATATATTATTTAAAAATTTCTTATTTTTAAATGACCTTCAAATGATGCATCTCAAACGGTATTTTCGTGGAAGCTCTAATGAAAAATGTCGGTAATTTTCAACTGATTATTTCATACAGTGCAAAAAGGTTGCGAGACATTCTCCGCATAAAATATAATGGAGGAATCACATACATTGTTAACTAAGTCAGTGGGTAACGTATTGTGGACATTTACATTCCTATGAGCACAACACATTTAGATATAATTATTACCGGTGTCCTTAATACATCATATTCTAGATTCACAGAATCTTATATTTTTCAACTATTTTAACTACCACTATATGAATACAACAGTTTTCTCAAATGTCAAACTGTTATTTTTAATTTTCATGCTTCAATTGTGTACTTTGTCAGTATAGAAAACCTGTGCACATGATTAATTAGACTTTCATTTGTAACTTGTTTTCATTCTTCTTCTTTCCTTCCTCTTTTACCCTTTACGGGTGTCGAGGGAGATACAATGTTCTTGTTCTCGCTTTTCTGGCAGCTTCAGATAATGTTATTTGGTGTTCGTGTAAAGTCTCTTTGATGTTGTCGATCCAGCGTACTCTAGGTCTACCCCTGGCTCTTCTTTTTGCTTCTCCTCTCTTCGTATATGCTTTATAAACTAATGAATCACACATAATTCTTTCCAGATGACCAAACCATTGTATATGTTGGTTTTGTATGTATTGTAAAAATGATATGACACCCTCTCTTTCTCTTATGACATCGTTTCTAATTCTGTGTCTTCTGGTCACTCCTGTGGCTTTTCTTAGAAATCTCATCTCTGTTGTAACCAGTTGTCTCTTATGTTTTGTTGTTAAGAACCATGTTTGATATTGGTAGCACAGGGTTTGAATGAAGATACTTTGGATAAGATGTTTTTAGTTGACATTGGTAGCATTTGTTTGTATTATTGTCGTGTATCAGTTGGTCACAATTTATATACATGAAGTCTCCTTGGCAATTTGTGGCGTGTGACTCCAATTATATAACTTGTGCCAAACAGAAACAAGCTCAAAAATTTTCACAAATGATAGAATGAAGCCCTAATTACTTATGTGTATATTTCTTCTGTTGGAGACAGTCACCCTTAAACACTGTGCGCAGACATTGCAATGAGAAGTGGCACACAGGAAATTTTATTCTGGCTTATGACTATGCCCTAGCGTACTGGTCTTTCACCACGAACGAGTTTTTTTTATGAAGCATAACATTTCATCGCTTTGAAAATTCCAATACTCTCCTGACCTGATTGAATGACATTATTTTGTTTGCAAACTTTAACAATGATAAGTCGCCGATCCGATGACAGTGAGTAGAATCAAGACAAAGCGATAAGAGAAATAAGGGATTTCCAAAAAGTGCCTAACAATGGTGCTTTCTTCAATGACAGGAGTGGCTGGATAAGCGCATACACTCACAAGATGGGTTAATTATAAGGAGATAAGATCAATAGTATGTAATATATAAAGGTTGTCCTGAACAAACATTAGCCACATAATATATTAAATATCCCTCCGTATATTAATTTGTTGCTGTACTGAACTTTCCATGTCCAACATATTTTACTGGTTTCTTTATACTTTCATGTCATGTCCTTTCATGCAAAGTTCTATTTTCTTAAGAAATGAATTGTTGAACTCTGCAACCACGCCTCCCACCTAACCATCAAGCTTTGTAGAAAAACACATAGTATCTAGGTCCCGCAAAGGAATGGACACCGTCTTTAATGGGCACTATGTTTAACGAGAACTGTTTTTAATGTTTTAACTCTTTCAACACGTAATTATACCCAGGGTTTAGACGTAATTAATTTTAGGCTAACTTTTTGGACCGCAACATGATTCAGGTACAAGTTTCCTGAAGACAAAGTATTAGCTATGGAAAGTCATATAAGGTATCAAAAGAAAGATAATTGAATGTGAAATTCATATACAATATACAAATATAAGAATTGTAAAAACAATAATACTTGTCATTTACGACCCAAACAAGGCCAATTTGGAGGGTATATATGGAGTCCCATTATAACGGGCGTACGTCCTTAAAGGGTGCCAGCTCTCTCCCGTTATAAGGGGCTTACGTATGAATTGAGTTAATGAGCACCGTGTTTAAATTTAAAATATAAACTATGAAATCCATAATTTAGGTGGTGTAACAATGTTAGATAAAATTAACAAAGCAAAGTGATCTTGCAAGTGCACAAACCAGCAAAAATAAAATATCACACGGTAATACTAGTACGGAAATTAGCTTAAAATTAATATCTTATATAAACTTCTTGGTTATATCTCCTTACGAGCTGTCCATAAATTTTTTTTAATTGTTTCCTAATTACTGACCCCCATCCCCGTCAACAACTGTAAAGAATTCAGGGACCTAAACCCATTCTGCTTAATTATTCCCCATAAAATATATCGCCTTCCCCTTTTCTTAAAAAAAACTGTGTACTCAGAAAAAATGCGTGTTGTACCACATTTTTTTATAGACAAACCTCAAATTCAAATAATTTATTTGGTGTATTAAAAACAGTGTTGTTGGCGTCAACTATTGTCATCCTCTCCCCCCCCCCCCTTGTCAATAACTGTCAAACATTTTCAGACGCTATTTATAGGCAGTCCAGTAAAATAATCTCACTTTGGGACTGTATAAACACTTATTTCAGTGCTCCCGCCACTGAAATAAGTACCATTGTAAGCCTCTAATTGTGTAGGCAGTTCAGCTTTACTCATCAAATCCCAAGTCAATTTGCCTAAGGCATACAAACATCATACATCGCTGTTGTTTACTTGGTTTACACTATACCTAGCATATCACATTAAATGCCTCTTCCTAGCGAAGATTGATGATATCCCTTACATTTTCTGTCACTTGCATTACATGTAAGAGATAGATGTAATCAACTGTAAAACGTGATACGCCGAGCCTGTCACTTTGTAATCTCGGAACGAGCCTCTTAAACTTTTCAGAAGTCTGGCATTCACACAGCTTTGTTAATTCTTGGCGGGAATCCCAGTAATTTAAACTAACACTGACAAAAATTCAATCAAATTTCGGTTAAGCATTGTTAACATTTGATCGCAAATTTTATTACAATACGGTTGTAATTGTAGCTTTACTTTGTTTCATATTATTTATTTTTTTTAATAAACTAGTTTCTTTTTAATGTGTAGGAAATAAAAATTTCTTATTTGTATTGTCAAATTTTATCACACAGTTCTTAATTAAAACTACAAATAAAAGATTTGTATTGCTTCTTCCATCTTTTCTCCTTCCCTTTCTCTAATTCGTTATATGTGTATTTCTATGTAGAATGTATTGTTTTGTCCGTGAAGGCTTCTACGTAGAAACGGTGTCTACATTTGTGTTTGTTCGCTAATATATCATGTTAATTATAACTCTAATTGAATTTTCAAAAGTAGATGTAACAAATGGTCATCATCAATTGTGATGGATAACAACAACATGAACATCATGTTCATAAATATTGGTAATGCTTAAACATATTGCCGTTATTCATTTTACTGCTCTGTGTCACATTATGAACAGATCAGAACAAGTTATAATTCTACGCCTTAGAACAGGACACAACCGACTCCGCAGTCACATGTATACAAAGTTCAAGATTGGCAACATGGCCTTGTGGACAGGCAGCACAGAGTGCCAAACATTTACTTCAAGTGTTCAGAGCATGAAAAGCTGAGACAGACATATTAACCAGAATAAACAACACTGGAATCAAAGCTCTTTGGGCCACTGTATGAACTACAAAAGACTGAGTTTTATTCAGGAGAATGAATTACAGATATAGACATGTTTCAAGTGAACGAAAGAAGAAGAAGAAGAAGAACTGCCCTGTGTTACCCCACAATTTATGGTGTGTAGCTTGTTCTGGGCATTGAAATTGTATCTCTAAATATCGAGATACTGATGAAATATAAATCTGTAAGCATACACAATTTTGATGAAGGCAGAAAAACACTGGGCTTCATGAAAGATCATAGTCTGCCTAAAAAGCTGCCATATCTAGAACTTCAGATTGACTGTATTAAAGGCGCCCTAAAGATATCACTGATTCACTTCAACATGAACGCAAATTCATGGGAGAGTCTTGGCCAAGACAGATCCGACTGGCGTCGCAGAAGCAGGAGTTTCAGCAGCTGAAGAGAACCTTCGACAGCATGCTGCGCAACAAAAACGTTCTAGAAGAAAAACAAGAGCGGCTCAGTGCAACACAGACTCCTCCCACACATGCTCAGAGTGTGGTAGAACATTTCAGTCACACATAAGACGCATTAGCTCAGCCGGACACACCGTAGACATCACCATCTTCATCATGCACTTACGTTATATGGTCATCGTCTAGTACGACGGACGACCAGCACATCTAAATAAATAGCGAATAATCTGAACACTAATAAGATAACATTTCAAATTACGAAATAATTAAATATTTCCACCGAAAGGTTCTTATTGAAAATAGAAACAAGATAGTGATATGGCTATCTAGGAATGCACTCCAGTGAGCTATTTAATCTTTATATGAATCAAAACAACAGCTCACAAACATAAATATATATAACACATTGAAGTTCGGTCAAAGGCCACGAACCCTGTCCGCTAGATCATCAACCAACTATTTAATCTATTTGGTTATATTATAATGTATAATTAGTTCAAAGTGTATATCTTTGATGCCACAGCCATAAATACATTTCTGCTAACACATGATGCCTTACTTGTACCTTGCAAATTTTTTTCTTGCGTTTGTATATTTGTATATTCGTACTTGTATTTTGTTTCTGGGATGAGTGAGATTACTAGTAGCCAACACTGTCGATAAGCAGTCGTTGAGAATCATGACAACCGAACATAACCTTTGTTCCACGTACTCATGTAATTGACAATATCGGATATATTGGTCCGTGAAGCTTGCTGCAAGACTTCATGTGGTGAGCTGGCATTTTTATGGATAAAAGATACACACTGTCTTTCCTCTATGATTATGATTTGGATGAGGATCCAAGTAATGATGAATTCTAAGATTTCAGGAATAAGCAATTATGCACCAAGAGAAGAGGGAGAAATATTGAGAGGAAGACTAAGTAGAGTCTCTAACAAAACACTAATAGGAATATATATTCTGTAAAAAAAAATAACTGCAACAATAAGGTGTGAAGATAGCTACTCACCATACATAGAAATGAAAAAGAGGGGTAAGACAAGGATGTATTTTTATCACCCAGCCTTTTTAATATCTACACAGAGAATATCTTTACATGACTCAAGATCAGTGGGAAAATAATAAACAATCTTATATATGCAGATGACACTATTCTTTTAGCAGAAAGTGAACATGAACTACAAAGACTAATAGATCAAGTCGATAAATCAAGTAAAGAATATGGACTGGATATAAACCCCAAAAAACAAAAGCCATGATAACACTAGTCAGCATCAAAATTGTACCAGTAATGAAAACGTTGATCTTAACTAATTTTGAAGTCTTGAAAATGATATTTAAAAATGTTCATATGAAATAATATTTTTAGATATACGCATGCATCGTTGGTTTTATTTTAATTTATATACTCGTATATATATATATATATATATATATATATATATATATATATATATATATATATATATATATATATATATATCGCATCAGCAGTGGTAGACTGAATTATTGATTCTGACCAATGAAAATTTAACTACCAGCATATGATGGAATCCTACCTGGTATTACATCACTTGTGTATAAATATCTTATCTCTGATTAAATTTCGTTATTATTATTGCATTTTTCCTTCTCAAAAGTGTCTTTGTTAGAAATTCCTAGCACTTGTGTCGATAGTGCGAATAATGTATGTTATATATGGGGCGAAGTGGCTTTTCTATTACAAAGACGAAATATATGTAAAGTGATTAAGAAAGCGTACAACTTGTATTTTGGCTGCAGGATAGAAGATCAAGATAAGAGTTGGGCACCATATATATATACTGCAATAAAGGTGCTGCACATCGTAAACTGTGGTTGGCTGGCAATATGCAAGCTATGCCATTTGCAGTTCTAAAGATTTGGAGAGAGCCCACTGATCATGTCAACAACTGTTACTTTTGCATGGTGCCTCCAATTGGGAAAGGAATATCAGAGAAGAAAAAAATGAATTATGCAATATCCAAGCATCCCCTCTGCAATACTTCCGGTACCGCACGACGATGCCCTACCAGTTCCAAATTCCAGAAACATTATTAACTGCATCAGATGACAAAGAAGAGAATATTTCTGAGACATCAACCTAAAAAGACCCAGAATTTGAACAAACTATTAATTTCAAAACCACACTTAATAACCCAAAGTGAACTGAATGATCGTGTAAGAGACCTGATTTTACCCAAAAATAAGGCAGAGCCCCTTGGTTCCAGATTACATTACAGTGGCGCATTCTAGCAGAAGATGTTAAAATTTATGTGTTTAGGAACCGCCAAAAGTCACTTACTAATTTCTTTGTTTTTTAAAGTTGACCTGTCTGTGTGTCACAACATTTGTGGTTTAATGGCAGCTCTCAATATCAATTACAACCCAGAAGAAAGGATGTTTTTAATTGTTTCGTCCAAGACAAGTCTTAAAGTTGTTGTTTTGTTGAATAATAGTAATGTGTTATCGTCAATTCCAGTTGTTCATTCATTTCATATGGGAAAAAAACGTATGAAAACCATAAACAATTTGAAGTGTATAAACTACGATCATCATCATTGGTCACTATGTGGGGAGATAAAGGTTGTAGCTCTTTTGCTAGAACTACAGAGGCTACAGAGTGGAAACACCAAGTACTGTTGCTTTCTCTGTGAGTGGGATAGTCGTACACGAAGTGATCATTACATCAGAAGACAGTGGTCAATCAAGCAATCATTACAGCGTGGTATTAAGAACGTTGAAAATCCAGCACTTGTTGACAGTAGCAAGATGTTCTTGCCACCCTTGCAGATTAAGCTGGGTCTCGGGAGAAACTTTGTCCAAACAATGGATAAAACTGATAATGCTTTCAAATACCAATTCAGAAAATTTGCAAGTCTTTGTGAAGCTAAAATAAGAGAGGTAGTATTTGTTGGTCCGCAAATTCTAAAACGTCTTCGCAATAATGAGTTTCATTGCTTATTGCATGGAAAGGAAAAAGGAGCATGGCTAGCATTTATGTCAGTGGTGGACAATTTTCTTGGAAACAACAGATCTGATAATTACAAAGAAATTGTAGAAAATCTCCGTCTGAAGTATAAGAGTCTAGTCTGCTGCACGTCTTTAAAAATTCATATTTTGGATTCTCACCTGGAATTTTAAGTCAAACTTTCACGTGTTGAGTGATGAACATGGGGATTGATTTCACCAATACATTGCTGCTATGGAGACAAGGTATCAAAGCAGTTTGAGCCCTTCAATGCTTGCAGATTACTGTTGGACTGTGTCAATATACACCTTACCGATTGACTACAAAAATCAAGCAAAGAAAGCTCCAACAGCGACTGAATAATGACGGTAGGGGCTCAAATGTGCCTTTTATAAACATTATATGTGAACTTTAAATAGCGTTTTTTATTTGTTTTAATATTTTATGGTGGAATATCACTTAATTGAATTTGCAATAATAATTTATATAATGCTAAAGTTTAAAGAATAACTGTTCACCAAAGAGATTACACAAGTATAGATGAAATTTGCATTCCTGAAATTTAAATGTATTATTACAAATAACAAGAGCCAATTGGAGAATGTCATTATGATATTTGAAATCAGCATCAATAAGAAATGATGGCTGTTTAAAGTCTGATGCTACACATTTTTGAAAATGTGTTGACTAGTTTAATCAGCAAATAAAAAGGAAATAAAGGAGGCGCCAAATTCCACAATAAACTCAGCAAACACGGGGGACATCTCCAGAAAACTCTTCTACTCATGACGTGAAATGCAACAAAGGGTTTAGCGAATAGACAGATAGATAGATAGATAGATAGATAGACTGAAAAACATAAAAATACATGTAGAGAAACTACAGCAAGTAGACCATTATCTACAACTCAGACACATAATCCCAAATGATGGCATACGTGAAACAGAAGTTCAAAGGAGAATAGGAATGGCTAAAAGTACTGTCAATGACATGAGGTTAATATTAACATCTAAACACATTACATTACAAACAAGCTAAAAATGAGATTTATAAAATGCTACATCTATTATATCCTAATGTATGGCTCAGAAACATGGACAACAAACAAACAATTAGAAGATAGAATTTATGCCTTTGAGATTTGAATCTATAGTGGATTATGGAGAACATCATGGAAAGAGAAGAAAACAAAGAGGTTCTAACAATACTTGATATGAAGAAAGAATTATTACAGGAAATAAAAGTCAAGCAAGTAACATAATTTTACATATTAAAAGGCATGATAAATTGATGAAGACCTTACTTGAGGGTAAAGTCGAAGGGAAGCGAGCAAGAGGTAGGCAGAGATACAAGTGTGAGAGTAACGTCATGAGATGTACATATTACAGTCTAGCAGAATGCACCACCAAGACAAGAGACAGTGGATGTTGGAAGTCTGTTGCAGCCATCTTCGTTGCGGAGTCGGCACATGATGATGATAACAAGAACATCTTGTTCCGATAAAATGGCACTTGTGACAGTTGTGCTATTTCTGCTGTTCGAAAACGGAATTTTTCGAGAGTAAATTGGCTCCGCCGAGTAAATCTCTGCTCACTGATATGCTACCATTGGACTTTTGGCATAAAATGAATTATATCTTTTTGTGCTGATGTCTCCAATGTGATATCTTTTCCACATTGATGGGCAATGCGCTTTATTATTATTATTGCTGTTATTTATTATTACTATTATCCTTCCTATTATTATAACCTAGATGCTACTGGAGATATCAATATACTTTGCCATCTGCTAAAAGTGACTGAGCAAATGTGGTTTTCCCGGTGTGTCATGATGTTGGAACAGCCATTCACTAATCACAGAGAAGTTTGATCGAACCATCGATTTAGTATGTTCTTACACATTGAACAACATTCACAGTTGTATAGTTCCTTAATTAATTACAATGTACAATTTTGTAGAAAGCAGACGTTTGTTGTTATTAAGCATTGCGCATGTACAAATGCGCATCAGCTATTCAGAAACAGAACGTGTTTAACAAGCGTGAAACGGAAACCAGCAGCGTGTATACACTTCCAAATGGAGCAGTGAATCGACTTTAACTGATATGAAATCGGTTCAAAACCAAATTAAAACAGTGTGCATGATTTTTCTAAGTTGACATCGAAGAAACATTAAACAAAAACTTTCAAGTAATCTTTTGCCAATCGATCATTTGTGTAATCTACCTTAATGCCTGTCATCGAAGCTTTAATCAAAGTACCGATCATGAGCGCGAAATGTTTGGTGCTGTTGCTACATTGAGTGATTCTAATGAAAACATTTCTTACAGGTTGAAATCTTCAGCATGATTGCTTTCAGATCTGGACAAGTGCAGTCTCTGCATGAAAGGTTGGCTGTAATGGATTTCTGTTAACGAATTTATTCTCAAGATATTCATACATTTCTTAACTGTAATATTTGAGGAAAAATATGTATGGTCCTTCAGGCTCAGTTTTAGTTACATAACATATTACTGAGACATACATGTTTTCTTCTTCTGTTAAACAGAACATATTACTGACAACATATACTTTCTTCTTCTGTTAGCAGAACATATTACTGACAACATATACTTTCTTCTTCTGTTAGCAGAACATATTACTGACACTTATAAACTTTCTTCTTCTGTTAGCAGAACATATTACTGACACTTATAAACTTTCTTCTTCTGTTAGCAGAACATATTACTGACACTTATAAACTTTCTTCTTCTGTTAGCAGAACATATTACTGACACTTATATACTTTCTTCTTCTGTTAGCAGAACATATTACTGACACTTATATACTTTCTTCTTCTGTTAGCAGAACATATTACTGACACTTATATACTTTCTTCTTCTGTTAGGAGAACATATTAGTGACACTTACACGCTACGCATGTGGTTGCGTCTGTGGGTCGCACCAATGGCCCACTAGACATACTATCCATGCAACAGAAAACCTTAGTGGATGACATGCCGTTATATTGAGGTTATCTTCTTATAGAAGCGTCATGGCATGTCATCTATACAGTTATGATTTTGTTTTGTTGTTGAAATGTTTTTCATGTTTGCCTGAATATATATATGTATGCACGCTCTGTGGTTGGGAGGGAGCCAGAGATGTACTGTGCAGCACTGAGGAGGAGGAAACTGACATCACTGTTTTTCCTATGGCTGAGGCCCATCATAGAGGCACAGTGACTCAGGACGTGACAATCCTTTTGACTTGAACAGTTGGTTGCATGCCTGGAGCAATAGAGAAGTTCGGCATAACCAGTAGTCAATTGGTGGCGGGGAATGAGCACAGTGAACCCTATCTTGGCTACAGTGGTTAGGCGCAGTGCATAGGTTGAAATCCACAGACTTCCCAGCAATATAATGCCATCTAATGGCATTATGTCAAAGGGCATGAGCCCATGGACCGCTGGATCAGCAACCAACCAACCAACACTTACACGTTTTCTTCTTCTGTTAGCAGAACATATTACTGACACTTATGTGCTTTTTTTCTTCTGCAGTTCCTTCTCAAAATCCGTCCAACAAGTAGAATGCAGTCCAGTCGATAAAATGCATCGCGCCGTAGTTTAAAATTGTATCGTAATATCTACTGCTTTCAATTGTATCTTCTGGACATTGGTGACACGGAGTTTCAGATTGACATTTTGATCAACTTTAATATTCCATGGCAACTCACAGTTAACTTTGGGTAAAACCCTCTTTAGTCATCTCTTATATTCAATATTTAAGCAATATGTTTCTACAACAATAAGAACAAAACGATGGACGTATATCGGACATGTACTTAGAATGAATGAAATGAAAACTGCCACTACAAGCATTAAAATGCACACCAAATGGAAAAAGAAAAAGAGGAAGACCAAGAGAGACTCTTCTCAGAATAACCATCAAAACGTGTATAACTATGGGAATCAACGAAATACAGGAATTACACACATTAGCATCACATTGCTCGAACTGGAGAGCTCTGGTTTTTGCCATTTGCAGCGGCGTGTTCGGCGCTGAAAGAGGATAGATATTTGTATTTTACCCTATGCACGATAGGTCACTGTTTCTCTTCTTTTATTTTCTTTTGGATAACAGTAATACGTAAGTGTCTCGTTCGACTTTTTTCTTCACATATTGACGGGAATGTATGCTGACAGTACCTGTTTAACACTACTTCCTTGTACGTATTTTTTTTAATCCAGACAATAATGGGACATGTATATAGTTTAAATCTAATGTTATCTTTTTTAAAATATGGATAAATACAAGGAACAAACATGTAGAGGTTATAATGAACTATTTACCGATGTGGATATAACATAGGCAGAATTTCACAGAAAGACAAATAAACAAATACAGAGGTCCTGAAACAAAATTAGAAACAAAAAAAGAATAGAATATAGGAATCAGAAACAAGAGAAATAAAATAGTTTAGTCATATAAAAAGACCTAACACTTTATTGTAAAAATCACTGAAAGGAAATATGAGATTGGTGTAAAACTGTATAACGGTAGTACTTATGTAAAACACATGTCGATTAGCTACACAATAAACGCACAGATTATTGGATTCGGCAATGTAAAATAAAGATAACATTATACAAGCCAGATTCAATATTTGAATATTCAGGTTCTTTTCACGAAAATATAAGATTAACAATAAAAATAAAGACACTATCACAAATACATTAGACGGCAGACATTTATTTAACAGCAGGGACATCAAAGTAACAATAACGTACTTATACACAAGTATTGTTATAAAGAACTCATTACAAATATGGGAAATGAGAACGAAAAAATAAACAACTATGCCTGAAAACACTATGAACGACAACAAAACAAAGGCTCCACCACTCACAGATAAATAAATGAATGGTCTTTATTAAAACAAAGTGCCTTAAGTGTACCAAAATGCAATATATAGCAACTTTAAAGGGCGTACCTAGCTCTATTGTCAGTGATGCAAGATTGTACTGCAGTGACCTGAATGTCACGGTCACCACAATGCCTTTGAAATGCATAGCAGCAGGAGTAGTCGATCTAGGGTTAATGGCATGAAGATGTTAACAAAAACGGTTACTTAGTTTTTGCCAGTGTCAACTATATATTTCATGTAACACATATAACATGTAAAAATGATTACGTAAATGTCATTATGTTTTATACATGTAATGGCATCGTCGATAGTAAAAGTGACCTAAGAGAATAACATGGAGCGGACATGCACTATATAGACACATGTGCTGCAACGCCGATGTCTGCAACGAACCGTGCCAAATTGGTGCGAAAAATTAGCCCTAAGATGACTTTGGACCAAGATGTCATTAAGATATTTGTCACTCATATTGGCAAAAATAGACAAATCGTCGATCACGGCATGAATTTCAGGATCAGATTGGAGAAGGAAATAATATTTGAACATGATTCTACAGAGTAGTTTATGGGGATAAAATGGGAGGTCAAGTTTAACTCTATCAGAAGAGGAATTACAATGAGTATTAATCAAGGGATCGTGGCCACAGAATTTACGGACATGAAGCCAAGCCAATGTCAGGGTATGGGCGTCTGTGAAAGAAATCAATCATGTTTAATAAAGAAAGTCGTCATCATAACTACATAAGCGACAGAAACCGTAGACGTTGGGAGAATGGCAAAGAGTTACGACAAGAATGTGAATGAGAAGAAATGTGAAACAGAAAACTATGTGCATCAGAAGGTCTGTAGTATATAGATGTGCTACGGTAAGAAGGATAAAATGTAGCAAATAGGTCAAGAAATTTGACAAAAGTATTAGACGTGAATTGAATAGCAGGGTTAAAATTGTTGAATGAGTTGATAAAACGAGACAAATGCGTTTCATGCATGTCAGTATACCTATACCATAATCAATGTATCTATGAAAAAATGAAAAAGGGTCGTCAAACGTCTCCAAAACTTAAAAATACAAATTTCCTATGAAAAGACAAGCTTATCTGGACCCCAACTTAATGAGTACCCATGGCAACACCGCTATAATTTTTTTAAGTGCTCATCGAATTAAAAATAAGGAGTGTAAAATCAAGAAATTGACAGGTTACAGTGTATCGATGACTACCAAAACAGGGGACAAAGTGTTGTAAATGTATTGCAGCCTATGTTCATTTAAAAACATCACATAGCTGATTAAATAAGTTTCAATAATTGATGAAACTGCACACATTATCTCCGAGGATAGATAACAACAATCATTGCTTCACATGCAACACATAAACTGTTACGTTAGCTGTTATAGGCTTGTGATCTATTACAGGTTTTCTAATGTATGATGGTTAGTCTGGTGGTCCATTGATGATACTATAAGAACTCCTGCGTGATGGGCAACCACATTATATAAACTGTTTTCAGGATAACAAACTAATTTTCATTAGAGCCTGCATATTCCCAGTTACTATATATGGATGCGAATCTTGGATAATCACTAATAACGTGAGAAACAAAAATGTAGCATTTGAAACAAAAAATTATAGAAGAATACTCAGAATACCGTGGATCAAAAATATTACCAATGTGACATTTTAAAGAATTGAAAGCAAAGAAAAACTGAATAAACAAAAAATGTTCTTTCTAGAAAATTACAATATTTCGACCCAAAAACTAGAGGACACGACGACCTAGAAAGAAAATCATAATGAAAGACAAAGACCATGATGCCAGGGCAAAGAGTTAGTGAGGACCACGAAGATGATAGAGACAAGATATCAGGGGTCCCATTGAACACCCCACTCTCAGCGGCAGAAAGATTAACTCAATATCGGCAGGAGTGTCGAAAAGTTTATTATGACTTTTTCCAGAATATGCTGCAAAAATGATGAAGGTATCCACATTTTTTCACACACACACGCACACCTGTAACGGCATATACATAATTTGGAGCGGATCAACTGAAACTCTTATCACAATTTGCTAATATATATATATATATATATATATATATATATATATATATATATATATATATATATATATATATATATATATATATATATATATATATATATATATATATAAATATATATATATATATATATATATATATATATATATATTACGATCAGGGTAAACGATAAAACGGTTCTAATGACGATCGTATTTCCATATTTCACACATCTGTAGATATCCATATTTGTGAGATTTATAATAACAATATTTCAAAATATCCATTTCAGTTGAATGCCTTAAACATGAATCCGGTACATGAATATGTGATTTCTAAAGTATGAGTGTCCTTAGTAATTTGAAAGAAAAAAAACTTGACGTTAATTTTAAGTATGTCATGTCTAAAGAATCGGTGTCTTTAGAAACAAAACAAAAAAAGAAAATTGGTTTTTGAATTTATCTATGAGGATGTCATTTCTAACGAGTCCTAGTAATTTTAACCATATTTTATACCATTTAAGTTTTCCCATGATCTAAGTGTGTTTTCTAAATATTTTGACTGTACTAGGTACAGGTATGTATAATATGTAAACAAAAACATTAAGAAAAGATGTATATTGATGTTTCTATGGACAAACCCTTTTTTCATGAGTTTATTTCAACAAAAACTGCATGCATAAATAACTTAAGTGGTTCGGTAATGAATATTTCATTTTAGAAAATTAATTAACATCAAGGGAAAAAAAGTTAATAATATACCTTGTACAAATGCACAGAAATTGTTTATTTACACATTAGCTTGACAAAACTTGTTTTTTTACAAATTTAAATACATGCAGAATATCATATATGTATCATCTTTAAAGTTTCAACAATCCTTAAAAAAATAACTTGCTTTAAAGGGAAATGGCGATACAATTGTGAATTCAAAATTTCCTAGATATATGAATCTAATGGGTTCATTGTAAATATTAAAAAAGAACATAAAAAAACAGCCGTGCAATATAAGCAATTTAAAAGAGAGATATAACATGAAAATATGTGACTGTAAAAGTAAATTACAGTTATTCTATATCATGTATTAATGCCGTAGGGGTGTGAGATGTTAGCGATCTCACATTTCAGTGGCTCTTCTCTCCTCTCCCTCTATTAAAAATATGACATGAGGTGTAATTAAAAATATGACATGAGGTGTAACTACAAGTGCGACATGAGATGAACTAAAAGTGTAACATGAGGTGCAACTAAAAATGTGACATGAGGTGCAGCTAAAAATGTGATATGAGGTGTAACTAAAAGTGTGATATGAGTAGTAACTAAAAATACGACACACTTGTAACTAAAAGTGTGACTGCGAGGTATAACTAAAAGTGTCTATCTACCTATCTATTCGTTAAACCCTGTGTTGCCTTTCAGCGTCAGGGGCAGAAGAGTTCTCTGGAGATGGCCCTCGTGTGTGATGAGTATATTGTGGAGTTTGTCGCCTATTTTATTAGGTGGTCCATCGTTTTCTTGGTCGGCCTCTAGGTCTGCCTTGGCTGTATCTGTGTAGCATAGCTTGCTGTGGTATGCTGTCTGATTGTAGTCTGCTGATGTCTGAAACCATTTTATCTGTTGTCACTTAAAATATTCCAAGATTGGAGTTGTACCGATTCGTTGTCTAATATTCTCATTTCTCACTCTGTCTCTTAGCCAAACTAAAAGTGTGACTGTGAGATTTAACCAAAATTATAAATGTGAAGTTTAACTGCGACTATGAGGTGTAAATAGTAGGTCAAATTGCATGAGTCCAGGGACCGCTGGATTAGCAATCATCCAACCAATCATGTGTAAATGAAAGTGTGAATATGAAGTTTAACTGAAAGTGTCAATATGAAATTTAACTGAAAGTGTAACTATGAAATTTAACTGAAAGTGTAACTATGAAATTTACTGAAAGTGTAACTATGAAATTTAACTGAAAGTGTAACTATGAAATTTAACTAAAAGTCTAACTATGAAATTTAACTGAAAGTGTGAATATGAAGTTTAACTGAAAGTGTAACTATGAAATTTAACTGAAAGTGTAACTATGAAATTTAACTGAAAGTGTAACTATGAAATTTAACTGAAAGCGTAACTATGAAATTTAACTAAAAGTCTAACTATGAAATTTAACTGAAAGTATAACTATGAAATGCAACTAAAAGTTTCACCATGGAATTTAACTAAAAGTATGACTATGATGTGTGACAAAACGAGTGACTGATGATGCTATTATAATGTCATGTAACGTTTAAAGGACGCGAACATATACCTCACCTGCTAAAGTTAGTGGTGTGTAACATATATCTTACATGTTAAAATAAATATCACAAAGCATAACTCACAGATTAAATTTAATATATCAAAACATATACATCACCTGTTAAAGTTAATATCAGGAAACATATAACTCGCTTTTTAATGTCAATATCAGGAAACATATAACTCGCTTTTTAATGTCAATATCAGGAAACATATAACTCGCTTGGTAAAGTCAATATCAGGAAACATATAACTCGCCTGTTAAAGTTAATACTACGGAACATAACACACCAACTATAGTGCGTTTGAAAAAAAACTGCCCTCACATTCCCTTTAATATCTCCTTCCCCAGTAAGCGGAATGTAGTGAGATTTTGCAAGGTAGTTTAAATATTGAACTACATAAGAAATTTATAAATTTTTATTTCACCAGGTTTTGCCATGTGCACGCGGCGGCATATTCCGTTGATGTGTGTTATGCGCGACGACTATAACGACAAGAAATTAAATATACAGTAATTTATCAAAATACATTATAAGGCTTATATGTACAGACACATGTCTTCCAATGACCTAGTTCGTCGCATTTGACTCCAATTTACGTTAAAGTCGTGCGCAGCGTTCAAATTGATACACAAACAGGTTTGGTTGTATTACAAGTTTCACACCAAATGGTCATGTAGGGTAGCTTTATTATTTTCAATACAAACATCTTTAGTGTTTGTGTGTACAAACATTTTCAGTGTTTGTGTACATACATTATATAGACACATTGCGCATTTTGGGTTAAATTGTGATGTAAATATTTCTACATTAGTTCGTTACGTTTTTAAAACATTTCTGAAAAGTTCATGCAGATCTGTAAAATAGTTGCAGAGTTACACTTTTTTTTACCAGGGGCATGTATTTTGAAACGCTCAATAAATGTTAAATGAAGAAACATAACTCACATATGTTAAATTTAATACTACTAAACAGATAACTCACGTATGTTAAATTTAATACTACTAAACAGATAGCTCACGTATGTTAAATTTAATACTACTAAACAGATAACTCACGTATGTTAAATTTAATACTACTAAACAGACATCTCAAGTATGTTAAATTTAATACTACTAAACAGATAACTCACGTATGTTAAATTTAATACTACTAAACAGACAACTCACGTATGTTAAATTTAATACTACTAAACAGATAACTCACCTGCTAAAGTTAATATCAAGATCAAACTGAGATCAAACTTTAACCCATCGGCCATGGTGTGTGTGCACATTCACGCTCAGTCATCTTGTACCAACCATTCCCAGGAAATCTTGACATCCGTTTAGTTTAGTTTATTACTGGCTCCAGCATAGAGTGGGCTTTTGTGTTGGCATAAGCCCACACAGACGATAGTTAGCTGCAGCAAATTTCAAAATAGTAGAGATAGTTTTGAAGAATGTTGTATATAAATGCAGATGCTGGTCTACCTTGCGTCATCTCTCAGAAAGGTGTTTCATGTGTTAGATGTGATTTGACAGGTGCGCTACTTCAATCTCTTGCACCTGAGGAAATATAAATATATACAATGTACTGTTTTCTGAAATATAAAAGGAAATTGTTACCCTTCCCCTCCCTCGACAAGCAATATTTAACCTAGTATTTATTCCTACAATTGGGAAGGGACTGCACCTTCATGATGGTCTAAAGAATTCAATATAAATAAATAAATACTGTTTGATCGTTTCTTATTTATTTTGTATTTGTTCCAAAACTATTTTATTGTATTTGCTCCTGCAGATTAGTAGGATGTAGTCTTTAGAAAAGAATAAGTTTTTCTCAAACTCCTGCAGATGAACACGATGTAGTCAGTATAATAAAACGTATGTCAACGTTTACCTTTCGGTAAATACGTTCGGCATTGAGTTGTACTCTAAGGACAATGTCCTACCTGTTTCGTCAAGCTGCTGCTGTGTAATATACCACATATTCATCGCAATATTGTGTGAAACAAAGAGATATTACATGCACGCGAACCACAACCACATGTTTACCCAACTGTCCGCTAGTGCCACAGTGAGAAGTATCACCTCCCTGCAACACCCTAACGGAAATCATGCGGTGGTGACAGTTCTTTTTTTACTTATGTAACCTCCATAGATGTTGGCATATATATATATATATATATATATATATATATATATATATATATATATTCATTCATTCATTCATTTTTCTTTTGTGCTGAAGTTAGCGCATGGAGCAGAGGTAAAATCTCTCCAATTCCGTCCGTTGAACACTATTCTGTGCAGTTCGTAAATAATATGGATATTGATTGTTTTACTTTCTTCTTGATTGTATTGTTCTTCTGGGTGTTTCCTTTGGTCTACCCCTGGCTCTTTTGCCTGTAGGTATCCATTCAAGAGATTGGTGGTGTATTCCGTTGATGTCAGCGCGTAGGACGCCATATATATATATATATATATAATCATAATCAGGTAGCATAACCTGAACAGGATGCAATAGTCATCAGAGCCTATCGAAACTTCTGTCGATCTTGAATAAATATGTATGAGTGTGTTTTGTGTGTATGTATGTCTGTCTGTCTGCCTGTCTGTCTGTGCGTTTGTACAGTTTGTTCGACAGAATCACCATTAATAACAAATGTCAATATTTCCTCATCCATGTAAACTAGAAACTTTTTTTTTTACCTTCTATAGAAAATATTAAATATTTGCGAATAGTACAGAACATTCATCATCATCAAGTGCCGTCTCCGCAACGAAGGTTAGCTGCAACGTATCTCCAACATCTCCTGTCTCTTGTCTTGGTGGTGCACTCTGCTAGACTGTAACCTGTCCATCGTGTAATGTTACTCTCCCACTTGTATCTCTGCCTACCTCTTGCTCGCTTCCCTTTGACTTTACCCTCAAGTAAGGTCTTCAATAGGGTGTCATGTCTTTTAATTTGTCCAAAGTATTTTATTTGCCTGATCTTTATTTCTCTTAGTAGTTCTTTCTTCATATTAAGTGTCTTTAGCACCTCTTTATTTGTTTTCTTCTCTTTCCATGATGTTCTCCATTTCTTCTATATACCCACATCTCAAAGGCATCAATTTTGTCTTCTAATTGCTTATTTAGTGTCCATGTTTATGAGCCATACATTAATATGGAATAGATGTAGCATTTTATAATTCTCATTTTTAACAGAACATTAGTCGTGTCGTAATCAAGCATTTGCGAGACATCCCTAACCTTAACGTGTGGTGTACCGTGATCATGACATTATTCTTTGTCAAAGCTACATTCAGAGGAACAACATACATAAACATGCTTAAAAACTGTGCAGTTCACAGGAAACTAATAGCATTCATATTCCAGCAAGATGGAGCACCTCCACACTATGCTAATAAAGTAATCAACGACCGTCATCAACATTTTCCAGACATATGAAATGGAAGATTAGCTCATATTGAATGGCCACCAAGATCACCAGATTTGACCCGCTTAGATTTGTTTCGGTGATAATAAGTAAAAACCTTTGCCTATCAAAGTCTGGTGGAGGGATAAAAGTACCAGTATCGGGTAACAACGCTAAACAGGAAATGGGTGGCTGGGGTAAGACAGGGTAAATATCAAAATAGACAAAAATAGGTATAAGTGTTACCAAAATAAGTCAGTGCAGGGTCTGGATAATCTTCTGTAGCGAATAATTGATGTTTGTGAATCTGGCACACCTTAAATTTGTGAAAAGACGCGGAGAGAGATAGAAAACTGTCTTGACTCATTTATTAATCTACTGAAACATATTGCGTTTGCCTAACAGAAAATCAAAATCCGATCAGTCGGCCATTAATAGTATAAGAAATATTGTCATTTTGTATTGGTAGTGATTCTGCAGGACACACTGTGTTTGTCTGTGTGTGTTTGTGTGCGTACGTACGTGCGTGCGTTCATGGGTGGGTGTGTGCGTGCGTGTGTGTGTGTGTAGTGAGTTCATATATTGTTTAATTAAAGCCATATTGTGTTGCAGGATCCCAAAACGGTAGCAAAAAAAGAAACACTGTAACCTGCCATGCACGTCGCAAGAAGCGACTAAGAAGGTTTGAGGGTGTTGCTGTCCCATTTCATAGAGTGTCATAGTGGCCGAGAAGTCATGCTGAAATCGGATCTGTCGGGCGGAAAGGTGCAGATATTACAGCCATGCTTTAAATCGTGACACACGCATTCTTTTCTCCGAACTACATTATGCTAATCAGCAGAAGTATGAGAACTACCGCGGAAGAAGAAGAAGCACTAGTCAATTCAGCAATGATTCTTATGCTGCTGTGTTGGTATGATGACAATGGAATATGCGAAATGATGACAATGGTTCCGTATAGGTTTAAACCATTTGCACATTTCATTATTGTCAGAAAATAGTCCCTTATTGAAGAGTATAGGTTTTCATCATGTACACGTGACATTATTGTCCAAAATTTACAACAGAAAGTTGCCTGTGTGTTGCCGGGGTCCGAAAGGGGAGCAAAGAATAGCAACACTGTTTACCTTCCACGCATGTCGTAAAAGGCGACTACGGAGGTTATGGGATGAAGTTGGCTGTCCCATCCCATATAAAGTCAGTGACCCAAAGCCATGCTGAAGTCGGATGTGTCATGCCGAAAGGCGCAGATATCGCAGCAGTGCTGTAAACCATCGCACAACGCATTCCGTTCTTCGGACTACATCCTGCTAATCTGCAGGAGTTTGAGAACGAACGCAGAAGAAGAAGAAGACAACTGAAAAAAATAATATTCTAAAATAAATAATAAAGTAGATAGGCACGCCCAGACCAGATTGTATCCTATTTTTTATATATTTTTACGTTGATTGTGAAATGTATTATTATTAAGAATATTAGCTGGTCGCGGACATAATATCTAATTCAATAGTATGTATCTGTTTTAGAACCTTTCATGTGATAACCTTTCAAGTTCTATGGACTTGTCCGGAGTGCAGTTACGATGATCCAACGACTAACTAACTAACTAACTATGTGATAATCAGTGATACACATGTTAACGCAGTGGTTCTCAATCTTTTCGATAAAATAGTGAAATAGACTCCTTTGACCATATGAGAGTTTTCCATTGCCCTTCCTCCTCTAGTAAAAGTCATATATAACTGAACGTTTTTGTCCATGTTGTAATAATTAAAATATACTATCACTTGACTAGTTTTTATATTAGAGCGTTACAAATTTAATTTTTAAAAGTGTAACGGACGTTTAAGCCTGAATTATAAAAAGTTAAAATTATTCCTAACATATTAATTAACAAACTGACCAATAAACTGCACACTTTACCAATCAATTCGATAGAATTTCATGCTATTGTGACTCAGAATTTCATGCTATTGTGACTCAGAATTTCATGTTATTGTGACTCAGAATTTCATGCTATTGTGACTCAGAATTTCATGCTATTGTGACTCAGAATTTCATGCTATTGTGACACAGAATTTCATGCTATTGTGACTCAGAATTTCATGCTATTGTGACACAGAATTTCATGCTATTGTGACTCAGAATTTCATGCTATTGTGACTCAGAATTTCATGCTATTGTGACTAGATGAATAGATGAATAGATGAAGATTGCAATCAATGTGACACCTGGGGTTGTTCTTTGCCAATAATTGATTACGTGTAGGAGTGTTTGAAAGGGCACAAATGGGGTGTTTTCTTTGACAATAGTTGAATACGTGTAGGAGTGTTTGAAAGGGCACACAGTGTGTGTTTTCTTTGCCAATAGTTGAATACGTGTAGGGGTGTTTGAAAGGGCACACAGAGGGTGTTTTCTTTGGCAATAGTTGAATACGTGTAGGAGTGTTTGAAAGGGCACACATCGGGTGTTTTCAGAGCACAATATACAATATGAAATTCTGTCTCAGAAAGATATGATGAAAGAAATAGAAGCATTGTATTGATAACTCTTTTTTGCGATGTTTTGGTAAGATTCAGGGGCCAGAATTCGGTGATTGATCACTCATCAAACATATATCTAGCTCTGGAATCAGTTTTCAGTTCCAGAAATTCATCCTGACTATGTTCAGGAACGTTTTTAACTAACAATTTGAATGGATTTCATACTAAATGTAACTCATCATAATTATTTCAGCAAAATATTGGTTTAATTCATTATCTATTGCTGTTACATGCTGCGCAATTCTATTTTTTCTGGAAGCACATGATCATTGCCGCTAGAAATAAGAATGGATGATAATTTTTCAACTCCCCATTTCTCATTCGTTTTTCTCTTTCTTCTTGGTTCTTCTGTCAGTCATATGCTGTTATGGATTTCTTAACTAAACTTGACATGGATTAATGAACTAAACTGTGGTCAACAGTCTTGAGAGATCCGTAGAGCTTTATCCGTCAGAGAATTTTCAGAGGCCACAGTCTTATTCTTTTGTCGTCGTACAGTGGGCAATGTACAGTGTTAAACAGTGTACATTATGTTCTGTGGTTTCTGTAGAATATCCACATATACACACATCGGTGTCAATAATTCCAAATTAGAATCGGTGTTGTCATATTTACAACTTGTCTTTGAGATTGATCTGTTTCCCTCTTTTATGATTGATCTATTTCCCTCTTTTATTCTCAACTAATATTACAAAGTGATAATGGTCATTGTCATGATACCCCAACACATCCCATCTGGAAACTGAGACCATAGCGGAAGACACCAAAACCAGATCAATAACACTATCTTCATGACTCTCTGTTTCCTACTCTTGTTATACGACCATCATATATGTAGCAATCAATGCATCTCGAAGCTTTCTTTCCTGTTCAGTGTTGCCGCATGATGTTCCCTTTGTATTAAAATAACTACAGAGAATGATTTTCCCTCTATTTTTGTAATGTCTCCCCATGACGCTCCCAACCATGCACGTCCAATGATGAACTAATTACATGCATATACATTAACCAGCGCAAATCAATGTATGACATTAAGAACTCTTACTGCCTGCTGTTGAAAACTTCAGTATTGCATCTGGGCAAATCTATCTCCAGCACATCAACGCCTTCTCTCACAAGAGTAGCATGTCCGACGTGTCGCCTTGTTATCTAACTGTGAAAGCTGGCGACAGTCAACTGGCTGCCCAACTAAATGTCTCCTAGTGCCAAAATATCAGCGCTATAAATAAGCTTGTCTAACTCTGGTGGGTGTTTAGTTTAACTAGCACAATTCAATAATAAAATACTTAGACTCTTTACACCGAGGCGAGTATGTTTAATTAAAGCCATATTGTGTTGCAGGATCCCAAAACGGTAGCAAAAATAGAAACACTGTAACCTGCCATGCACGTCGCAAGTAGCATATATGGGTGTTTAGTTTAACTAGCACAATTCAATAATAAAATACTTAGACTCTTTACACCGAGGCGAGTATGTTTCGCTCGTTTTCTTCTAAAGCCACCCCTCTTATCTCTCGTTTCTTTCCTCCACTTCTACGATGTTCTAACGTGACCGTCATTGGTAAGAACTGTTATCATCAATCGTTGTAATAATGTAAAAAACCATGGGAATTTCAGTTCGGATGCACGTACTCCATAAGCACCGGCGAAGATTTCTATGAGTGGACTTCATACTCAGCAAGCTAGTACAACTTCATATATGAAATTCAGGAAACAATCTATTTTTTTTTCAAGTGAAGTTATTAATGAATCACATAAATGCCGTGTTGCTAGCCACCATTTTGACCGGAAGTTGTTGTGGTATCTTGAGAGAAATTAAACATGAATAGCGCAAGTCTCATAACGTTTAGAAAAATAATTGAAATTAGCCAGTCACCTTGGTGGGATGATGGCGCATAGCATGCAGTGATAAACAGCAAACAGTAGCATAATGGCAAAAATAAAAAAATATAGAATCGCTGCAGCCCGATTTTGTCTTACAACTGAAGCAAATATGAAATTTAAGAATTTAATACGTTCACAGAGACTGCTAAGGCTGTAAATAATGCAAAATGGGAGAAATTATGTCAAAAGATAGCAAATGAAAGGTCACTAAAAATCGTGTGGCACTTGCATAAATTTACGAACGATCATGCACAGAGTATGCCAGAGTATTCTTAACTTTCAAACACAGATACCACATGGTAAAAAACAGACGAAACTATGGGTGCAGCCCTGCTGGTACATTATATCGCAAAAATTGGTCATACAAACATGGAAAACTATTAGGACATTACTAAAATTGATCACAGAAATGTGCATGGGTCATAATATGGATGAAGCAACAAGAATAGATAAAATAGACAAAAAATCAAAAACAATTACTGTTGAAAAGATCAAAGCTGCACTTTCAAGATTTACAGCACCAGGACTAGGTGGCAGTAGGTACGAGGTCATAAGCATAAGAACGAATGGTGAAATTGAACAGCTAGCGACTATTTTTAACAATAGTGTGTTTAATTCTTGATTCTTGATTAGAAACTGGCCTCACAGCACGTGGGGCACTGCCATAAGTGCTCTGTCCTCTGTTCCAGCAGCCATTCGACTCGATTGCATTTTGAGTCTAATGCTGCCAAAAACAGACATCGACATCAGGGCACAACTCTGGCACTTGCGACAGGTTTCTTTGTTGTTCCGCCCACCCACGCCGTGTCCGTACTTAGTTCAAGCACAACGTAGGCCTGTCAGAACAACATGGTAACTGTTATCTAAGGTTACGACTACGGTTTGTAGAATGGTAGTATCGAAGCAGACTTGTAGCACTACTACTTGATTCGATTACTCAAGCCTGGTAAATATCACACGAAGATATGATAATATCGGTTGATAATCATGCAGGACACAGTTGGCAAATTAATGGGAAAAGTTGTGCATGGAAATTTTTATTTTTATCTAGCAAGTTACCACTAGCGCTCGGAAGGTTTCGTCATAACAAGCATACCTGGGGCTGTCTGTGCACAGGATTTATTTGGAGGTTTTGACTCACAGATGGAGGAGACATGTGGTGTAGTAATAGACCTTGATAACTCCTTCAATATAGTGTCATTTGATAATCTAATGAATCAACTTGTGAAACTCGAAGAAAGTCCCTGTATTGTTAATTGGCTTGATGCTTCGTTCCTTAAGAGACATGTTGATCTTAAATGTCTCTAGATATACATACCAACAGTTATAAGCCATGGAAATCCACAGTGTTCTCCGTTATCACCAATATGTTTAATGTGTTCATAGTACAGATCACAGGTGAACAGATCACAAGAGCAGGTAGAACTATGGCATATGCTAATGAAATTTTGGTGAGTAGGCACAGCAGAAATGTGTTTAATATATACTTAATGTATCAAGGGATTACAATGCAAGCTATGCCACATAGTGGAGTGATGCAGTCACTAAGGTGCATTAGTTAATCCATCTAAATCATTTGTACCTTGGTTCTCTTTCAATAATCACATTGTTAAGGCATAAATGCCGAGTATTACTTTGTGTGTGGACACTCTTGAAAGAACCAGAACAATGAAATATTGTGGGTGTGCTTTTCGACAGGAGCCTTAAGCATCAATGATCATGTTGATTATGTCATTTAATGGCAAGAAAATGTCTGAATAATCAAAGTAATGACCGCTACTCAGAGTGAACAGAGGTTACTATTTCTTCTGTATCAAGGATTGGTTGTTTCTGTGATGGAATATGCATTGCCAATTATGACTTTGAGCCATACGTAAAGTGAAAGTCATGTCCATTCCTTGGTGTTGTCAATCCATGACTTCTATCCCACCACCTGCTTCTTCTACCCTCAAATGTTCCTTGCAAGTTTGTTTAAGATAAGAAACGATGTTGGGAGGCATGTCGAAACCACATCAGGTTGGCTCGTTTAATTGTTGATATAAGTGATTCTTAGAATCCTGCATATATGCTTATTTTACTTCTGACAAATGCGCTTGTTATAAGATCTATAGCATATCCACAGTGTACATAGTAAAGGTATTAGTAGTATGTTATACTAATTTATAAACAAATTGTTGCCTAGCGCTATGAAGGATTAGTTGATGAACATGAGTTTTTAAAGAACGGTTAACCTGGCGCAAAAACATAGAAGGATTAATACCAAGATGACCATTGGCCGTGAAGAGGGGTTACTAAGGGGAGTTAATTGGTACTGTGGTAAAGGGCGATTGTTATAGTAAATTAAAAAGAAAATCAATAGGTAAGTACTGTTCTGTGATTAATGTTATAGGGAGCAAGTTAGTGGTCAAGGGAATTGGTGGTCAATGAGTTCTGAGTGGAGATAACTCGTGGGAATCACATGGAAATTAAAATGCACATGTAGAAAGAGAGAACACGGAAATTTGGAAAACATAGTTACAAAGGCGAGATTGAAGGCAAAAGAGACAGATAGCGACAAACGTGAGAAAATGTTAGATAGTTTAACAACCTGGCACGGCAGGAAAAAAACAGCGATCCAGATACATCATCATTAAGTGTCGTCTCCGCAAAGAAGGTTGGCTGCAACTTATCTCCAACATCTCCTGTCTCTTGTCTTGGTGGTGCACTCTGCTAGACTGTAACCTGTCCATCGTGTGATAACCTAACCTGTCCCCACTTGTATCTCTGCCTACCTCTTGCTCGCTTCCCTTTGACTTTACCCTCATGTAAGGTCTTCAATAAGGTGTCATGTCTTTTAACGTGTCCAAAATATTGTATTTGCCTGATCTTTATTGCTCTTAGTAGTTCTTTCCTCATATTAAGTGTCTTTAGCACCTCTTTATTTGTTTCTTCTCTTACCATGATGTTCTCCCTATTCTTCTATATACACACATCTCAAAGGCATCCATTTTGTCTTCTAATTGTTTATTTAGTGTCAATTTTCTGAGCCATACATTAATATGGAATAGATGTAGCATTTTATAATTCTCATTTTTAACTTGTTTGTAATTTGTTTAGATATTAATAATTTCCTCATGTCATTGAAGGTACTTTTAGCCATTCCTATTCTCCTTTTAACTTCTTTTTCACATCTGCCATCATTTGTGACTATGTGTCCAAGATATTGATACTGTTTTACTTGTTGTAGTTTCTCTCCCTGTATAATTTGTTGCCATTGCAACAATGAACGCTTTTATAATTTATAGCACCAGATTGAAAATGTAATCATTATTTTTAAATAGCATAAACCAATACTTTTTACGTAATCGTTAGTCTTGATTCACTATATAATCCACAATTGTGATTCACTAAATGATCGATAACTATGATTCACTGTGAGATCATCAGTCATGATTCATAATACTGTATAATCCAGATACATAATACTGCATAATCCAGGTACATAATACTGCATAATCCAGGTACATAATACTGCATAATCCAGGTACATAATACTGCATAATCCAGATACATAATACTGCATAATCCAGGTACATAATACTGCATAATCCAGGTACATAATACTGCACAAAGAAACACAAAGAGAGACAGAGGTGTGACAGGTGATTATGAGCATTTGGTATATCCACTTCCTGAATATTAGTTCATCAGGAAGTTCTTGTCTGTGAGTTTGCGTCAGATTAACCTTATGGTGGCCTCAAAATTCCTTGGACATTGTGTAATGATAACTCTAGATGATGTTTGATCCACCCATATTTTTCTAGCTAGTCTCTAATGTGGAGCTTCTGAATTATCTTTTTTCACAAGACGATAATCCTTTAGTGATTGCAGTCTCGTGCAGCTTTGTTTCGTAAGGCATCGTTTCGTGTCATGGTTTGTGCCAAAGACTTTCAGTTGAGGTATTTAAAGAGTGAGAAAGATCAAGTACAAAGCTCGGAAATGTAACGATATAATTTGACAATCATGATTGCTAGAATAAGAAAATATTGTCTATATTATATAAGTGAATTGTCTACTGTTTCTATGTAATTGAATGCCTGTCTATCTAACTGAACAATCTACCGATTATATCTTGTTTTTCAATATAACAATGAGGCCTGCAGCTCAATTATATTTTTTGATAGATGTAGTTGAGTTTCGGTAAACACATGGTATCGATGTGTCTAATGTGTCTAATGTTTCGGTAAACACATGGTATCGATGTGTCTAATCATTTGAAATTTTTTTCCTACTGTATTTTCTCAAACTCCAGAATATTACCATTATTCTGTCCGAATAACTAAATGCTTTGTGTCATGTATTACATGCGCCTTTAGGTCTGACATATCCGTTTTCAACATTGCTTTTGGGTCACTTTGATGACTCACAATGGGGTGGGACAGCTCACTCTCCAATACGGGGTGGGATAGATACCCTCCACCTTCAAAACCTCATTAATTATCCGCATGATATGAATTGTCGTAGGGAGTTTTTCTCCCCCTTAGGGCTCGGCACCACAAATTATCAAAATTGTGTTGTAATAGTTAATATATTTTTAGAAGATATGAAAGTATTGTAGATAAATTGAATTTAAATTGGTAGTGTATCCTATTCAGGACATAGCCATCAACCTAGAAATTTTGGCTGTAGTGATTTTCTAGGCAATATAAATACGTTCAGTAGTTTGCCATTGATTTCTGAACGCTCCGGATGCTCAAATGCCTGTGGTTGGATATCGAACTCGGTACCTTGGCAGTCACAGACGCGCTCTGTACCACTTTTCCACAGAGCTGGACGTGGTAGATAGTAGTATATAAGAGTATATAGAAAGTAGAATATAATAGATAATAAATAGAAATATGAATAAGTAGAATATAAGTGTAGGTAGCAAGTAGAATATACGAGTATATATATATATATATATATATATATATATATATATATATATATATATATATATATATATATATATATATATATATATATATATGTATGCGGTGACAATGGCTCCTATTTTGCTGATGACAAAACAACCCTCTAAATGATATTTTCTCATGTTGTATAGGTAAACAATTCGATGTAGTAAGCACTAGATTATTTCAGAAAATATAGCATTATAAGTAGATAGTAGAATATATTTTGGACATGTTAAATGTGAGATCTTCTGCGGAATCAGCACCAGATTTATCAAGGATAAAATTATCAAGCCCGTCGGTCTGGCATTTGTGTCCTGTAGCTCTCATTTGGTTTGCGTTAACAACGAAGAATGCAGACCAATTTTCCTGATCTTGGTTATAAAAAAGGCTCTGTGAAATCACTTAATACAGAATCTATGCAGACCTCCTGCAATACATTTCTTCTTTGCTCTGGCACCTTCTCCAGAATGTCATTGAGTGCTCAAAAATACATCGGGTGTTGATAAGTAAAGATTGATAAACGTCTTGGGGAAGTAAACACTTTAGGGGGCATTAATAGCAAAGACAGACTTTAGGATTCTCTTTAACAGTAGATGGAAATATGTTGAGAATTTGTTGCCATTGCAACAATGAACTCTTTTATAATTTATAGCACCAGATTGAAAATATAATCATTATTTTTTATATAGCATTAACCAATATTTTTTACTGTTCACTATATAAGCGTTAGTCTTGAGTCATTATATAATCATCAATTGTGATTCACTAAATGATCGATAACTATGATTCACTGTAAGATCATCAGTCAGATTTACTCACTATATGATTCTCAGTTATGATTCACTATATGATAATCAGTCATGATTCATAAATGGTAAGCAATCCTTACTCTCTATATATTAAGCCTCATTATTCATTTTATTAAACGGCACCAAATGTGTATATAATTGACTTCATTTACTTCCGCATCCATATATATACTCCGGTCCTCTCAGCGTAGCGGCATGCTGTCTGCTGAGAGTATCACTTATAATACGTAACTCTGTAGCTTCAAGCGATAATCCTTTGAGATCTCCAAAACGTCCAATTAATAAACTGTGTGTTCGTACATCACAAGTGATGATGACCATTTGTTACATCCACTTTTGAAAATTCTGTTAAAGTTATGTCCTTGCCTAATAGTTCGTTATAAATAACCAAATGGTCAGAGGGTGTCCGACAAAGTGGATGGTGCCGCAGTAACCTAATGAACAAATAGTAACGCAAAATGAGGTAAACAGGTTACTAAAACACTTACCTAGCCTATTAATAAAATATATTTTAAAAAACATACAATAAAACTAAACAGGACAATTCTCCACGTATCGGCTCAAATTGAACCTTTTTCAAGAGACAAACAACAGAAAACGACAAAATAAAAAACAAAATAGATGTCTATATTTCATCAAGCCCCGTCTCCATAATAGCGCAGGGATGGCAACCAAATAGTCTGTAAGGTTGCCATCCCTGCGCTATTATGGAGACGGGGCTTGATGAAATATAGACATCTATTATGTTTTTTATTTTGTCGTTTTCTGTTGTTTGTCTCTTGAAAAAGGTTCAATTTGAGCCGATACGTGGAGAATTGTCCTGTTTAGTTTTATTGTATGTTTTTTAAAATATATTTTATTAATAGGCTAGGTAAGTGTTTTAGTAACCTGTTTACCTCATTTTGCGTTACTAATAGTTCGTTGATGGCTAATTAACCTTATTATAGCTACAAATGTCCTTGAATAGTTCGGGCACTGAATGACCACTGCAGACGGATTTTGATCTATCCGTGACTTTCTAGTTACTCTCCGCTGTTGAGCTGCTGCATTTTCCATCTTCTCACAAAATAGTGCGTTCTTTTTTACTGTAGAGCGCACTGTAGATATATTTTGTGCAAGTTCTTCCCAAGTATCTTGGCCTATTTCAAAGACTTTCAGTGATGACTTTAACGAGTCCTTGTAGCGCTTCCTTTGGCCACCGTGGCATCGCTTACCCTTCTCCAGTTCACCATAGAGAAGCATCTTTGGCAGGCGATGTCATACGTACTAAATGACCTGCTCAACGATTCTGTGTCTGTATAAATAAAGAGTGTCAATGCTAGGGATACAAAATCTGTCAAGGACAGTGATATCTGGAAACTTATCTTGCCACCTGATGTTCATAACTTTTCTGAGACAAGTTGTGTGAACGTGATTGCTTTCCTCACATGACATCTATACACAGTCCATGTTTCACTTTCAGCTTAGTCTGTTTGTTAATGCCATTTCTACGCCACACATTTGAGTAAAATCTGCCGAAAGTGATGCTTGCCTTAGCGATCCTTATTTGCACTTCCTCATCAACGGTGGTATTTTATGATAGTGCGCTACTGGGGATGTGAATAATTATTAGTTTTATTTAATAATCACCAGTCGTGATTATTTCCTTGAATTCAATTTGTAAATTTGAATTCAATTTCAAATTTGGTTATTTTTGGCGGGCGATTCAAATTATATAAAAAGTGTCCAATTAATAGCCAGACAATAATCAAAAACGTACCGAGTGAAGGCTTGTTTACGTTGAGCAGTTAGGTCTACTATACCTACCGACGGTTTAAATATTTTCCCCTTCGATGCCTAAGAAACCTCACGGGAGTACGTTGCAGGATCGAGTACCAGACATGGAAATCCTTCAAAATTCCCATATGTAAAGCATCCATGCCCTGGTGACTAGGTCCCAACTCTGCTGGATTGGTCACATCGTGTGCATACCAGGTGAGGGCCTTCCAAAGAAATTATTCTATGAAGAGCTGTGCGATGTTAAACTATCATGCGGAGAACAGAAAAAGCGCTTCAGTGATCACCGAAAAAACTCTCTCAAGACCCTAGTTCCTGGGAGACTACAGCCCTTGATTGCTCAGCTTGGAAAAACCAGATCACTACTGGCATCACTGATTTGAAAAGGAAACAACACTGCGAGCAATTTACAAGTGACTGAATCGGTAGGGCAAATCCGAAAACTCTCCTACCACGAACCCTCTGCACTCCTGCATGAACTGCAATATAACTTTATTATTTTACTATTTATTGTTATTATTATTATGGTTGAGTTTTTGGTCATCGTCGATCACGACGGACGAACATCATCATCATCATATTGATATCATTGTGTCAATGCTTTCCTGAAAGTAGTCTTCTTTATGGACCTTCCGAACACCTCGACATCTTGAGCGAGTTTACATGGACATGTTTACGCAGTCAGATATATTATTTGTCTACTGTCTTCTTGGTCGGTTTCTTCCTCTACTGACATTTGCTCTGCCTTCTGCTATTAGTCTTTCCATTCTATTATGTTTCTTTAGATGATAAAAAAAGCTCAACCTTCTTGTTATGATGTTATTTAGGAATCAGCCCTCTTCGATGTTTCATGATTGTAATACTTTTTTGTTTGTCTTTTTTGCTGTCCATGGTATATGCAAAATTTTTCTATAGCATCTCAATTTAGAAAGCGCCAATTTACTCTGTCACTGTGTATGTAGAGTATTTCATTATATTGACATCAGTACCAAAATTAATTACCTCTTTGTATCGCTTCTTTCCAAACAAGAAAACATTAACATAAGCTACATACATAATAATATCTACTTTTATGCATGTTATAAATATTTTCTTCACCCAATTTATACTGTGCATATAGTATATCTGAAGTATCTGCAATATAAATACACTTCATCATAATACATACACGCACACTGTTCCCAAAAATATATACCTAATTTTGAAGTTCTGTAACACATTTTTATTTTAACTGAATATATTGCGAATTAAACTGAAATATAATTATATTTTACTGAAAAATATATCTTAAATGTGTTTTCTTTTACCATATTAAACAGCTTTTTAAATATACATTGGTCGCGGGTAACTTTGCTTCAATAAAATCGGGTTGCTAATCAAGAATGGTTGAGAGCATATGTGCTAGTGCCTTCATATTGTTCACATCTTTAAGCATACACACATTGTTGGTGAAGGCATAAACACACATGACGCGCATTAACAATCATTCTCGGCCCCAAAAAATATCTAAACACCTTCCATCTCAGTAGTACTCCTTCCCTCTGAAGAGTACTCTTTTCCACTCAACAGAGCAATTCCTCAACATTTCATAGCATCAATTAGAGCACGTAACTATTTAGCTCATGTGATAATTCCCAGGAGTCTCTGATAAGATGTGCCTGTAGTCAAGCAGTCATTACTAAATTAACTAATCTTTAATACAAGAATTCCGCCGAATACGGATGTGTAGGGCCATTGGCGTAAAATAATGGCGACACAACGCATTTCAATTTTCTGGAATACATACTGCTTTAAATCTAGTAGGACCATTTTCCGCATACAAGAGAGATCCAATGCGAGTTTGAGAATGACAAGAAAGAAGAAGAAGAAGAATACAATTCTGACTAACACCGGGAGATAACACTGTTCTTTTAGTAGAAAGTGAACATGAATTACAAAGACTAATAAATCAAGTCAATAAATCAAGTAATAAATATGGACTAGATATAAATATCCAAAATACATAAACCATGATAATCAGCTAAGGCACAGTAGAACAAGAGCTAAACATAAACATATATGGAGAGAAACTACAAGTAAAACATTATTAATATCTTGGACACATAGTCACAAATGACACCAGATGTGAAACAGAAGTTAAAAGGAGAATAGGAATGGTTAAAAGTGCCAAAATTGATGCCTTGAGATGTTGGTATATAGAAGAATATGGAGAATACCACGGAAAGAGAAGAAAACAAACAATGTGGTTCTAACAACACTTAATATGAAGAACGAATTACTTAGAGAAATAAAGATCAGGCAAATTAAATATTTTGGACACGTTAAAGGACTTATAGAAAACCTTACTTGAGGGTATAGTCAAAGGGAAGCTAGCAAGAGGTAGGCAGAGATACAAGTGGAAGAGTAACACCACAAGATGGACAGGTTACAGTCTAGCAGAATGCCCATCTAAAACAAGAGACAGGAGATGTTGGAGATCTGTTGCAGCCAACCTTCGTTGCGGAGATGACACTTGATAATGATGAACCAATACACCACGGAAATCACCGTGTTAAAATTGTTGTATATCAATCTGGAGGAGAGGTACAGAGTGCGTTTGTGACGGTCAAGGTACCGGGAGTGAATCCTGTCGCTGGCGATTGTGTATCTGGATTGTTCAAAAAGTAAAGGCAAACTACTGAACGTATTTATTGCTTTAAAAATCAATACAGCTCAAAATAATGTTGGATTGATGGCTACTTAATGAGTAAAATATGCTGCCAATATAGTTGCTGCACTTAGAATACAAACAGGTTGTAGTTAGACAAGAATACAAACAGGCGGTAGTTAGACAAGAATACAAACAGACTGTAGTTAGACAAGAATACAAACAAGCTGTAGTTAGGCAAGAATACAAACAGGATGTAGTTAGACTAGGTGAATACATTTAAAAAAGTGTTCCTCTTCTTTGTTCGTCCTCGAACTCCTCAAGATTACCAGGATGTAGTCTGGAGAATTGAAAGCTATATGCCACGTTTCTTTTAAGGCTTAGTTTTAATATCTGCACCTTTCGACTTAATACATTCAACTTCATCATGGATTCTAAATTATTTTGGCCATCTATGTGATGGGATAGCCAATTCCACATCAAAACCTCCTTAGTTGCCTCTTACGACATGCATGGTTGGTAATAGTGTTGCTATTCTTTGCTCCCTTTTCAGACCCCAACATCACACAGGTGAAGGAAAGATCAAAACGGGATACAACTGTAGATACCAGAAAAATCATAAACAAGATTAAATATGTTTGTTGCCTGTTCAGCTGGTATTTGAACATTTAATAGATATAGATTGCAATAATGTTCTGTAACATTCGTATTCGATCGTATATGATTGTGACTGTAGAAAATTGAGTCTACCACAAGCAAATATTCCAACAATATATACTAATTTCGAAAAACCTTGCATTATGTTACATATTGGAAGAGAGAAATAAGTACTCGATGTTACTCGAACACTTCAAGGAACCAATTTCTCTAGCTAACTTTGGATGGTTCTTCAGAGAGCCTGATATTTTTCTACATAGTGAAAAATTGTTTGAGCACACTGTAACCGTAAGTGGGAAAATTCTTTCCCTGTCATTCCTGCACAAGCAAGCTTAATGAGAAAGCCATACTATAGTGATGTAAACTTCTATTATTTTGCAATGGTAATGAATACTAGATTTTGAATATAAAACTCCGGTACCAAAATGTATTCTTGTCGCTATGTTACATATAAAACTCCGGTACCAAAATTTATTCTTGTCGTTATGTTACATATAAAAAGATGTTAATTGATTGAGATGTGCAATTATATTTTTGACCAAATTATTTTATCTTAATAGTTCTTCTTCTGCCTTTGTTCACAATCTTCTGTAGGCTAGCACTTGTAGTCATGTAAATGGAACGCGTTTCGTCGTAATCTACAGTTTACCTAAACTCTTTGCGGCCTTCGACGTAACTTCAGCATGGCTTTTGGCTCACTATGACCTACGGCAATGGGACAGAAATTTTCACATCCCAGTGACCATACGACATACTTCACAGGTCTCAGTGTTGTTATTATTTGCTCTTCTACGGGACGCCGGTAAAACGGTCCAGTGCAAGTAGTATTCTTTGCGCATGCAGTTGCGTCTGTGGGTCTCACCAATGGTTCACTAGACAAACCAACCATGCAACAGAAAACCTTAGTAGATGTGCCTTTATATTGAGGTTATCTTCTTATAGAAGCTTCATGGCACGTCATCTATACAATCCCGTAGTAGTAACCTTCCACAAGGCAACAAAATAAAACTTTTTTTAATCATCTGAAACCAAAATACACTTTTCTAAAGGATTTTTTGGCGCTGATTTCAGATCTGGTATCAGTTTTTTTCTATCACGTCAAGTTTTAAAGTTATGAGTGATGTTAGTTTTCACTGAACTTGGCTGTATTTTTTCGAGAATCGCAAACATCAATTAAGCAAATGATTCACATCTTCTAGACTAAATCAAATATACTCACATCACAGCATAGATATGTAGAATGTTTCTTCAAAAATGCTTGGAATTTGATTTTCTGTTATATTCTTCGCCTGGATTATCACGGAATAGCATCCAGCAGAAGTCGGCCATCATACTCTCATTCCACAAACCTTGATAACGGCGCTCCATTAACTGAATGTCCTGGTGAAAACGTTCTCCTTGCTCTTCACTCACCATACCAAGATTTTCTGGGAAGAAATCTACATGGGAGTGCAAGAAGTGCACTTTTAATGACATGCGACAGCCAAGGTTCTGGTAAGAATCTATTAGACGCTGAACTCCTTCCCTGTACGTAGGGGACTTATGATTACCAAGAAAGTTTTCACAGACCCACTTGAATGCCTCCCAGGCTTCTAGCTCAGCTCCTGACAGAGACTGTTTGAAACCTTCATCTTGTAAAACAGATCTGATTTGTGGACCTATAAATATCCCTTCCTTCATTTTTGCAGCAGTTTGGGAATTTATTAACAAGGTACTGAAAACCTTCTGAGTTTGTCTTACCCATGGTCTTCACAAGGGTTTTCATCAGTCCTAGCTTAATATGGAGAGGTGGCAGAAATATTTTCTGTGGATCAACAAGGGGCATATTTTGGACACTGCTTGCTCCTGGCGTACAGATATGCCTGGACTCCCAGACACGTTTGACATAATGTTCCGCTGTTGCTCGACTATCCCATAGGCATAGAAAACAGCAGTATTTAGTGAATCCTCCTTGCATGCCCATCAACATGCCAATGACCTTTAGATCACCACAGATGTTCCATTGGTGTGTTTTATAATGGATAACTTCAAGCAAACTGTTCATGTTGTAATAAGATTCTTTCAGATAAACAGAATGTGCAACTGGTATGCTTGGTTTTAAATTTCCATTGTGCAAAAGAACTGCCTTTAAGCTTCTTCGCGAGGAATCAATGAAGAGACGCCATTCTGATGGATCATGCACTTGTGATAAACTGTTGAAGAGACCATCGATGTCCTGACAATAACTCAATGAGTCGTCAACATTGAAGAACGTCGTCATGTTGAGATTTCGTTTTCTATAATAAGTTATGTTAACGTCCCTTGCAAGCAAATGCTTTTGCTTAAGCCTTGAAGCAAGAAGTTCTGCTTTATCTTTAGACAGATTTAGATCACGAATAAGATCATTCAGCTCTGCCTGTGTAAAAGTCTTAGGTTCTAAACATTCATCAACAGTATAATCTGGATCAGTTGAGTCTGCATTGTGAACAGCTGTGTTTTCACTGCATTCCTCCCCATCTTGCATAGATACGAGTCCACCAGAAGGAGGTAAAGGAATAGGCAATGAATCGTCATGTGGAACAGGCCTGATGGCAGAATCTAAGCTAGGATATACAATGTTCTGTTTATTTTTAGCAGAGAATCCATTTGTGTTCACCAGACAAAAGTAGCAATCATTGACATGGTCTCGCGGTTCCCTCCATAACATTGGAATTGCAAATGGCATAGCTGCCTTGCGGCCATTTAGCCAGTCACGTAGTCCGCTTGAACAACTGGTACATATGATATGTGGAGCCCAAGATTTATCCTGATCACCCAGTGGACAGCCAAAATACAATATGTATATCTTCTGTAGATCATCTGAAATTGTGCGCCGCTGTGATTTCGTCACAAATGAACCACACACAAAACAGAAACAGTTTGGATGATTGATGCATCTTCTAGGCATGATAATAAGTTCATAAGTACACAAAATAAGTTATCAAGTACACAAATGCAAGGTTTTTGCAACCTTTAAAATAAAAGAAAGTACAAAACAACGAAATCTCATAATATACTTGTCGTAATTACTTTAAGCAAACACCACACGTGTATAAATGGATTTACTATCCTATCGAATACACAAAAATGGTAGCATCGATACTAAATCACGTGACCCGAAACTGAACAAAATTGTAACAGCCAGTAATAAAGTATCGATACCAATCTAAATAAAACATTGTACTCGATTTGTGGTCATAACCACTGTTGAAAGATATTATAATTAGCTATTACAAAAAAATGTTACGTGGTAGAAAAAAACTAAAGACAGATTTGAAATCAGCTAACCAAATACTACAAAACCCATATAAAATTATCTGTGATGATTTTTGTGTGTTGCCTTGTATTATAATAGTTACCAAGTTGTTCCGATAGGCCGACGGTGTGCTTTAAATAGTTACGGGCACGGCGTGGGTGGGCGGAAGAACAAAGAAACCTGTCGCAAGGGCCAGAGTTGTACCCTGATGTCTACGTCTGTTTCGGCGGCATTAGACTCGAAACACCATCGTGTCGGATGGCTGCTGGAACAGAGGGCGGAGCACTTATGGGAATTTCCCACGTGCTATGAGGCCAGTTTCTAATCAAGAATAAAGTATTCTCAAGACAAAAAAAAACATTCAACGATAGCTCTGACCCTTCCACTGCTCGTTACACAAACACACACACACACACACACATACGCAAGCACGCGCGGGCGCACATACCCACAAGAATAAAGTTTCAGATAAAATGTGTGCACAACGAAAATCATCATAATCAAAATAAAGCATCCAAGAAGATCAGAACAAGCACACTAGCTGAACAACGCTTTCTCTCTCCTGCCCTCTTTTTTCTACGTTATAAATTAATATTATGGAAATGCTTGCAAAGTCTTAATCCACTAATGATGCTAGTGTTCTGGAGTAGTCAAGTGAATGGTATGACTGCTACTTAATGTATACATTCGTAGATTACTCCCTTTCAGCAGTCTATATTCATAACAGTCATATGTGACTGCTTGAAACTCAGAGATTAAGAAGGAAACAGATGAAGAAAGTAGCAGGCCAACTAAAATCGAATTTCTAAAGTTTAGTTCGTTCATGTGTTTACGTGTTTCCGGCAGTAAATAATAGACAATATCCAAATAAACTGATAATTAAAATGTCATTTAATGTAAATGTCAATTTGCATGAGACAAGCAGGTACACCTGCAGAATGAGACATTACCATCTATATTATAAGATCTACTGAATAATGGAAATCCAGCATTCTTAATGACTCATTTTACTTTAATCGTAATCTTATTTTCATTGGGCATAGGGAAAATATTTTGTGTGAGAACCAATAAAAAACACGGGAATAGTCAAATGAGACACTCACTAGTGAGGCTAAATCTCCAATTACTATGTACATATTACACAACAGACATGGAGTTCTCAACATTTTCAGACAGCGAGCACCGCTCACATGCAATCCTTAGTGCTCGCGAGCACTTTTAACTCGCGTGGTTCGCGAATACCCAGGTATTCTCGAGCGCCAGGTTGAGAACGACTGCTGCAGTAGGTCATGACTGAGCTCAGAAATTCAAAATAAATCCTTCAATAGCGAGACGAAGAAAACGTCGTTTAGAGCCTAGATCCCTAAATTGGGGTCCACGGAGATCTTTTCAGTGGATCCGCGAAGACTTGAAAAAACATCATCATCTTATAGAAACAGAAACTCAAAAGGTGCACTGGGTTAACTTCATTGTACTGAATTATCCCATATGTACTTACAATATCTAACGAAGTACGACGCTGCCAGAGCACACTGCGAGCATTTCAGCGCACAAAGCGAGCAACCTAACCACTACGTCAGTAAGATCCCAATGAGTCTTTACATTTAAAATAAAAATATAAATGATAGTGGTATAGGTAGTGGTAGTGATAGTAAAAATCAATCCCTGAAACTTTCTTCTCTATTGTAATCGCTTCTCTAAACAGATTAAATTATTCTTTCGTAACAGAATTGTATCATTGACTTCGTCTTCGATTCAAGCGAGAGAGTACGTCACTGTCAATCTGATGTCTATTGCTAATTCAATACATTCAGTCCAAGATACGTATTTCAGAACTAAGAACTTCAGTGACTAACGTACCGTGTTTAAGTGAATTAGACACTATACTATCGTTGGTGAAGCAATTTCCAACTTCCTCACAAATCTTCAGCAGAAAAGTTGAATTAACTTAAAACTTCATTGAAAAATGAATCTGATAATAATGTCATCGATCTCCAAAATGTATTATATTCAAGTTCTCTCATTCATATATATATATGAGTGCGTATTGCTGTATATATGCTTATGTTTATATCAATCAATCAATCAATAAACCCATAACCCTTCAGGGTCGTAGGGGTACCACATTGGATGCTTCAGCACACAGAGTCCTCCAGCGAATTCTATCGTCAGCGATGCGGATGAGTGTGGAAATATCTAGCCCTGTCCATTCCTTGATGTTGTCTGTCCATGTCTTTATTTGTCCTCCTCTGCTTCTTCCACCCTCGACAGTTCCCTGCAGTATTGTTTTTGACAATGAATCGTGCCTGCATACATGTCCGAACCATGCTAGTTTTCGTCGTTTCACTATTGAAAGCAATGGCTCCTGGACACCTGCACACATCTCTACTTTATTTCTTACGTACACATTGGTCTTATGTTCCCTATA
The DNA here is from genome assembly GCA_034231615.1 of Meghimatium bilineatum. Lineage (NCBI taxonomy): Eukaryota > Metazoa > Mollusca > Gastropoda > Stylommatophora > Philomycidae > Meghimatium > Meghimatium bilineatum. The sequence goes on from CM067298.1 coordinate 60,849,957, forward strand.
GGAAATTCGTAGAATTCTTCTGTAGCATTTATACTCGAAAGCCTGTTTATATGTCCATCTGTGTATGTTCTCTTGAAGTTCTTTCAATCCGCAGAAGTATGACATATAAATATTACTTAGATCCGTTTTCATATCATATTTCTAGTTTGTCCGTCATAGTAAGACACGCTATTAAGGTAAGCATGGTTTAAATTCGTTAAATGGGGTTCGATGTGCATCTCTGGTGAAAATTTAAGATATTGCCATCCATTAGTTTACTCTGACGGACGGGTTTTTATATTTAAACACACTTCTATTGGTTAATTTGAAACAAAATTACAATTTCATAAATTAAAATTGAATGCACTAATATCAATATAAATACAAGCATATATAATTCTTATATATGTGTTGGACTGGATGTTGAATAGTGTTAAGGCATTTAGATTGGATGTTTAGTATTGTTACGGCATTGGATTTGATGTGTAATATTGTTAAGGCATTGGGTTAGATGTAAATTGTTAAGGCATGGGATTTGATGTTTAATATTGTTAAGGCATTAGAGTGGACGTGTAATATTGTTAAGGCATTGAACTGAATTTGTAATATTGTTACAGTATTGGATTGTATGTGTAATATTGTTACAGCATTGGATTGGATTTATATATTTGTTTGTTTTGTGTTCATTCCATTATAATCAGCACGTATATGTGTGTGATTTCCGCCGGGAGCGTAGTTACGTAGTGCTACCGTTATGCGCCTTATAGGCCAAGCACATCTGATTTCGACATGTCTTACTTTTTTGGTGGGCTACCCTAGCCTGAGACAATATTTCTATCTGTCGCCAGGCAGCGAATGTGTACTGACTCTACGTCGAGACGAATTGTCCTTCACATCTATCTTGCACGACGTGTTCCGCCGCCAGTGCACTTGTCTCGTGTAATTAGACGTATTGAGCCCATGTACATCGGGTACTGAACCTTTTCTCATCCTCGAGCCTGGTTTCGGTTTAGGAAGAACTCGACGGAAAAGTTGAGCTCGGACTCGTTCGACCTCTTATCCGATGTGTTGTACACCAACCTCATGAACCACTCGTCCAAGTCCGAATCTGTATACATATTCAGAGCGTCAGGAACTAGCATTTTGTTCTAGAGCTGATCAGTGCTTGTCACTTCAGACTGTGCCCATCGGGTACTGGACCCTTTCTCTCCGCGAGCATGATTCCAGTATAGGAAAAACTCGACAGTAGAGTTGGACCCAGGCTGGGTTCATCAGTAACTAGAAGCTTGCCTCGAGCAAACAACGCTTTAGTTTAGATTTCTTCAAATCGTTTTCTGTTCTCTTTGCACATGACGCTGCCCTCTAGCGCCGTGCATCTTTCTCAGTGTACTCATTGTGCTTTTATTTTTATTGTGATTGACGCACCAATTTTTCATATTTCTAAAAACATCTGTCTACTTCGTAACGACTACATTGGCCGCCACTCCACTGCTTCTACCGAACTTACAAACTTCACTGTGTGTCGACCGTGTTGCTGCATGTGTTGACGCAGAGGTGTCGGAGATATTGCCTGTCATTTTGCAGTATAATCTCTTTCCATCTGCTACCTCCACATTCACGGACACGATAAACAAAAGGTTTAGCCAGAACCAGCACGAGCCGCTGTATTTCTGTTTCCAGGATGCGCCACGAGGAGGTACTTTTGTAATCTTGGTTATCTGCTAACCCTGGATCCGCCAAGAGCAATATGTTCCCTTTGAATGTGTAATATTGTTAAGGAATGGGATTGAATGTAATATTGTTACGGTATTGAATTGAATGTAATATTGTTAAGGCATTGGATTGGATGTGTAATATTGTTAGAAAAATGCAGGAATCTCTATGATATACTACGGGAATTTTTACGTCACAATAACCGTTATAAACAGACATTGTTGAGAGTGACTGTACAGTACTATGATCTTCTATACGTTTTAACTGTGAAAATTTGGTAAATCTTATACAAGTCATTCAGTCAACTTTCACTAGTATAGCTAACCATGTATATATTCTGCACTAATGTAATGCCTACTGTCCTCTAGAAGCGACTTCAAGCGACAACACGATCAAGCGATTACGAGCGTACACATACTACTGATGTGTCATGCGAAGTATTCCTTCCAGAACGTTGTCTTCCCAATGAACTCTCTGAACCTCTCTCTGTCTTGGGCGATGTAGCTTGCATTTTCTAGCGATGTATTCATGTTATCTTTAATGTCGTCTGTCCATCGTCGTCTTGGTCTGTCCTTTCTCCTCTTCCCAGGTACTCTTCCCTCCATTATTTGTCTTTCTAAGCAGTTATGTCTCTTTATATGACCAAACAGGCGTAGTTTTTTTTTTTGGTTATTGTGTTTAGTAACCAACACTCTGGAATATTCAATGTGTTTATAATATCTGAGTTTCTGATTTTATCAATCCATGATATTCGAAGTATCTTCCTGTAGCATTTCAGCTCGAATGCGTTGATCCTCTTTGCCGCTGTTTTACTTAGAGTCTATGTTTTACAACCGTATGTTGCAACCGGAAAAATAAAAGTTCGTAACATTAGCACTTTCGTTTCTATTTTGTTGTTTTTCCATATATTTTTCAGCCGTGTTATTTTGCAACATGCCATTGCCAATCTCTTCCTTATTTCTGCCATGCAGTCTCCTGCACCGTTGATGTGTGCTCCTAAGTATTCAAATTTATCCACACATTCTATCTCTGTATTGTCTATTCTGATTTTTATTGTTGTGTTGTTATATCTGTTGACATGATTTTTGTTTTCTGCGTGTTTAAATACAAATTTTGTGCTTCGCTATATTTCTTTGTGTTCTTGATTAGTTGTTCCAATCCCTTTATATCATTTGAAAGAAGCACTGTGTCGTCTGCGTAGCGTAGTTCCGGGATTAGGAATCCACCCATGTTTAAAGCGTGATAGTCAGTGTTGTGTATGTCTTCTCTCACATTCCGCATTATACTTTCAGCGTAGATATTGAACAGGTATGGGGAGAGTGTGCATCCTTGCCTTACTCCACTCTTTACCTCAAACCACTCTGAAAGATCGTCCTCTAACTTCACTGCAGCCTTTTGATCTTGGTAAAGTTCCTCTATTAGATGAATCAGATGTCTTGGGAAACCCATGCTGTTCATTATCTCCCATACTACTGATACAAATGCAAAATGTGCTACGAAATTGCGTCCTTTGTAGGAGTAAGAAATCGGCAGCTTAGCGTAGCTTACAATGACTAATTTCTGTAGTGCCCTTTGTATTTGGAACGGTCTCGTGTGTACGCTAGCGCTCGCATGTTCTTGCAATCGCTTTAATTAGAAATGAGCTCTAGAATAGTGGTGGACAAAATATACGGCTCACCAAGCCATTTTTGTTCTGGCCCGCTATGCTGAGCTAAAAGTACTATATGTGGCGGTCCCGATGCTAAGAAATACTACTTGGAGACGCAGAGACTGAAAACAAGTTATACATTATACAGTTTTGGGGCTCTATACCAGACGAAAACAACTCAGCACTTCCTGTTGACTCAAAACGGTTGCCCACCACTACCGTAAAGAAAATCAAAGCAAAGTTTATTTACAACCAATTGTGACCGTGACATTGTAAATCCCATAGCATATGTGTGTATCTAGAAATTCAAAATAAAAGCCACTGTTGAGCCGAAGTGACCTGTCTACAAACTGAAGACACAAAAAAGTCACTAAGAAAAACGCAAACGGCCAATTAACCGTCTACGACCTGTCTATGTCAATAGTATCTTGAGAACATATACGTTGGAAGTCTTGACCATAATCGCATATGACCATCATTGCGATGTGAACAGGTGCCAGCTGAACGGATTTTGTTCCAATACCGTCTACAGCATTCTGATGTTTTTTTACGACTGCTCGATTCTTCCTATTTACATTATTTTTTACCAATGGTTACGTCTGAAACTAACTTGTTTATGTGTTGAATTATTGATGTAATCTAGGATAAAGATATTCGACTGAATTTTTAAGCGCCAGTAATAAATCCAATCCTATCGCCTGCACAATATGGACGATCAACTTTCAAACAGCGAGCAAGTTCTGCCGAGTTGCGTTTGTGAGGTGTGTGTACAGCAACAACTCTACTACAAATTATAGATCTGTTACTGCTATGTTATTCATGGATGTTCCCACAATTTAACGCCTCCCAGAAAGCTATGCAACCAAGTCATATTCTTCCCCTTTATACGCCAAATTTAAACCGCTTTCCTCAGGCTTTTCCCTATAAAAATCTAAAGTTGGATAATCGGAATCTCCACGTGTCTTTTTAACAGTTTGAAATTAGAACATTGATCCCTTCGGGCAGGACATGATCCTTTTAATCTGGATGCGAGAGGTCAGAAAGGTCGTATAAGAAAGCAGCTCCAATTATGTTACGGTCCAGATTATCCCATCTTCAGTTATCCGATGTTCTGTTTCATCTGAATGTGACTTTCTTTGTTGTGTTTACAGCACTTGAACACCGTATTACTTTGTCTGAATCACAAACAGTTAAGTAAATCCTGATAACCAAGTGCAAGTAGATCTGTCATCTATCACAGAGTGTACCCCAGTGTGGCAACCAGACCTAAACTTCTAGTTCAGTGTACAAAGAATATGACTAATTTCTTCTTTCCATGCATATTTTAGGAAGCTACTTAGGAAAGTTGGAGTATAAGCTAACAACATGGCACCTATGAAACATTCATCGTTTGATTTTTGTCAAATGGTGCTTAAGGATAACGAGAAGATGCAAGCCAGCGGACATTAAAACTGCCTTTTTTGAAAGACTCCTAGGTGGCGAGGAATGCTAGATGTGCCATCACTGCAGTTTGGTCAGCAGATCTGACGAAAGAAATATGAACTAGTTAGTCCAGAAGTTGGCCCATGCTTCAGGTAGAGCGTGATTATCATGGCCAATTATTGCATTGTAGTGCCTAATTTCTGGGACTAAATAGCTATAGGATATAAATCCCCCTAATACAAACATGCCTTTGAGACAACAGACCTTCTGCAGTTTTGGGTGTCAGCTCGGTTACTCAACTGATGACCTATGCTTTTATTAAGTAAATTCAAGTAAGAAGCATGATGATAAAGCACGAATATGAATGTTCTATGTTTGTGCAACTGGGGATACGTTCATACTTGTACGGGATGTTCGCTGATATAGTAATAATCCTTATTTTTATTGATCCGTTCTCAGTGACATGAGTATAAAGGTTGAATGTCTTAAAGAGATCACATCTTTTTTGGAGAATGTGGTTGGTCATGTACGGAAAACCTGTCTACTTGTGTTGCAAAACGATTCGGTGATTCTAAAGTTACCTGCTCACGTCTAAACGGATTATTTCATCATCATCATCCCATAGTTAATAGAATATTAAATAGAAGAGTAACATATTTTCAGGCTGTATGTAAATGGCAACAAGATATGAATATCGATAAACAATTAATAAATCCCTTGATTTTATGAGTTTGTAGAACATGGAAGAATACACTACTGTCTCTTTACTTTATATTTCTTTTCATGTGATGCCAATATCACTAAGAACTTTGATCGTATGAATTCATATGGATGCCTAGTGGTAAGTATAGTTATTTAAATGTCTGTGATCGTAGAGAAATTGATATACCTGCGCAATCGTTATCTTGCTCAGCGGGTCCATATTTATTAATAGCTGTCCATCACAGGCGATGACACACAAGTTTCAGACTTGTGTTGTTGCATTTATCTGGTGTGGTTGAGAAGATTGGAAAGTCCAATCCGTGTATAGAATCCCATCCATATTTTGGACACATCAGAATATCAAAATCTTTCCTATACATGTTGCGGCGTCTACTATTGCAAAGTGATATGTATTTCCACAGCCCATGGAAAGCATCCCTGAATCTTCACATGAAAACACGCAGTAACGAAAGTTGTTGTTATCAGAACAGGGTTTCTGTGTTTTTGTTGTTGTCTTTTCGGACAGAACGTTTTGTCTGTGACTGAAATTTGATATTTCTCGTCGATGCTGGGGCATTTGAGTGTGGTGCTGCGCCACACTTAGCGATTCTGAGCGACAGACTCCAAAATGTGGCATCGATGTTGAAGCTCTTTATATACACTTTCAAAGATCTCTTGGGGTATTTCTTCTGTCATCTGACCAGTCATTTTACCTTAAGGAACTCACTATTCATCAGCTATTTTGGGATGTGTTTTCAGGCAAGTGCACATATCTGGCCCATCTCAATTGGACCATCTTCAGCATTGTATGAATGCTTGGGATATTGGCTATAGTGAAGACTTCAGTATCGAGTACTTTATCTTGTCACTCTGCCTTGTGATGAGAAGATTGCTAATACATCATGTGTGAAAGTGATTTAAGACTCGTGTGTCTACTGTACGCATTCCAGGTCTCACAAGACCTGGAAACAAGGCAGCGAGAACAATGGCGTGATAGACATTTAAATTGTGTGGCGAGGCAAATGTTCTTCCGTTCCCATACTTTGTCGCGATGTCTGCCACAAGCCCTTGCGTTCCCACATATTGTCGCTCTGTATGCCAAATGCAACCGTTGCTTTAGAGATTGTGTCGTTGACTTCAGCATCAATGATATCCGCTCTGGAAAGAGTACTACATATATAAGTGAATCTGTCGACTGGTAGGAGACAGTTTTATCAACCTTGTTGACTAGCTAATTGTACTGTTCACTGCAAGAGGTTGAAACAGTACCTCTATTCTCTTGATGTCAGATGAGACATATGACAAGCTGTAGAAAACCTGTCCGAGCTTTTTGTATATCTTTTCTTTTCGGAGTTGGCATATCGTCATCAGCAAAATCACCACCCATATTCATAATAAATTAAAAGTATTTCAGATTTGTCTATCTATATATTTTTCTTCAAAATATGCATAAATTTTGGATGGCTTGAAAGCCTGGCATGATGCAGAATCATCAGAAAATATATTTAAATGTATAACAAACAGAGTACTGTGCAGAGAAATGATCGCCTATGCGGGACAGCATCGTACCAATGAATGAATGAATGAATGCATCCATGAATAAACTGAACAAAGTGCATAGGGCAGAAACAAGAGCTCTCTAGTTCGATCGATGTGATACTACTGTGCGAAATTCTTGCATGTTGTTGAGACCAATAGTCATATCCTATTTGATGTTTCTTCTGTGAAAGATCTCACTTGGTCTTTCCCTTTTTCTTTGTCCATCTTGTTCTCATTATAATGTTTTTTTAATGGCAATCCGTTTTCGTTCATTCTAAGTACATATCGGATATAAGTCCATCGTTTTCTTTTTATTATTGCAGAAACAAATTGCTGTTTAGTGTCTTCTCGTAATTGCTTGTTTGACTTGAATTTTTCAAACCAATATTTAAGAGTTTTCTAAGACATTAAATGTAAACACTGGATGTATTTATAACATCACATCTTATTTTTAAAGGATGTAGATTGATCTAATACATGAAACGTGTTGACTAAGCTTGTGAGGGGAATCGGTGTCAGAAGACACTGACTTTGGTCAAATCCGATCTAATATATTCTGAGAGTAACTAAAGAAATGAATGTGTAATATGGATCCAATAACATACATGCCAAGTCAAATGAAACAATGGTTCTCAACATTTTCTTTGGAGGTGGCCACGTGGAAAATGTGTTTCCTCCCTATAAAATATCATTTTCTCCTTTTTGTTGGCAATTTCTTCATTTTCGTGGAATTGTGGCGACAGATCTTTGGGAAAACCATGCGGGAAAGGGGGGGGGGTGGCGTAACTGCGTTTTTGCTTTACTCCCTTAGTACCAAACGAACGTCATGTTCTAACATTACCTTAAAAAGGAAGGGATGAACGCTCTCAAATTCCTTAACACCCCCTTATCCACGCATTTGAACCTATAAAAACAATACCAGAATTCTTACCCTTTACCCTAGGTTTATGCTATGAGTATTCTCTTCAGAGCCTTCTACAACTGATCCAGTACTTTCGCGGGACTATCTAAAACAGAAAAGCGTACTCTATGTAAATAAGAGGAAGCAATAACAAACTTGACTACTCTACATAAATAAGAGGAAGCAATAACAAACTTGACTACTCTACATAAATAAGAGGCAGCAATAACAAACTTGACTGCTCTACATAAATAAGAGGCAGCAATAACAAACTTGACTGCTTTACATAAATAAGAGGCAGCAATAACAAACTTGACTGCTCTACATGAATAAGAGGCAGCAATAACAAACTTGACTGCTCTACATGAATAAGAGGAAGCAATAACAAACTTGACTACTCTACATGAATAAGAGGCAGCAATAACAAACTTTACTACTCTACATAAATAAGAGGCAGCAATAACAAACTTGACTGCTCTACATAAATAAGAGGAAGCAATAACAAACTTGACTACTCTACATGAATAAGAGGCAGCAATAACAAACTTTACTACTCTACATAAATAAGAGGCAGCAATAACAAACTTGACTGCTCTACATAAATAAGAGGAAGCAATAACAAACTTGACTACTCTACATGAAAAGAAGAGACTGTAACAAATAACTTGACTGCTACATTAAATAAAGAATAAATGGATATATCTTTAGTGTCTAGTAACAGCACAACTCACTGGAGATATGAGGTATGACGCATAACAAGGCAATAAGGAGAAAAAAACATAAATATGTAGCGATAACAAATAACACCAATAACAAAGTACATAACACTAACAATATCAACAAAATCAAGCGACGTTTCGACTACAAAATGTTCTCATGACAAAAACAAACAACAATAAATGAATATTACAAAGTAGAAACATAGTGTAAAATGGAATGTGGAGCAAAAGCTGGTAATATAGAAGATAATATGACAGAAAGAAAACGAACAATATATAGCGAATTGGAAAAAAAACAATAAAGGCATAAAAAAATCAATAAAGACGACATGAAAAAATGCAATAAAGAAGACATGCAAAATAAAGATGTGAAATAATATGAGACACGAGTTACGGGTTAAAGAAAAGAAGACCCAAAGTTGTGCGGGAGAGAGGAGAGGGTGTTGCAAGAAGGGTTGGGAATAAAGCTTCCACAGTAGAATCCCTCTAAATTGAAACCTCCACAGTAAGTACCCCCACCACACAACCACATTCTTAAGGAGTGTCAATTCCCCGTTATTAATTCCCCGTTGTTTGTACCGCACACAGCCAATCTCTGTCATTATACAAATCTTTCGTCGGAACAGACAAAGTTGCAACAACGGGATCTGACTGCATAATAATTAAACGAAAAAGGTGGAACTGACAGAAACAGAGAGTACCAAAGATCATGTATTACTATAGAAAGTACCAGCAGTATTGAGTAATATAAGGTCAGAAATATCGAGACAGGTGTGAAAAATGGTGCAGAATCAGAAGAAAGCTGCTAGTAGGACGCGGTAGGATCCACAATCGGGAAGACGGCATGCAAAGAAAGTATAGATCCTAGAGAAAGCCATATAAAAGATAGATTTAAATAATGTAGCAGATTAAATGAAGTAGCTGTAACAAAAAAAACACTTAACTTCTCTACAGTAAAAGTAAGTAGTCGTAACAAATAACTTGACTACTCTATTTAAAGAGAAATAGCAGTCATAAACAACTTGACTACTGTAACATTCAAATGTAGTAGCTATAACAAACAACTGCGTAATAACAAATAAAAAAATCTCCTTTAAGAGAAATGCTATAATTTAAATTCCATTATGAATTTGTAAGGAGATTTGGACGTTATCATTGACTAAAAATGATCCTTATCAGTCTAGCTTTCCGCGGTCTCAGTGAGTTTGACAGAATACGAAGACATATACATTCTCGCGAGATTCGGGCTCACTTCCGTTTCTGCTGACAGTTTTATTTAAATGTTAAGTAGGCATACACTTGTTCAGTGTCAGATTCAGCAATTGTGAACGAATTCACTTGCCAGACTCTGAACTTAGAATTTACTCACTTTTTAGGTTTAATATTTGGTATCTAGTATAACCCGTAATGCTTAGTGAGTATTAACTCATTTTATAGGTTTAAAAAAGAATGAGTATTAACTCATTTTATAGGTTTAAAAAAGAAGGAATTAATTTCCTTGTCCGACTCAGTAGTTTAGAAAAAATGTTTAGGTTGATAGTTTGTCACAGTACACTTGCAAGATTAATAAATTGAGCTAAATTCTCAAATTCAGGACCGTGAAATAACTGACTTGTCAGACTGTAAAGATCATAACTAATTCGTGGTTAGAATTGTCTATTGTCTATTCCATGGTGGAAGCTGATTAATAGCATCTACATTTTCCGTTAAACTTAGGGGATGGAAGCTTAAGTTTCTGTTAAAGGACAGATGTAACGCCTGAGTCGTACTGAGTCCGTGTTTGTGGAAAGAGTCGCTATGTTATCGATCTCTTTCTCGGTTTTCCCTTGGCTGTGTATCCATATGAACGTTTATTATAAGCTTTCAGTGGTAATTGTCAAGGGTCCATTTTCATAAGGTTACCAAACCACTTTATCTGCTGATGTTCTATATATTCGATACAAGGCGTTATTCCTACTCTTTCTCTGATATCTCCGTTTCTTACTGCCCAGTTTAGTGACCATAGCTGCTTTTCTTAAACACTTCATCTCACATGTGATGATTTTACTCTGCTGCGAGATTATTAAAGATCATGTTTGACACTGGTAACAAAGTGCTGGTGTAAAAATTGCAGTTATTATAAGTCTCAAATTGTTAGAAATTATAGCATATTTCACTTGTCAGATCTCAGAAAGTATGTATTAGTTTCGTCTTCTTCAGCGTTATTCTCTATGGAAAGTTTCAATGGAAACTAATCCATTTTTCACACTTAGAGTATGGAAACTAATTCCATTGTCACATTAAGAAGCTTCGAACTATTTCACTTGTCACACTCAGATGTTCAAAGTAATTCACTAGTCACACTTAGAAGTTGGTAACTAAGTCCATTGTCAGATTTGGAATGTCGTAATTATTTACAAATGATTCACTTGTCACACAGTTAGAAATTGGAAATTAATTCACATGTCACGTTCATATATTCGGAACTAATTTATCACGTTCAGAAGTTTGAGACGAATTCACTTGACACACTTGAAGCTGTAAACTAATTCAGTTGTCACGTTCAGAAATTCGGAACTAATTTATGACGTTCAGAAGTTTGAGACGAATTCACTTGACACACTTGAAGCTATAAACTAATTCAGATGTCACGTACAGAAATTCGGAACTAATTTATCACTTTCAGAAGTTTGGGATGAATTCACTTGACACGAAGCTGTGAACTAATTCAGATGTCACGTACAGAAATTCGGAACTAATTTATTACGTTCAGAAGTTTGGGACGAATTCACTTGACACACTTGAAGCTGTGAAATAATTATCTTACTACGCTTATTAACTGTGTATAATTACATGCATATCCTATTCAAAACATAGCGATCAATCAGCATTTCTGGTTGTAGTGATTTTATAGATGTTATTTATTTTCATTAGATTGCCGTTGTCTGTGAAATATTTGGATGGTCACCTGCGTAGAAACTACTATGAAGCAGTCGAGACCCACTCACTAACTTCCAGCCACACATCAAACATATGTGCAAAAGTATTATTCTTCTTCTCCTTCTTATGCGTTCGTTCTCAAACTCCTGCAGATTAGCAGGATGTAGTCCGGAGAACGGAATGCGTTGTTTCATGGTTTACAGCATTGCTGCGATATTTGCTCCTTTCAGCCTGACACATCCGACTTAGCATGGCTCTAGGTCACTGACCCTATATGGGATGGGACAGCCAACTCCATCCCATAACCTCCTTAGTCGCCTCTTACGATATTCATGGAAGGTAAACAGTGTTGCTATTCTTTGCTCCCCTTTCGGGTCCCGGCAACACACGGGCGAAAGTATTCATCTAGGAATTAACTACCTGAAAATGAAGTGTGTTATTATTTGCAGAGGAGAATGGGTATTCTCCATGAAATAATTTATTCACACAATAGTGCCGGTATAGAAATAATGATACTTGTGTTACACAAATCCCTGTCATCTGTCTATCATTGGTCCTATTCTCTGACACTCGCAATATTTGATCCACTTGCACACGTCTATTGAGTGTCACTTCCTTTAGCATGACTTACAATCCATCATTCCGAATTTTATAAATACCCTTTTATTAGGAAAATCCAACCAGCCAGTTTGTGTGTCTTATCTTGAAATGCATAGTAAATTTCTCGAGGTATATATGCGACCTGGTCTTCAGTGGATATTTCTTCTCTGCGTACTGATTACGTAGGGATTAAAACACGCTTTGCTTGCAGTTTCTAGACGCCTCTATCATTCTGGAGTTGATTATACGTTCAAATCGGTTTCCTGCGTAGCTGAGTACGATAATGGGGCAGTAGCCATTTGGATCTGTCAAGATGTGCCCTTCCTCTTTAGATTTATTAGTATGGCGTACGTCCATGCCTGTAATAGGATTTATCTTTTCCATCTGTAGCTTAACTGCCAGTAAACTGTTTTTTGTTGTTGTTTTTTTGTGTGCATATTCCAATACCAATTTCATTTGGTATTTCATCTTCTCATGATGTTTCTGTTTCTTTTGTGACTGCGTTGTTTAATCCAGTGTACATAACACGTGTATAACATTAGTGTAATAACAGTGTACAAACAACTTGTATAACGTTAGTGTAATAACAGTGTACATACTGCATATATAACATTAGTGTAAAAACGGTACTCATAAACCATATATAACATTAGTTTAAAAACGGTGCCAGGTTAAAAACCACGTACGGAAAAAAATAAATCCGGGTTGTGATTTCTCGCTTGATACGACCACTCCTCCAGTCGACTCAGCTGTAAATGAGTACCTAGTGCATGAGATGTGGAGGTAAACAAACAAGGAAGGGAACTGGCCGTACCCACCTAATAGTTGCTGAAGCTTAGTACATGAAGAGTTATCTTCATCCCCGACGTCAGATTGCTGCCATGGAGCATACCTTCACCTTACAACAGGTAAAACGAGTTGGCTGGCATTACTGAAACCGCTATTTTCAGGAAAAATGTAAAGGTAGCAGAGTTATGATACAATAATATAGCTCACGGTTTTCCCATAAATGCAGAGATGCCTAGTCAGTGACTGATAAGAAATCGCATGTTCAAAATAGTCATTCGGAGTTTTTCAGTATCGATGACTCAATTTCTCGATATCCACAGAACATGAGACCTAGTACTCTACTTCCTTGTGGCTTTGTAAACAAGGCAAGTAATGATTTGTTTGATTTGCTCAAGCAGACACACACAAAATTATTGATTGATTTATGCAGACATATAAAGTTATTGATTTATGTATATAGATACACATAATGTTATTGATTTATTCCCACAGAAAGGTATTGATATGATCATACAGATACAGATAGGTATTGATTTGTTTAAACAGACACGCATACATTTATTGAACACAGAAAGGTATTGATTTGTTCACACAGACAGACACACATTTATTGAACACAGAAAGGTATTGATTTGTTCACACAGACACACATACATTTATAAAACAAAGAAAGGTGTTGATTCGTTCACACATACATTTATTGAACACAGAAAGGTATTGATTTGTTTAAACAGACACGCATACATTTATTGAACACAGAAAGGTATTGATTTGTTCACACATACATTTATTGAACACAGAAAGGTATTGATTTGTTCACACAGACACGCATACATTTATTGAACACAGAAAGGTATTGATTTGTTCACACAGACACACATACATTTCTAAAACAAAGAAAGATATTGATTTGTTCACACATACATTTATTGGACACAGAAAGGTATTGATTTGTTCACACAGACAGACACACATTTATTGAACACAGAAAGGTGTTGATTTGTTCACACAAACACACATACATTTATTGAACACAGAAAGGTATTCATTTGTTCACACAGACACACATACATTTATTGAACACAGAAAGGTATTCATTTGTTCACACAGACACACATACATTTATTGAACACAGAAAGGTATTCATTTGTTCACACAGACACACAAAGATTTACTGATTTGTTCACACAGAAAGTTATTGAATTGATCAAGCAGACATAGAAATGTATTGCTTTCATCACACAGACATAGAAAGTTATTGATATGTTTACACCAATACGCAGAAAGTTATTGTATTGTTTACACAGACATTTATTGATCTGTTCATATTATTCTACAATATAATAACTAGTTTTGTTCCCATTAATACATTCACTCTCTTGTACTGTATTCATATCTACACACGCACATATATACTAATTACTTATCTTAAGCGTATATATGCACACACACTCACAAATACATATCACTTTTTCCTAATTAAATATAAACAAAATACAGGTATTCCAAATTTTCAACATTCGCGAACACACATAATATGCAGCGATGGTAAATGCAAAGCAGAACTAAAAGTAAGGCTGGAGATGGCTTTAGCGTCCTTGTCAAGGCTAACTGTGATGTGGAAAAGCAACATCAGTATTGGAGTGAAAATCAAACTGTGTAAGTCGCTGGTGCTTTCTGTTGTGTTGTATGGTTGTGAGAGTTGGACACTCACTGCGGACATGGAGAGAAGATTACAGGCTTTCGAATACAAATTCTACAGACGAATTCTACGAATTTCCTATAGGGAACATAAGACCAATGTGTACGTAAATAATAAAGTACAGATTTGTGCAGGTGTTCAGGAGCCATTGCTTTCAATAGTGAAACGAGGAAAACTAGCATGGTTAGGACATGTCAAGCAAGATTCCTTGTCAAAAACAATACTGCAGGGAACTGTCGAGGTTGGACGAAGCAGAGGAAGGCAATTAAAGGCATGGACAGACAACATCAAGGAATGGACAGGGCAAGATATTTCCACACTCATCCGCATTGCTGAGGATAGAATTTGCTGGAGGACTCTGTGTGCTGAGGCATCCAATGTGGTACCCCTACGACCCTGAAGGGTTACGTGTTTATTGATTGATAAGAGCAGTATCTTCACAACGAACCTGCGCTCTAAATTGCTCAATTTCACACTTACACCGAGTTATCAATTGGCTAATATGCTCGCCTCACATCGTCAACTTGTTCTCGCTCCAAAACTAAAGTAGCAAAATATGATTAATATATCTCGCTTCGATGTACAATTTTCACATCTTAAAAATAGATCTCCTAAAATGGCTACTAGTATTTTTTTTAATGGCTAATAAACATATTCTAACACTAACGGTCTTTCTCAAACTCCTGTAGGCTATCAAGATAAATTCTCGGAAACGTACTCGATTATTTCATTTCTGCTGGAGATGTAACAGATAATGATACTTCCGCTTCCTATATAGACCCCTCATTTTCATTGTGGTTTACATTTCCTTGTATCTACTGATTTCCCCTTCTCAAATAACAATTGAAAATATGAGAGTGTCTCAAATAAAATCCATAAAAGTATGTAATTATAATACTCGGTGTCATTGTCATGCATCCTGTCAATATTGTTGCTATGGAAGACAAAAGTGCCCCACCGTGACATTATGGTGAGGATATAATGTGACGTTAAATTGTCAGTTTAAAGATGACATACTCCACTTTTGACATGTACCAAAAAGAAGCACGGCTCTGTAATACTGTTTATTTCTACTCAATGGGTGAAACCTATATTTTATGGACGAATGAAGGTAGTATAGTAATATATGCATGCCAATCTAGCAAGTGTATGAGGAGAGTAGAGATCACTCTCCAGTGTCGGGAAACAACCCGATATTGAGAATGCGAGAGCTGCGGTAACGCACGGCATGAACGGAAAAACATGAACGGAAATAAGTGCAAGTATTTTTTTCCTTGTAATTCACAGCAACCATAGAAGACTCAAATGGCGCAGAAAGCATATCGGAATTTACTTCATTGTTATCGGATTGCCCATATGTATTCCGCACTATTTGTGAAATGAAACGTCTCATGTAAAAAATAAAACATAACACGTAAAAACGCGGCTTCAAGCAATAATGCACTTGTAAGCAATACACCACGACCCGAAACCGAACCCAAGAACACAACACAAATGACTCAACCATCTCTGTAAGGAAGACTTTGCTCTGGAAAGAACATCGCATCTGAATAACTATCATCAAGTGACATATTCTTTCCACTTCAGAACGTGGTCTTCCTTGTGGATTCTCTAAACACTCCAGGATTATGGGCTAGTTTACCTGACGCAACTTGAGACATGTTTAATTAACTTAAATAATAATAAAGCGATATGCAATCTGATCTGCTGATATCGAAACCGGTGCATTGGGATTGTAAGACCTGTGCTAGTTGTGCCTTATAAATCTGTGAGAAAATGCTAAACAGTTGCTGGTGTCTGTGAAAAATAAAATACAATTTCATTTCTACCAGTGACATGAGGACATTGAAGAAACTTGAAAACATGGTAATGAAATTTTGCTGATCACTAGAAATTACAGGATTTAAAAAAAAGTGTGGATTTATCCTTTAAAATTAATTTAAGGATTAATCATTGGCTCTGTTCTTTGATCGTGGACAGTACCGTTTCTTACTCGTCGTGATTATGTTGGGTTCTTGGTTTAGGCCTTTTGGTCTAAACGTTGATTTGCATGTGATTTCTTGTGTATTTCCATTGATTAGCAAAACATAATTTACCCGTTTCCAAGTTTCGTCTGTCGGATTGCAGTTCTGCTGCAGTTGTTACCTATTATCGATCATTGAATTAGTAGAACTTTCCTAGTCCCCATTAATTTTAGGTGTCATAATTAGTTTAATTTATGCGGCACATTAGAGCTTTTTTAATATAAATATTGAAGAAGCAGCAATATTATTTTTACAGTAATTAGCATAACAATACCTCTTTATTTCGTTCATCAATAACGTCACATTACGCATCAGACACGCTTGAGATGTATCGGCCGTTCCGTATGACCTGCCTGTCATATGCTAGTCCCTCAATGACGTATGAAACAGACAGTTGACACGCAGTCATTAGTAAATGAAATCTCTATTTACATCTCATAAACGTTAGTGATTTAATTGTTATATAATTGATTACGCTGAACTAGATCTTGTGAAATGTTCAACTGTTCCCTTTCAATATAATTTGACAATGTTTCAAGTGAAAGATGTTTGGGAATTTGTCCGTAAAATGCTGTTCTCTATAAGAGTCAACCAGTTTTACTAGTTCAGCGAATAATATAAAATCATATACATGACAAATATCAGAAAGTATGTTTGATCGCATAAGAAGAATAGGTCTCCATTCCGGTTTCAAAATGCATCCATACACTCCACACACAAATATGCCTTTGAGACATGAAAATGTGTAAGAGTATGGGTGTCACCTATTTTACTAATTGAGGAGAATCTCTTCCCTTTATCAAAAAACATATGGGCTGTAAAGAGCTATCAGCTCACAGCTAAAATGATTATTATTATCACCAACATCTTTCGAAATGAGATAAAACAGAATGATAAACCAGGACAGCGAAAAACAAGGAATCATGAAGTGTTAAGAACACTGAATGTAGGCCAGGGTTGGCTTTTAAGCAACATTATGAACAGAAAACTGAGGGTTTTATTATTGTTGGTTTCTTTGTTTGCCATATAAAACGAAATGACAGTAGACACACACAAACTAGTAATTTAAGGAATGGTTAAACGTAACGGGGAAAAGGGCCACAGAAATCGTTAATGTACAATAACAGAGTGTTTAAACGAGCCCAATTGTGCTGCAGCGAGTGAATTTCCCCAGAATTATAAGTTGTTATTATGGCGTCAATCAAAACTACATTATGGAAAGAATTTGTCAGCTGAATTTAGTTGATGAAATAATCCCTTTATCTGTGAGCAGTTGACTTATAATTGCCCATATCATTTCTGACAAAGGTACATGTCTTCTCAGTTGTATAACTGAAGCTACACCCAGACACATATAAGGTATCAAATTTATAATATAACGGGGGAAGGGGGGTTATAGATGCAAGTTTAGTCACCAAATGGCGGAATTCCAGTGCGCCAGTCTCCCAGGATAACCACATCCTGCTAAGAGCAGCAACCCATCGTAGTATCCTTTAGGATACCTCCGTAGCTAAAGGGTTAACGGAAATTGAAAACAATTAAAATAGAGAGGTAGAGATGTTAAATTCACAATCGTAGTCCTAGCACGGTTGTGTGTTCGATACTGTGTGAGCTGTTACTGTTGTTGTTTTTTTTTTGTTGAAACAACATTGAACCACTTGTAGTGAAGCATTATTTTTCATCTGCGAACCAAGTCCAATTTTGTTATACTTTTCCATTAAATATAATGGAGGTCTCATTTCATGTAATTCTGTCATTTAAGGGTTAGAATATTTCATTTTCAAAACATAACAGCCCATAATAATAAAATAAGCTAAACCAATGAAATAGTCACCGTGCGTCACTACTGTAGACACTAATGATAATGTACAATGTATAATGTGAGCATGTATATTACCAGATACATCGTCCATGTTCACTCTGCTACTTTGTCTCTATTCTGCTATTTACATCTTACTATACCCTTAAAACCACCAATCTTAAAGAAGAGGAATTAATAGGCTGTAAGACCATCCAGGAACTTCTTCTTCTTCTGCGTTCGTTCTCAAACTCATGCAGATCAGCAGGATGTAGTCCGGAGAACGGAATGCGTTGTGTCATAGTTTACAGCATAGATGTGATATCCGCGCCTTTCGGCCTGACACATCCAACGTCATCGTGTCTTTGGGTCACTTACCCTATATGGGATGGCGCGGTTAACTCCATCCCATAACCTCCTTAGTCGCCTCGTACGACATGCATGGAAGGTAAACAATGTTGCTATTCTTTGCTCCCCGTTCGGGCCACGACAACACACGGGCGATCCAGGAACTAAAGTTGCAGGCAGCGGACAGCATCATATGGAGAACCAAAACCTCTGCCCTATGTGTCGCTTGCGGCACGAAAGGATCACACTAACTAACTAATGCAAAAAAGTGATGGGAATAGAAATAACTGTACTGAAGTGTAAGGCATGGTCCAAACATACAAGCAAACAATTGTCTAGATGAGTGGTTTTCAACCTTTGTTATCGTTGATTCACGTTCAGGTCGTTAATCTCTTTGACTATCTTTTAGCCGTATAAAAGTGCTTCACCTTTCATTAATGTTTACATGAAGACACGTATTAAAGTAATATTCCGTTCGGATCGTGGTAGTTTGATTTCTAGAACCGCGACCTCCAAATATTGTATGGTTAATTGCTATGATTTAACCACATTGGACTAACGTACGCGGTTCGATACATCACCATGAGAGGTACATTTTACTTAACCAAAAAAGAAAATATTATTATTTTATTATTGCGAGTAGTTTTACAGAGTTCCCTTTCTGAGCCCTCAAGTCCATGAACTTCGTGAACTCTTAAGTTGTCATTTCTTTTTTTGTGGCTCCCTAATCGAACGTTGTAGACCCCTCCCACACCCCCTCCTTCTAGGGGGGGGGGGGGTATTCACATTGATAACCACTAGTGGAGATTATATGTATCATCAGTAAGTGTAGTCTTCGCATGAAAGGTTGGCGGCAGAGATCTTCAATAACTTTCAGTCGTGGTAGCGCACTCTGATAGACTGTATATTGTTTATCTAAAATTGTTACCTCCAACTTTCTACCTTTTGTTTTCTTCCCCCTCAATTCTACCTTCAAGTAAGACCTTCAACAGGATGTCATATGTATATGTTCAAAATAATTGATATTTTGTTTACCTTCCTTTAGTAATTATCGTTTAATACGCCGTGTTGCCACAACAACTTTGTTTTTTCTTTACTTTACATGAACTTCTCTCTATTCTTCTATATATCCACATCTCAAAGTATCAATTATCTCTTTCATTTATATCTTCATTATACATGTTTCTGATCCATGCATTATTTTATCATTACCATTATAATTATCATTTTATTTATCTTTTGATTGAGATTGAAATAGTATATGTTCAATAAACATATACATTTCCAAGTACATATCATACAATAAACACTAAATACACAGATTGACCAACACAATTCTACGAATACACCATTACAAAATAAACAAATATACCTCCAATCTAAAATATTCCACCGCCTCCACCAAAAACATTAATCACACTTCATTTTTCTCTCATTTGTTCCAGATATCTCCCAACATGTTCTCACTTTCAGCTGAACCCTATATAAATTATGTATTCTGAATTAAATGTGACAGAAACTTACGATTTCTGACGTGACGGTTTACGTGTTACAATTTACTTCTTTTTTCATATATATATATATATATATATATATATATATATATATATATATATATATATATATATATATATATATATATATATATATATATATATATATATATATATATATATATATATATATATATATATATATATATATATATATATATATATATATATATTATATATATATATATATATATATATATATATATGTTTTCCATGTTTATGAGTTTTTGCATCTATCGAAGACAACACAGATGTCATTTTAGGGTTGAGCACTGCCAGTCTAAACATATTGATTTTCTTTTATTACAAGATTTCTAGATACTACTTAAATCCTTTATTTCTCATTAGTATGCATTGATCTTGTAGTTATTTTCTTTCAGTTATCAAAACCAGTTTTACAACTCTTACCGCAGAACATCAAAACAGAGGCACCTACTGTATCAAATATAGTAACAATATTAAATGGACTAGAAATGCACGTAAGGTGTACATTCTATAATATGTAACATGATGTAGCAGGATTGTCATCTGAGCAAAAAATCGTTCACAAAAACATTTCTAAGATGATCATGAATTTTGATAAATTTCAAATTAAATACAATTCTTAGAGGAGAAACAATTTAGAAAGTTTATTTTTTTAGAAAACGATTAGACTTACGTAAAACACAGGTTTATATATCGTTTCAATTGGACACGAAATATTATAGCAAAAACTAGTAGGAAATTATGAACAATGATGAGCACACAAGAAATCATAAAAATTACACTACACAAATCACATTCAACGTTTCAACCAAAAGGTCTTTATCAAGACACAAACAAAACATTAAAAGACGACGAATGGAAAAATTATCACGACATCGAACGGAAATATGGAAATTGGAAGGTCAGAAAGTACATAAAAAACGTAAATATATGTGGAAACGAAACGAACAAAAAGATGAGTAAATGACTGAACAAAAATAATAAATACAAAGACCACACCAACCCAGTACTAGACATAAGAGTGGTCGGAATTGAGTCCAAACGGCTTGAGTGCACCCAATTCAAAAATGAGACAATTTTCTAGAGCATACCTAGATCTATCATCGGTGGTGCAAGATCTGATGGCGGTGACCTGAATATCCATAGCACCATGATGACCATCGTCATTGAAGTGTGTGGCCACAGAAGTGGGGTGTTCTGTGCTTGCTGGTATGAAGATGGTTACAAAAGCGATCGCTCAATCGTCGGCCGGTTTTCCCGATGTACTGTTTGCCACAGCGTTTACATATGATCACGTAAATGACATTACGGGATTCACATGTTAAGGACTGTGGGAGCCGCGTAGCGCACTGACTTCGCAAATAAGTAGTCGTGGTTCATTGCCCATTTGAGACGGAAATGGTTTTCAGATCACAACGGCTCCCAGTTCGACCCAGCCATAACTGGGAACCAGATTAATCTGGGAAGTAAAGACTGCGAGGGAGTGGATATGGCGACCGCCCTCATATAGCAGTGCCACTGAAATGTGCGATCGCTAACATCTTACACTCCTACCGCATGAATAAATATGCTATGGGTTAACTTTACTTTTTAACCAAACAATGACTGTTTAACTACAAATTAATATATGTGTTAATATATTGTGAAAGTTGGAAAGTAACAAAGGCAATGGAGAAGATATTGAAAATAAATGTCTTAGAAAACTTGGGAAGAAGTCGGATGAAACAAGCAAATAAAAGAGGAAACCAAATAACATGTTTCCATAACAATAAGAATATAACGGTGAATATTTTATCAGTTATATATTTACAATAAACATAAGTAATGCCACTATATGTGTCATTAAGTGTCAGATGGTAATAGAAAAAGAGGAAAATCAACATAAACATTTTGTACAACGTCATCACAGAATGTATTGGCAACACGGCCATGTGTTCATGTGGACAGGCAGTACAGAGTGCCAAACATATACTACAAGAGTGTTCTGAGCATGAAACGCTGAGGCAGACATATTGGCCAGAGGAAACAATACTGGAATCAAAACTCTATGGGACACTGTATGAACTACAAAAGACAGTGAGTTTTATTAAGGAGACAGAATTACAGATATAGACATGTTCAAGTGAACGAAAGAAGAAGAAGATCACAGAATGTATGACTATAGTACATATGTATTACAGATACATATTGTGTTTGTTTTGTGCGTTCGTATCTTTGTGTATGTAATCATGTAATATTTGTATTTATACTTCTTTCGTGGCAGAAGGGATAGTACGAGAGCTTTACACCCTGAACTCACAGAAATTTGACGAATATTCTTGTGCATTTGTGGTCAAGTCGATATTAACTCAGAAGCAACAAAACAATCAATCAACTATGACTACGACAAAATTCGGATGGATGACAAAATCTATTAGCAACCTGTGAGATTGACCCTTGTAAAGAGGTTGCGGCGGACATTTGGCCAACTAGCAATAAGACTACGAATGTTCACTGCATAGTTGAGTGAGTGAAACACTAAATATATTACCTATCTGTCTATGTCTGTTGTGTTGGAATATTTATGTAAAAAATAAAACCGCGACACAATGAAACTCGTTCTCTAGACCACATTCTCTTAGAATCTAGTAGGATATTGTCCTCCTGACGTTGTGGTTAAGCCCCTATTTGCTTTGTTTCAAAATATTGGGTTCTAAATCGTCTCTCGATGTATCGTTTGAAGCTATGAAGTTAGTGCTCTGATAAGCAGGTGCGTTCAGATGACATCTATCCGCCTCGCAACTTGAGTCAACACGCTTACGTATTCGACCAATGCGCATCCCATCTTAACGGAACTAGTTGAAGTCTCATTTACTGCCTAATGATTATTTTCTAAAAGTATATGTTTCATTTATCCATGTCACATCTGAAGCAACCATGTTTATGTGTATGTACTATTTATGTTTACAAGTAGGCCTAATTTGTCCTTGTGGTACTGATATCTGATGGCACGTACTAATGTTAAGTGTTTGTGGTTCTCATGGAATTTACATATCTGTGTATTATTATTATGTGTGTGTCTTTATTTTCTCTGTGTTGATCGACCGATCCATATTCATAGTAGCATGAGAAAAACACGTTGTAACACGTTAGTTAGACGACCATTTTAGGGATGCGGATTGGCCAGTATGGAAAATGTGTTGACTCAAGTTTCGAGGCAAATAGGTGTCATTTTTACAAACCTGGTTCAAGTCTCGTTTGCTACCTTATGATTTTTTTTAAAATAATAAATCTTCAATTCCTTTTTATTATATTATCTATAATTAACTCTGATGGTTTTGGCCACCACTCCCAATTTTGTAGTGGTCAACGCCCTGACATGCTTCTAGATGCACTTATATCTAGTTAAAATAAAAATGCATATCTCTCACAAAATGACTCTTACCCCCGATATTCCACCACAACAGAACTTTATATACAGAATGTAGTAAAACCATCATCATAAGAGATAGTTTTAGAAGTTAAAACAGATGCGTGCTTAATAGATTGCACCAGTCTTAATGCATTCGACGAAGTCGAAAACACCGATCTGTCATAATATTAGAAACACAATATTATTATATACTGACATACAAGACTGTGGGTAACTACAAGATGTGTATATATGAAACTAACAGAAGCTAAACGAATTACTTACGCCATATGGGAAACTTTGAGACAGGTAAAACAGGAAGTTTGACCGTACTACAGAGCACTGTTTCTATATTTTCCATGCACAGAGAAAACATTAAACTCAATATGTTAGGAAAACAATTTGGTAGAGTACAGTGTGGACAATCTGCTACAGCAGGTTGGTAAAGTACAGTGTGGACAACCTGAAAATTAATGATAGCACAAAGGCCGTAGATACGCATTCATAAAAGTAGGAAGGCGGAAGAGGATTAACCGTTGTTTTTTTCCACGGATCAGAACAGGAAATGAAGATATCACAAATATAATGCTGGTAACATCATAAAGATATCAGAAAAATAATGGTGGTAATGTAGCGAATTCATCGAGATACAACAAGCAAGTGGTTTGGGCATCTAATTAAAATTAATTATCAATACTTACCAGCATTTTGTTACAATAAAAGAAGATCTCAATATAGAATATTGGACAACAAAAAGGAATATGGATAGATATATCAAAGATACAATTCACAAATATGGACATAATTCAATAAAGGCGACACGCATACACTTCTTTGTATCGCAAATATAATCTTTTCCCTACACTTAAACGTTCGTAAAACATCCGCAGATGGATGATAATCGTTCAGATCACTATGAGCAGATAGCAGATAGCAGAGGATTGACTTCACTATACTCTAGAGTTTACAGATTATTACCGGCGGCGCCCTTAATATAAAGCACAACTAGAGAATTGATAATTTTAAGTCTCTTTTCAATTACTTTTTTCGTTTTGGCGAGGCTGCCATAGCGTCCCTGGATACTTTTTGCGGCGCCCCCGGTTGCCGCGGCGCATACTTTGGGAACATCTGCCTTATTCTATCCACAAGATGACCTTCCTGTTGACTAGATCCCACTCCGCTGAACTGGCCACATCGTCCGTATGCCAAACACGCGTCTTCCGAAGAGATTATTCTATGGGGACAGACATGTGTAACTATAGAAGAAGCCCAGATTGCTGACCACAACATTAATGCATGTCTCTTTAATAAGATGGAGAAAACATGGCCTTCTATCACTACTTCCGAACCAGAAGAGCTTCATGTGGTAACCGGAAACGAATCACACATTTCATTGAAACATTTAGCGTTTTGACATGATGGCTGACTAGAGAATGATCAAGGCCGTCGATAAATTTCTTTTAACGTAATGGGGGGGGGGGTGAAGGGTTACTTTGAAAAAAATCAAATGTGTGTTCTCGTGTGTCAATTCTTAGTTTTAATGAAAATGGGATAATCTTTTTGTGAAATATCGCAATGGGAGGGGGATTTGCTTATGATCAGCTTCTAGTATTAAAAGTCGTTCTGATTGGTTCAAATCTTCCCTTTCCAACCCTCCCCTATCTACGGTTTTGATAGTATTAAGATATATCATTCAGAAATTGGGTCAAAGTATGAGTCCATCGACCGCCGGATCAGCAAATAGCCTTTAAAATGGAGCAGTATTATTTACTCCTACACTTTATTCACATTTCACATTAATTAGTTTAACCTATGGTGATTTAAGAAAAATCTTTAGTGAATTGAATCCCGCTTTCGTACATCCATCCGGCTGACATTAAATCTGTATCTCCACGAGACACTAATATCTTACTTAGCTGAAAAGCAGGAAATCAATAAATCCACTATTTTATATAGACGTCTATGTTACGACAGAATAAGAAAAAAACCTGATGAAGATACTTAAACCAAAAATTTCACAATATACTCAGCACACATAAGGGCATCTCCAGAGAACTCTTCTACCCCTGACGCTGAAAGGCAATAAAGGGTTTAGCGAATAGATAGAATATAATGGATAGAAGATACTTAAGTACAGATATGTAAAGTGTTGAGGACATTATCCCCAGCCCTTGCCATTTGTTAGATATGCCACAGTGAGCTGTATTAGATATATACCGTTCAAAAATAGAAGCGCAAATTTTTAGGAGTTACTTTTATAAAAGATATTCGCTGATTGTACAGCATTTCAACATGTCGACTGTGTCCATCTGGTCATTAATTTTTTTTGGCTACCTGAATTGTACTCAAACAACACTTTTGGCAATAACTCGTGACAGGTTCATGAGAATTCCGTGAAAATTAATGAACACAAAATTATCTGACAATATTATTCAATGCCTATAAAAGATTGACGGTCCTCGTATAAATTCAGTTGAAAATCCAATACACACATAGGGATCATCACATACTACAGAACAACGATACATCATCATTGGGCGCTTACAAACTGAACAGTCACAAAGTGTAGTGACCAGACAATTTATGTGCACAATAATGAGCACCATTAGCCATCTTTAGAGGCGATTTCAACAAACTGGCTCAGTGGCAGACTGGCCACGGAGTGGAAGATCCAGAGTGACAACTCCTGCCGAAAACCGCTTCATGCGACTGTGTCACCTCATGAATCGATTTGTATATGTGTGCTCTACAGTCCACTCAATGCAAGCACCTCGTTGGATTTCATATCACACTGTCAAGAACAGGCTTCACGATGCTGGTCTTTGGACTAGAATACCCTACAGAGATCATGCTCTTACGGACTGGCATCACCAGAACCGACTGCAGTGCGCAAACCAGCATCGTCAATGGACCATTGGAAATGACTGGAGACGGGTTTGGTAATCAAACCACTAAGGTTAATCAATTATTTTGTGTGTGTGTGTGTGCTTCAGCGACACGATGGACGGAGAAGAGTTTATCGGAGAGTCCGTGGGCGCTACGCCCAGAACAGCGTTGATGAGGCTCCTCCACATGGTGGTGGAGGTGTACTGATGTGGGGGCGGGCAACTTTATGTGAAGAAGTGACGTGATGCAAATTGAAGGATGCCTGAATGCCGAACGATACGTCAATGAAATTGTTCGCCCTAGCGTCTTTCCAATTTCGGCTGCACGAGGACCAATTTTTCAGCAGGATATTGTTCGACCTCATGTGACACAACTCACCACCCAGTTCCTAGCTGACAGATCATTCTGTCAGACCATTCCGTGGCCAGCCATTTCATCAGACATGAACCCCATAGACCACTTATAATGTTAATGTAGGCATCTCAGAATGTTGTTAACTCCTTCAATCCACCTTCTTCGTGGTCTTCCTATGCATCTTGATGTTTAAATTTGCATGTTGTATACTCTTGTCGCTGGCCAATAAGGGTTCATTCTCATTAAGTGACCGAACCACTTC
Organism: Meghimatium bilineatum; assembly: GCA_034231615.1. Classification (NCBI taxonomy): domain Eukaryota; kingdom Metazoa; phylum Mollusca; class Gastropoda; order Stylommatophora; family Philomycidae; genus Meghimatium; species Meghimatium bilineatum. The sequence continues at coordinate 60,877,191 of CM067298.1, forward strand.
AGTCTCGGTTTTTCAATATATTTGACCACAGACGTCGTTCCAACAGTTCTTGTAGTCTATTCATTCCTCTCATGATCTTGTTTGTCTGCTACTTTTCTTAGACATCTCATTTCACGTGCAGTAGGCTCTTTTTATTTTTTTTTGTTAGTGTCCGTGTCTGACTGATGATAACAAAATGTTAGTAAAAAGAATGAATTTGTAATTTGCTTTTTGATTTCCACCGGGATAAATTTTTGTTTCAAAATTGGTATAAGTTCATAATTTACGTAGTTAGTTTTTTGAATTCTTGTCTCGATCTCTCTGTCCATTTTTCCGTCGTCTGTAAAAATGTTCCGAAGAAATTTAAACTCTTGCACTTATTTCACTAATTGATCATTTATCTTGAAGTTGATTGTCTTTGTTTCTCTGCCTATAGACATTACTTCTATTTTTTTGCATTGATTTTCATATTGTGATTGAGGCAACTTTTGTTGATTTGGTTTATGTGATCTTGCAGCTATTCCCTTGAACTGTGAAGTAGTCACTAATTGTCAGCAAAGATTAGTTAAGTTAGATCATATTAAAATCATTGGTATCTGTAAATAGTTGTAGCACATTGAAGTTTTTATACAGTCATGAATCCATCATCAGATTTTGCGTTCGAAGTCGAATGTGTCTTTTTTAGAGGTTGGTTTTGCATCCCTTGAAACGATTTACAAATGTGTGTATTCGCCGGCATTTCTTTCATGATTTGTGTATATCTAGTCTTGGTTACTCTGTAGCAGTTCCCTAAATTTGTGTATTCAAGTGCTCCCAGCTTGTATTCACACTTTCGTCATTTAGTAATGCAGATTGCAGACTTTCATCTGGAGTAGAAACTATTTACTATAATATATTTACATATATCAGTTTCCTGACATCTATTCGTTGCCTTGCTTTGTTTCCATTGGGTGCGCCTGGCATAGCTTTGACTAGACAAATAATTGTTCAACATGACCTTGATGTCCTTAGCTTCTTGTGGATTAAAAATCACTACAATCATCAGAGACTTCATGCCAGTTAAAGAATTTTTAAATAATACAGTAAGTACTATTTAAATGTATAGGATTTAATCAAGCTAGACAAGAAGTCATCCACTATGTCCATCTATCGAAACACTTTGTATGAAAGTCTCATCACGATTACATAAAACTAGCATATTTAAAAAAAAATGGGTAGCATATCCTATGCAGGATGTAGCCATCAACCCAGCATGTTTTTTATTTTGGTGATCTTCTAGGAAATATTTACGTCCAGTAGTTTGCCATTGCTTCCTGAAAGGTCTGGAATCACAATTTCCTGAGGCGAGTTTCGAACTCGGTACCTCGGCCATCACAGACGCGCTTTTTACCACACCACCACAGAGTCAGACAAAAAAACTAGTATGTGCTGCCTAAAAAATAAAAGCTTGCAGTTCTGGAAAGGGAGAATATGTCGAATGAAATGATAGTGTATCATAAAAATGAACAACTATGTCGTCTTACGAACCACGATTACAAGACGATGTCACTTCTTTAAGAAATTCAACAGATCGATATACTTTCTATTTGATGTTTCGAGAGCTATGTTTGAAGACCACAAGTCTAGTTCATAACTGGACTTTATCAATAATCTCAGATCTGTTAATCATCTCACGGACAAGAAATGTTTCGGTTATAATTGAACAAAAAATTTCATTAATTTTTTGCACGAATTGTTCAGTGTTGCTGAAGATAACAGATCGGCATGAAACTGATTATTAAAATACAGGTCAAGAGATGTTTTGATCCAGATTTTCATCTTTCAGACGACATTCTGCAATATTAAATCCCTCAATTGTATCTGCCTAGTCAAATGAATGAACTTTTCTTATTTATGAGCAGGATAATTCTAACAATATACCCATTCAGATACACAGAAAAGAAAGCGAGAGACCGCCAGAAACCCATAAGGAACGAAAGGATGAAATAAAAAAAATATAAAAAAAAGAAACATCAAGAAACGGTGATCACTATCATGTAAGATAATTCAAAGATTGGTGACTGTTTTTTTTCCAGCACTCTGGGATTACAAACGATGCATCTCTTGTTTCTTATGTTCAGAAGGTAAAATAGGTTTTGTCCAGAGCTTTTATTCAGACCAACAAGAAATCGATGTTCAGTGGCTTCAGAAGCAATGGATGTCGAGTCTGTTACTGCAGCTCTTCATTGGTTCTCTGAGACTCATTTTACTAGGGTGGTAAGTGTCCGATTCTCAGTGCATGCTTCGTAATAATAAAAGAGATCAGTGTTGGTATAAGTGGATGAATTCTATAATCTGTTCCAGACTTCTGGGTGTCACACAAATTTACTGCCCAGTATAGGCTGGAGACCAAGAAGATAAGAGAGTAGATAGACTTTTACGTCGAATGCACCTATAGTCGGTAAATGGAGAATAGATAAAAGATACATTTTGTGGTTGCTTGACATGCGTCTGTTGAATGTGAACACTACCACTGAAGATAAAATCTATGATACTATTGGGATTTTTTGGTATTCAGTGTAGCATATGTAGAACTGTGCATCTGATGGGTAGAATAATACGTTCAACCAGCCAGCAACATGATCCATCAGTATGCATACACTTCGATTTTTGCTTATAGAGACTGAACACCTATGGATTTTATTTTCCTGAGTGCAGTGACATCAGCTCAGAATGAATAATCAGTAATAAAAAGCAATGCTTTGAAAGGAGTCCTCTTACTCAAATGGTAAGGACATAGTCGGTTACTCATTAAGGCTTTTTGTTGTGAATGGTAGAAACATGAAGATGATCAAATACTGGACATTTTCGCTGCGAGTGTAATTGGAATATGGTTATTAACAGAATAAAGCACAGGATATCTGTGTCCGTCCATACATTGTATATTGTCAAGAATGGCTCTCATTAACTGAGCATATAAGCTCAGCGAGTCTGCATATGTTGATCTGTAACATACCGAAAGGTATCGTATAGGAGAGTCACCAGAGTGTATAATTAATCCACCCTGCATCAACCGTGGTAAAGATATCGTGTAGTAGAGTCAGTAGAATGTATACTGTTGGAAAAAAAAAGAAACGCAACTTTATTTCAAAAGTGTACCAACAATTTATTTTACGGAATTAATTTTTCAACCGTGGCATGAAGAAACTTTCAGACTTAAACTAAGCCCGTCTCCAATCATTCCCAACTGTTCATTGACAATATTTTTCCCCTACTGCAGTTAGTTCTGGAGATGCCAGTCCACAAGAACAAAACGACTGCAGGGTATTCTAGCCCAAAGACTAGCGTCGTGCATCGGATTCCTGACCGTTTGATCTCAAATTTGACGAGCCGATGACAGTGAGTGGACTGTGGAGAACACAGATGCAAATATATTTTACTCTAGAACTATCAGCTTTTATAGACATTCAATAATATTGTCAGAGTTTTTGTGTTCATTAAGTTTCAGGGGATTCTCATGAACCTTTCATGAGTTACTGCCAAAAATTATGTTTTGACCTTGACCTCTAACATGACCTCACAAATCATGAGGTGAGTACAATTCATGTAACCACGAGAAGTTAATGACCAGATGGACACAGTCGACACGTTGAATGATGTTCAGTCAGTGAATATATTTTGTCTGTATTTCATTACTACAATTTTTGGTTTATAAATATTCCTAACACTTAATAATGTGTGTACATCATACATAACGAATAAGATAAACATGCATAAACTCAGCGTTTTAGTATATACTCTGAGTAGAGGAATGTATTTCAACTTGTCTATAGATCAATATTTTTGATAACAGATAGAGAAGCCTCTTTCGATACTACATTTACATTGTTAAATACGAGTGGTACTCTCGACAGACGTTTTGTTTAGAGGGACGGCATGCATAAGGGGGAAATCCAAGAACAATGAAGTCAGTCCTCTACGCCTTTTGAACCCTTTTTTGTTAAATTTTCTGTCTATACGAAACAGTAACTTAGAAAATATATTTTGTACGAAGAGTTCTCGACAGGGCATCTAATGGATCTACTGTCCAGGTCATGTGGAAGCCAATGATAACGAAAGAGATGGTGCATTTGAGGGTAAAGCAATAGTGTACGGCACTATGATAAGCAGAGACCTAACTGAATTAATGAGATTAGCCATAGATACACTAAAACACGATGAATCGGACGCTGAAAATAATAATGTACATGTTAATAGAATGATACAAACCGGAGTGACCAAGGCAGAGGGGAGGAAATGTGTCCACATTGAAAAGACTAGAAGAACCCATAACCAACAACTGACTAGGACATTAAGCAAATGTCCTTTTTAGATGGCTAACAGAATAATAAACATGACATTTATGGGAATGCCCCCTGGGCATTGATGATGGTTCCTAAACATGAATCAAAAAATCGTAAGATATATCATGACGCTGGCCTTTAAAGATGATGCAATGGTAACCTATAAAGAAGTTTGGTACAGTTACAGTGGAAGACAGGATGCCTGAGCCAGTCTTTGGAGAAGACTCTACGAATTGTGAATTCTGACTGAACATATCTGAGATCAATTTGATGTTTTCCTACGCAACATCGCTGAGCAGCATGTTCATTGACACATTTCATTGTCTGTGATGGGAGTCGTGGTAATGTAGAGTCTGGCACTTCCCCGTCGATCATTGTATCATTTGTTTCAAGGTCAGTCACTAGATGTTTTAAACAACGAAAACATACCCTCCGTTGTCCACTCAGCCGCCTGAAAATGGGTATCAATTCTCATGCTCTGAGAAGTTGCACGAAAATAGTCATTGCTACTAAGTGATGAAGGTGACGGTAAGACGGTCTCTGGTTAGTCAATGGTTAAGCAGCTGAGCACTTATGGGAAAACTATGTGCTATGACAGCGTAAGGTAACTCAATTTACTATTTCGTAATGGGGACATTTCGAAGGTGAAAATAAAATAGGAAATTGTTGGAAATGATCGAGCGGTCCATTTACTCATGCCCTTTGATTCAATACCATTGTGGGATATATGCATGTGTCTGTGAGTTTTTTTTTATTATTCCATATAAGATGTTCCATGTTTTAAGACTCCGAGGGAGAAATCTTTCCTGACTCCATCCAGCGTTTGATTTTTATAGAAGGTGAAGGTTGTTTAGTAGAGATGAGCCACATTAAAAGACATGACACCTTGTTGAAGACCTTACTTGAGGGTAAAGTCGAAGGGAGGCGAGTAAGAGGTAGGCAAAGATAAAACTGAGAGTTTAACAACACTAAATGTACAAGTTAAAGTCTAGCAGAGAGCATCACCAAAACAAGAGACAGAGGATGTTGGAGGTCTGTTTCAGCTAACCTTTGCTGCAGAGATGGCACTTAATGATGATGATAGATGAGTGCATAACTCTAACTTTATTTCAGAAGTGGATACAACACATCACCATCATCACATGTAATGGACGATCAACAAATGTTGGCTTCCTGATACGCAACATATATGACAACACAACTTCAAGAGGGCAATGGAGTACGACCTTTTTGTGTAGAAACATTGAACAAAGAAATCGATATTGACAAGACATGGAAATAACGGCATGGAAATAACTGATTCTATTATGTGAACTAGATGGATATAAGGAAAACAAATGTAGAATTGTTGGAGTTAATAAACTTTGCACGCTACGATGACGGTTCTGCTGAAACAGATATTGACAATTAGATAAATAAGGAAGCCAATAAATGATGGAATAGAAAAGTGGATAAACTGCAGAAATATAGGAAATTAGAGGAATTATGTTGGAAGATCAATAATTTAGAGAGGAGGATTTAGAAAAACAAAACAAATGTAAGAAACTATGCATTTTTTACACATAGTTCACAATCGATAAATAGTACATGTTATTTGGTGAAACACGGTATTACAAAATTGTGAATTATTATTATCATTATCATGTGACATATTCTTTCCAGAACGTGGTCTTCCTTATAGATTCTCAGAACACTCCTCTGCGATTCTGGACTAGGTGACATGCCGCATCTAGAGATACGTTTAAGCAATCTTATATATCACTGCACCATAGTCGTCTTGGGCGCCCTCTACCCCTGTTATCGCTAACTCTGCCTTCCACAATTAATCTTTACATGCTGTTATGTCTCTATATATGACCCCCAAAAAATGCAGCTTTCTTGTTAATGTTGTTAAGGAGCCCTCTTCGACGTTTATTGATCTTAACACTTCTTGATTTGTCTTCTCAGTCGTCCATAGTATACGTACATTTTTCTGTAGCATCTCATTTCAAAAGTAGCTATTTTCTCTGCTATTGTTTTATTTAATGTACATGCCTCACAACCATATAATGCCACTGAAATTACACATGTTCTGATCATACACAGTTTTACTATGCTGTTGGTATCTTGCCAAAGATTTTTTCCATTTGCGGAAGGATCAATATCCCCATTGAAATTCTTCTCTTAATTTTGACAGAAGTCTCCTGAACTTTTTATGTTTGTGCCCAAATACTGGACATTTGTAATGTCCTCATATAAAATTGTCAATTAGTGAATTATTATACATGTCACAATAACATTTTGGGCGAAGGACGAACACCATCAACAACATCACTGCATAAGCTGATCTGAAATAATCTTGATTCTCTCTGCGTGATCCGGAGTATGTCAACTTCTACAGGATTCTCTCAATCGTCATCTAGGGCAGTGGCTCTCAACATGGGACATATGATTGCTAACGAAATCAAATTATGGGACATATGGTTCTGTACGGAATTACATTAATTTATTTTCGTATAGGTCGCCACTGAAACATTGACGTTGCGAGGAGGGGGGGGGCATACCCATTTTTTTTAACTTAATCAAGATAAATTATAATATTTTTGAAGAAACTTAAAAAGTTTTTTTATATGCACAGAAAGGTGGGCGGGGGGCGCAGAAAATCTGGTATCACGAAAGTCACGGATATGAACCACTGTTTTATGTCATTTCACATATCTTGTCATTTCACATATCTTGTCATTTCACATATCTTGTCGTTAACAATGCCTACAATTATTACATGAGTGGAACAGGAGTAAAACTAACATTTTGCTGTGTGTTGAACAAAATGCACTGAATCGACGTCTCGACCAAAGGGATTCACCAAGATAATGGCAAACAAATACAGAAGAGAACAGTTTTGTTCAGCATAAAACTACATTTAACAGAACTTATGTTTGCATTTATTTGTCTTCAGTTTTTATAGTTTCTAGATTCAGTATGTATTTTCTTACTCTTCTATATGACGCATGTATTGCAGAACGTTGCCATCACTGCCAATATGTAACATCTCTGTTCTGTGCAAGATCTTTGCCCTCACTGCCCATATACAAACGTTCTATTCTATGCAAGAACGTTGTTATCACTGCCCATATGTAACATCTCTGTTCTGTGCAAGATCTTTGCCCTCTCTGCCCATATACAAACGTTCTATTCTATGCAAGAACGTTGCCATCACTGCCCATATGTAACATCTCTGTTCTATGCAAGATCTTTGCCCTCACTGCCCATATACAAACGTTCTATTCTATGCAAGAACGTTGCCATCACTGCCCATATGTAACATCTCTGTTCTGTGCAAGATCTTTGCCCTCACTGCCCATATACAAACGTTCTATTCTATGCACGAACGTTGTCCTCACTGAAAATATGTAATCTCTCTATTCTATGCAAAAACATGTCCCGCACTGCGAATACGTTACCACTCGGTTCTAGGCAAGAGCGACTGACTTCACTGCCAATATATAACCTCCCTGTTCTGTGCAAGAACTTTGCCTTCACTGCCCATATGTAAACTTTCTGTTCTATGAAAAAACGTTGCCCTCACTGTCAATATGTAATCTCTCTGTGATGTGCAAGCTGTTTTACTTCCTTCTATGTCATATTTTTAAAATCTTCAAAATTATGTATCTTTCAAACTTTCGGATGTCTCTTTTTCTGTAACTTGCCATTCTCCAACGCTAAATCTTACATCTATCGCGTTTTATTATCTGTCCAAAATATACTTTACGACATTTTCTTTACAACGAAATATTCTTTACATAAAGGCAATTTACGACGGAAAAAACCTAATTCTGAACATGACGTGTCGACAGCAAGGACATGCGGTCTTTATCACACAAGCCACTCGAATACTCCCTGTAACACCCTAACGGAAACAATACATTATGACTGTTTTTTTTTCACGACGTATGCTACATTTTATTAAAGGTTTATCTTCCTCTATATTCAGATCCTTAACGAAGCATGCTTTGGCGTTCTCAAAAACTATTCATAAGTAACGTGTTTCTGTTATGAAATACGTTACATTAAATACAACGAACATTTTAAACATATCCACAAATAAAGAGCTTTCACAAAACAATAAACATGATGAACGTGATAGAACGCTAAGACAGTATATAAGTTTGGCACTTGTTCTCTATGCCAAGTTTATTTTCAGCACCAGATTGGTGTATTTCTTAACTTTTTATTAAAGAAGATAAACAATCAACAGACTACGAGAACTATCGGAATGCATATCTTTGGCAATCTGTTGAAAGAAACAGAAATTCCTCTGGGAATGTCCGGATCGTACCATGTCGGTTCAACAAATCACTGATCACATATTATTTAAGTCTTGCACTTCTCTGGCATTTGACAACTCTAGAAAACCATATCAGATTAAGTTAGCATCCAGAAAGAGAGTCTAATATCCAATGCTTGGCACATGAACAGAGGTTCAGACCTCAAACATCCTTGGAGAACGCAAACACCATATGTCTCTTTCAACTGCAAAACTAGATATTTAACTATATATCTACCTTTTGAAATATACTGCTGGAACTGAGATATGAATACAGTTTGAGAAAGTGTGAAAATATCATCGAGATAGGTGAAACTGAAACATATTGTAATTCTTGTGAATTATGTAATGCTAAGACTTTACTGCATATCACATTAGAGTGGAAAACTCGACTGACAAATATAACAGAAGTTCAATTCGATTAAAACAATTACAGCTCACACAGCAGTTACTGGGTGAGCATCATTAAGTTAACATACATAATACATTGTTCGTGCTGTACAGCCTACACTTCCAGGCAGAGTTCAGGCTTTATTTGTTTGCATTATACTGTACTTTCATTTATTACGGTGCCTGAATAATCATTGATTTTCAATCGATTCAATGACAGGTTTCAAAAGATGACAGATGATCCCAGAACATGCTGTCGTTAATCGAGATTGTTCCGTTTTCTGCAAATAGTATTTTTATGCGTGCTGTTCTAATTTCTCCTTTTATTATTGCTCGCAATAATCTGTCTGTCATTATGATAATGTAGCTCTAACGTTAAATTCCTTCCAAATTCATGCATTTCATTGTAGGCATTTCAACACTAGTTTGATGTTTCCTCACTTATCGTCTTGTGTCGTATTTGACAACCTCTGGATCTTCAACTGTTTCTTTCGCTCTCTGCTCTTAATATTATCAGCATCATTATCATTAAACCCATAAATCCTCAGGGTTGTAGGGCTGTGTCACGTACAGTGTCAACAAATAATTCCGAAATGCCTTTCTCTTCGCAGTTTTTCGTTCGAATGTGACGACATTTTTTTTTGCATTCGTTTTCTCACGGGATCTCTTGCAGAAGGACACTGGCGCTACATGATTTCCAGCAAATTGTAGTAGGACAATGGTGCTACAAGATTTCCAGCAAGTTATAGAAGGACAATGGTACTACAAGATTTCCAGCAAGTTATAGAAGGATAATGCTGCTACAATATTTCCAGCAAGTTATAGAAGGACAATGCTGCTACAAGATTTCCAGCAAGTTATAGAAGGACAATGCTGCTACAATAATTCCAGCAAGTTGTAGAAAGACAATAGTGCTACAGGATTTCCAACAAATTGTAGAAGGACAATGGTACTACAATAATTCCAGCAAGTTGTAGTCCAGGATATGAAGATACGTTTTTTCGCTTTTTTATTTGCGTCATGGCCGTACACATCCTACTTCAGGATTGATAAATACATTCAGTGCTTTTACTACTTACTGTAACGTTTGTAGCTATATCGACAGTGTAGTCAGCCAGGCGTACAAGAGAACTGGTTTCTGTATCTACACACAGATCACTGCGCTTAAATCTGACTTAACAGCGGTAAGCCCGTGTGTTACAGAAGGTATTGTGACAATGATAACATTATCTTACTCTAGATCGTCGATTGTATATTTTATAGCAAGAAAACATCTTACGCCAGACAGTCGATGGTATATGCTGGAGCAAGAAAACATCTTACGCCAGACAGTCGATGGTATATGCTGGAGCAAGAAAACATCTTACGCCAGACAGTCGATGGTATATGCTGGAGCAAGAAAACATCTTACGCCAGACAGTCGATGGTATATGCTGGAGCAAGAAAACATCTTACGCCAGACAGTCGATGGTATATGCTGTAGCAAGAAAACATCTTACGCCAGACAGTCGATGGTATATGCTGGAGCAAGAAAACATCTTACGCCAGACAGTCGATGGTATATGCTGGAGCAAGAAAACATCTTACGCCAGACAGTCGATGGTATATGCTGGAGCAAGAAAACATCTTACGCCAGACAGTCGATGGTATATGCTGGAGCAAGAAAACATCTTACGCCAGACAGTCGATGGTATATGCTGGAGCAAGAAAACATCTTACGCCAGACTGTCGATGGTATATGCTGGAGCAAGAAAACATCTTACGCCAGACAGTCGATGGTATATGCTGGAGCAAGAAAACATCTTACGCCAGACAGTCGATGGTATATGCTGGAGCAAGAAAACATCTTACGCCAGACAGTCGATGGCATATGCTGGAGCAAGAAAACATCTTACTCTAGAAGAGCGGTTGTCCATGGAGCGGCAAGAAAACATTACCTTGTTCTAGATCAGCTGCCGAGGATGAAGCAGGTAAACATTATCTTACGCTAGCTTGGCTACCTCGGATACAGCAGGTAAACATTATCTAACGCTAGATCGGATGTCGAGGGTGAAGCGGGTATACATTATCTAACGCTAGCTAGATCGGCTGTCGATTTTGAATCGGGTAAACATTATCTGACGCTAGATCGGCTGTCGAGGGTGAATCGGGTAAACATTATCTGACACTAGATCCGCTGTCTAGGATGAAGAGGGTAAACATTATCTGACGCTAGATCGCTGTCGAGGGTGCAGCAGGTAAACATTATATAACGCTAGATCGGCTGTCGAGGGTGAACCGGGTAATCCGTATCCTGCTTTAGAATATCAAACGTCAATGGTGCAACAAGAAAGTAAACATTCTACTAGGTTCTATGAATAATAGGTGAATATAAAATGGTGTGACTCAGAAATAAGAAATGAAATTGGGCAAAAAAGGAATGATAGGAATAAGATAGATAAATCTGTAATGTTGTTATAAACAAATTAACATTCTCTTGTGATGCGATTTCGTTTGTCCTATTTTCATGGAGACTTATTCTCACCTTCATCCTCTTGTATAAATTGAAAAAAAAGCTGGCACGTGATATGGAATAGAAACAAGAAATTAGAGAATCTATGCAACTGACCCCAAAACGATTGAAATGATGCTAGGGAGTTTTCTATAGGTGATGCAACACACTCAGGGGCGTATCTACAGTTTTTATAACGGTTCACCACACATCTCATTACGTGATTTAGCATAATCTAGAGTCTAGACAAAAAATCCGTACGTTGTCTTGAAGTTATTTTAGACGAAACAGTGACTAATATATTTCACATATTTTTTGTTTAATTCGAAATATATGGACATATTCGTTGTGGCATTTGATATTGCTATATTTGAACTACATCAGTTTTATCGCGGTGATAATTTTCTATCTTCTTCTTTGTGTATACATGCTTGACATGTAGATAGGATATTCCTGAAATATACTTCATGTGTACTCTCGTAGATAGGATATTCCTGAAATATATGTCATGTGTACTTTTACCAGTGGCGTCACCCAAATGTTCATATTGTGTTGCCTTTCGTGTTAAATCTAAGAACATTCTACTGATGGGCCAGACGTAAATTCTAGTGTCGATGAAAGATCTTTCTTGCGTCCTAGACTACGAGTTGGCTTAGTAATGTTTATTATTGTGTTGTTGTTTTTTTGTTGTTGTTGTTTTGGGGTTTTTTTGTTGATAATTTTCATTTTGTTATGACGCCCTTAAAATTATATCACTGGGTGTGATTCGCATATCGAGCCATTGTGCCGCAACAGATACTCAAATATAATTTGTAAGTTGTCCGATATCATTAATCTAGTTGATCTATAAGTTTTCAAGGAAAAATTGACGAAGAATAATATTAAAATCAGCTGTCCTTTATTTTGCTTAGATATTACTTTTAAAATAAAAAAAAATAAAAAACAACAATAAAATAACTTTTAGTAAATTTTGACGGGATGAGGTTATTGACAGATAACCTAGTGTGAGTATTCAACCAGCCTTGACCGAAACACGAGATTAACGGGGAGAATAAAATTGTCAAATTTGTTCAGTTAAGAAAGGATGTGTATAGAGTGAATATTCAACTAAATCTTGACAACTTTACTGTCGCAAAATAGGATGAACACTGGATTAGTTAGCAAAACATTTGCGGGGAAAAACGTGAATACTGACGAATGTTCAAGACGATTGTGACTCAAAATACGTCCAAAAACGTGAATGTAATGGATTGTAATCAATCTTGAGTGATCGGTCGTTCATTTTGCAGCAACCAAGTAACATCTCAATAATATAACGAAGAATTATTCAGGGAACTGTCCGTGGAGCAGGACATGGTTCATCGAATCATGAAAATCGGATGGTTGTCAAGAACTATATGCTAAGAGCTTGAGCTAAATTGATTTCTCCATCATCATCACCAACACCAATTATTTTTACCCTACTTTAAGGAATAAATGAAAACATAGTTTTTGGAACAATACACATAACAAATGTCAAAAAAGTAGTGAAATGTATACGAATGTTATAGTTTTCTGAATTCGTGCGTTCATTTCGGTACAATAGAAATGGTTCTAAGGACAGTTTAAATAACAGTTATAAGAATGGAAGAATATCCTGTTGGCTGTTATACTTGACTGTTTAGGCGTTACTTGTACCGGATGTACAGGTGTGATAGAGTGTAATAGAGTGGTTATCGCGCGTACAGACGACCAAAGTTAGAATGAAGCACTGCCGCTGTCAACTCGTATCCTTTTCAGGACGTAGCAATCAACCCAATATTTTTGGCTGTGGTGATTTTCTAGGCAATATGATTACGTTCAGTAGTTTGCCATTACTTTCAGTACGGTCCTGATGCTGCAATGCCTTTGGCGGGGATCGAACTGCGTACCTTGGCCGTCACAGACGCGCTCTGTACCACTTCGTCACAGAACCGGACAATATCAATCTACTGAATGTATTTATATTACCTAGAAAATTACTATAGCCAACAAGATGCGGATTTAACGCTACGTTCTGCATAGGATATGCTGTCAAAAATTCATCATGATCAAGTAGGGGAGAAGGGGTCATAGGGGTGAACGTTGAAATATCAGTACAAACATTTCTCCATACCCCTCTTTTCCCATACATAATTAATTTTTTTTTAACTAGAAAAGATCAATCAGGTATGAGCCACAGTAACACAAGTAACAAAATAATTATATTTTTCAAATACCTACCTACTACTAAAAAAAAGATGATGAAATAACTAGAATAGATAGAATATGGACGAAAACAGCTGCTGTCTCTATTACTAGATCTTCGTCTGAACAGATATATAATAATATAACAGCAAATAATATAGAAAAAATACTAATTTTAAAACACATAAATAAATAGTTAAGAAAATACTATCAGCAAATGAAAAAGTCCCTGTAAAAAATAACAGTAAACAAGTTAATATGTATCATAAATTGTTACAGGGACTGTTTTCATTATTTTCTTAGATATGTTTTGAAATTAATATTTTTCTGTATTATTTGCTGTTATGTTATTATATATTAGATCAGACAAGGTTATATGATCAAAACGTCAACTGTTTTCGCCCTCATTTTTTTCTACTACAGTTGTTTTCGTAGTTTGTTTATTAGAAATAGTATGTATTTGTAACATATTTACTTATTGCATGTAGATGGTTACATAAACACTTTTATTTTATTTTTCTGTTCCTTGTTTTAGTCAGAAGAATTTTAGTTATATATATCCAGTTTTTAATATTATCAATCCATACTTTATTTATCCTCTTCTTCTCCCACCTTCAACAGTTCTAAGTAGGATATTTTTAGAAAGAGAATCGTGCCTCATCACATGCTCAAACCAGCGGTTTCACCACTGCCATGAGATTTTCGTGTAGACCTGCAATAGTATTTATTGTGTTTCTCATGTATATGTTGGTTATATGTTCTGTATAATTGAGTAGCAGTATTCGATTGTAACATTTGTTTTCAAAATCCTGTATTCTACACGCCATTTCTACTGTAATTGCCCAACTTTTATATCCATACACAATAATAGGTATTATTTAAGGCATATATAGGTTTATCTTTGCTGCTGTACTATATAGCGTTTAACCTGGACATTATTGCCAATGCTATTTCAAGTCTAGTCTGTGTTTCTTTGTTAATGCTTGTATCACCGCTCATGCAATATCATAATTTTTTAGAGATATCAACGCCTAGTTTCTGCCTTTTTCTTCTTCAGCGTTAATTCTCAAACTCCAGCTGGATCTCCTTTGTAGCAGCACCATGGTCCTACTAGATTTCCAGCAGGATGTAGTCCAAATAATGGAAATGTGTTGTGTCGCTGTTTTATTAGCGGCAATGGTCCGACACATCCGTCTTCGGTGGGTAGTTTATGTCTATTCATCCAGATAGTAACGGGAATCGTGTTGTCATTTCTGTTTGTCATTATTTTGCATTTCTTCCTCAATGTTTGTTTTCATACCATAATTTATGAAAATGTTTTCAGCTCGTACAACTCATACGTCCAAACATATTGCCAGTAGAATATCAATCAATCAATAAAACCCATAACCCTTCAGGGTCGTAGGGGTACCACATTGGAAGCTTCAGCACACAGAGTCCTCCAGCGAATTATATCCTCAGCGATGCGGATGAGTGTGGAAATATCTAGCCCTGTCCATTCCTTGATGTTGTCTGTCCATGTCATTATTTGTCCTCCTCTGCTTCTTCCTCCCTCGACAGTTCCCTGCAGTATTGTTTTTGACAAGGAATCGTGCCTGCATACATGTCCGAACCATGCTAGTTTTCGTCGTTTCACTATTGAAAGCAATGGCTCCTGGACACCTGCACACATCTCTACTTTATTTCTTACGTACACATTGGTCTTATGTTCCCTATAGGAAATTCGTAGAATTCTTCTGTAGCATTTATACTCGAAAGCCTGTAATCTTCTCTCCATGTCCGCAGTGAGTGTCCAACTCTCACAACCATACAACACAACGGAAAGCACCAGCGACCTATACAGTTTGATTTTCACTCCAGTAGAATATAGTGATTGTAGAATGTAGATGATAGATGATCGTAGAATATAGATGAAGCTAAAGCTTCATGTTAAATTTATAAATATACTATTATTCATATTACTAGGTATTAACACTTACAATTGAGGAGGTTGTAAGTAATTTACTTACTCACTAGTTTAGGTATGGGGCTTAGGGAGCCTCGGTAGTGTAAAGTCATTCTCACGCTGACGACCACCAAACCTGGGTTTGATATGAATTCGTTTTTCGTGGTTTGAAATTGAAAATATTCCAGTGGTTCATCCAGTCACAAGGAAGTATAGTATGTATTAGGGCTCATTCTCTGGGAAGATAGAGGAATGGTGCTATCGCTACGAGCAAGCACAATAGGCGTCGCTAGTCTTGCAATTTCTGGTCATGCATTTACTAAACAGCTGAAAACTTAAACGAAACCTGTCTTCTATTACGTTGATTCATAATTCGTATTACGTTTATCTTTTACCGTGTTTTCCTAATATTTTATACTACTCATGCAATCAATTCTAAAGATTTAATTATTTTTTTTTCGATTGGTCACTTGCTTACGCAAGTTGTAAAACTAACTCTTCTCGATTCGTAAGTCGTTCCCGACGATCTCACTACTTCGTACTCCTACCCACTAGATGATTATAGTTCTTTAACCACACCACTCTACAGTTTGAATCACTTGATTACACCAGCACTCTAACAACTTGACAACATGTCTCTAATCACTTAACTACACCAGCACTCAGAGGCTAGTAATGTCTTTAACAGCAAGTCATGCCCCTTCATTAGCAGCCAGTAGTTTACGATTTTTGTAAAGTTTGCAGTTAGTGCGGTGCATATTTTCCGACCATGACTTTTCATTTTCATTAAACTTTGTTATCCTTAACATATGGAGCGATTCAACGCATGCATTTCTATACTTTCTTTTTATTTTCTAATAACGGCCTTTTGGCTGAAACGTCGAAATAATCATTGACTATATGATTTATATTTATTACTATTTATTATTATTTGCTACATGTTTTATTAATGGTAACACATTTTCATACTTATCCTTGCTATCCGTGATTCTTACCTTACTACTTATTGATTTTACTGATTATTGATTATGAGCCGAAGTCACTGCACTACAGGCAACCCCAATCATTGCCCAGTCTCCCCAAGATAATATCGAGGTATATGCATAATGATCGTTCCTGTGGTTCGCTGGCTGAACACATTCTGCCCATCAAAGGCCCAGTTCTACTCAATAAACACTGAATACCACATTCTTCTAATCGTTTCCTAGATACACCATCTAGAGTAGCAGTCATTCAACAAGTGTTGAAACTGCAAAATGTCTCCCTTATCCATTTTCATTTCACCGACTATAGTGGAGGTGCATTCGATGCAAGCCTATTTTCTCTGCCAACGCGAATGTCCTGGAAAGTAAATCTATGTGATAGCCAGAAGGTTTGAATATGTTATAGACCTCATAATCTCCTTCCGACACACCATTTTGAATTTTTCGAAGCATAGACTGAGAATCAGCCACTGTAATTGTCCTATAAAATTTTTACTTTCCGAGACATAAATGTTTACATATATATCATAGTATTCCTAGAATATCATGCGCTACGGAGTTAAATTCTGGGAGAGTTATATTTTACTGAACCGATGCTGTGAGAGATATTCTCGACATGTATTTTGCTTCTTTGTTGAGAAGAACGGAATACATATGAAAAAATCATATTACAACGAAGTCGGTCATCTCTACTATTTGAGCCCGTGTTTGTTCATAGTACAACGAAAGCGATTCTGTTTGTTATTTAATCCCTTGTTATGGTCATAGTACAACGAAGTCAGTCCTCTCCGGTATTTGAGTCCTTGTAATGTTCATATTGCAGAGAAATCGGTCCTATCCGATATTTGAGCCCTTGTTATGTTAATATTTGTGCTAATTCTAGCAAGCTCCTTTACTTACTAATCCATAACTGTCACTACCTCATTCACGAAAACATGAAACGCAGGAAGCAGGTGTGTGCCTGGTACAACAAGGTTTTCAATACAATAACGCATCGCTGTATCTATACATACTATACATAATACATACATAGCTTTGTTCACAAGAACATTAACGATTAAATAGATGTTTTCACGTCTATTTTTATGGTATTAAGAGCATTGTTTTTGTATTTAATCTCATTCAGAACGATTCCCTACTTGTGAGGTTTCAGACCATCCTTGTGGAGTGTCTATTTAAATATATTAAATTAGTATCCGCATATATATATCATTGGAAGTAAATAGTTTTCGACATTGATTAGATGTCGTTTTAGTTCTGTCTTTTGAACACGTCAAACTTTGAAACAATTATTGGAAAAGTAATCTGGGCATGGAAAGCGCTGAAAGAATTACAAGTTACAAGTTATGGTAGACTTTTTTTGAAGACATCTGCTCTACATGGAAGTGACAGTCGAATTCTTCGTCTTCAGCGTTCCTTCTCACTCCCGCTGGATTTTGCTTGTAACAGGGCAATGTTTCTACAAGATTTCCAGTTGAATATAGTCCAGAGAATGGAAATGCGTTGTGTTGCCGTTTTATTTGCGCCAATGGCTCAACACATCCGTCTTCGGCGATACAATCGAATAAATTTGCACATTTATCATTATGAACTATGTACAATTTTCATAACTTGTTTTGTATGTATGGCAGAACAAACATTCTACTTCATTGAGATTCTGTAAAAGTACTTTTCTATCTGTCACATACAAATACTCAACTTCAAACAGGTTAATCTACCAATAATATACGAGTCTCTGAATATCTGTCTAGCTGACGACTGGGAAAAGATGGACCAAAATTGTGTTTCCTGTACCGAGCTTCGACGAAGACGCCGACACTCTGACACGTTCTTGTCGGTCAAATCAACGAGAAGTAATAACGTTTTACTATCTAATTTATTGTTGAGATGCCTGTCCAGAACATGGCATAATGGAGTCAGGACACTCATATATTGATGGAGAAAGTCAGTGCTGATGAAGTTACGGCTCGTGATAATGTGGAATTGAGAGGGACCAGAAAAGAGGGTTAACGGTACGGTCATGTGGTCTTGGGTTAATTGGTCAAGAACCGAGTACTACAGAAGAGGGCGGTAAATAGGTTTTGTGGTTTAACGTGCGAAGTTGATCACGTGTTGTTTCGAATACATCTTTATATTATATAATAAAGAGGAGAAAATAGCTTTTAGAGGGCGATAAACAAGTATGTGGAAACGAGTGTATGGGAATGAAGTACAGTCTTTGTGATGTATCATGGAGATATGAGAGATGCTAGAAGTGGACAAAAGCTAGAGGTGCAAACACCTTATGCCTTGCGAATTAAATATTAATACCATGTGCTTCTTCATCGCCTCTTCTGCATTCGTTCTGTCGATTAGCAGAACGTAGTCCATAGAACTGACTGTCCCTTAGTACCGAATGCAAAAAACAGCTCCGAAATCAGTAGGATTCAGTTTGAGTTATTTGATGTTTTATGTAATCCGTGAATTTTGTTGAGACCCGTGGTCACACACTCATGTTAAGACATTCAATTACACTTGGTATATATATATTGATGATGTTTCAATATCTAGAATTAATTTTCTTCGTATCACTAATGCTTGTATATTTGTGAATTTATACAATTTAACAATGGGTGTGACTTTGATAACGTAGTGTTTACACTTTATTCACTAAGACATCCAAATGGCTTGTAAAACGGACATTTTGCACTTCCGAAGACGATTGTACTCATGGTAACGTGAACTGGCTGGATCTTCAAGAAAAGACAGCAAGTTCATTGAAATTCACGACCGCCGAATGGTTGTATCTCGAAACAAACTTGATAATTTAGTAACTCTATACTGGGTAAATAAGACTTCAAAAATGCAAGAACTGTGGAACTCTGGTACAGCTTCATAAAAATACGCGGTAATTTCAATTGGCAAAACTTCCAATAACTCCTCTGCTGCAAATTTAGCTCTCCTTTTTGGTTAATGAAAAAAATACAACCAAATGCATCATTATATAACACTGGGCGTCCCTCATGTTGGAGAGATCTAACAACATCTATGAAATCTAACCAATGACTAAACAAACTCTTCGGTGGTGAGTAATAAACATTAACAATATTTCCAATGCTCTTCTGTATTGAGCATATGACGACGTTTGAGAATAAATCTTCTCAATTTCCCTACCTCTATTCTAAGACGAAGATTTCATACAAGAGATTTCTCCTTCTCTTGAAATTCATCACTCTGTTCAACCCTTTCTCTCTCTCTCTCTTTCTCTCTCTCTCTCTCTCTCTCTCTCTCTCTCTGGTCAAACCATCAGAATATTTCATATTCTAGGACAATTATATTCTTTTAGAAGCAATTTCATCAAAGATGAAACATACATGGTGTCACGTTCTCGATGACATACACAAATACCTGACTAATTTATTCAATTTCTATAAACAGATTAATAACCTGTCTACTGCCATTTACTTCTAACATATAAGAATTTATCACAACCTACGCCTACTCACTCCTAATTCTAATATTCTATCTATAGCACTAGAATTCGCAATATTCACTCGGACACTTAACAATAACATAGGAGCTCTTAACAAATCCAACATGCGACGAATTCTCCCGACATTACGTTGTACAGCTTACACTCCAACAATCCTCTTGACAAAAACCACAGTTTGAGGACGGATGTCATGCTTCATGGACAGTTCTCCTATTAATCCTTCGCTACATTGCTGAGCTGTTACATAGTTGCTAACGAAATAACGACTTATCCCTCATGGTTGATTACAATCTGTTATGGTCACGTTTTTGGGCGTATTTTGGATCTTAATATTGCTGAAAACCCATGTGTATTCACGCTTTTGTCAGCAAATGTTTTCCTACTAATCTAGTTTTACTCTAGTTTGCAAAACACAAGGTTGTCAACAATCTTCTCCAGAATATTCTACTCTATACGCATCGTTTCTTAACCGAAAAGTTTTTGGCAATATTTTATTCTCCTCTACCATTCTCGTGCTTCGGTCACGGCTGGTTGAATATTTACGCTAACTGACTTCATCAATAACCTTGTTTCGTCAACACTTCCTAACAGTTATTTTCTTACGATGTCAATATTTTTCTTATTTTATTTTTTTTTTAAAGTAATATATCAGCAAAATAAAGGACAGCTGATTTTAGTATTATCCTTCGTCAATTTTCCTTATCCGAATACGTGCAATCCTGAAAGTTTGTGACAAAACCAAATACAATGAAGCCAAGCTTCTACGCCTTTTCAGCTAGTTTTCAAGTCGAAGAGGTTCTTCTAGTGGGTAAACTAATTTATCCATGATCGATCTAATCTGTTGCAAAATAAGCATGGAAACAATAACACTGGCGCAAATAAGCTGATAGTTATCACATATGTATTGAGTAGTCGCATTATAAGCAGACACGTTGCACACATTGTATACATACACTAACACCATACGCAGAAATTCAATACGCAGATATTAAGGCACAGAGACAAATATATTAGAACACACAGGATAATAAATATAGGTTGACATATAGGTAGACAAACTTTCGTAAACACATTGGAACACACACAGTAATATACACAATAGTTAGGGGTATCTCGATACAAGGAATAGCTACCACTTTCTTTAAGGGGCGCTAGTCGAGAAGAGTTGTCACGATGTCTCGTCATTATACCATTTTTCAGGTGTATAACTGGAAAATGTTATGTTTAGTGTATAATAAGTACTTTCCTAGAATGGTCATACATGATGATCGCACGCAATTTTAATTATCTTCTTCTTCTTCTGCGTTCGTTCTCAAACTCCTACAGATTAGCAGGATTTAGTCCGGAGAACGGAATGCGTTGTGTCATGGTTTACAGCATTGCTTCGATATAAATAATTCCCATCTCAAAATCAATAAGAGCTTCAGACATTTATAACTCAACATATCTAGACAGTATTCTTTCAAGCTGTACACATTGACGCCGAGGTAAACATCAGAATAGCTTAAGTTAGTACCACTTTTGGGAAGCTGTATAAAAAAACAACTCAGTCTACCATGCCGCAGTATGACCATCACGTCTTTATGCCTGTGAAACATGGACACTACGCACCTGGCATGTTAAGAGTCTCGACCATTTTCACCTAGGCTGCCTTCATAATATACTCAACAGTCGTTAGAGAAATAAAATATCAGAAAATAATGCTGTGTTGAAAATTAAATATGTAAGCATACACAAAATACGACACAAAAATCATTGGAGGCAGCGGAAATGTGGTTTATTCGAAGAATGTTAATGCATTCCTTGAACAGCAAAGATTACTAATGAAGAATGTCTTAGAATGATGGATATGAAAAGATGCATTATTGATAATATAAGAAAAAGACAGTCAACATTTATTGGGCACATAATGAGAAGAGGATGCATTGGGAATATAGTGACAACAGGAAAGATAGAAATGAAAATATCAAGGATAAGACCTAGAGAAAGATATTGGACAGTTTGACTAAATGGCTTCGATTGACGACACCAACAGAGATCTTCTTCTTCTTCTTCGTTCGTTCTCAAACTCCTGCAAATTAGCAGGATGTAGTCCGGAGAACGGAATGTGTTGTGTCATGGTTTACAGCATTGCTGCGATATCTGCGCCTTTCGGTCTGACACATCCGACTTCAGCATGGATTTGGGTCACTGACCCTGTATGGGATGGGACAGCCAATTCCATCCCATAACCTCCTTAGTCGCCTTTTACAACATTCATGGAAAGTAAACAATGCTGCTATTCTTTGTTCCCCTTTCGGGCCTCGGCAACACACGGATTGATAATTATCTTTACCTGTTCGACTTTTTCTGTGCTTTTGATTGGCTGATGACACAGATTACACACAAAGCAACTAATTATCAATCGCATGAGCTGAATAAAGAGATAGCAGCATGGAAATATTAAATGCTAAAGGCAGAGGTAACGGCAACAGGGAGATGGCGCCCAAGACGAAGATGTTGCAGTGATATATCAGATTGTTTAAACAAATCTCTTGCTGCAGCAGGTCAACTCGCCTAGAATCGCGGAGTGTTCATAGAATTCGTAAGGATTGGAAAGAATTTCACGTTCTGTGAAAAACTTCACATGATGATCAACTGAATTATACTGTATGTGATTATCACGCAGGACTATTACGGAGAAGGGCTTGGTGAATATTGTATAGGAAATCCTAAACAACCAACTAATTTTGTGACGCCGTAGCTAGACATTATGTAATCTAGTTGTCTGTGCAGTATCACATATAAGCACACATTAACATACATCCACAAACACATTAGCGATATATACAAACACTCAAGCACACTAACATACGCACTTATTGCACACACACATTTCTCAGTTTCTGTTCTACAAAGAATCTAGTTAAATAAATAGGGTACGATTGTGTCAAACATGAGTTTGGGACAGGAATGAGCAAATATGCACGCAAAGAACAAGCGTCTGAAATGTACCTTGAAAAATAAACAGCAGGTGTATGACTGTTCCTATATCTTATAGGTGAAACCTAGCTGATAAATATCATGTGTTCAGATGAGCCGTTTTTCTTAATTGTCGAACATCTGCATATTATCGATTTATCGTCAAGTGTATTAACGTGGAATCTCTATAAGCATACGTTTATGCAAAAACTTCACCCCTTCTAACATTTATTTTCAAAATCCCAAATTATTTGTATTTATTTTTTATACTACACTATATCGGGATTGTACCAGATTGCTATAAGAAATCTGAAAAGAACAATGTGGCGCAAATATTATATAGACACACAAAAGATCAAATCAGTCAGCCAGCTAATCAGAATGGAACCAGATCGTATTCCATCGATAACCTTCAATAAAAAATCATATTGAAAGAGAAACAGGGGAAGACCCAGACAAAGGTGTATAAATGACATCAGATACATATTAGACACTAAGGATACGCTATGGCAGCAACACATAGATCAAGATGGGTGAGATTGAAGCGAATGTGAGTGATTACATGTAGAGAAAGTACAGTATACAAGGAAAGGTAAAATAGAAAAGAAAATTATAAACAATTATAGTTAAATAAAATATAACTTTCAAATCTGGAACTAGTGTAGACTATTCGCCGCGTGATAGCTGGATGAAAGGGAACTCAGAAGTAACATTGGAATCTAGAAAAGTTACTCGTGATACGTGACATCCAACTAGGGTCAATAGTTTTAAAAACTAGAAGGTATGAACCGAACAACCGAACAGAGGGTGGGAGAAGAAAATAATACAAGAGCAAACAAAGATATAGTTCGAAGTACAGAAGATGTTAACGTCTACGCGTTCTAGAGACACCCATAATGTGGATAAGGCGGTTCTCCATCATGTAGCGGTTCTTATGGTTCGCTGTACATGATAAAATAGCTGTGTGATGTCACGAGCACCACTGTATCTAAGGTCATTGAAGTGAGCGATGCCATTAGGACGAAAATGTCGTATAGGTGACGGAAAAAAGGTATGCGGTTCATATGCATACATGCAGTTTTCGTCGTTACACTATTGAAAGCAACGGTTCTTGTACACCTGCATGCATCTCTATTTTATTTCTTACCTACAAATTTGTCTTACGCTCCCTATAGGAAATCAGTAGAATTCGTCTCTAGCATTTGTGCTCGAAAGCCTGTAATCGTTTCTCAATGTCCACAGTGAGTGTCCAACTCTCACAACCATACAACACAACAGAAAGCACCAGTGACTTGCAGTTTGTTCTACAAGTGACTTATACAATTCTATATGCTGACATACAATAATATAAAAACCTGCAACCATTTTTTATGGCAATGTTGACCACTTATGACCACACATCTCATATAACTGCATAGCGTCAATAAGGACAAAATCGCATTATGAAATATTATGTGGTTTTATTAATGATCATTTTTGTAACTGTAGAAGATGTCATTATAAACGGAAGCATGGAAATGATGTCCAAAAAAACCCAGTAATTATACAAGGCTCATATAGCAGGATGTTAAATAGCGTCATTTGCTTCCCTGATCATGTACATCTGCAGATTATGTTCCCTGGAGAGAAACCAAGCCAATTATGAGGTAAAAAATAATCCAATGCTTACCCTCCCACGAATGTACTTGTAACATGCTTTCACATCTAAAATAAATAACAGTTATTTAGCTTCATTTTTGTTTTCCATCATAATATTATTATGTGTGTGGCGTATGTCCTGAAGGTTAAATGTTGTTTTTATGTCTTAACTAGTCTAAATAGCAGAAAAACTGAAGTAATGGCATAACAGAAAAATGTCTTCAAGAATGCAACAAATTGAAAGGATTTTTAATATAGAACCTAATGCTGACGTATGGAAGTGAATATTGGACAATCAACAGAAAAGTGGAAAATAATATAGAGACAGTAGAGATATAGTTTTATAGATGAAGGAATGTAATTTTGCTTTAAATGAGCGGTACACTCTTATCTGAAATACAAACCATACTTTTTGTAGGTGTCATGAAAAGGGGAAAGATGTAACACATCGTGACAACAAGCAGGTTGGAGAACAAGAGGATTTGGACAAGACCAAGAGAGTCGAGTTCAGACAGTGACATCATAGCATGGAAGAATATCGACATTGGAAATGATAGACAGCAGACATAACAGAACAATAGTGATAACCAACATCACTGGGTTATTGGTTATCCAGAAGAGATTTTCCTTTTTCCTCGGTTATTCTGTCGTCATTTTAAACATTATAAGACCTCCTTATTTATTGGTTTCTCTCATATAATTATTGTATTATGTATATCATTGTGTATGTCTCTTTATATCCAAATCTCAAAGGAGGTAAAAATGTATTCTAAATTCGTGCTCGCTGCAATGGTTTGAGAACCATCATTTACTATAGATTACATGTATCACTTGACAATTCTTATTTTAGCGTATCTATGATTTGTTTAAAGCTAAAACATTTCTCATTATATTAAAAGTACTTTTCGATATTATTATATTTATATTAACCTCCATTTCGCATACATTATATGTACACGAATTTCCAATGTGCAAGAAATTGTTAATTTGTTGCGATACTGCTATATTTTTATGTTCTCAAATACTGTAATTAAAATTTGACATTCACTTGTTCTTTGTAAGAGCGTGGCTTCTTAACAAATTAATATGTTGTTTTTGTTATCCGTGTTTTTCACTTCAACCTTAGTCGTCTTTAAATTGATTTGTTTACATATAAATAAATATAAACACATATAGGTTACTTGCTGGTTCAGCATGACTTTAGTAATGTTCAAATTCTCGCTGTGTTGAATTGGTTATATATATATATATATATATATATATATATATATATATACATATATCGTCACCAAAGAACAATGGCAAATTTGTGATTGGTAACAATTGATTCATGAACAGTTTCTAGTTTTGCGATGTATGTATGAACACTGACCGGTTTTAGAAATACTCAAATAAGTGTCCGTGACATCGATAGAGTAACAATTTAGAGTAATGAATTATCGATCTTTCGCTGTAATCAAATAACGTGAACAAACAGAAGTCACATGAAAGGTTGACTGAGGTGATTGGAGACAATGTGCAATTGGAAAACATTGGCAGCACTATTCCAAATTTAATAACAAATGAATTGATAGTCAAGCATGAAAACTATAAAATTCGACAAAAAATTAATGACAAATACTTTGTAAGAAAATATGTGAAAATTAATGGATCTGTAAGGGAAAGTTTCTTATTTTTTTTCTCTATCTCTGCCATTGCAGTTTGGCGTTGCAGGTTTGTATAATGATCGGCTGTCGAGCTTTATCGAGCTAATATTATATAACGACAAACTGTTTAATGAGAGGACTTCAGCTGTTTGTTAAAGATTTTGAAATTAAATTGACAAATATATGTCTTTATATCTACTTAACTTTTTAATTAGTCGATGGAATTATCGCTGACTAACAAAAAACTATTTTTTGGTCTTTCTCTAACAAGTCTATGTTTTCCTTGTGACTTTTAATGCGCCGTTTTTAAATATGCAAACCGTTTTTCTCTCTCAGGTCGGGATCTCTAGAATTACGCAATTGAAGTTTCGTAACAACACCTACAGTATTACATTCGTAACAAAAGAACAATTATGTAGGTTTGAATTTCTTTGCAGTCGACTTCCGTCGGTAAATGGCATGTGCCAAGAGCATAACATCAGCGGCAAAGACCGTGTAAGACGCCGTTGGATAAAAGACATTCAAGAATGACTGCGCATGTCACTAAAAGAGGAGGGACAACTTTTTCAATTTTCAAGACTGCGGAGAATTCAATAGATTCATAAGGAAGACCTACATTCTGGAAAGAATATGTCACCTGATGATAATGATGATGAAGGACGACAAAGATAAAAGGCGCAAGAGAACATAGGTAACAAAAATAACAAACAGTACGCGAGGCAGTAGGTTTGAAACAGACATGACAAATAATACTGAGAACACTGGATATCATGATTTAATAATCTACACTGATTGATCAGTAATTCTTCATGTACGCAGTGCTTGCGCTTTTTCTGCACGGTCCGGTTGGAAAACTGTAAAAGAATTCAGCGGTGCCTTCACTACCACCGCAAGCAATCTTACGATGGATATAAACGCTTTGACGGAGACACTTCCATAGCTCATGTCACACGACTATTCTCATGCTTGCAAACTTATTAATTCAATGACAGTGCACCGCAAAACTTAAGTTTGAATCTTCCACCGTCAATAATTTGAGTTATTGACACAATCCTTGACTAGAAAGATTACCTTTATATTAGTGCCAGGATACATCGGGTTTTAAGGAAATGAGCGAGCCGATACACTGGCGAGCATACACACAATGTCAATAGGTACATTAATGGATCAATCTGTCATAGTTAATGTGTTAAGGGAGTTTCTCCGCTCAGGAGATTTTTAAAATCGTAAATCATGGTCGTTCTCTAGACTGTGTAAAAGTGATGTAAAGATCGAAACATATAAACTTATGTAAAGAAAAAGACAAGTTATACAAAGAGACTGATAAATCAGCATTGAGCGTAACTGTTGGTCGTTACTCTGTTGGAATTATTCATACTGGGTTCTGAGCACCTATTTGATAATGGGTTCTGAGCACCTATTTGATACTGGGTTCTGAGCACCTATTTGATACTGGGTTCTGAGCACCTATTTGATACTGGGTTCTGAGCACCTATTTGATACTGGGTTCTGAGCACCTATTTGATACTGGGTTCTGAGCACCTATTTGATACTGGGTTCTGAGCACCTATTTGATACTGGGTTCTGAGCACCTATTTGATACTGGGTTCTGAGCACCTATTTGATACTGGGTTCTGAGCACCTATTTGATACTGAGTTCTGAGTATCCATGGACGTGTCCGATGTGTACTGATGATAGTATGCATCACAACACATAAAATATTACATAGCGTGGACTAACAAAAATATAGCAGACACATTTTGCGAAAACTATTTTAGAGACGAAAATACTTCATAATGACAAAATCATCCACTTTGTCCACCTTGACTTCCAGTTACGGTGTTAACAAGCGTGACGCCAGCTACGGTGCTAACAAGCGTGACTCGCGCACTAAAACATACACTTCAAGATTTGAGTGATTTTATAATGTACATGTACTTGTTATTTCTAAACAAAACATTTTGTAAATTATTTAGCAAAAAAAAGTAACCATAAATATATTATAGCAAAAGTTTAAAGGATTTGTTGTTTTGTTTTTTTAAATACTGTGTTAGACAAATTATAAAACAGTTTTTTATGTACAGAGTTTGTATAAAATGTTTTGCGCTAACTACAGAAATTTGTCTTAAATGTACTCACCATATTAGAAAATTTCCATTGAGCTGTTTTTTTTAATCTGGACCTAGAAACGCACAACGTGTTGTCAGTAATAGAAGACACATTTGTATATATTTAGGAGAAAAGTAAATGTGTAGACTATCGTACAACCTTTAATATGATTGGTTATAGTCTTTCTTTCTTGAATATTAAATTATCTTAAAGTGAACTAGTTCAGTTATGGTGTTTGAACTCCTCTTCTATACTTGCAGCAAAACTGTTACTGTCATGCAAGAAGAATATAAGGGAATTTTGAGAGTGGAGTTTGCTGTCGCAACCTATAGAGGATCAAAGTGATCCAGAAGTCACGATGTATCAGACTGAAAGGCACAGATATCGCAGTAAAGCATGGTAAACCATGAGACAACGCATTTAGTTATCCTGACTACATTTTATTACTCTGCAGGAGTTTGAGAATGAACATGCACGAAGAAGAAGAGTACTATGTACTTGAAAGTTCTAGTGTGATACCAGCATCGATATTAAACAAAAGCGATTGGGGCGTCCAACTACAGCAGAAGCAACCAAATCAATAATCAGGGGCACCACAACATAAGTTAAGTTCAATCAAGCATTCAAGTGCCATGCCGAGTGGCGCAAATGATCATTTTTCTCCACACATCTCTGTCTCTTGAGTATTAATAAGTCCAGTTGGTGGCAACCCATCCAGAAATCTCTCTCTATGTCCTCCCCTTCTCTTCTCCCCTTGATCTTTCCGTTGTAACTAAATGTTCATGTTTTGCTCTTTTCATCACATACACTAAACATCTTGACTGTCTACCTTCTAATTAATTTCTGCTATAGTTTTTATGTTTACTCCAACAACCATGAGAACTTCTACATTAGATTTCTTGGTTGTTATTGGAATTTTGATCATTATTTTCAAAACCCATATCTCAGTTGACTCTAGCCCATCTTGAGTTCTTTTGTTTACCGTACACGCTTCACGTCCATAAAATGAATTGAGTCAATATAACATCCTAGCACTCTAATTGGTGTATTCATTTATAGTACTCTATTGCATAGAATGTTTCTTATTTAAAAAAATGCTGATTTGGTTTATGCTTTCCTGCTATTTATCTCATTGGAGCACCGGCCATCTTACGTTAAAATGGTACTAAGAAATTTGACTTTATCCACTTGTTTTACATTTGCATCATTCCTATCATTACTGTATCTTGGTGGTATGTATCTCTTTGAAACAATCATAATTTCGGTTTTCTTCTTGTTTAGATTGAGGCCTTTCTTTTCACTTTCTTGTACTACAATGTCCAACAGGGATTGAAGTTCGTGTTCGCTCCCTGTAATAAGAACTGTATCATCAGCATATCGCATATTTGTTAGATTGCAACCTCCAACTGCTATTCCTGGCATGCTTTCTAAATTTCACATATCTTCTGTATGCAGTGAGAAATGATGTGGTGACATTACACATCCTTGTCATCCATTTATATATTTTGGAATTCTCCTACATTAATGTTAACCCTCATCGCAGCTGCTTGTTTCCAATATATTTTATTTTTCTTACTATATTTAGATATTTCCCATGAATATTGAGTTGTTCTAACATTTTTATCATTTCTGAATGCTTCACCTTTTCGAATGATTTACTCTCTACGAAGCACAATTACAGGTCATATTGTTGTTTACTTTTTATTGCTCTCTCCATCAATGTTGCATTATAATATATATATGGTATTTCTTGTGTCTTTTCCCTGCACAAAATGCACATTGCTCTTCTTCATTTTATGGTTCTAATTTTATTATTATTCGTCTCATTATTACACGAGGTGGATCTTGTTCATCTGGCTCATAAAACTGATTGTTAGATGAGTGGTCTTCACATTCTACTGCATCAGGTTTATTCGGTAAGGGTATGAAAATATATTGCAATAAATCAGATGGAATACGGCCACCGTTGCTGTTATCATTTATCATTTTGGTGATTTTATTTTTTATGTCGTACTCCCCCAGTACTTCTAATTATTTCTATGTAATTGTATCTTAAAGTGCTAATGTTACGAACTTTTATTTTTCCGGTTGCAACATACGGCTGTGAAACATGTACTTTAAGTAAAACAGCGGCAAAGAAGATCAACACCTTCGAGCTGAAATGCTACAGAAAGATACTTAGAATATCATGGAAGGATAAAATCAGAAACTCAAATATTATAAACACACTGAATATTCCAGAGTGTTGGTTACTAAACACAATAACAAAAAGAAAACTACGCCTGTTTGGTCATATAAAGAGACATAACTGTTTAGAAAGACAAATAATGGAGGGAAGAGTACCTGGGAAGAGGAGAAGGGGCAGACCAAGAAGACGATGGACTGACGACATTAAAGATAATATGAATACATCGCAAGAAAATGCACGCCACATCGCCCAAGACAGAGAGGTTCAGAGAGTTCATTGGGAAGACAACGTTCTGGAAGGAATACGTCACATGACACAATTGTATCTGATCCATGAGATGTGCTATCTTTTAATTATTGTGTATCTCCTTTCACCTCTGCAGTTAATATAAGGAGGTCTTCGTTGTTGTAATGTATGTCCGTTTCATTTCTACTAACTTTGTAAAATGTCTTAATATCTTCTTCCCCATATGTGCATGAATTCATTTTCTCCCATTCGCATATGCCTCTGCTTTGACTTCAGGCACCCAGTCTTGTTAACTAGGCTTCTACCTGAAATTAAGTTAGTTTATGTACGTTGTAGGGTGGGGGCGGAAATTGTCAACTGCTCTAAAAGACATTGTTTCTGCTCTGTGTGAAAATGTGTTAAATGCAATATTATATTCATCATTACTGCAAGTCTGTGCACTGAATTTCTTGATATGTGGCTACTCTTTCAATACTCTGTTTGCGATATCTAGTTAGTCATACGATTCTCATCATAGCACGTAAGGCAGGTCTATATGTGCACCTATCTCGTCATTGCACTCAGTACACGTCTATATGTTTTCCTATCTCATCATGACACTCAATGCACATCTATATGTTCTATATCATCATGACACTCAGTACACGTCTATATGTTCTCCTATCTCTTCATGACACTCAAGCCACGGCTATATATGCTCCCATTTCATCATGACACTCCAGGACACGTCTATATATGCTCCCATCTCATCATGACACTACAGGGCAGGTCTATATGTGCTCCCATCTCATCATGACACTCAGGACACGTCTATATGTTCTATCTCATCATGACACTCAGTACACGTCTATATGTTCTCCTATCTCATCATGACACTCAGTACACGTCTATATATTCTCCTATCTCATCATGACACTTAGGCCACGTTTTTATGTTCTATCTCATCATGACAGTCAGTACACGTCTATATGTGCTCCCATCTCATCATGACACTCCAGGGCATGTCTATATGTGCTCCCATCTCATCATGACACTCCAGGGCATGACAATATGTGCTCCCATTTCTTCATGACACTCAGGACACATCTATGTGTGCTCCCATCTCTTAATGACACTCCAGAGCAGGTCCATATGTGCCCCTATCTTTTCATGACACTCAGGACACGTTTATATGTGCATTCATCTCTTCATGACACTTCAGGACAAGTCTATATGTGCTTTCATCTCATATTAAGTATCATTCAGCATATGACAACTATTCCGGTTCTTTATTGATTAATAACTCTTATTGTGGTTTGCCGCCTACGGACTTACTTACTTCGAACCTAATGAACTTTTCTTACACAATACTCATCCTTACCTGCACAGGATAGCCATCACACAATTGAAGACTGTTTTTGAGCTTTTTTAATATTCATCTTTTCTTGTGAAAGATGACTCTTTTGGGTTTTTTTAAATATTCGTCTTTTCTTGTGAAAGATTACCAACAGACAGTTGAAATGTTTACGTTGCTCATCTTCCCTCGCGAATGATGACTGTGGCTAAATTAAGAGAAATCGTTTCATTACTCCACATATGTCTTCACTGGAATACCGTGTCTTTATATATTATATATCGAGTGACATATTCTTTCCAGAAATTTGTCTTCGTCGTGGATACTCTGAACGCCTCTCTGTCCCTGGATTGCATTGCAAGGCCTGCATTGGCCAAAGACATGTGCATACATTCTTCGATGTCGCTGGTCCACTGTCTTCCTCTTTTTTTCTCCTCTTGCAATCTTCTGTCTAGAATCAGCCTTTCTATAACATTATAAATAGCTTTAAATATGTGTGTGTGTGTGCGTGCGTGCGTGCGTGTGTGCGTTCGTGCGTGCGTGTGTATTCCCAAAATGTATTAGTTCCTTGCTTTTATTTCCCTCGTCAGTTCTTTTTCATATCTAAATCGTTTCTCTCTTTATATCTCTCTCTCTCTCTCTTACTCACTCTTTCAAAGAGATGTTAAATATATTCATTTATGTATATATCAATCAACATTTCAAATGCGTTTATCCTGTCTTCTAATCTTAATTTTTGCTATTTACCAGGCTTTAGCCATATGTAGGATACGTTGAAATGTTGAAAAGACTTAGAGGATTAACTCTATTGTACTCAATTTACCATATATATATATATATATATATATATATATATATATATATATATATATATATATATATATATGAGAATATTCGAAAAAAAACACTTTGTAAACAAGACGTTGCCAGCGGGATTCAAAGCCACAACCTCTTGAACGCAAAGTGAATTGCTTAACTACTTACTACACTAGGGACATCTCCAACTATACGAATATACGTAACACTTGATAACCTCAATGTAGCAAATAACTTTTTTTTAAATATTTAATATCAGAATTATGTTAACAGAAATAGCTGTCAATGTGTAATACCCTAATACCCTACTTATGAATTTAAAATTATGAATAAAATTATATTTTATGCTACAATGTGATACATCATTCAGATCTCTTCGTCAATAAAATACAAATTTCACACAGAAACGGAAATTGTACTTCTAATGCCGCTTGAGGGTACATGTTTCAGTAAAAATGTAACGTAAGCTAATAACACGCTTTACGCATTAAGATTCCGTGAAGAGCGTATTTCTGGTAATGATAGCGAAAGATTTTCCTTGGCCACTAATCCCAAATTTGGAGGAAGCGGGTAAGTCTCGAATATTTTAATATTTTTGAAACGGAAACAAAAATGGAAAGCTGGTTATAATCTAATTATCCACATTCAAAGCATATCAGTAGTTTCTCTGTTCACTTAAATGTGTTGAATGTATCAGCTACAGATCACTTACACATCTGCTCATGTTTTTTTTAATATCCTTGTAACACAAACACTCGAGTATGCATTATGAAGTTATATGGGTTATCTGTGTGTATATTACAATCCCCTAAGATTAAGAGCGATGATGGTGCAATAGATGATTTGGTACAATGATCGCAGACGATCCCCCAATGTTTTTCGGGTAAATAAAAATTTGAGCGAAATATTTATTGTACAATTTGGTACTCCTAACACACTACTCATGAACGCCATGACAAAACGTAAACAAAGTAAAAATGGTAGAGAACATTGTTCAAGCCGAATTCCACACACTAAATGATGACGTCATCGTGGGATAAAATTATTTGTCGCATGTGTTCCAGTTAAGGTTACATCTTACGGTTAGGATTAGAGATTAAGGTTAAGATCAGTGGTTAGTCTTATGATTTGGATTAGGTGTTACGATTGGAGTTTGGCTCTAGACTGCTGGCCCACACAAGTGTGTTTGAAGTCAATCTTTAAGACATTGCAAAATATTGACCTCCAGAAAATGTTTAGTAAGAAAGAACTCTAATCCTAAACCTAACCTTAATACTTAACCCTAACACCTAACCCTAACTCCTAATGCTAACCCCAGCCCCTAACCCTACCCTTAAGATCTAATGTTTGCATATCTACTCGTACGGATGGTTGTTGATCTTGGTACATTTTAATGAGGCGAGTTATGTGAATAATACACTAAAGGGACATTTCATTGCAAATAAATTTTCTTATGAGAACCATGGATATCAAGATACAATAATATACTAAAGAATTTGCCACGTAAATATATGTCACATACAAATAATACGAAAGATTTTTACCTCTTAATTTTTTGTTTTTATTTGCTGGTGGAATATTGCAGGCACAAGTGATGTTGTTGCTTTGGTAAATTCTTTGACTCTTCTTTATATCTATCTATCTATCTATCTATCTATCTATCTATCTATATATCTATATGCTGTGGCCCTTGTTTGCCTTTCGGGGTGAGGGGTGGAAGAGTTCTCTGGAGATTGCCTTCTTGTGTGCTGTTTGTAAGCTTGTTCCTGTGGTTTCCTTTATTTCTGTGATCCATCTTTTACATGGTCTGCCTTTGGCTTTATAGCCGTTATGTCTATGTGTCATGTGTATTTGTGACATGCTATCTGTCGATAGTCTGGAAGCTGTGAAAACCACTTGATATGTTGTCTTTTGATGTGTTCCAATACTGGTATTGTTTTGGTTATCTGTCTTATGTTATCGTTTCTAATTATATCTCTTAATGACACCGAGTATTCTTCGTAGACACGTCATTTCGGCTATCACGATTTTTCTTTTGTCTTGTGCTGTCATTGTCCAGGTTTGGCGCTGGTAGCATAGTGATGGAATAATAATAGTCTTGTATTATTAACTTTAGTGTCTATATTTACATTTCGTAATATATAGTGTTCCATATTTAACACACACACATTATACATTTCAGTCAGTTATTATTTATATACATTGTGATTATTTTGGTCACAAATAGATGCCTCCATTGTTATTCTCTCGCGTCTCTCTTTCTGTGTATCTCTCTCTCTTTTCTCTCTCTCTCTCTCTTTTCTCTCTCTCTCTCTCTCTCTCTTTCGATCTTGTCGGATTCCACTACTTTTTTTTAAATTCTCCAATGAGATTTGATAATGCATATAAGTTTTCATGTTTTTTTAAATAAAGAATGTCGGAAATAAACCCACTGGAGATATTTGTTTCTATAAATGATACGTGTTCAAGTTAATATTTTTACGACAATGTTCGCGTTGAATATTCTTTGATAGAAATGTGTTTCTTGGCAAGCTTTCTGCGAGTTTGCAGAATCTGCTAAAACAGTTTTCTGTGTATGATATTACTACAAATAAGGGTGATCTGCTATCACCCATCTGTGTCTCTCGAAGTAGTTATATTCCGTGTAATTCTCTGACATCCTCCCTAGCTGTTCATAATACTTTATATCTCCCTATTTACCTTGTGCATAAAAATTCAGTGATTGCCCTACTATTCTTGCTCCCTTAGAGTTCGTTGACATTGATTACCTGTGATACCACATTCTACTAAATGCCAAACAGATACTATTTACCTATATTCTATACAACGTGGGTTTAAACTCAGATAATTGCTACTTCGTCAGGCGTGGCTCGGGATAACTGCTACTTTGTCTGACGTGGCAGGGATAACTGCGACTTTGTCAGGCGTGGCACGGCTGAGGACTATACATAAACTAGCCTGGTTCTCGGTGGCGTAGTGGCTAAGGCGTTCGTCTTGTGCTCAGGTGATTGCGTGTTCGAATACAGCTTATGACGTCCTGTTTACAAAGAGGACTTCCGAGATTCCTAAGGAGTATCGCTTGAATATACTGAGTTACGTGATGTGAGTGGTATTCTCGGCAGGCGACAAGCCACTTAGTTTAGAGGGACGGAGTACATATGGGGTAAGTCAGGTGCAATGATGTCGATCCTCTACGCTTTTTGAGTTATTTTTGAGCTATTATATTATTTTTATTAATAGTACATTTCTAATCTAGAAGTGTGAGCTATTCTATTGTTTTTAATTGTATCCGGCTCTGTGGTGAATTGGTACAGGGCGCGTCTGTGGTGGCCAAGGTACTGAGTTCGATCCCCGCCGCAGGCATTTGAGCATCCAGAACATTCTGAAAGCATTGGCAAACTACTGAACGTATTAATATTGCCTAAAAAATCACTACAGCCAAAATAAATGCTGGGTTAATGGCTAAGTCCTAAATATGATACCCTACCAAAAGTGATTTTATTATTAGTAACTTTAATCTAGAAATTTGAGCTATTATATTGTTTTTATTATAAGTAACATTTTACTATAGCATTGCAGAGAACAGTAATTTTATTGTTTTTATTATTAGTAACTCTTTAATCTTGCAGTTTAATCTATTATATTGTTTTTATTATTAGTAATTCTTTAATCTTGCAGTTTAATCTATTATATTGTTTTTATTATTAATAGCTCTTTAATTTAGCATAGCAGAGAGCAGCAATTCGACAAAACTAGGGATGTGCACAATCACACGAAAACAACATCGATATTGTACTATCACTAATTTTAGAAGGATGTAAGCGTAACCAGAAACATTGCCTTTAAATTTTCTAGAAACAGAATAAACATATGTGGTTTCTCAATTAACATGGATTAAGCTATTTGGAGATGATAATAGTCCAAGTCTTACATAACAAATAGCAATAACTAGTTACATTGCTCGTAACAATGTCTAGGGTACAGAGCTTGATGTCAGCATTCAGTGCACGAGGTGGTACACTTGAGACAACGATATACGGAAACAATCACAGTGGCAGTATTCATAATCGATAATAAATTCTAAGGAACATTTTATAAGCAAACAACTTGGTAAAGCAAATGGAAGGAAGCGTCTTCTTTTCCAGTCAGTAGAAGAAACGATGTGTGTAGAAACAGGAACTTTGGCTAGTTGCTTCAGTATTGAGGAACACAAATTTGATTAAGATAGAAACTCAACCTAATTCTAAAGTCGTGTGTTTTCTGTACTCAAATAAAGCTCTAGCTGTTAATGGGTTTCTTATCCGCGGGAATAGGGGGTAATTGTCCGTCTATTTACATGAGATCACTTGAGCACTTCGTATGAGATAGACGTAGTCGACCCTAGTTCAATAACCTGCCTACTGTACCCATACCAAAAAATATCACACAGGGATGTGTTGACCTAAGAAAAACATCCACGGTCATAATGATTGATAAACTGTCATTGTATAGATGCAATACTCAGCTCACGTCTATCGACAGGGCGGAAGGGTGTCACAGGCTACAGAAGGCTACATATATCACAGACGTGACAAAATAGCATCTGCTAGATGAACATGCGCAACTTAACCGTATCACGATGTATTCACTCTTTCTGGATCATATCCCACGAATAGCTGTGTAAAAGAGCGACTACAAACACACTACCTAATAGTAGCAGTGTGACCTACCATGAATATTGTAATAGGCAGCTAAGTATATTTGGCATGGACTTTGAAGAGTAATAGTATTAGTTGTGAGATTAGCTCCAAAATCCCACAGAAAATCAACTCCAATATTGTAGAGACTTATTGTGTTGGCAAGAATTTCTTCACTAATAAAGGTTGTCCTGCTATTGGGAATCACATCGAGTGAATGTAGCTCAGACTAGCATGTACGTTGAAAGATTGAAGGTTCTATATGTGTAGGGAATAGCTTTCATTGTGCGTGGGTTACTCCATAAGTGCTTCGTTCCGCACATCCAGTACGACTACTACTCATAGCACGTACCTTCATGTTGGTGGTTGTGTTGTTGGTGGTAGTGGTGATGGTGGTTGCGGTGGTGATGGTGGTCGTGGTGGAAGTTTTGGTGGTTGTGTTAGTGGTGATGGTGGTGGTGATGGTGGTGGTGGTGGTGGTTGCGGTGGTGGTGGTGGTGGTGGTGGTGGTGATGGTGGTTGCGGTGGTGATGGTGGTGGTGGTGGCGGTGGTGATGGTGGTTGTGTTAGTGGTGATGGTGGTGGTGGTGATGGTGGTGGTGGCTGCGGTGGTGGTGTTGGTGGTTGCGGTGGTGGTGGTAGTGGTGATGATGATGGTGGTGATGTTGGTTGCGGTGGTGATGGTGGTTGTGGTGGTGGTGGTGATGGTGGTGATGATGATGGTGGTGATGGTGGTGGCGGTGGTGATGGTGGTTTTGGTGGCTGCGTTGGTGGTGATGGTGGTGGTGGTGGTGATGGTGGTTGCCGTGTTGGTGGTGGTGGTGATGGTGGTGGTGGTTATGGTGGTTGCGGTGTTGATGGTGGTTGCGGTGTTGATGGTGGTTGCGGTGGTGGTTGCGGTGGTGGTGGTGATGGTGGTTACGGTGGTGGTTGCGGTGGTGGTTGCGGTGGTGGTGGTGTTGATGGTGGTTTCGGTGGTGGTGGTGGTGGTGATCGTGTTCCTTATTTGCAAGCAAAAGAAAAGAGTGGCATAAAGCAGCTAACATTATATTTGATTGTTTCTTTTTGAGTCATCAGATGGCTGTAGAGCTCAATCCGGGCTCTGATAAACCTGTCGCAGTGTGACAATGCTCAAAAACGATTGCGCTTTATCTCAACCTTCCCAGATCACTGAATTACTATGGGTAATTTTCATTTCCGAATAACGAATTAATTCGAAATCCGGTATAGTGCTCGGCGGGAGAGCTACTTAACATGATAATAAAATTACTGCTATTTTATTTTACTAAAACTACCCCAGAAGAGGCATAACACTAAAGCTGATATTATCTATTACAGATAGAGCCAGGCACAACACTAAAGCTGACATGATCTGTTAGAGGTAGGGCTAGGTACATCGCGAAAGCTGACATGTTCTATTAGAGGTAGGGCCAGGCATATCAGTAAAGCAGACATGATATATTAGAGGTAAGATCAGGTACATCACTAAAGCAGACATGATCTATTAGAGATAGGGCCAGGCATATCAGTAAAGCAGACATGATCTATTAGAGATAGGGCCAGGCATATCAGTAAAGCAGACATGATCTATTAGAGATAGGGCCAGGCATATCAGTAAAGCAGACATGATCTATTAGAGATAGGGCCAGGCATATCAGTAAAGCAGACATGATCTATTAGAGATAGGGCCAGGCATATCAGTAAAGCAGACATTGTCTATTAGAGATAGAGTCAGGTACATCACTAAAGATGGCATGATCTATTAGAGGTAGAGTCATGTACATCACTAAAGCTGACATGATCTGAAGCATCAATGTAGCATTTTATCATTCTCATTTGAAATTATTTTGTAATTTGTTTAGATGTTAATATTTTCCTCATGTTATTGAAAGTATTTTTAGTCTTTCATATTTTCCTTTTAACTTCTGTTTAACATCAAGATTTGTTGTCAGTGTCGGTTTCACATTATATTGTTGGTAAATTAGCTTAATATTTTATATTTTATCTGCCATCATTTGCGATTAAGATGTTCTCATTTGATATTAATAGCACTGTGACGTCTGTTTATCTAATTTCTGAAATTGTAGACCTCCGATGTTTATGGGTCTGAATTATGGCTTCATTGTTTCGTGTTTACCATTTTTCATTATGTTCTCTCCATATATGTTAAATAGATATGGCGACAATTTCATCCTCCCTTACTCCTTTTTGTACTTTAAATCACTCTGATGTTACCCATTTCACTTTCACGGTGGCTTCTTATTTTTGTACAGATCTGAAATTAGGCATATAATTTGATCTGGGAAACTCATTTTGTTCATTATTCCCCATAATTGGTGATGGTTCACACAGTCAAAAGCTTTAGTGTAATCTATGAAGCATGCATGCAGGTCGATGTTGAATGCATTTTTCTGTGATCATCCTCATATTAAATATGCGATCTCTAGTGCCTTTTCCGGCTCTAAACTCTGCCTGAGCTTCGTGAATCTCTTCTTCCATTTTGTTTCCTAAAGCTGTTTTTATACACCAATTAAATTGTTTGAATCTGAAACTGTTTTTCTAAAAATCTGGAAATATGTATTTTTTCGCATAATCTGTTTTTGTAATGGAGAGAAGAGGGGGGGGGCACAATTTTTGATATAATTAAACATTTGATCCCTGAATTTTGATGACAGTTGCTGACAAAGGGGCGGGGAAGTGGTTACAAATTGGGAAAAAACTAGACTTAATTTATAGGACAGACAACTGGTGTGACAGGTATTTAGGTCCATCAGTCTGGATAAAGATGTGGTTTACATACAGCAGGAAATCCAGTGGCGTAGCGTGGGTCAATGGCGCCCGGGGCGGAATCATAATTTTTCGCCCTTGTAACATTAAAAAAATATGTCAGTGATTGTGAAAGACTGGACAAAAATAAATTTTCCGCCCTCTCGATGATGCCGCCCGGGGCGGTCCGCACCTCCGCCCTCCCCCTCGCTGCGCCGAGGAAATCAAGATAACTGCAAGTAGACGTAGTGTCAAAAATTAACATCAAGATTTCTTGTCAGTGTCGGTTTCACATTATATTGTCGGTAAATTAGCTTAATATTTTATATATTTATGAATCACACATTATAGTCTTACGCTCTATGAGTTTTCATTGAAGGGATAAAATACAGGATAACACAATACCGGTGAATTATAAAGTTGTAATAATACATGCACACAATGCTAATGATGAGCAGATATACGAGCAGGGCATCTGGTATGACGAAAGAAATCGGTATACCAATGAAACTGCTATATGGAGAACTCCAAACTGGTTTCCGCAATGACGAAGGACAAATGAAGTGTGTTACAGACACGATTAAGACATTATATGAAGACTCATTCCAATGTAGACAACCAGTAGTCAGTAACAGTTACCATGTTGTTCTGACAGGCCGACGTTGTACTTGAACAAGTTACAGGCGCGGCATAGGTGGGCGGAACAACAAAGAAACCTGTCGCATGGGCCAGAGTTGTGCCCTGATGTCGAAGTCTGTTTCGACGACATTAGACTTGAAACACCATTGAGTCAGATATCTGCGGGAACAGAGGGCGGAGCAATTATGGGAATGCCCCACGTGCTGTGAGGCCAGTTTCTAATCAAGAATCAAGAATGTAGACATAAAATTGTGGGAGAGTATGGCGCAGGTAAGCGAAAGTAGCATCACGGACTTAGGAAGGGTGCAATTGCTGCTGAGAATCTTGAACAAGATGCTGCTCAACAAAACCGTCCTAGAAGAAACAAAAGAACTGCTCAAAGTTTCACAAAATCCTCCCACACGTTTAGAATGTAGAAAAATAAATTCGGTACGTGATGAACCTGTGCCCATCACTATATTTGCATTATTATTTCCATCCCAGCTTAGATATATATATATATATATATCTCGAGTTGTTTAGAATGCTTATATAGAACATTACGTTCTGTGATAATTTATCACATAAATAATAATGTGTATACATAAACAAAACAACAGAACGTAAATGTTTAAGTTTCCATCCGAAATGAGGAATGTAATTATCACGATAACGGGCTAGCCAAATCAGGCGACTAACCACCCCTAAAATAAGTCTTCATTAATCTGGTCGTTCCAACACGTATCTTTCTCAAGTAAGGAACAATGACCTAGTTTACCTAGCTATGTTTATAGACGCAATTTCCTTCATAACGTCCCTGCTATCAAGCATGGACCGAAAGACAGCGATATCATTAGGTGATAGACAAAACATAAACAGTGGTAGCTTCAATCAAGAAACTAGGGAATGAGATACATTAGAAAAATCGAAATCATTTATGTTAATTAGTATGGCACAGAAACTAGCAGTCTATATTTCTATGTTTCTTAAAGCACTGAAAACATTGCATAGGGCAGAAACTTACGTAAAACACAGGTTTATATATCGTC
Organism: Meghimatium bilineatum; assembly: GCA_034231615.1. Taxonomy (NCBI): domain Eukaryota; kingdom Metazoa; phylum Mollusca; class Gastropoda; order Stylommatophora; family Philomycidae; genus Meghimatium; species Meghimatium bilineatum. The sequence goes on from CM067298.1 coordinate 60,919,331, forward strand.
TCAATGGGACACCATAGACTATATCTAACACCAGTGGGTAATGATGGGCAATGATGAGCACACAAGAAATCATAAAAATTACAATACACAAATCATATTCAACGTTTCAACCAAAAGGTCTTTATCAAGACACAAACAAAACATTAAAAGACGACGAATAGAAAAATTTCTTTAAAGTACTTTTCGTCCTGTAAGTACTTTAATGTTTTAGTTATTAGTTTAGCTTCATTTCCATCCATATTTCCGTTGGACGTTGTGATTATTTTTCTATTCGTCATCTTTTAATGTTTTGTTTGTGTCTTGATAAAGACCTTTTGGTTGAAACGTTGAATATGATTTGTGTATTGTAATTTTTATGATTTCTTGTGTGCTCATCATTGCCCATCATTACCCACTAGTGTTAGATATAGTCTATGGTGTCCCATTGAGACGATATATAAACCTGTGTTTTACGTAAGTCTAATTGTTGTTACGTTTCACGCAGTTACCTTGTATTGATTGTCATAGGGCAGAAACAAACGCTCAGCAGTTTGAGCGATACAATGTTGTTGTTCTCCCACTGAACTCCAACTCTGACCTACAGCCTGTGGTATTCCTGACAGATGCAAGGTCAGTGCTTCAAGCTCTCCAGTATGGAAAACTAACAGACGTGAAAAAACTACTTAGCGAATAGTCTTACCAGTATAGGGTAACCATGCAGTGGATACCCTCTCATTGTGGAATACCAGGAAATGAAAAAGCAGACCAACTGGCTAAGGAAGGTGCTGCCGAAGACCAACCAGATATACCAATCACCTACCATCAGAAAAAAAACAGATGATCAAGTCAATAAGAAAGCCACAAACACCAACACAAGATAACTATCATATTATGAACAGACCAGAACAAGTTATAATTCTACGTCTCAGAACAGGACACAACCGACTCCGCAGTCACATGTATACAAAGTTCAAGATTGGCAACACGGCCATGTGTACATGTGTACAGGCAGCACAGAGTGCCAAACATATACATCAAGAGTGTTCTGAGCATGAAACGCTGAGGCAGACATATTGGCCAGAGGAAACAACACTGGAATCAAAACTCTATGGGACACTGTATGAACTACAAAAGACAGTGAGTTTTATTAAGGAGACAGAATTACAGATATAGACATGTTTCAAGTGAACGAAAGAAGAAGAAGAAGAAGAAGATTGTACCTCTGAAAGAAGAAATCTTGTTTCAACGGAATTCTAACCACACGGCCATGCGCTCTACTTAATTATATGCTACATTATCATCAGGTAGCATATCCTGAACAGGATGTATCAGATCTTAAAATGGTTACTTTAGTGTCTTTATTACTACTTTCCCATATCTTTCTCACTTGTGTTAATGTGAGTGTTGCAATTGCGAGTCTTCGAATGGCATATAAAGGTTTTAAAGATTTGAGTAAGACTCACTTCAATGTAGATATACAATTATGAAAGAGCATGCCGTAGGACAGGATTGGCTAGCTTCTGCTGAGAATCTTAGACGAGCAGCTGCTCAACAAAATTGCCGATATTGTTATGTTATGTTATTAAGGATCATGTTATTTTGTTCTGTTGAACCGTGTTACTTAGGATCGTGGTATATTGTTATGTTGAGCTAAACTTCTGACTCTTCGCACTGCCATGTTCATTTTCGTTTTCGAAACATAAACATCATTCAGAATGATGCTAAATTGCCCTGCAGTACTGTTTAATCATATCATGTTATTTGGGATCATTTTATGGTTCTTTTTTGGGGGGTCACTGCTTTGAGAAGCCACCTACTCAGAGAGAATGATTTTTATACAACCCAAATGGTGTATCAATTAATCGATCTTCTTCTCTATGCCAGACAATGGGATTTTACATTCAGCTTCATATTAGTGTTTCTCTTACATTCTTGTTTGATGGTAAGGGAGAAGAAGATGGTATAGTTGCTGCAAGACGAAAATGACAATTTTACTTGCCTATTGTGTTTGGGGTCTGATAAGGGAACAAACAATAACAACATTGTAACATGCCATGCATGTAGTGAGAAGTGACTAAGAGGTGTATTAGGTTGTGTTAACTTTCCTGTCCCACAAAAGATATCGTGATTCATATACCTTGCTGAAATCGAGCATGTCATACCAATATGAGCAGATATCGTAGCCAAGCTGTAAATCATGACATCACTTTCCGTTACAAGGTCAACATCCTGCAGGCGTTTGAGAACGAACACGATAAGACATCTTTACACAATGTGGCTGTAGAATGCATTGCTATGATCTCTACAGTCTTTTCTGAGTACTCTTCGTGGAGCTGTAATATCACGTTCTTACAGTCAGTCTGAAGGAAAACTGCAGACAACAGCATTGACTTCAAACAATCAAGGTATTTGTCTATAGTAGACTTCATCACATCAGAGATCATTTGGCATGATAGTTAACCCCATACATAGCTACCTACTACGATATGCATGGCAGATGGTATTGTATACATGAAGTTATATGAGGCTTCCACAAGAGGAAAGCATCACTATATAAGCATTTCTTCTACTATGGGGTTGATATTGCGTAGTAGTTGGTCTGGTGGTGCACTTATGAGATCATTAGATCCCCATGCAACAAAAGTATATTGGAATGATACGAAACGCAATGCAGAGGCATAATACACAGTTTATTTTACATCAAAGCACCCATCGAAAATAAGACAGAGCAATATGTATTTGCGACCTAACTCCAGCCTCGTTCACACAGTGCGTGTTCATATGTCAAAATGTGTATTAATTTCGGACATAATTGAGAATGGTCATCGATGGAAATAATCTATTGACATCGGCATTATGAACTAAGAAAATACTCCCAGGGGTGTCATAAACTCATTTAATGAAACTAATTTTCAATGCTTTTCACAATTAAAATTAACAAACATCCACACAAAAATCAGTAATTATATTTCCGTGCTGGTTACAAATTAGAACCACGCAACCTCGTTATAGCCACTTCACATAATTATTTCTCTGTAGCAGAAAGTGATAGAAAGTTAAAGTACATTTAGAGGATACGAAAACTAAATAATGAATAAAAGTTTATTTACACGATTGCAATGCACGGGTAATTGTACTGTAGATGTCAAGTATCAACCAGTGCTTTTGTTGAGTTATGTATTTCAGTCAGATAATTTTAAGTGCTTATATGTAAATATATGTAATTATCTGTATAATTTGCAGGTTAAAAAATGTGTAAATATTATCATGTTTTTGATTAGTTGATTCCATCTTGAACTCAAAAATAACTCGGATCTTAGTAAATATGTCAACTATCCGTTATTAAACGCAATGTTTCAATCTTATTGCGTTTCGTATGTTTTATTTTCAATATTCCATATCTTCATTCATAATTTTGTACATACTATTTCAGGGTGCTTTGTGGATATACTGTTCATTATCCATCTTTATGGATTTAGTTGTTATTTAATTGTTCTTAATCTCATAAACTGTCATTTTATATAATCCCTTTCTCTCTCCCTATCACTCCCTATCTCTCTCCCTTTTTCTTTCTCTCTCCCTATGTCTTTCTCTAATCTCTTTCTCTCTATATCTCTTTCTCTATCCATATCTCTCTTTCTCTCTTCCTATCTCTTTCTCTCTCCCTATCTAATTCTCTCTATCTCTCTATCTCTGAAGCGAAGATGAAGGTGGTAGGCCAGAATTCATCTCTTCGAGTAGTCGCTATGATCAAGCAGCGTGGATAATATTTGTTGTTGCATTTCAGGACAAGATAAAGTTATCAAAATCTGCTTTGGAGGATTCTAGTTCATGAAAGAATAAGAGTGCTGTTCTATGTGGCATTATATTGTCCTAAAAATACCCTACCTGTCTATAGAACAACATATCCTACATGTCTATACAATAACGTATTCTACATGTCTATACTATAACGTATCCTACATGTCTATACAAGAACGTATCCTACCTGTCTATAGAACAACATATCCTACATGTCTATACAAGAACGTATCCTACCTGTCTATAGAACAACATATCCTACACATCTAAACCATAACGTATCTTACCTGTAAATCCAATAACGTATTTTACCTGTCTATAGACCAACATACCCTATCTGTCTATTGAGCAATAACGCATCTTACTGTTTATACAATAACGTGTCCTACCTGTATATACAATAACGTAAATGTATCTTACCTGTCTATACACTAACGTATTCTACCTGCCTATACAATAACGTATCTTACCTGTCTATAGACTTACATACCCTACCTGTCTAATGAACAACATATCCTTCCTGTCTATACAATAACGTATCTTACCTGTCTATAGACCAACATATCAGATCTGTCTATAGAGCAACATATCCTGCCTGTTTATAGAATAACACATCCTACCTCTCTATAGAACAACAACTTTGTATTGCATAGGTATCACTTTAATCCTCTTCCAATTTCAGCATTCATCCGGCATTGGAGCCTTTTCACTGATAAATGGTTTCGAATTCGGAATTACTCCTCACTCATTCATCTGCTTATTTGTGTTCGGAGATTTATGCCAGCATATCACTATCAGGTTCAAAGTCAGCTTATGTCCGGAGATTTATGCCAGCATATCACTCTCAAGTTGAAAGTCAGTTTATGTCCGGAGATTTATGTCAGTATATCATTCTCAAGTTGAAAGTCAGTATATGTCCGGAAATGTATGTCATTAGGCACACATATGTTCAACTTGGTTTCTAATCTTATTCAGGAATTATTGGCCAAATTAGTTATGTTTATAAGTAATTTGATATAGTTAGAAGCATTTATTATATGGTATTATGCCGTTCGTCCGTCGACCAGCATATCCACGTTTTCGGTTCACTCGTTATTCGTCATTTGAAATAAAAGTTACTCCTGTTATTTGTAAATATGGTAACATGGTTCAAGCTCTGAAAAGTCGAGAAATGGCGCCGTCGACACTACTTAACAATTCTAGGCAGGTTGTTTCTAGTCAATCACTCACTAATCTTCTGGGCGCTTATGAGAAAGACATGTTATGGTGCTGGTTTCTAACTTGGCTTACTTTTACCTATTTTAGGAACTTTTGACAATAAGTAGGTTTCCATTTATGGGTGAACGATCCGGTTTAAAAAATGCACGTAGTCAATTTTGCGCTCACCATTCTTTACTCATAGATAATGCAATATATGGTTAGACTGTCGACTATCTAAGAGGAGTCATACATTGTTTGGGAAGTTCTATTTACTTAGATGTCTATTCTATTCCTATTTCCCAGAGTTACTAATTCTTTCGGAAAGCTAGTCTATATTATATATATAAATGGATAACTTTGTAACTCTATGTTCTGTCTGCCGGGTATAGAAATCGGAAGGATTTGATTAATTTCACTTCTTCTTCTTCTTCTGCGTTCGTTCTCAAACTCCTGCAGATTAGCAGGATGTAGTCCGGAGAACCGAATGCGTTGTGTCATGGTTTACAGCATTGCTGCGTTATCTGCGCCTTTCGTCCTGACACATCATACTTCAGCATGTCTTTGGGTCACTGATCCTATATGGGATGGGACAGCCAACTCCATCCCATAACCTCCTTAGTCGCCTCTTACGACATGCATGGAAGATAAACAGTGTTGCTATTCTTTGCTCACCTTTCGGGCCCCAGCAACAAACAGGCGTTTACCTTCACTGAAGATTGCTACATCACTTCCTCAGGTAATTTGACACCCCCCACCCCCCGTAGTCGGTATGCAAGATCTTAAAAGTTCTGTGGTCCGGCAAAGCTGACCATTGATATGATTAGGTAACCTATTTACTTCTGACATATGCTCAAAAGTCAAACAAATGAAACATTTGTTGAATACGGTTATGACCTAGGTAGAGATTACGCGACGTTCATAAGTTTGCAATTTTACTTGCTGGGGTATGAGGTCGTTGAGTGTTCGTTTCCTTCGGACGTTCTTACTTTTTTTAAATTTCCTTCAATTTAAATTAAATTCTACGCCGGTTATATCTCGGTGGCATTCGGTAACATGATTATATGACAACTAATTATACATTTATTTTTGTTTGGTTGCTTGATTTGGTTTGTAGAAAGAGAAATGTTGCTCTCTGTTGATTTCCGGAAACAACACATTAACTGACGTTGTTTTTGCAGGTGACATCGCAATCTTAAACTCTACTAATCAACAAACACAAGATATAACCAACAAACACAAGATATAACCAACAAACACAAGATATAACCAACAAACACAAGATATAACCAACAAACACAAGATATAACCAACAAACACAAGATATAACCAACAAACACAAGATATAACCAACAAACACAAGATATAACCAACAAACACAAGATATAACCAACAAACACAAGATATAACCAACAAACACAAGATATAACCAACAAACACAAGATATAACCAACAAACACAAGATATAACCAACAAACACAAGATATAACCAACAAACACAAGATATAACCAACAAACACAAGATATAACCAACAAACACAAGATATAACCAACAAACACAAGATATAACCAACAAACAATGCACACTCGCAGATCAAATTGGCCTCCAGATCAACACATCCAAATAAAAAATCATGGAACTTACCAGTTCAATAAATAACATCTGAAGTAAACAACTAAAACTTGAAAAAGTCTCCAACTTTAATTACTTGGGCAGCCGAATGTTTGTTGACGGAGACTCAATGAAAGAAATATATACACGCATAGCAATTACAACTAGCACATTCACTAAAAAAAATAGTATCTGGAAATAAAAAGATATAGAGGAAGAAACACCAAGTGAAAGCTTGAAATCAACTCAAGCAACAGACCAAATATTAAACAGCTTTGAAAATAAATGTCTCCGGAAACTGATGAACATAAAATTGAGCGATTCCGTCACAAATAGTGATTTAAGAAACAAAACACACCAAGAATATTTTTCAAAACGTCTAAGAAAACGCAGATGGAAACACCTGCGTCACGTTTTAAGACTAGATGAAAACAGAAATAAACCCACAAGCCCTTCTGTTGACACCTGAGGGGAAAGAAAACGAGGAAGGCCTAAAGCAACCATAAAAAACACCATGCTTAAAGAAGGGGAAATAACAGACTGCAGACCATACAAGAACTAAAACTGCAGGCAGAGGACTGCAATACATGGAGAATCAAAGCCTCTGCCTTATGTGCCGCCTGCGGTAGGAAAGGAACACACCAGCTAACTGATTTCCGGAAATTTAATTTTCTTTCTAACGGTTTCCACTATGCATCGAAACATTGTTGTGTTTCGTGGCAGGAACTGCTACTATAATCTTCAAAAAATGTCGCATTATCATGCAAGTATATTTAGAATGTGTATGTATCTGTCCGAAAATGCTATTGCTGTTATGTAAGGAAAATGTTGAAATCTGTAGAACAATAATGCAGACCTTATTTATTATAGTCTAGGCCTATACAAAATCTCGAAATAACATCATCTGATTTAATAATATGCTTAATGACAAAATACTACGGCCTGGTTTATGATGAATCATGAAGACGCTATGGCTTAACTCTATAGACAAATTTTCCAGACAATATTCACTATAATCTAGACCTACATAAAATATCAAAATAAAATATGTCAATTAAATGCTTAATGATTATATATTAAGGCATGCAATATAAAGAATCATGAAGGCACTATATTTAAATGTGTAGAACAATAATACACACTTGACACACTATTAAATGTAGCCTATGCCTACATTATAGGCCTATGTCGAAATAACATCATCTTATTTATGCTTAATGACCAAATACGAAGGCATGCATTATGAAGAATCATGAATACACTATAATGTATTTATGTATTGCATTTAATACCCAAAAAATGACAATAGAATATTAGTATAACTCCAAATGGTGTGTTTTACTTTCAGGAATGTATGGCACGGTGGCTTAACAACAAAGGCACGTAAAATGCAGTAGGCCTGCCTGCCATTTGACTTAAACTTTCAGTTGTTGTTAAACTAACACATAAAGTCTAACCATATATTGCATAACCTGTGTCTAAAGAAAGTCTAACAACTTTTTACATAACCTTTGTCTAAAGATAGGGTAACCATATTTTGCATTTCCTGTGAGTAAAGAATGGTGAGCCCAAAATTGTCTACAGCCATATTTTTAACCAGATCGTTCAGTCATCAATAACAACCTTCTTAACGAACAAAAAGTTCGTAAAATAGGTTAAGGATAACTTTTTTGTATGGGTAAGTATATCGTATACATTCATACATTATTTCTTGAAAATACAAAGCAGTTACTAATTACCAACATATAGGTCTACTATGTGTAATAGTGTATTGTGTGTTGGAGTATGATGTCCCATTGCATAGGCAGTACAAGGTTCCCTCAAACCATCTGATGCCAGAAATATCACAGAACTAGGCTGTGATTCGTGTCTCAGTGCAATGCCACTTTCCGCATGAGGAGAATTTTTGTGATTAAATTCATATTCTCCTATTTCTGAGTATCAAAAATCTATTAACAATTTTTAAATGTTCACACTATACAACCTCATTGTGGTTTACGAAGTGAAAAAATACTAAATAGTTGTGATGAAGGTAGATGCAATTATCTTAAGGCAAGCGGTGTGTTGTATTTTTTAACATTTATGTATCAATATCTCAGTATTACACGTATAACAATTTCAAGATCAGAGAAGAGTTGATCACAACACACGTTTTAAATTGTCAGAAATTCAGACACAATTAAGAGAGAATGAAATGAAACGTTTTGGCACAGTACGTCTTATAAAAACAACACAGAAAACAGTATACAAATACCCTGAACAATAGATTCATGACTAAACTGTTTGACCTGATTACAAATCTTTCATCCGCCTGTGTGTTGCCGGGGCTTGATATGGGATCAAAGAGTAGCAACAATGTTTACCTTCCGTGTAAATCATAAGACGCGATTAAGGAGGTTATGGGGTACAGTTGTCTGCACAATCACATATAGGATCAATGTGAGCCAGATGTCATGTTGAAATTGGATGTGTCAGGCCAAATGGTACAGATATCGCAACACAGTCGTAATCAATGCCACTGCGCATTTCATTCTCCAGGCTAAAATATGCTAAACTGCAGAATGGTTGAGAACGAAAACAAAAGAAGGAGCCGGAGAATGTCACAGCAGGTTATGTGGTGAAATGGATTCTTAGACCTGTATGTACATTCGTAATTATTTAACTTGCATGTCTCAATATGTCCATATAAAACATTAAATATTTCATTCATTATATTTTCAGGTGTATTTTGCAATTTTCATCAATGTTTACCAAATAAATATCCAAACGTGCAGAGTAAACACTGTTTACGTGGAAGAGAAAAGAAACGTAAATACGGACTTCAATCACTTAGTGAAAGGCATTATCTTCAGAGACAGAAGAAAACAAAGTCAAGAAAGAACTAACAGATGGAGAACGAGATGCTGCTCACAGACTGCAAGAAGCTATGATGAGCCACAGCGTCATACTTTTGGCAGACGATGATAGATACTGTCTTCAAGTAGAAAGAAAATCTATATGTCAATGAAGATCTCCGTGACGGTGGAATTTATGTTCTGTTAACTGGAATGCATATCGTGATTTATGCATCTGGCACATCTCATTTGATTGGACTGTTGTAACCATTGTTCCAAAATAGATTCAAATATATTTTATTAGAGATATGAAACAGAAAGCAGAAAATAGATTTTGGATAGATCCGGCTACAAAATAAAAAGTAATCTTTACATCTTCAAAAAATGCAACACATACATAATAATTACATTAGGAACTTTTAATATGCTCTGAAAAGAATTCCTGTAGACGAATACAGCATTGTAATTGATGCCGACAAGAGGCTATTTGCTGGACATTCAATACGTATCAATCTTCAAAAATGAAACAAGTTGCGGTAAGAATTGCAGGTCAGGAGCATGGCAAAAGAGAAACTGTTTTTACAGGCAGAGACCATGCACTTCAGTTCATAGTTGAAACTAAAGGGCATGTGATGCTTTGCCATTTTCTTTTGCTATTCTCCTTTTGCGAAGATGGATACTACTTTCATATATCACAAGCTGATGTACACTTCACCAAAACAGTGTCCTACACGGCACTTTCATGATTTCAGATTCATATTTCGTACCAAATATTTGAATCATCTTATATTTTATAGAAATCAAATTTTTAACATCAGTTTGCTGTTGCCATGTATGCAAAAACAGATTCAGAAAAGTTGAGTCCTATTATATCTCATCACAAGCAATTGATAAGCGAATCATATATACAGGTTGCAAATATCTATATCCACACTTTTTGTCGACCTGACATCTTCATCACATCTACATGCAATGCAAAATGGAAAGTTATAAATGATGGATTACTATTTGGACAAACAAGTTTCACAGACATGACCTGATAGCCAGAGAATTTCAAATAAAATTATTGAAAAGTCATATGCGTGTTCACAAAATTCATCTTTTTATTTTCATTTAATTAGTGAGCCTAATAAAAATATGAACATGGGACAATGCTTTTTAATCAAATTCAGGGGTGCAAAGAGAACGCATTGCTCTAGGCGGACCCAGGGTTAGCAGATAACCAAGATCCCAAATGTACCTCCACGCGGTGCACCCTGGAAACAGAAATACAGCAGCTCGAGCTGATTCTGGCCAAATCATTTGGGGATCGTGTCCGAGAATGTGGAGGTAAACAGATGGAAAGAGATTTGACTTCACAAGAGACAGACAATATCTCCGACACCACCAGCATCGCCACATATAGCGACACTGTCGACATACAGTGAAGCTAGTCAGTCCAGTCCGAACATTGGAGGGACGGCCAATGTAAAATGCACGTAAAGGTAGATGCATGGCGAGAGACAAATATATTTCATACCGAGTACAATGAAACAATGAAAGGGCAGAACAGTGCTAGAGGGCAGCGCGAACTGCAAATAGAAAGTTAAAAGTCCCTAGGAAAGGGGAACTACAAGCTCCGTTACCTACTGTGTTCCTTACAGGCAGAGACCCAGACCCATCCATTGGCGTTTGGTAAAGCAAGAAGACCTAACCCAACTCTAATGTCGAGCCTTCCTAAACCGGAAATATGCTCGCGAAGAGAAAGGGTTCTGTACCCGATGGGGTTAGGCTAGAATGGGACAACGATGGTAGTCCTGGCCCAACTCTACTGTCAAGGTTTCCTATAACGGAAGTACACTTGCAGAGAGAAAGGGTTCCGTACCCGATGGGCTCAGGCACAAAAGGGACAACGATTTAGCCCTGGCCCAACTCTACTGTCAGGTTTTCCTACACCGGAAATACACTTGAAGAGAGAAAGGGTTCAGTACCTGATGGGCTCAGTAGCTATTGGGACAAGGACGCTCAGCTCGAGAACGCCTTGCTCTCAAACGCGTGGTGTGAGACTCGAACTTGGACAAGGGGTACACGATGTCGGTGAACGACACCTCGAAAGAGCCAGGGTCCAACTCCTCTGTTGAGTTCTTCCCCTTAAGGAACCAGGCTCACGGATGAGAAACGGTTCAGTACCCAATGGGCACAGGCACAGTACGTCCAATTACACGAGGCAAGTTCATAGACAGTGGAACACCTCGTGCGAGTCAGACGAGAGCAAAAATCGTCTGGGCGAAGAGTCGCCACTACGCGTGCCTGGAGACAGATATAGAGACTGCCACAGGCTAAGGGTAGCCCACCCGAATTGTCAAGGCATGCCGAAATCGGATGTGCTAGGCCTACAAGGCGCATAACGGTGGCACAACGTAATCACGCTCCCGGCGGAAATCGCACGGATATCCGTGATGGTTACAATGGAGCGAACGTAAAACAAACAAACAATAAAATTCAAGCTAATGAAATTGATTCATTATCTCAGCTGAGTTTCCAAATCCAAAAATAGACAAGGTACTATTTGAAATAGTTAAAAATCAAATGATACATGGGCTATGTGGACCTGTAAATATCAAATCACCATGCATGAAAGAGAACAAATGTTCAAGGCGATATAGAAGATCCTTCTTTAGAGATCGCTAGCCGTCACATCGAAAAAATAAAACCTGAGGATGAAGTTTATAACAGCTACTGGACAAGCTACTTAATAAGGAAGAGATTGGCAATGGCATATTGCAAAATAACACGGCTGAAAAACAGATGGAAAAACAACAAAATAGAAACGAAAGTGCTAATGTTACGAACTTTTATTTTTCCGGTTGCAACATACGGCTGTGAAACATGGACTCTAAGTAAAACAGCGGCAAAGAAGATCAACGCCTTCGAGCTGAAATGCTACAGAAAGATACTTAGAATATCATGGAAGGATAAAATCAGAAACTCAGATATTATAAACACACTGAATATTCCAGAGTGTTGGTTACTAAACACAATAACAAAAAGAAAACTACGCCTGTTTGGTCATATAAAGAGACATAACTGTTTAGAAAGACAAATAATGGAGGGAAGAGTACCCGGGAAGAGGAGAAGGGGCAGACCAAGAAGACGATGGACTGACGACATTAAAGATAACATGAATACATCGCTAGAAAATGCAAGCCACATCGCCCAAGACAGAGAGAGGTTCAGAAAGTTCATTGGGAAGACAACGTTCTGGAAGGAATACGTCGCATGACACACTGGACAACAAGAGATTGATAATAAGTGTATTGTATCTTATTGTCATTTGTTGACAAAAATATTCAACGATCACATCAATTTTGAGTATTGCTACTCTGTGAAATCAATAAAATGTGAACATGGAATCTCTTACTACTATGTTTGTTCTAAAACAACAAAATTAACAGGATGAAGTTATTAATTATAAACGAGGTAGTTACATCAGTAGCAATGAAAGTTTTTGGCGCATTTGTTACTTCCCAAGTCATAAGGTACGCCAGTTGAAGGACATCCTCAAATAAAATGTTACAATCCTTTATGTAGAGTTTTCACTGTTCACCCAAGCTATCATGAGTGTTTCTTGTTGTTACACGAGGGTTAAAGACCCAAATATTTTATGAAACTCAGAAAAGTCCATGGTGCTACATATGGGACATTTAGATAAGCTTGCTACCAACGTGAAATGCTTAAACGCGAAAATCATTCGGATGCCACCTTGGAAGAAGCTGCCTTATCACTCCAGCAATTTTTCTAAATATATGTGATTTCGTAAACCTTAATGTTTTAATGGACAAATGCCGAAATGATCTGTCAGAGTACTTTAAACACTAAGCAAAACTTGCAAATTCATATTCTGAAGTTGTTTTTGTGGATGAAATATAGAACAGAGGTTTCTTGCGATAGAAGATAAACTATTATCAATGAAAGATCCACTATTGGTATCTTTCGGCCTCCCACAAACAAATCCAATTCAGATTGTCAATTTATTTATGAACTGTTAAAGAGAAACGTCATATTACAACTCCTTGGCTATATATGTATAACATAATAAACTCAAATTACTGCAAGATTTTTAAAAATTCGCTTATTCTGCAATAATAGATAGCATATCTCATCAGACTGGTGGTATTTTATTTTTGGAAGCACCTGATAGTACTGGAAAAATATTTATCACCAGTTTATTATTGGCAAATGTTCGCATTTCTGTTGCAACAACATCGTCTACATAGAGGCAAAATGGTTACAGACGATGTTCTATCAAATGTTATAACAAACTATTTACATAAGACGTTTAATTTAATTATTTCAATCGTTGCAAAGTGGTTACATAAGTAGTAATGAATGTTCTTGGTGAAAATTTGGCTATACTTTTAAATTATCAGACTGTCTAAACCTTCAGTTCTCCAGTAGTCAACAACTCTTCTATTCCTAAGAATATTGGTTGAAACAGTAATCCATTTTTTCTTATTCTCACCCCGGGCAACATTGGGTATTCCTTCTAGCATCCTGATAAGCCTAAATAGTCATCTATATTACCATTTTATAAACACAACGTACTAGCAACGAGGCACCGAGGTAGCATACGTTTCGTTCGACTAAAAAGTCTTCATCAGGAAGAAATACAAGGAAAGCAATATCATTTAAATCAGAAAGGAACAGAGAATGACCAAAAATTCCACAGCACACTCTGAAACAATGAAATTGTAGGAGATAGTAAGATTTCGGAAAAGGCAATATGTTCTTGTACAAGTCATACGAATTATTCTATACACATATCTGCATTAGTTCTTGTATTTCTCAGTCTCAAATCTTCTATTTCTTTGCCTGGTTTATCTAAATGTCTATTTTTCTGTATTCATAAGCTTATCTCTTTAGTTTGTTTTTCCTTTATTCGTCTATCTTTCTGTACGTCCATCTGTCTGCGAATTTATCTGTCAGTCTGCATCTCTAACTCATCTCAGCACGTCTTCCGTATATCAATTTATCGGACTTCAAACCATTATCCTATCAGTCTAATCGTCAGAATATCTATTCGTGTACTGGTCTATCCGTCTGGCTGTCTTTCTGCATATCCTTCGATCTGTTCATCTTCGGTCTGCTAACCAATCAGACTTCCAATCATTACCTTATCTGTCTATTCATCTACCCGTCCACCTATTTCTTTCTTTCGGTCTACTCCTTTTTCAACCTGCAAGTCTGTCCACATTTCTTATGTATAAGTTAACTGGTCTATCTATTGCCAGAGTTATTCCCTTTATCACATACATCGGAAACAGTTTCTCGTTTCTCGCCGAGTCAACACATATTCCCTCAAGATTTGAGCAAGGTAATAACCATTTCTACGTCTTTTTACTATTTGTACTTAATGGCACATTTTTTGCATACAATTTTCCCTGAATTTGTATAGTTACCCATATAGTCCATCTTGAAATCTCAGGGAGATGACGAGGAAGCAACTTAGTAGATAATATTTTATTGGTTCTTAGAGAATATTATTAATATTGTATGCACTTATCTGCATCTTTTTCGCTTCCTGCTGTTTAGTCACTTCAGTGAAGGCCTTCTCTATAATTGTTTTTCGCTCTGATCAAAAATAGCGTCATTTATCTTGGCTTATGGGACTTAGCATTTGACATTTTAAGTATACTTTATGTTGCTAGCCAATGAAAAGCACAAATAAAGTAGGATCAACAAAGAGAAGTTATACTGACATAAGCAGCAGTGCTCAGGATTATCTGTAAACGGTTTCAGTGTTCATCATCTGTATCAAAGGTTCCACCTGCTGGAGGTGATTTCTGACCAAGAATGTGTCCATCTAGAGTACCTCTTTGCAAATGAATTCGTTGCATAGCTTCTCGTTTGAAGAGTAAGATCTAAAAAACACATTCCAATATGTAGGAGAGGTTCCCGTGTATATGAAACATGGTATGTGACGGATTGAGTAGTTTATAGTGTGCTCGGAGGCGACAGTGTCCCTGTGTAGCCTAGAAATCGTCGTATATTACTGGAACAAAACGATGTAGCATGTGTTTGATGAACATTATATTGATTTTTTTCAATCTTTCTATCTAGTAGTGATGTTATGATTATTATTGTCTTAATTATTAGAAATAGAATTATCTGGTCAGAGATATTTGCTGCCGGTTTTCGCTGAGGTATCTTTGTCCGAAATTTTAAAACAAAATCAGATATGATAAAATTGTTTCCAGTTGTTGAAACCCGTTCACACTTCTTCTTCTTCCTCTGCATTCATTCTCAATTTCTTTCTGATCAAGAGGGTGTAGTTTGGAAAACGGAGTGCGCTTTGTCATGATTTATAGCTTTTCTGCGAAATCTAATCATTAGACTTGCCGCATTTGCCTTCAATTTGGCTTTTGGTCATTTTTTTTTATCAACGCAACGTGACAGGCAACTCCATCCTGAGATCTTCTTAGTCAATATTACGACATGCATAGCAGATTACTAAACTGCTATTTTTTTCTGCCCTTCTGATCCCCAGCAACACGCTTTCATTTGACCTTTTTTTCAGATCGAACTTCAATACTACATTCTGATACCCGGATGTGTCGCTTGTGTAGTAGAGAACTTAGTCGGCAGTCTCTACACTTAAATTTTCAGGTGGATCGTAGCACAGACCAGGCAACCGTCCATGTTGTGATGTACGCACTGGAACTTTCAGGTGGATCTTAGCACAGACCAGGCAACCGTCCATGTTGTGATGTACGCACTGGAACTTTCAGGTGGATCTTAGCATAGACCAGGCAACCCTCCATGTTGTGATGTACGCACTGGAACTTTCAGGTGGATCGTAGCACAGACCAGGCAATCCTATATGTTGTGATGTATGCACTGGAACTTTGAGGTGGATCGTAGCACAGACCAGGCAACCGTCCATGTTGTGATGTACGCGCTCGATCTTTCAGGTGGATCGTAGCACAGGTAACGCAATCGTGCATGTTGCAATGGCGCAGCAATTGGATGCTTAATTCGTGCATAACAAACGAACAATAATTGAAAAGTAATGGCCCCACACGATATGCTACAATCATTATTTTTTTGCTTTTGTTCTCAATCTCCCACCGGATCTCTCTAATAGCAGTAAAATGGCCTACTAAATTTGCAGCATGATGTAGTCCAGTAAACGGAAATGAACTGTTTCATTGTTTTCCTCGCCAATGTCCCGACACATTGGACTTCAGCATTTGTAAGTAACACATTCAGTGTTTTTATCGATGGGCTTCTATAGCCATATTTTTAGTATAAGAAACCAGCCAGTTTCAACTAGTATTTTTATTATAATTGCATGTAATTTTTACTAATTCACTTTAGGATCTCCTAATATTGCCGTTTTATCATCGAAACAACACATAACCATAATAAGTGAATTAAAATATAATCTACAGCAAAACAAATGCACATCTAGAACGTGGTTCTACACCTAAGAACAAGTTTACTCATATAATTGTTCTATGCCAAAAACACATTACATCCATAGCTTTTTTTTCTATCCTAGATCCCGTTATATTTACAAAGTTTTTCTAAGCCAAGAAAACGTTACATTCACAAAGTTTATTCACATCAAGAATATGCTACATTTCTAACGTGCTATTTTCTATAGGATGAACATGTTACACTCGAAACGTTTTACTCTACCAAGAACAATTTACGTTCACAAAGTTTTTGTTTATAAAGAGAGCCTAATATTCAAACACATTTATACTATAAAGAACAATTAGCCTTATAACACACCCCAGTAAAGTGATGCTCAAAATACTACTTAACAGAATAAAACACAAGTCGGAAGAAATCATTGCAGAGGAACAATCTAGCTTCAGAGCAAACAGAAGCACTGTTGAACAAATATTTAACATCCGAACACTAATCGAAAAACATATTCAGCACCAACGTGATCTATACCACAACTTCATTGACTTTACAAAGGCCTTTGATCGTGTTTGGCATGATGGTCTGTGGCACATAATGAGGAAATTTAATTTTGACACCACAATTATAGACATTATTGAAGCTCTGTACAGAAATGCAAATAGTGCTGTCTTGTCAAACAATACAATTGGAGAGTTCTTCAAAACAACTGTGGGAGTTCGACAGGGATGCATAATGTCCCCAGTACTTTTTAACATATACTTAGAGCACATCATACAAGAGACATTACATGATTACAACACGTCTATATCAATCGGAGGTCGCCCTATTTGCAACTTGCGTTTCGCTGAAGATATTGATCTTATAGCTGGGTTAGAACAATCATTGCAAGAATTAACATCAAAGTTAGAAAAAGTTACCAGCAAGTACGGAATGGAAATCAATTCAGATAAGAGCAAAATCTTGGTAAACAGCTGAGACACAGAAAACCAGACTAATATCATGATGAATGGACATAAGCTTGAGGAGGTGAATACCTTCAAATACCTCGGATCCAGTATATGCAGCGATGGTAAATGCAAAGCAGAACTAAAACTAAAAATAAGGCTGGAGATGGCTTTAGCGTCCTTGTCAAGGCTAACTGTGATTTGGAAAAGCAACATCAGTGTTGGAGTGAAAATCAAACTGTATAAGTCGCTGGTACTTTCTGTTGTGTTGTATGGTTGTGAGAGTTGGACACTCACTGCGGACATGGAGAGAAGATTACAGGCTTTCGAGTACAAATGCTTCAGAAGAATTCTACGAATTTCCTATAGGGAACATAAGACCAATGAGTACGTAAGAAATAAAGTAGAGATGTGTGCAGGTGTTCAGGAGCCATTGCTTTCAATAGTGAAAAGACGAAAACTAGCATGGTTCGGACTTGTATGCAGGCACGATTCCTTGTCAAAAACAATACTCCAGGGAACTGTCGAGGGTGGAAGAAGCAGAGGAGGACAAATAAAGACATGGACAGACAACATTATGGAATGGACAGGGCAAGATATTAACACACTCATCCGCATCGCTGAGGATAGAATTCGCTGGAGGACTCTGTGTGCTGAAGCATCCAATGTGGTACCCCTACGACCCTGAATGGTTATGGGTATATTGATCAATATACATATTGATACTATAAAGAAGTACTAGTAACATTCAACACAGCTATCAAAAATAGTAACATTCAACAAAGCTATCAAAAATAGTAACATTCACAGAGCTAACGAAAGATAATAACATTCACAGAGCTATCAAAAACTAGTAACATTCACAAAGTTTTTATATACACAGAGCAGAGAATATAACATAAATACACGATATAGCAATTAAAAAACACTAGTAACAAGCACAAAGCTATCAAAACTAGTAACATTATAAAGTTGTCAAGAACTTATACATGTGACATTCACAAAGCTATCAGAAACTACTAACATTAACACAATTTTTTTTTAAATAGTAACATTCACAAAGCTATCAGAAACTTGCAACATTCACACAGCTATCAGAAACTAGTAACATTCACAAAGCTATAAGAAACGTGTAACATGCACAAAGCTATTAGAAACTAGCAACATTCACAAAAGCTATCAAAAACTAGTAACATTCACAACGTGTTTCTTTAACAAGGTAATGTAACATTCATACAATTAAGAAGTACTAATAACATTTGCATAGCTATCAAAAACTAGTAACATACATATATCCAGTATGACGATGATGACGAGGACAACACAACAACACGGATTACAACGATAATGATGAAGTAATCACTTTAGCTGTGAGCAGGTAGCTTTTGACAACCTATAGCTTTACTGACAAAAGCACAGGTCATCTACAGTTGATAAAAAAGGTGACACCCATGCTCGTACAAGGTTTGTTATCTCAAAGGCATAACTAGCTCTATGTGTGGGTAAAGAGAGGAGGGGTGTATGCAAGTTTAATCTCTGAAAGTAAACATTCCAGTGCGGCAGTATCCCTGGTCTCATATATACATACATATATATATATATATATATATATATATATATATATATATATATATATATATATATATATATATATATATATATATATATATATATATATATATAAGGTTGTGCAACGGCGTCACAAAAAGAGTCGCTTGATACCAAATATAGCTGGGTATTCCTTGCAGTAAATATCAAGACCTACTTCAGAATAGTCCTCAGTACTAATCTCATGCAACGTCATGATACAACTGATTATTGGTCGCCTTGCATGTGCTTTGTATCACCAGCCAATTAAAATTACGGAACAGTTCTGATAAGTAAAGATGGGTGAGATCAGCATGCAGGACTATTCTGAAGACGGACTTTATCGTATACATGAGGATCAAGCACTTTCCAGCTACACATTTTCCGGTTTTTCGACCACACCGCACATCTTAATCCTGGGCATGCAGTATAGTCGAAGACGAAAATCGTGTTGACTCGAGTTGCGAGGGATGTTGGTGTCATCTTAGCGGACCTGCTTCAAATCCCGTGTGCTGCATTATTACTTATTATAATGCACATTATAATGCGCATGCGGTTGTGTCTGTGGGTCTCATCAATGGCTCACTAGACAAACCAACCATGTAACAGAAAACCTGAGTAGATGACATGCTTTATATTGAGGTTATCTTCTTATAGAAGCTTCATGGCACGTCATCTATACAATAATGTAGTCGTAACCTTCGATAACAGTTACCATGTTGTTCCGACAGGCCGACGTTGTGCTTGAACTAGTTACGGGCACGACGTTGGTGGGCGGAACAACAAAGTAACCTGTCGCAAGGGCCGGAGTTGTGCCCTTATGTCGACGTCATCATCGAAGCACCATCGAGTCGAATGGCTGCTGGAACAGAGGGCGGAGCACTTATGGGAATGCCTCACGTGCTGTGAGGCCAGTTTTGTAATCAAGAATCAAGAATTGTTATTTAAGAACTGTTAAAACAACATCTGTGGTCTAATATATTGAAAAAAAATGCACATCAAATTAGATTGAAATTATTCGACCACTTAATGCGATAGATCTCATATTACCTAGTAGCAAGAGCATCATTATTTTACTCTTATGTCAATCTTAGCGCATAGGCCAGATGTCATAGCACTCCATGCTTGTTGATCAATAGCCAGTTGTTCCAGATCGTTTATTTTCATACCAGCTGTTGTGATTTCTTTTTCGATAGTTCTTTGAAAACATACAACACAAAAATAAGCATATACCAAGGGACAGAGGAAGACCAAGAAAACAGTGAATTGAAGGAGTTACCAACATTCTAAGACGTCACAAATACTGCTTAACAAGAAAACAAACGTACCATAGCCGGAAAACCGATCATAACTCAGTCCAGCGATGCATAATAACTCAAAGCAAAAAAGAAAAGAACATAGACAGTTCGTGTAATCAATTGAAAAAAAAATACTTGAAATGTGAAACAAATATAAAATTCAATAGTTTTCTGACTTCTTGGATAAACTGCTCTTAAATAAATTACACACTGCCATGACAACAACACCGCAAATGATGCCATAAATACTTGCATGACAGCATTTAGGAGGAATCAGGTTGTATTTTCCAGGATACTCGAAATATAGAACATTCTGAAACACCATCTTATAAACAAATTTAAGAATGGCACAACGAATATCTGAGTGTCTAATACATGAGTTCCATGTCAACTCAAAAACTGTACAAATGTCCACCATGCAATAGTGGGAGGAATAAGTCATCAGTCATTTATTCATTAGTCTCATGTTTAGCCGACGATTGTACACTAAACGCTACCAGTCTGAAATACATGCAGGACAGCATGGACCTCTTTTCTTCGGCCTGTGATGCAATCGGTCTCACCATCGGCACCGAGAAGACATTAGTAATATATCAACCAGCGACCGGTGTTTCATAGACAGAGCCAGTAATCACAGTAAAAGGTCAAAAACACAATACTGCCAATAAGTTTGTATATCTCGGCAGCACCTTACCGCAAACAGCGACAATTGACGAGGATCCTGCCATGCGAATTGCTCGCGTCAGTGTGGCATTCGAGAGCCTTCATGCCAACTTCTAGATCAGACATGGTCTCAGTTTGATAACTAAGTTGGACGTGTACCGCACAGTAGTTCTACCAACACTGCTTTATGCTGCGTCATCCTGGGCTGTTTATGCGAGACACGCTCGACATCTTAACTCTTTCTACCGTCGGTGCCTAAGAAAACATTTGGGATTACATGGATCGAGTATCAGACACGGAAATCCTTCAAACGTCCCGTATGCAAAGCATCCATGCCCCACTGACTAGGTCCAAACTCCGCTGGACTGGCCGCATCGTCCATATGCCAGACAAGCGCCTTCCAAAGAGATTATTCTATGGGGAGCTGTGTGATGGTAACGTTACAGCGGAGCAGAAATAAAGAATGACCTACAAAACTCAAGCACTGTGGCATTGATCCCAGCTCCTGGGAGACTGCATCCCATGATCGCTCAGCTTGTCACACCCAGATCAATGATAGCATCACTAAATTTGAAAAAGAAAGAACACTGCGGGCAATTTACGAGCGACGAAAGCGGAAGGACAAATCCGAAAATTCTCCTACCCGAAACTCTCTACACTCCCGAATGCACTGCAATAGAACTTTCCTGACACGAATCGGACTCATCGGGCATCTACGAACTCACAAACTAAATTAGACAATCATAAATGTTTTGTTGTTTTTCTACTTGCTCGTCACATTTATTGTTTTTCATGCCATGTTCATCTTCGCTTGCGAAGGAGGTACATCATCATCAGTCTCATGTTATTTTACAACTCTTGTCAGTTCATATATTATTAATTACTCTCATGCTATTTTATAATTATGGTGAGCGGAATAGTTGGGCAGAATAAGTTGTTCAGTAATAAGGAGTGTATAAGTATACAGTAGTTTTGATCAGGACCTGTTGCGGGATGCTAGGGAGCTCATATCTAACGGAAAAGGTAATAGGTTCAAGCTGCGCAGTAAGTAATTATACATCCGGATCGTTAGGAAAGCAAAAGCAGCATAATTAATATAAAATATTGTCTAGGAATTAACAGGTAATACATGATGGGTTGATCACTTCGTCCTGAATAGAATATGCTACAAAAAACAACAATTTTGAGAACACAAAGATGACCAGAGAACTCAATACATTGTCATGAATTACAGTTTGGCTGAGGTATATGCTTCTTTCGGTACGGTACTTTGGGGTATCTTTGACCTATGGAATTAGTCAGCCAACAGTACCCTACACCTATTAGTCGTCTCTTACAACATGCTTGGCAGTTCACCATTTTGCTATATTTTGCATATCTTCAATGCCCTTTTTCCACTACGGCAGCGCACGAGGAACACGGACGTTTGAAAACTGGGAAGAAAGAAAACTGCAATCTTTGAGTAAAAATGAACTATTTCTCTGCAAGAATTCTAGATCTTTCTTGTCTGCGTACCTACATTTATATGCAGGTAAGTTTCAAATAATAACCTATGACTTACCTTTGCACTGTGATTTCGTATTAAATTTACCAGTAGAGCAGATCTGCATAAAAGAATTCCTTTCTCAAACTTACAAACTCCACATATTCAGGATTATAAACGGGGTAAAACTAATCTCAAGTAATTTCCAATTTCATTGCAATTGAATTTATATAAAAGCGATAACTGGGTTGCGCTGTATAGAAAAATATTCCTGCTAATTTGCCCAACTTTTAATCAATTCATTTCTCATTTATGAACATGCCCTTGTTTGTAGAACATGTACACTATAATATACTACTGAATTGATACTTTGCAAATGTTATGTTTTTAAAGAATTCAGAAAGTATTGAGTAATTTATTTCGAATACTCACTACAGAATTGCGTAAGTTGAGAAAAAAATAATTGTAAACGATGGGCGAGCTGAAACTTTTGGTTGGAAGAGAGGAAGTGATTGGATCCGATCACTGGCGAATTCGCCGACCAATTGGGAGGTCCGATACGAATGCACGCGCGATCAGCACACGGCACTGTTTGATGAGTGTACTGGTAAGTTCTTGTATGTTGGCGGTTATTTGAGAATGTTTCTTTAGTCTGCCAAGGTTGAGTCGTTGATACTAATATTTTTTCTATTGTTTTTTATACTGGTATCGTTGTTGCTGTTAACTTTCTGTTTTTGTTGTTGTTATTATGGTTTCCGTCGAAGCAGACATCATCGTTGCTATTGTAGAATCATTATAGTTGGAAATGTCCAACAGACGGATATTGAAGACAAGACATGAATGAGTTACTAGACATTCAGGATATCTCCAACAGAAGGACATTGAAGACAAGACATGAATGAGTTACTAGATATTCAGGATATCTCCAACAGACGGACATTGAAGACAAGACATGAATGAGTTACTAGATATTCAGGATATCTCTAACAGACGGACATTGAAGACAAGACATGAATGAGTTACTAGATATTCAGGATATCTCCAACAGACGGACATTGAAGACGACATGAATGAGTTACTAGATATTCAGGATATCTCCAACAGACGGACATTGAACACAAGACATGAATAAGTTACTAGACATTCAGGATATCTCAAACAGACGGACATTGAAGACAAGACATGAATAAGTTACTAGACATTCAGGATATCTCCAACAGACGGACATTGAAGACAAGACATGAATGGGTTACTAGACATTCAGGATATCTCCAACAGACGGACATTGAAGACAAGACATGAATGGGTTACTAGACATTCAGGATATCTCCAACAGACGGACATTGTAGACAAGACACGAATGAGTTACTAGACATTCAGGATATCTACAATAGACAATGGTGTTTGATGTTCATGATGTTTGAAACTATCAGTATAATTACTATTATAATACGTATACCATCCTAACAGTAGTACATGCTAACTTAAGCTATGTGTGACAGCTTCAATAGATCGCTATTATACTAGACTCAGTCATCCTAATTGCAGCACATGCTATCTCTTCTATGTGTGATAGTTTCAATAGATCGTTATTATAATAGGTTAAGTCATCCTAACGGCAGCACATACTATCTCTTGTATGTGTGATAGTTTAAATAGATCGCTATTATACTAGGCTCAGTCATTCTAACGGCAGCACATGCTATCTCTTCTATGTGTGATAGTTTCAATAGATCGCTATTATACTAAGTTCAGTCATCCTAACGGCAGCACATGCTATCTCTTCTATGTTTGATAGTTCTTACAGCTCATTAATATTTACACGCCTTATTTTAACATAAACCTTCTCTGGAATCGTCCAGTGCACAAATCACAACAGTCACTAATTTTGGCTGGCCCGACTTTTTTCCGTTGTCTATTAACTGGCAACATAATATACATTATTTAAAAAATGACCTATGATCAGTTGCGTGAGTCGAGATTCGTGACTCCGTTTGGGATTCATAAGACATACTCTAGGGATGGACTTAGTGGTAGTGTATGAAAAATCGTGCTTCTTCTTCTTCAGCGTTCATTCTCAAACTTCCACTGGATTTCTCTTGTAGCAGAACAATGGTCCCACTAGATTTCCAGAAGGATGTAGTCCAGAAAATGGAAATGTGTTGTGTTGTCATTTTTTTGCGCCAATGGTCCGACACATCCGTCTTCGGCGGTAAAAAATCGTGCTATAGTCTTAGTTTCAAAATCTCAGAGTCTTATTATTGTCGATGACAGAGCATCACCAACATGGAGATAGCAATCTTCTAGAACACACATGAATTTATAACGTAATTTGCTGCATCTATTGTTGCTGCATCTGTGACAAAACATTTTGAGATATAACACCATTGGCGGGAGACAACCAGATGTCGGAAATTTGAGGCTTGTGCTACACAGATAAAATAACAATAAAAACTGAAATAAGTATGTCTATATGTGTTACTCATGCTTATGAAAATAACACACTAGCAACGAGACACAGCAGCTGACTACGTTTCGACTAAAAAAGTATAGACTTGAAAAGTTTCGACTAAAATAGTCAAACAAACAATATACTGTACATAAGAAAACACATATAGATTTTCAGAGGAAGAGATTAAAGAATGGTATGAAACGGTATGAAATGGAAAAGAAATAGATCAAAGGCGTAAGGGTCTAACATGATAGGAGGAGACCTATCATATGGTATAGATAACTATCATATGACAACTTACATATGTTCACGTGATACTTGGCACATTACACCTTGGTCCTCTCAGCGTGTACTCTGACCATTCCAATTACCATTGACTTCGGAACCGGACCAGAGGTTAAACTGAGCTAAGTAAAAAGGTGTTGTTTTTTTTTTAATTGTATCGTCTTATTCAATATGATTCCTTATGAAATAATGATCTTGTCCACCCTATCCACTCGGCATACTATGTCTGTCTCCTCTTTTATCGCTGGATCCTTTCATTTCCCATGTCCATTGAAAGGTTTCATAACACTCTTGACTCTCTTCGTCCTACCGTCACATAACATATGTGCTTCTTATGTTAAGTATATTGTGTTTTTTTGCTGTCTTTCGTCCTGATGAAGGCTTTTCAGTCTATACGTCGTCTTCTTCTATGTATCGATGCTAGTATGTTTTCTTTAAAAATATTGGTAACACGCATACTTATTCCCGTTTATATTGTCAAGAACTGTATGTTTGTTTATGTTGTTTTTCTGTCCTTATTATTCCCGCTGATGTAACACAACTTTCATATTTTCTGCCGTTATTTTACAGCTCCTGTACTGACTCAAGTTGTTTTACAGCTCCTGTATTGACTCATTATTTTACAACTTCTGTATTGACTCGTTATTTTACAGCTCCTGTACTGACTCAAGTTATTTTACAACTCCTGTATTGACTCAAGTTATGTTACAGCTCCTGTACTGACTCAAGTTATTTTACAACTCCTGTATTGACTCAAGTTATTTTACAGTTACTGTATGGTCAAGTATATTTTGAATGTATACTTTCTTAACGTAAACAAGCACTACACGCATGCAGAGAACATTTATAATGTCTTCGTGGAAGCTTTTCACGCGTCTTCGACTGACACTTTTTAAACCTTTATACCTTATTGATTTTGTAATAGGAATATTTGATTCAGAACATTATATTTGCATTCACTGTATGGAACACTGAGAGCTATACTGGCAAATATAGGCAGTTGTACGCGCCTACAATGTACACAAATCACAGTTTAGAAAAAATGAAGGGTGCTCCATACAGCAAGGATATTATGTAATGATACTCCAGCAGATTTTGTCTTGATCATCTCAAAATCACAATCGTATGTTTCCGGGCCTGAACAGGAAGAAAAAAAATAACGATATAATGTGACAAATGCTGTAATATCTTCTTCTTCTTCAGCGTTCATTCTCAAACTCACAGTGGATCTCTGTTGCGGTAGGACAATGGTCCTACTATATTCCCAGCAGGATATAGTCCAGAAAATGGAAATGCATTGTGTCGCCGTTTTATTTGCGCCGATGGCCCGACACATCCGTCTTCGGTGGATGTATTATAATATCACATTATACTAAGGAAATTTTGGGTGGAGTTGGATGTTCAATTTCATAAGTGGAAAGGAACCAAAACTAGAGGGAAATATCATGATAGACAAGTTTCACTTTATCCCATTATCACCAAGGCAAGAGTTTACGGTCTGTAGTAACTAATCTACTATACCGAAACTGGACTTGATAATGAGACTTTGCTATTTACACATTGTTCACTGTCTTGATCTTAGTCACGTAGGAACTACAAATCCTGAGATGTTAATGTATGCCAGTGGCGGGCAAAGTACGACCCTCCGTCCAAATTCAGTCCTCTAAACCTTTTTTTCTGGACCAAACAGGTTGATCTGCAAATATCATATTAGCTTGCTCCGCAGCTCAGAAATCACTACTTGAAGCTCCAACGCACTAAAAAATAATGCTTTTTTTATTTCATACTACAAGAAATTTACTACAAGTGATTTACCAAAAATCAGAATAGACAATACCGAGATAGAATGTGTGGATAAATTCGAATACTTAGGAGCAAAATGAATTGTAACACTTACTTGGGGGGTCTTTGTTACCTCTAATATTTTATGTAATTGGACTTTGTCCGCTGGTTGAAAGGGGCACGCCTCTCCAAAAGAGAGGTAAACTCATTAACCTACTACTTAGGGGCAAATATCAATGATGCAGAAGCCTGCATGACAGAGATAAGGCAAAGATTGGCAATAGCATATTATAAAATAACAAGTTGAAAAACATATATAAAATAAACAACAAAATAGAAACGAAATTGCTAATGCTATGGACTTTTATTTTTCCGGTTCAACATACGGCTGTGAAACATGGACCCAAGTAAAACAGCGGCAAAGAAGATCGAAGTCTTTGAAAATAAATGCTACAGAAAGATACTTACAATATCATGGAAGGTAAAAAAAAACAACTCGGATATTATAAACACATTGAAGATTCCAGAGTTTTGGTTACTAAACACAATAACAAAAACAAAACTACACCTGTTTGGCCATACACAACTGTTAAGAAAGACAAATAATGGAGGACAGAGTATCTGAGAAGAGGAGAAAGGGCAGACCGAGAAGACGATGTACTGACAATATTAAAGATGACATGAATACATCGTTGGAAAGTGCAATCTTCGTCGCCCAAGGCAGAAAGAGGAAGAAAAATCCCAATCTTGTCCACCGACCCCAAATACTACAATTTAATCTATAAGTTACCTCACTGTATCCTTGAATTTTCTGGCACTAAAATATTTAAAGGAATAACAAATCATCCACAATCCAATTACATGATTTGTGTCTAACGCTATGGCGGGCACAAAGTCACAGCTATATGTATTTGCAGAATCGTTATAACATAAGTTGGACTTGCCCCTAATAATCGTGTTTCAGAAATGCTTAGGGCGCTTATTTAACCGAATGTGGTATCTCTTTTCTTAAAGAAACCACAAACCGATAGATTCTAAAGAGGGAGTTGTAAGCGACCAAAGACAATGCTTACCGACTAAAATATCAAAGAAAGAAACTCCTTTTTAAGCCTTTTTGCCCCAGGAGTTTTGGGGTTATTACTTACATATCAATTATTAGAAAATTTATATGCTCGTAAAATGCTTACATGCTGATATAATTTTATATTACTTGTCGTTACTTTGTAAGAAACTTAATCATATTTAAATGTGTATGCAATGTACGCATTGTTTACTATAGACTTTTCGCCCCTGGTATTTCTCCATAACTCTAAATGGTCTTGTAAGATATTGACTTAACAAACAACCTTTATTGATCCATACAAATCACCCTAAATAGACAATGAAAATGAGACATACCACGTGCGTTATTTTGAACAAGACAAAATCGTTTATATTTTTTTTAGTCTCAAAATGAATTCTTCTGACTCGTCAGCATTCGATCTCCTTCGTGTCTTGTAGAACATGCATGCCTCATTATCTCCCCCTCACTGGCGGCTACAGCAAGGTAATGAAGTGCTGTTAAAAAGACCCGTTCACATTTTCCCTGGTGGTTAAGGAATCAAAAGTGCGGTTACATACAAATCTATAAATCACCTCTTTAAAAAAAATGTCTTCTTGCGTTCCATTTTGAATAAAGCTTAACACGACTCTTAGAGTTAAGTTTCAATCACTGGCCTCCTTTAGATTAGTATATACACGCTCAATCAGTGGACTCATTTAGATTAGTTTATAAACACTCAATCAGTGGACTCGTTTATATTAGTTTATAAACACTCAATAAGTGGATTCGTTTAGATTAGTTTATAAACACTCAATCAGTGGATTCGTTTATATTAGTTTATAAACACTCAATCAGTAGACTATATTAGATTAATTTATAAACACTCAATCAGTAGACTATATTAGATTAATTTATAAACACTCAATTAGTGGATTCGTTTATATTACTTTCTGAATACTCAATCAGTGGGCTCGCTTAGATTAGTTTATAAACACTCATCACATGATACCCATATCTTTCTTTGTATGTTTCCCGTAATCTGTTCGTTTCTCATGCTGTCCTCATTTCTCTTTCTCTCTTCTATTTTGTTTTCTGCTGTTTTCATTCTTAAATTATTAAAGTGTAGTCCAAAGAACGAACTACGTGTCATTGTTTACAACTTAGCTGGGATATCTGCGCCTTTCGACTTGAAACATCTCACTTTAGGCTTGCTTATGGGTCAATTTAACCATCTTTCGTATGGGACAGCAACTCTATGCCCCAAACTTCTTAATCGCCCCTTACAATATTCCTGGTAGATAACAGTTTCATTATTCTTCGTTTCCTCTTCGGGCCCTGGCAACATAAGGGCGTTTCTTCTCTCTTCCTTTATCCTTACTCTTCATTTATCTTCTTTCTTCTTTATCTTCTTTCTTCATTTATCTTCTCTTTATCTCTCTTTCTCGCTTTGTTTCTGGCCCTCTTAATTGTTCTTTCACTCTTCATTTTCTTTCCTCATTTCTCTGTGTCTTTTCTTTTCTCTATGTATTCTCATTTCTCTTTCTCATTTATCATTGTCTATTTATTTCTCATTAAATGTTCATTTGTATTTCTTTGTTAATTTATTTTTCATCTTTCTCTTTGACTATTAATTTCGCACAGTCTTTTCATTTGTGTTTCTCTCTTCATTTGTTTTTTATTTCCTCCTTTCTCATTCTGTATATCTCTTTCTGTCTTAATTTCTCATTCTGAATTTCTCTTTCTCTTTTCATTTCTTTTTCACTCATTTTCTTGTTTTGTTTGTTTCTCTTTATCTTTATTTTTCTTTATTTCTTCATTTCTCCTTCTATTTTCCTTTTTCTTCATTTATTTTTCTCAAGTCCTTTTCCTTTATCTCTTCGTTTATATTGCTTTTTTAATTTTCTCTTTTTATTTCCCTTTCTCTCTGCATCTCCTTTTTCTCTTCATTCTCCCTAATCTCTGTATTTGTATTTTCTTATCATTTCTTTTTCTCTCTTTGCTTTTCTTTCTCTTTATTTCTCTTTCTCTCTTCATTTCCGTATCTCCAATTTATTTTTCATTTTCTTTCATCTTTCATAGTTTTGTCACCTTTATTTCTCTCTCTCTCTCTGTGTGTGTGTGCGCGTGTGTATGTGTGTGTGTGTGTTTTTGTGTTTCTAGATAGTTACAAACGGAACCTGAAATATCTCTAATGTAGTACACAATCTGAAAAAAGTCAGAATTATTCATAAATTAACAAAAAAACGGATAGAAATTGCCAAATTTTGGCACAGGTTTTAAATCGATAACACATAACACACACACACACACACACATATATATTAGGGCTGTACCGGATTCAAATTTTTGAAATCCGGCCGGAGCCGGAGTTTGCCGGATTTAAAAAGTGAAATCCGGCCGGAGCCGGAGCCATAGCCGGATTTACAAATTTAAAAAAATTAAATAAAGTACTACATCACTTGACTTAGGTGAGTGGAGTCACTCGACTGTTGATTATTGCAGTTCATTATTATAGACATGACAATGATGACATATACTCATATTCATCATCATTAAGTTCCGTCTCCGCAACGAAGGTTGGCTGCAACGTATCTCCAACATTTCCTGTTTCTTGTCTTGGCGGTGCACTCTGCTAGACTGTAACCTGTCCATCGTGTAATGTTACTCTCCCACTTGTATCTCTGCCTACCTCTTGCTCGCTTCCCTTTGACTTTACCCTCAAGTAAGGTCTTCAATATAGTGTCATGTCTTTTAATGTGTCCAAAGTATTTTATTTGCCTGATCTTTATTTCTCTTAGTAGTTCTTTCTTCATATTAAGTGTCTTTAGCACCTCTTTATTTGTTTTCTTCTCTTTCCATGATGTTCTCCCTATTCTTCTATATACCCACATCTCAAAGGCATCAATTTTGTCTTCTAATTGTTTATTTAGTGTCCATGTTTCTGAGCCATACATTAATATGGAATAGATGTAGTTTTTTATAATTCTCATTTTTAACTTGTTTGTAATGTGTTTAGATATTAATAATTTTCTCATGTCATTGAAGGTACTTTTAGCCATTCCTTTTCTCCTTTTAACTTCTGTTTCACATCTGCCATCATTTGTGACTATGTGTCCAAGATATTGATACTGTTTTATTTGTTGTAGTTTCTCTCCCTGTATGTTTATGTTTACTTCCAGTTCTTCTGTGTCTTTGCTGATTATCATGGTTTTTGTTTTTGAATATTTATATCCATTCCATATTCATTACTTGATTTATTGACTTGATCTATTAGTCTTTGTAGTTCATGTTCACTTTCTGCTAAAAGAACAGTCATACTAATACTCATATTAAATCATTTAAATGTAAAATAATTACATTTACATTAGAATAAGTAATATTAAGTTCCATAAGTTCAAGATGAAACATAGTACATACGCACATTATGCTAATTTAGTAATTCTAATTTTTAGTTTTCAGTATTTAGTTTTAACATTGTTTTCAGCTGGCAAACTGGCGGCTCAGTTACAACTCGCAACAACAGAACATTGAACAGATTGAATTTAATGAAATACATTCATTCAGTAATTTCACTATTTCAGTCAGTCAGTCTTCATTATGGCTGTAAAGTTGAACTCTCAGAATCGAGAAGGGACGAGTTGTATTTCAGGAGAATCAAAGTCTCCACTTTTTGTGGTAAAAGGCTACTACGGTGGTCAGTGATACATACTGTCTCCTGCAGTACTGAAAAGCCTTTCCGATGGCACACTTTTATTGGCGGTGCAAGAAATGCCTGCGCCAGTCTTACTTGGAAATCTTTGCTTATTGGCATGTCACCATGAAACTAGATCTGACTGTCGAGTTTGAAGTGGCTCTGACAGGTACTGTGTCACTTCAGTGTTAATGCTGTTGCCTCGACACTGGCAGAACGATCTGTGGTGGGATTTTCCTCGACAATTGTATCAAAACAGCTTCATAGGCTGGACTGTACTGTGTGGCAGTGCTAACAGAAGTCAAAACACTAGTACTATTACTAGTAGCTGATGGATCCTGTGCACTGACTGTGTTTGCTAAATCAATAATGGAGTTAGCTGCTAACAGCAGATGGGCTCGTGCATCACTTCTACCACGTTCGGAGAAAAAGCACACCTTGAATCGAGGATCCAGTAGTGTGGCACAGGTGTAAATGCTGTTAGATTCAATGTCCACAAATCTGCTGCTAATAGCTTCAAGCAGGGCTGCTTTTATAGTTTTGATCCCAGCATCATTACCTTCTTTCTGGAGGAAAGCCATTAGTGTTTTCACTAATGGGATCACAACTGATATTGATGCCTGAGCTGCACTGATTTCACGTGTGAGTTCTTCAAATGATGCCAAAGTAGCTACCACATTCTCCATGATTTTCTAAAATTCGGCTTGGCCTCATGAAACATATACAGAAAATTCACGTGACTAGGCACCACAAATCCTGCCTAAATCCGGCAAAATTGGACCGGAGCCGAAGCCGGATTGTAAAAATGGCCGGATTCCGGATTTACCGGAGCTGGAGCCGAAATCCGGTACACCCCTAATATATATATATATATATATATATATATATATATATATATATATATATATATATATATATATATATATATGGTATAACAGAGAAGTAATGTGTCCGATCAATTGACATGTACTTAGTATTATAGTGTTTTTTAATTTAAAATTTAAAAGACAGAAAGATAGAAAACTGAAAAAAAGGAGAGGAAGAAAGAAAGGCAGAAAGAAAGAAAAATGTCCGTTCGTTGTCGAAGCCAGAAAGAAGAGCAAAGAATAGCGACACCGTTACCAACCAGGAGTGAAAAAAAATGTGAGAGAGACAGAAAGAGTAAAAACAGAAAACTCACAGAATTGATATTTCCAAGACAATCGAATGAATAGAGATTTGAAGTACCACCCCCGTGGTGCACACAATATTGGAAACTAGACTGAGACGGTAATAAAATGCACTGCTATCAGAAATGTATTCAAATATTTCCATGAAAAGACAGAACTTACAAGAATCCATTTCTTCACTTATTGACGAAATTTCCATATTCTTCTAGATCAGAGTTTTTTCTCTTTACCTGTTGGCTTCAAGTCATTAATTATCGTTCTATCAAGAATCGAGCCTGACTCATTCATTCTGAGATTTAGCAAAAGTGCATGAGTTACCAAACCAGACTACTTGCTGGTGATAGAGAGAGAAAAATATTGATTGGGCGAACAAATACACGTACAATGTCAAGATTCTTAGTCTGTTGTTTGTTAGCGTTTATACTCAAACATCCGCTGAATATCCCTTGTTGCAGAACAATGGTCCTATTACCTCAAACATCCGCTGAATCTCTCTTGTAACTGAACAATAGTCCTATTACTCAAACATCCGCTGAATCTCTCTTGTAGCAGGACAATGGTCCTATTACTCAAACATCCGCTGAATCTCAATTGTTGCAGAACAACGGTCCTATTACTCAAACATCAGCTGAATCTCTCTTGTAGCAGGACAATGGTCCTATTACTCAAACATCCGCTGAATCTCTCGTGAAGCAGAACAATAGTCATATTACTCAAACATCCTCTGAATCTCTCTTGTAGCAGGACAATAATCCTATTAGATTTCTAGCAGACTGTATTCCAGGGAACGGATATGCGCCGTGTAACTATTTTATTTGCTCCAGAGGTTCAGCACATCCGACTTTGGTGGTGATTCTAAGTTTCATACTGTTTGAAATAGTGAAATGATAAATTTCAAACAGAATCTCATAGGCAATGTTCAAGGCATTGATTATGAAATGGGCATATGAGATGATGTGTCATCTATTATCTTGGGATAGATTATTATTATGCATTATCTGGTCATTATCTGATGCCCTCTCATCATTAAAGGTTAGTTGCTTGACTAAAGACTGCGTTTTGCATACTCTAGGATGACTTCTGAAACGAAGAGCGGAGTACTTATAAATTGTCCCTTGTGTAACGGTACTGATTTCTAATCAAGAATCGAGAATCAAGATTAACAGCAGCAGACTTCCATCATCATTTGCATCTTGCCTCCAAAATGCTTTTTTAATAGATTATACGAGTATTTCAATTATTTCTTGATAATTCCCCCGTACCACTTTTTGGGAAGCAAGATAACAGAAGACGGTGATACCAACTCAGAAATAAAGACTCGAATCGCTCTCGCCTCTAAAGCCTTTAGCAAGCTGTCAATCATCTGGAGATCGAAGATCGCAAGTAAATACATCAAACTACGACTACTCAACGCAAGTGTGATTCCATTATTGACATATGGATGTGAAAGTTGAAAATCTACCGCAATAATGGAAAAAAAGTTAGTTGCCTTTAAGAATATATACCTCAGAAAGATCACAAATACTAATTAGAAAGACTTCAAATCAAACGATACATTAAGAAAGGAGACAAAACAAGAATATGTGACGAACATCATCAGAAAACGCCGCTGGACATACATCGGCCACATACTTAGAATGAAGGAAGACATAATTCCACGACAAGTCTTCATGTGGACACCAGACGGGAAAAGAAAACAGGGAAGACCAAAAACAACGATCAGAAGAACATTTATGAATGAATTAAAATCAATATGCATAAATGCACAAGACCTGCATTCCTTGGCAACTGACCGACAGGCATGGAGAACTATGACATCCGCCTTATATGTCAAACTTGGCAAAAGAGGAACTGACTGACTGACTGAATGACCACTTTTGACTACCACATGCACACGAACCTCTGACTTTACCATCAAGTAAAGTCTTCATGTCCAACAGAGCTTGAAGTTCTTGCTCGCTCCCTTCAAACAGAACTGTGTCGTAAGCATATCTCAGATTGTTCAAATTGTAGCCTCCAAATTCCATTCCTGACATTTCTATTTTTGTATATTTCGCATAATATTCTCTGTATACAGAGAGAAAATATCTGGTGACATTACACATTAAGTCTAAACAAGAATAAAACCGAAATAATAGTTGTTTCAAAGAAATACACACCGTCAAGAAGCAGGACTAATATCAATTAGTGAAAACACCTGTCAAACGGATAAAATAAAGTATTTTGGCATCATTTTAACATCAGATGACCGGTGCTCCAAATAGATAAAGAGCAAAATAACACAGGACAAATAAGAATTTCAAAAGATAAGAAATATTCTATGCAATTGAGTAGTATCAATGCATGTGAGTTCGAGTTATATTGAGTCAATCCTTCTTTATGTGTGCGTAAAAAGGACGGTAAACAAAAGAGCTCACGATAAGCTGGAGGAAACTGAGATGAAGTTTTGAGAAGAATTATGAAAATTCCGTGGACAGTTCAGAAAACCCATGTACAAATCGCCAGAGATGCTTGAGTAAAATGACAAATTATAACAAACATTAGAAGTAGACATGACAGTCAAATTTTCGGGCATGTGAAGAGAAATGTCAAATTTGAACATTTAGTAACTACCGGAAAGATCAAGGTAGGAAAAAGCCAAAGAAAGAAATTTCTGAATGGGTTTTCATTGTGGCATAAAAATAAGTCGCAAACTGAACTTGTTAACATCACAAGTTGTGGAGAAACATGATCACCTACGCCCATCGCTATGGCACTTGATTGATTGATTGAAAGTTGTCATGAAATGTCATATACATTTATATGTCTCAAATGTGTTGTTTTTTTATACTTTTCTCCATTAATAGTACTTTTTGTGTCTACTATCTGTGAGTGTAAGTCATTTTCACATTCGTTGAGCAGGTCATTTGGTACGTATGCCAGACTATCGCCTGCCAGATACTTCTCATTGGTGAGCTGGAGAAGGGTTAACGATCTAATGGTGGCCAAAAGAAGCGCTACAGTGACTCGTTAAAGACCTCACTGAGAGATTTTGAAATAGACCAAGACACATGGGAAGAACTTGCACAAAATAGATCTACATGTCGCTCTACAGTCAAAAAGAGCGCATCATCTTGTGAAAAGAGGAGAAATACTGCAGTCCAACAGCGGAGAGTAGCTAGAAAGTCACGGATAGACCAAAATCCGCCTACAGTAGTCATTTCATGTCCGAACTGTCCAAGAACATTTGCAGCTCGAATAGGGCTCATTAGCCATCTGCGAACTATTATGCATGGTCATAATTCTAAATGACTTTTCAAAAGTGGATGTAAAAATGGTCATCATCACTTGTGATGAACGAAAACATACATATGTTAGTTAGATTATTCATTAACAGTACTTTTTGTGTCTACTGTGTGGTAGTTAGATTCTTCATTAACAGTACCTTTTGTGTCTAATATGTGGTAGTTAGATTCTTCATTAACAGTACCTTTTGTGTCTACTGTGTGGTAGTTAGATTCTTCATTAACAGTACATTTTGTGTCTAATATGTGGTAGTTAGATTCTTCATTAACAGTACTTTTTGTGTCTGCTGTGTGGTAGTTAGTTTCTCTAATGACAGTACTTTTTGTGTCTTTAGTTTCGGGTCAAATATGGTACATACGGCAGTAGTACGAGCTCGTAATTTCTTTCCAAATTGAGTATCAGGTTGCTGTAATTCTTGTATATTGCTTATATTCAATATAAACTGTATCTACTGTCTGTAGAACCCCTTTATAATTTTCCTCTTTCCATAAAACTCTCCATATGTGTGCATTATCCGTATCTCACAGCCATAATTTGTCTTATAAATACACAATGTAGAATACATGTTACGCTTCACAATTATCATTTGTAGATTTATTTTGATTCCTTAAACAACGGTTTTTATTCCGTGTCTTTTAATATAACCCCTGCATATATAGAGTACCACCATCTTAAATGTGGCCGCTATTCTGGACTATATCCGTATTGCTAGGCAATAGGGTCAATAGAGAGATTTTAATTCAATTTAAATGTAATTAAGGTTAGCAATCTAATATACCCAAGTAAAACATTTTTCTAACACTTAAGGAATTATAATTCGTTTAAAATGTACACACAAATGCAATAATACTAATTTCATTTAATTTTGTTGAATATAATCAGTAGTAGGAATTCCAAACACATCAATCAATCAAGTGTCATGCCGAGTGGCGTAGGCGATCATGCTTCTACACAACTCTCTCTCGCGTGGTGTTAATAAGTTCAGTTGGTGACTTCTTTTTGTGTCACAGTGACAACTCATCCAGAAATTTCTCTCTTTTTCTTCCTCTGTCTCTTCTCTCCTTGATCTTTCCAGTTGTTACTAAATGTTCAAGTTGTACTTTTCTCATCATAATACTTTAAAATTTTGATTGTCTTTTTCTAATTTTCGCTATAATTTATCGTTTTCTGAGAACTTCTACATCAGTTTTCCTGGAAGTCCATATAATTTGTATTCTTCTTAAAAACCATATCTCAGTTGCCTCTAGCTTATCTTCGACACGTTTGTTTACTGTCCATGCTTCGTTTCCATAAAGAAGGATTGGCAACAATATAACATCCTTGCACTCTAACTGGTGTATGCATTGATATTACTCCATTGCATAGAATGTTTCTATTTTTTAAATGTTGATTTGAACAGTGCTATTCTGTTCTTGATTCTCATTTGAGCATCTTCCATCTGATGATAAAATGGTGCCAATATACTTGACTTTATTCGCATGATTTAATTGATCATCATTGATATATATTTACTTAATTTAATATGATATTCTGTGAAATATTTCATTATTTATCCGCATACACATTATAGTTAGTTGTATACAAATTGATACAATTTATTGGATCCAGTTGCTCACGAAATTATTTCTGTAATAAATATCGCAACAGTTAAAACAATGACACCAAGGAACTGTCTATCTATTCGCTAAACCTTTTGTTGTCTTTCAGCGTCAGGAGCAGAAGGTAACAAAGGGTTTAGTGAATAGATAGACTGTTGCTTGATGGCATTATGTTTTAACTGTTGCAATATTTTTTACAGAAATAATTTCGTGAGCAACTGGATCCAATAAATTGTATCAATTTGTATACAACTAATTATAATGTGTATGGGGATAAACACTGAATATGTCAAATCAACAGTCAAAGTGTCAAAGTCAAACAGTCAAACAATCCCTATGATGTAGAAATACTGTTATTAAGTAAATCACATTCGAGATGGAAAGGGAACCAAACAGTAGCGATATTGTTATCTGCCATGCATGTCATAGGAGGCGACTAAGCGCGCTTTGAGATGTTCGGCTGCCCCATCCCATAACATGGGTAGGGTTCATTACGGAATGATGTGTCCACATTGTTTACGAAACAAACAATACATTATTTAGCGAAACGAACTTTTTCTAAAGGCGCATACAACTCAGCATCCGTTGATCTCGTGCAACACACTGAGAAGCCTCTTTCCCCTTTTTTTTTTTTTTTGGTATACTTTTACACTCAAGTAACCAGCACACAATTTCATATGAATTTCGCCAGAGATAATGAAGTCTGTTATGCTACTGTTTACATCGCAATGTAGGCTAGGAATACATTTTCGGTGTGCTTTTGATTCGGGTTAATTAATAGCCAAATAATCATCATGGCTCTCAGGACACCTCCACGGGTATTCTGATGTCTTTTAAGTATGTCCTTCGGCATGTGGTAACTGACTGTTCCGGTTCTGTGTATGTTGATAATTCTACTTTTGATTCCTATATTCCGCTTGTTTCTTGCAGCACCGTGTTTTCCTCCTAGATTCTACGTGTCTCATTATTTTATTCCATCCATAACAAACCCGTTGAATATCAGATGTTTAATCTGCGACATTCAAGATTCACATGCTTGGTCAGACAAGCCTTGTATTTACCTGCGGACAAAAGTTTATGTTATCCTCACCTAGGTATTACCAGCTTGTCGAATCCGTTACTCAGTGTGACCACTGCAAAAACATTATATTATTATCATAAAAATATATAACTCTACATGGCCGACCATCTTGACACAGTAACGATACATTATATCCAAATTAAATTTCGCTTCATCACAATCATAAATTAGTATCTTTACATTATATTTTCAACTCGCTACATTACCGTTACATTATAAACATCAATAGATCGATACATCACGATCTCCATATATTGCGTCAACAATTTTTCTGCTTTTTCTCTTCCCTCCCCTTCCCTTCTCAACAACTGGCAAGAATTCAAGTACCAACCCTGCTCAATTGTCAAAAATTGGTGTACACCCCCCTCCCTAAAACCTCCGCCACAGTAGCCGAAGAGAATGGATGTGTTCTCTTTGCGGTGTCCGATTAGCGGATGTATTTCCAAAAAATAATGACAACCTATGTGAATATTGTGCTTAGAAATTTGCAATGGATTAATCGAACTTTTTCTCTTGGGTTGTGGTCTTGTGGTGTAGCATTAGTATACTATACAAAGAAACATTTTCGGTGAGAATTAAGTAGGTCACTCAATCAACATCATGGATATCAACGTAAACAGAAAGGTCAAACACATTAAATTGGGAACATGGACCATTAGGATTTTAAAACATGGAAAGCAACACGTAGTAATAGAAGATATGAAAGAGCACAAGTAAACATCCTGGGAATATCGGAACATACATGTTCAAATAAAGGGGATTTCATATTTAAAAAATGTAGAATTGCGCACTTTCTTCAGATCAGAAAATTGAGGACTAATCGGTGTAGGCGTTTACCTCTCCAAAATATCAAATCCTCTTTATTTGGATATTACACAATAAATGAGCGTAAAATCACCATCACAATAAAATTATAAAAAGAAAGATCGCCATTACACAGATTTATGCTCCACTATTAACGGCAGATAAAAAAAGAAATTAAAGATTGTTGCAATCAGCTTCAATTCGCGCTCGACAAAATAAACAAACAGGACATTTAGATAGTTCTAGATGACTTCAACGTTAAAGTAGGACAGGTCAGAGACCTGCATGACTTGAACCACGGTACACGCATCCTAGGCAATATGAAGACTAGAGGGGAACGTTTGCTAAACTTCTGCGCATAAAACAACATGGCAGTAATGAATACATTTTTTTAACATCACCAAGAAGACTATACACCTGGAGGTCACCGGATGGAAAGACAACAAAACACCAAATTGATTATATATTCATAGACCAAAGATGGAAAACAAACATCCTTCAATGCAAGACACTGCCAGGTGCAGAAAGTGACACTGATAATAAGTTACTCATCGCAAAGTTCAAGTCAAAGATAAAAGGACAGCTCAAAAATTCAAGAATTTCCAGATAAGATATGACGTCTATACCGAAAGAATACAACATCCAAATTCAAAACAAGTTCGAAAAACTACTTGAAATACAACAGGAATACACTACAAATGCAGTTGAAAACATATTAACTAACATTCTCAATAACTGGACAAAAAGCATGCTACACAAAAAAATAACAAGAAGGAAAACGAGTATATATCATATATATCAGAAGCAACTATGAACATAATTCAAGAAAGAAGAAGATTAAAAACAGTAGTAAAAATATAGCACATTATAGACGTTTTTTAAGAGATATTCAAAGATGAATTAGGCAAGACAAGCAAAACTACATAAACAAAATATACATTGAAATAGAAGGGCAGAAAAACCAAGGTAACAGTAAAATTATGTTCGAAAATGTACGATTTAAAATGATTAAAGATAAACAAGAAAATATACTAACCGAATGGAACGATATCTTACATAGAAATAAGGAATACTACAGTGAGATGCACAATGACCCAATTAAAACAAAAACAAATCAATAAATGAATACGAAAGAGAGTCAGAACCTACAAAGGAAGAAGTAAGATCCGCAATAGAAGGTTTAAAGAAAGGAAAAGCCACAGGCAACGATGGTTTTAACAACAGAAATAATACAAGTAGGGGGGCAGAAGCGGGAATCAAGATTTACCACAAACTGTGCTGCAAAATAAGGAAAGCGACGCATGGCCGGTGGAATGGGAAAAAAAATAATGTATACCCCTCCCCCCAAAAAAGTGAACTTCAGATGAAATTGGCAAATATAGCCCTTATACATTAAACAAGTAAAATAATGCTAAACATCATAATGCAAAGAACCAAATACAAATTAGAGATGGAGATAAACAAACTATATCCAACACCGAAAACTATGGGACATAATTAACAACGTGGGCTTCCCAAGACATCTAATTAATCTAATAGAAAAAATTTACCAAGATCAAAAGGCGGTAGTGAAGTTAGAGGGCGATCTCTCATAGTGGTTTGAGGTACAGAGTAAAGTAAGGCAGGAATGCACACTCTCCTCATACCTGTTCAACATCAACGCAGAAAAAATAAAAAGGAATGTGAGAGAAGACATACACAACGCTGACTACCATGCTTTAAACATCTGTGTTTTTAACTCAGGGCCGGTCTTAGGCCATTGCAACCTATGCGGCCGCATTGGGCCCCGCACTTCATAGACCCATAAATTAATATTATAATTTATTTTATAAATCCTTTTCCCTATCCAGACTGGGCCCCGCGCAATCTGTTTCGCATTGGGCCCCTCAATTGTTAGGGCCGACCCTGCCTGAACTACGCTACACACACGACACTGTGCTTCTTTCAAATGATATAAAAGGATTGGAACAACTAATCAAAAACATAAAGAAATACAGCGATTCACAAAACAGTTTTAGAAAAAAAATGCTTCAAATTCAAACTATTTAATTGGTGTATTAAAAAACGGTATTGTTGACGTCAATTTTTGTGAAAAAACATGCAATCATAGTTTTTGAGACCACCTCCTCCACTAGTTATTGATGTCATTTATGAACAGCACCATAAAACAAAAGCATTACCTTACAATGTTCAAGCAATGGCAATGGTATTATACTCTATCAAACTGCGTCACTACATCACAAACTACTAAAAACGCCGTAATATCTGAAATAAACATTGGAACGTTATAATCCTCAAAGAACGGAGAGTTCGTCAACTGAACGGAAGCTCGTTTAAAATAGCACTGTCGTTTGCATTCTTCATTAGTAATTACAAGATACTTAATTGACTACTTTCCACCGTCTAGAACAGTGTTTCCCAAATCTTTTTTTCATTTCACCATGCTCCACCTATGTTTTAAATTATACATAAATTATTATTATATAAATTATTATTACATAAATTATTATATAAATTATTATTACATATATTATTTTGATCCCCCCCCCCACTCCTATGTAACATATACATATTTTTCACATTTAAAAAATCGTATTATTGCCCCCTTAATTGCCCCCTCCCCCGAATAATCAAATTTCCCACCTTCCCTGTGGTCCATAGCCCCACGAAGAAAAACACGTCTAGAGCATAGATTTCAAAACTTTTTCGGGCCACCAATCACGTTGCAATGCATTCATCTTGTAAACAACCCCCCCCTTACCCCCTACCCCCCCCCAATTTTCCTTCCATATTATATCAGTTTTCCTAGTTTGAAATATTCGACATAAATAGAAACTAATGATACATGACTGCTTATGCCGTAAAATTATTGAAAAATTAGTGGCCATTATGTGCTTGAAAACATCTCGAACGCAATTATTGATATACCATTTTGATGAAACATAGCCCATATGTGAATATTGTAAAGTATATCCTCGAATAACATTATGACAGTTTCCGGCAATGGTTGGAATATGAAAATTCGTATTACATATTAAGATATTACATTACATTAGTAAAAATCTTATTGTAATAAGACATGATAAAATGTATTACAAAATATATCGCAAAATCTTGAAAATAATTAATATTTAATAATATATTATTAATTTCTTCTATAAGGAGCCTTCTACTCCTAGAGCGCCTGAACCCCCCTTCAATTGCTACTGAACCCACTATCGCACCTCCCTTAGAAGGCTTCAGTGTCCAATGGAGGTCGTACCACTCTGGGAACCTATGCTCTAGATCACATCCCAAACTACAAAAATTACTATAGATCAATAATTTGTTTCAAGAACTTGCCATTAAATGAAATCATACATCAGACAACATTCATTTTGAAGTGATATTGATTTTCTTTCAGAAATTACCTTTTTTTTTTTTTGTTTGGAAAACATTGGAGTTTGACGTAAGAGGATGTCCATAAATAACGTCAACCTTTTTTGCAATTTTTGACACCATCCTTCCTTGTCAACATCTTGTCAAGAATCCAGATTCTAGACCTGCCTAATTATGTCAACTCCCCCTTTCCCCAAAAAATGTTTAGCAGAAAAATCTCGAAAAAATATCCTTTTTTTACATGATCTTCTTCCCAATCCCACACACTTTAATTGGCGTTAAAAAACAAACCTTATTTATGGACATCCCCTTAGGTTACGCAGTTCAAGATCATGGTTTGGGAAGGTTTAACATACAAGTTTGGCGCAT
The DNA here is from genome assembly GCA_034231615.1 of Meghimatium bilineatum. Lineage (NCBI taxonomy): Eukaryota > Metazoa > Mollusca > Gastropoda > Stylommatophora > Philomycidae > Meghimatium > Meghimatium bilineatum. The sequence continues at coordinate 60,963,078 of CM067298.1, forward strand.
GGCTAAGAGGTTATTCTAGGTTTAACATACAAGTTTAGTGCATGGCTAAGAGGTTATTCTAGGTTTAACATACAAGCTTGGCGCATGGCTAAGAGGTTATTCTAGGTTTAACATAAAAGTTTAGCACATTGCTAAGAGGTTATTCTAGATTTGATATACAAGTTTAGCGCATGTCTAAGAGGTTATTCTAGGTTTAACATACAAGTTTAGCACATGGCTAAGAGGTTACTCCAGGTTTAACATACAAGTTTAGCGCATGGCTAAGAGGTTATTCTAGTTTAACAGAAAGGTTTGGCGCATGGCTAAGAGGTTATTCTAGTTTAACAGAAAGGTTTGGCGCATGGCTAAGAGGTTATTCTAGTTTAACAGAAAGGTTTGACGCATGGCTAAGAGGTTATTCTTCTTCGTTGTTGCTCTGATAACCAACAAACACGAAATTTCTTGTGGTTGCCGCCGGGGAGCGTAATGTAAGTTGTACTTCTGGTTTGCAGCTAAGCTGCGTTGTTGGCGATTTACGGCCCAACACACACGATTTCGGCATGATTTATTCAGATACACTTCCATAGCTTGTGACAGCCTATCAGTAGTCAGGGAAACGAGTTAAAGCTGTAACGGTTTATCACCTACTGTTGAACTTTGCAGGTTACAACGTGTTCCTGGCTGGTAGTTTCCGAGGAGACAGTGAGCAGATATTGGGACTTTAGCTCATAAAGGACCAAGCGACAACCTATTTGTCCTTTCCGTTTTTCCTGTCCGCACCAATCGACAACCTATTTATCGTTTGGGGATATTAGAGCTAAATACTCAGCAGTACGTTTATATTCGATCCCAACCTTTCCAAATCAGTGTCAACGATACTCCACACAAATTCTGCCTGTATTAAGTCAATCGTCGCTTGCGGAACATGTGTTTGTGATTCTGAAACTTCATTTATAACAACGATTTTTCAAATGTTGATTTGTATTTCCTGATTTTTTTTTCTTGATTTTTTCTATGAATGGCTTCCTCATCTATTCCTCAAATAGTAATAAACACTATCAATAATAATGTTTTTGTGCTTTAAATGTGATAACATTTTCATGGAGGTAATTACTGAGTTTCGAGAACAAATGTCTTCGTAGGATAACTAACACCCATTGGAGTGAATTCAAATCAAATGATAAAATCAGAGAAGAGACACATCAAAATTTCATCGCAGATGTTATCAGAAAACGCCGTTGGTCCTACATCGGACATGTCCTACACGCAGATACCAACAGAATACAATCACTTGAATGGATACCTACAGGCAAAAGAGCAAGGGGTAGACCAAAAGAAACACTCAGAAGAACAATACTTAGAGAAAGTAAAACAACCAATATTTATACTATTCAAGAACTGCACAGAATAGCTTTGAACAGACAGAATTGGAGAGATCTGACCTCTGCCCTATGCGCTAACTTAAGGAAAATGAATGAATGATGTGTTTAGTTGTGTCGAGCTGGTTGTGTAAGGGAGTATTATTCATTTGCATCAAGTGCTAAGTAGACCTAGAAATGTTATATTTTTTTCCTCTTTCTTATCCCTCATCGATATCTCATTTTATGTATAATTATTGGCAGTAATATTATGTTTAACGAATGTAAATCAGTGCAGCATTGAGTTACT